>CM036641.1:4800000-5416901 GCA_020746105.1 Trogon surrucura
CAAAAGCACTAACTCTCCCATGCCACAGGCACACACCACCTTCCCACCCGCGACGAAGAGGATGCCAGCCCTCCCAGCTCGGAGAGCTGGGAAGCGCAGGGAAGCTTTCCCCACCATCCAAAGTGACTCGCTGCCAATCATTAACCACCCACCACCAGGGAGGCGAGAGGGAGTTAAAATTAAGGACACAAACCGTCCTTTGCCCCCGTGTCAGGTCAAGCCTGGGAAACCGCACCGGCTAACGTCTGCCCTGCGCAACACCTCGCCAACCCCTCCTGACCTTCAGTAGTGCCAGGACTCACTTAGGTTATTCTTTAGCGTTGAAAAAAAACCCCACAAAACCCCTGTGAGAGTCACGCTCTGCTGTTATTTTGTTCTTTCCCTTCGGAAAAGTCAGTTTGCACAGACCTTCTCCTTGAGGGTCCGTTAAGGTGTGGCCACCACAAAAGCCCCCCCTGCTGATATTCCCCCAACACACACTTAACACGTCCCACGACACAAATTGTCCACACGGGAGAAGCAGAATGAAAAGCTTCTCCTTCTGCTTGACCCCTATGACATCTCACCTCCGTCTGCTTCCGATTCAGGTCAACGTCCTCGTGATAGGGATGCTCAAGACCTTTGGGATTTTCTTCGTGGCTTTCCAAGAAGAGGTGGGGGGTTCCTCTGAGCAAGTCAGCTGGATCGGCTCCATCATGTCCTCCCTGCGCTTCTTAGGAGGTGAGCCGGTGTCCCTAAGGGTTGGGGCAGCACTTCAACCTCAAACCCAATTTATTCCGTTATAAGGATGCTCCACGGATCCGATTTCCAGCTCCTGCTGGACCCACCCTCTCAACAGGAGCACGGTCCAACGATGGGGATCGTGCGTATCACAACATCTCGCTGTAGCAGCTTTATTATACACCCTCAGAGCAAAGCTTCACCCCTGATATCGATATTATTGCCTCCAGGCAAGGTGCTGAACAATTCCTGGCCGCTGAGCACGGGGAAGCAGGCTCAGGATATCCAAAATCTGGGCTTTGACTCCTTCCCCTGCCCCAGCCTTGAGCTCCCGGGGTAGGAGACAAGACCTTTTGGCCACTCTCCTGAATATTACCCCATCCCACACTTCTTGTCACTCCCTCCCAAGGTGCCACCGATTGCAATGACCCCCAACACAAGTCCCCAAGCCCGGCAAAGCAGCGTTTGTCACCCCAGCCTGGGATTTCTCCCTCCTTTCCCTTGCAGCCCCGCTGGTGGCCGTGGTCTGCAGGAAGCTGGGCGAGCGGCCGACCTCCATCGTCGGCGCCGGCTTGGTGGGAGGGGGCTGCCTGCTCAGCACTCAGGCCACCAGCGTCCCCTTCCTCTGCGTCTCCATGGGACTCCTCCTGGGTGAGCAGCCGGCGAGATTTTCCTGGGCAAGAGATTTTCCTTTTTAATGGGCAAACCACCCCCAGCTCCTCTCTAGGAGACGAACCCCAAAGCTTCACGCTCAGCGGCATGAAATACCCGTTTCAACACACTAGTCCTGACTAATTCCGCTTTTTTTCTGGACCCCACGCAATCCCTGGCTTTTTAAAATCCCTTTACTAAAAGCACACAGCCTCAACCCTCCCCAAATACTCAATTCCACGCGCAACACCTTGCTCTCTACTTGCTGCAAAGGCACAAGCCCCCCCCCTAACTTCCCACCCACGAACCCTGCAGAGAAGCTCCACTACGAGCTCGGCACGGCACGACTTCGAAATCCACTTTTGGGGCACGGGTATCCTCTTTCTTTCCCTTCCCGCAGGCATGGGGTTCGCCTGCCTCTTCCAGGCGGCCGCCGTGATGATGGCCAAGCGCTGCGGGAGGCGCCTGGCGTTCTCCAACGCCGTCGCCCGCTCCGGGATGGGGCTGACGTTTCTCATCGCGCCCTTCACTCAATTCCTCATTGATTTTTACGGCTGGCAAGGTGAGCGCGTGCGTTGGGTCAGGCTGGGGTGGAGTTAATCACCCGCCTGTCGGTCAGCAGGGTAGGGAAGAGGGTCTTTTTAAAAATTAAAATTGGAGCGACTCTGCCTCCTCTAGTCCTTAAAGTTAAGTCAAAAGAGAGATCCTGGAAAATGAAAAATCCCTCTTTTTACTGTTTCAGGCCATCTTGCAGGTCCATCCCGTGCAATGGACTTCTAAGGAGGGAAAGCAAACCAAAATCCCAGAGGTAGCTCTGGATTTGTTACCTAAAAAAGGGACTGCCAGCTAGAAAAATAGGAATAAAAGCTCCCCTCCTTACGGCAGAGCTTTTTCCTTGTACAATGCTAACGACACCGTTTTAGAAAGACCGTTTCCTCCCGCTTCTCTCTTCCCACGCCCAGAAAAAAATAACCCAAAAAACCTTCTTCTGTCTTCCCCTCAGGTACTCTCCTGATTTTCGGGGGCATCATGTTAAACCTGGTGCCTTCCAGCATGCTGCTGCGCCCCGCCAGCACCCGGGCGCCCTCCGCTAAAAATCAAGACCGTGAGTCTTCAAAGGCAAAGAAGGATTTGGAAACCCCCGATGGAAGTTTTGATGAAACCGCTCACGGGGAAATACAACTCCGCGGCGCACGGGACCTTCCCACCGCGGAGGGACGACCGGTGTCCCCCGGCAGAGACGTCTCCGGTCCGGTCAACACGTCTGGGTCGGAACCCGCCGCGGGCAGCCGCTCGCCAGAAATCGCCGCCGAGGCCGAGAGAAGCTTCCAATCCCTTCAACCGCGCGGACAAGAAAACGCGCAGCCTCTCCTCGACTTCTCCCCGCTGAGGGATCCCGTCTTCTTCGTTTTCACGTGGTCTTTTCTCTTCAGCCACCTGGCTTACTTCGTGCCCATGTTCCACCTGGTAGCCAGAGCCAGGACGCTGGGCATAAGCAGCATGGATGCCTCTTACCTCATTTCGGTGGCCGGTAGGCAAAAAAAAGAATCTTTTTCGACCCGTTGATCATCCCGACGACGCCAAACCGGGAAAGAACCACCACAAACCTTGCCAAGAAATAGTCCCAAATCCGTTCTAGAGTAAATCTTCGCGGAAGAGGTTCAGCTCGCAGCCCTTACCCCCTTTTCTGTATATATAGCGTCGCCTTCTGTGCTTGTACAGAGTCGCTCTCACGTGGTGGGTGGTTCTCTCAGCCTAAGATGATCCCCTGCCCTCGCTGCGCCGAGCAAACGCAAGTTTCCGATGACAGAGGTGCTACCTCGTCCTCCTAGAGCCTTCCCACCACGATCCCTGCTTTGCTCAAACCCGTGATCCGGAGCCACCCAGCGTTCAGAGACCGGTTCGACCCGGGAATGCGCACGGAGAGAGAAAAATTCAGTTTTGGCGATAAAAACTTAAAAAAAAAAACCCAACAAACACCACTAACTGTGATGTAGCCATTGGGATTTGGCAAATTCGCCTGCAAGGAGGGGGAATAAACAACTCCTGCCCCCCCAAAAATTAAAATTATAGTGAGGATTAACACTGAAGTCGCATTGGGTTAAGAAAACGGCTCCAACCTCAGTCATCACAAAATATTTTATTGTAGAAAAATAAATTTTACTTCTACACCACTGTATAATATTTAGAAGTGATGTACGCTGTCGAGGCGTCCAGAAGGAGAGCGCAGCAATTAACGTGACATTTCCAATCAAGAGCAGGAGGGACACAGTGGTCCAGCCCTCCTCTGATCTTTAGGGCACAAAAATGCATCAAAAAATGTAAAAACCAAGTATCAAAAGTTTGAGAAGCCGTTAAAAAAGAAACCAGGCAGGCTGGGCTTCTGTCTTTCTTTGCTTCTTTAGAAAAAAATAGAATCTCATACGCACATTTCTTCTTAATATTCTGCTTTTTCTCTATCTTGAGAAAGAGATCGAAGAGCGAGCTTATCGTTCTGCCGGGGGGCACTTTGAGATTTTTTTTTCTGCTGAGTGCACAGCCCTTAATTGAAATTTTTACAGACCACTTTGGTGCACCCACAGGCACTTGGCAATAGCAGAGGTAAAGAAATAATAATTTAAAAAAAAAAAAAAAAAGCAGCATGAATTTTACAACAGGCTAAAAACGCTTTCCCGTAACTTCCCGACATTTCAGCTCTTTGCGGTCACGTTTTTACGGCGAGGAGCAGGCGGGATTGTGAAAGATAGCACAAAAAAATAAATAAATATATAAAATATTAAAAATAAAGTCTTTTTCAAGGGTCTGGTGAACTTCTCTTCCCCCCAGGCATCACGGAGACGGTCAGCCAGCTGCTCTCGGGCTGGGTCGCCGACCGGAACTGGACCAAGAAGTATCACTACCACGTGGCTTACCTTGTCCTCAGCGGCGTCACCAACCTGCTCTGTCCCCTGGCCACCACCTTCCCGTTGCTCATGACCTACGCGGTGGCCTTCGCCGTTTTCTGCGGCGGCTTCATGGCTCTGATCCTCCCAGTGCTGGTGAGTAGGAGAGAAAGTTGAGTAAGTGTGAGGAGGACACTGAGTTGTCCCTGGGACAGCGACGGGCCCTGGTGGCCAAGAGGCCAGTGGGGTCCTGGGGGGCATCAAGAAAAGTGTGTCCAGCAGGGCTGGGGAGGTTCTGCTGCCCCTCTGCTCTGCCCTGGGGAGACCACCCCTGGAACCCTGGGTCCAGTTTGGGGCTCCCCAGTTGCAGAGAGACTGGGACCTACTGGGGAGAGTCCAAGGGAGAGCTACGAGGGGGATCAAGGGACTGAACATCTCTGCTGGGAAGAGAGACTGAGAGACCTGGGGCTGTTCAGCCTTGAGAGGAGACGGCTGAGAGGGGACCTTGTTAACGAATAGAAATACCTGAGGGGTGGGGGTCAAGGGGAAGGGGACAATCTCTGCTCAGTGGTGCCCAGCAATAGGACAAGGAATAACGGGTTTAAGTTAGAACATGGGAAGTTCCACCTCAACCTGCCCAGAGAGGGTGTGGAGTCTCCTTGGGACCTCCTCCCTTCATCATCCTCGTAGCTCTCCGTTGGACTCGGCGAGTCCAACGGAGAGCTACGAGGATGATGAAGGGATTTGAAGATCTCTTCTCAGACGTGTGGCTGCCCTGGGTGACCCTGCTCTGGCAGGGGGTGGCACTGGGTGATCCCCAGAGGTCCTTTCCAACCCCAACACTGTGATCCTATGATTTCATTCACCAGCACGTGGCATTTCCAACAGTATTTCCTAAACAACCTGAAAAAGCTCAAGCACCCTGGGCTGTTGCAGACCTGCAGGAGAGGGCTCCCCTCTGCAGCTTTCCCAGTCTGAGCTACTGGAGAGCCCCAAATCTCCCTTCCAACCCCCTTACTGGTACCCACGGCCCCGACGCACCAGGAGCATTTGGAGTTTCTTGCAGATTTTTAACGACCTGGCTTTGCTAATTGCTTCCCACAGCCTCCTCTCTGAAGGAAACTCCTCCAGCTCGTAGGGATCAGGATGAATCCACCCATTCCCTAATGCTAAGACACAGGGTTGGGCATATCTGCTCCCAGTGCCAGAATGATCTAGACCAGTTAACAGACCAGTTACGGCAGGATCCCGGTAGGGAGGCACCATTAGAATTTGGCATTTCTTTCTGGGAAGGAATTCAGAGTTTAAAATGCCTTCCTCAAAGTTTTAGCAGCGTTATTAGTTTCCAGCCCCAGCAGCTGGAAAGCAGAAAAGCATCTCAAATCCAGTAATTTCCATCCCTGCCTTAAGGAGGTGAGCTGATCCCAGGCTCGATCGGATCTACAGGTGCAAAGTCCTTTCAAAACCCCAGTGGAAGAGAAAAACACCTCTGGGGAAAAAAATAAAATAAAATAAAATAATCTCTTGTGCACTCGCATGAACTCGGTCAATAATTATCCCCTTGGTTTTACCAACAGGTAGATCTAGTGGGCGTGCAAAAACTCCACAGCTACTTGGGGTTCGCTGCCTTCTTTGCTGGGATCGCAGCCGTCGGTGGTCCTCCTCTAGCAGGTAACTCTTACGTTACGTCTAACGTACGGCCACTGCGGACACCCAGCGATAAAACACGCTGCTGGTTCGCTCTCTGCCCCGTCTGCGTCCAAGGATGGCTCCTCTGTCTAAGTGGGGGAGGAAAAAAAAAATTTAAAAAATCAACCAACCGTATTCCAGAAATCTGTCTTTACACACCGCAAATATTTTCCTCGTGAATCTGCAAAACCCAGTGAGGAGCTTGACAAAGAGCCGTGTGGGAAACAGGTTTTAACCCCCCGGGGGAGCACCGGAACCCTGAACTTGGAACCCGGGGGCTGGAGGGGAGGCAGGGAGAGGAAGGTAAAGCAAGGACGGGCTCAGCAGCAGTCCCGGCGAGCGGAGGCAACAAGACACAAGGAGAAGCCTCGGTAATCTCTTGTTTTGAAGATTAGGCAGCTCAGCCACAAGAGCTCCCTGGCCCGACGATAAGGAGGATGCAAAGCCTTTCCTCTCCTCCCTCTGCCAGCAGGCTGAGGCGGTTTTGAGTATCTGGCAGGTGTCGAGTGCTTAGAAGGGAGTCTCCAGGCTCTGCTTGGGAGCCAGGGACTTGTTCTCCTCCGAACGCCTTGGCCAGGGCAAAGCTTCTCCTTTCCCTGCTGACCCTTCAGCCCTACCTCCCGGCTGGAAACGGGACCCGAGCTCTCCCCGGGCGCTTGCGATGCAAACAAACGCCGCAAAGTCAAGCATCGGCGTGAACGATGTCTCATCCTTCACTTAGCAAACGAGAAGAAAACCTGGCAACGTGCTCTTCTTTTATTGCCTCCCGCCTTCCTCTGCCGAGCAAAGGTGTCCTGAAGAAAACCTGGCAACGTGCTCTTCATTTATTGCCTCCCGCAGAGGCGTTTGGCTCGAAGCTGCTGCAGACACCAGCTCCTCGCAAAGCTTCGGCGACGCGAGGTGGCAAAAAAAAATTAAAATCGATTTCCCTAATCGATAGTTCCAGGTTGGCGAAACTCGGCGTACGGGTGCAATTTGGAGCAAGTAAAGCGCTTCATTGACGGCGCTGTCACGGTGATGCATAAGCCCATCTCGGGTAAGATCTCTCCTGCTGCTACAAGACGTATGTCCCACCAGAAAGCGAGCCCTGTCGCAGTAAATTCCACCCCTGCAGGACGAAAATTGCTGAATAACTCGGCTATCCCTGCTCCATGCATCACACCTCGCGAAGACAGCGGTTCTGCTTTCATCCCCTTCCGATATATTTCGGCTAATTGGAAGGGTTTTGCTTTCTGAAAGCGCCCACCGCGTGAGCGCGCCCGGATTTTGTAAAGCCAGAGGGTTTCCTGCAAAAAAAAAGCCCGTCATGGCAATCAGTCTTCTTAATACCAGAGGGATGAATCAAGCCCAAATAAAGCCGAGAAGCAAAACTCTCGCCGATCCGGCAGAGCGCGAGGGAAACAACTCAGAGCTCAGGATCTAGGTTTGTGATCCAAGATAAATTCTGCAATTTGCTCTTCCAATGCGGTTGCATTAAGCGTGAAAAGCGAATACGAAGCTGCTGATCAGCTCTAAGTGTCCAAAACACATCTGCTCCTTGCAGAATAGGATTTAAACGCGACGTGAGACCTTGGGCTTTAGTGCCTCCGACTGTTACTAACCCCCCCTAAAACTTTGATTTTAGAATTGCAATTTTACAAAACTCAAGCAGATTTACGCGGTGAAACCCAAGGCACAACGAGAACCGCAAAAGATTAAAAAAAAAAACGCCCATTTTGCATAGCAGAACAAATCCTAATCGTAGCACGACGAAGAGGAGACTTTACCTGCAAATCTGTTTAACTAAAAGCTCTTAAACGCGGAGGCAGCCGGCTCGACCGAAAGCGCGGCGTGAGAAGTCCGAAGGCTCTTTCGCAGCTCCTCATCCGCCTCATGCTTCTGAAAGAAATAAATAAAGAAACCCCAAACCAAAACAGAACAAGACAGAAAAAAGTCCCATCATTTTGGCAAGCCGCAAGCAAGCTCAGGAGAGGAGAGCGCGATTTCTTCCCGTAAGCGCTGCAGATCGGTTAACTCAGACTGAAAAAGAAATCAAACCAACCACGTAATCCACAGTTACGGCCACCAGCGCTCCGACACCAGCCCCGGCCAACCTGGGTGCTGGAAAGGGAGAGGACGGAGTCACCTGGAAGCTCTGCTGGGTGTTTGGATGCTCTCTTCTAAATTTTACCCGCATCTCCACGCTGGGTGTGGCTCCTTGGGGCACCGGGAAGAATCAGAACTTCTGATTTAAATTTAAGCAATCTGAACAGCCTGCCCAGCACAGGTATGTGCCCTGGATGTTTAGTCTGGGCTGCTAAAATGCCAAGGATTTAGTAGCATCGCTTACAAAAGTTTTGCTGAAGTTTGCACGCCACGAGCTTCTAATTCCGCGTTTCGCGGCAGGAAAGATGATTTTTGTTGGATGAGGAGTTGGGGCGCACACACTGGAGGCGCTTTGGAAGCCTGGGGTGTGACGCAGAGGAACGTGCTGCCACCACGGAGGCAACGCTGGTGTCGCAGCACCAACAAAAAATTAAATTAATTAATAAACACAGCAAAAAAAATGAAAAAAATATCCTGAAGGATATTTTAAAAATTGCTCCATAACTGGAGGATTCCTTCCTGTTAACATCCTACTTTAGCATCCCTCCTCCTGCAGATTTTCAGACAGCAAAAGCAGATTCTCCTGTCTCGGAGAACAAAGCAACTCCACAAAAGCGTCACGGGAGAGCCACCCGCGGCCCCGCGCCCAGTGCCGAGGGATCCTCCCTTCCCACCCCAAGCTCCATCTCCACCTGCGCCGGGGCTCACACCATATCCCTGAGAAAAATAAAAACTACCGGAGCTGAAACTCCCCCTGAGAAAGGCACGAGCCAACAGAGAGGAAAACCCCAGCACCTCTGGCTTGTCACAGGTCCCCAAATTTTCCCGGCACTGCAGCGCTTGCGGATAAACGCCGGCGGCAACGCTCCCGTGAGGCTGAGACCTTATTTCCCTTCCTCACCGGAGCTGCGTTTAAAAATCCCAAATTCAGGCCAGATCTCTGCGTGTAAACCACGCGCAGATGTCACCGGTAGAATTGTATTTTACACCAGGGGTAGATCCGGCTCAGCTGCTAAACCCACCTCGGGCATCCACCGCTCCATCCTGGATCAGGGAGAATATTAAAGGTTTGGGTTTTTTTATCATGTGCAGCAGCAACTCTCGTTGCATATTTTTCAATTCAAGCAGAGGAATTACCCACCTTCAAAATGATTCTCTCGACACGAGACGACGCGGGCAAAGCAAACAAAACACTTCAAGGTCGTTTTTAAAAGGCAACCGGCTCCCCCCCCCCCCCCCCCTACCCCCCACATTCCTGAGCCTTTCTGGAATTTCGGTTTTCCTTTTAAGTGCTCGCAAAGCTACTTTTAAGCAAGTTCACGTCAAGCTCCTGGCCTGGGATGTCTCACATTCGCCAGATGGCATTAAAGCGGGTCTGCTCGCACGGCTGGAGAACCTGGAGTTTGCAGCCCAGATGTTGCAAACGCCGACACGTGTGAACCGTCTCGTTAGTCCGATGGGATCTTCCATCTGCTGCAGCGACTACTTTTGGCCCACTGAATTAAACAGGGAGAAAAAAAATAAATTAGGGATTAAATTCAATCGAATTAAACCCCCGTATCCACTCCAAGGATCAGAAGCGAGCTGTGGGAAGAGCGACCTGCGGGTTTGCCTGTTCAACAGCGACAGCCTCAAGCCGCAGGGCTGCAGGCAGAGGAAGAGTTAAGATAATTTAAAGAAAATACCTGAGGAATTCTTATATGGGGACACGCATCTTTTGCTTCCCGCCTCCCCAAATGATTTTTTAGAGCGAGAAAAAAAAACCAAACAACCCAACAGCTTTAATAACAATCTTTTCTCCTGCAGGGTGGCTGTATGACTACACCCAGACATATGTCTGCTCGTTCCTCTTCGCCGGAGCCTGCGCTCTCATCTCACCCCTTTCTTTCTTCTTGGAGCCTTCGGCCCAGAAGTGGAAGCTAAAAAAAGCCAACCTCGACATTGGCTGAGGCGATTCGGTGGCGGAAATTTTAAAGGACGGTCTTTGATCGTGGGCGCGATCGCACGGGGTGAAAAAAAAAGGCAGCAAGAACGAAACCCGGGAATTTTTAGTTTGCAAACCCAGATATTTCTCCCATGTGTGTGATTAAAGCCAGCTGGGAAATAACGTGGCGTAAAAGCGTTGTTTGACGGGGAAAACAGAGCTCGCAGACACGGGTTTTGCTTTTTCTTTGCTCCCGAGCTGCGTCTTCCTGCGGCTCAGATCGAAGCCCCCGCGGCAGAGCCGCCCCGAGCTGACTCACC
The DNA here is from genome assembly GCA_020746105.1 of Trogon surrucura. Taxonomy (NCBI): domain Eukaryota; kingdom Metazoa; phylum Chordata; class Aves; order Trogoniformes; family Trogonidae; genus Trogon; species Trogon surrucura. Next base: position 4,810,272 of record CM036641.1, read on the forward strand.
TCGCGGGACGAGGAGCCAAGGAGCTCGAAACCGCCAAAGCGCGGCGGGAGGCTCCAGCTTATTCCATTCAGAGGCTCCAGCTTATTCCATTCAGACGTGAATAATCGGCCCCCGGGGAAGGATGCGAGGACAGAGGGTTTTAAACTCCCACGAGGATTCGGAGAAACAGCCGTTCCACAAAAACCTCTTTTTTTTCCATCAAGGATGCTGCGCCTTCTCCCGGGCACGGTGTTCTCGATCCCAGCATGGAGGACCTGGGAGCAAACCCAATTTTAATTAAAACCGGTCCTGTAATCAAGCAAACAAAGCTCTCAAACCCCAAAGCTCTTCTTCCCCTCCTCTCCCAATCGCCCAGAGACCCCCTTGGGATCCCGGGACCACGTGAAGGCGACTTCCAGAGCCGGGCAGCGACGCTGAGCCTGCGCTCACCCAGCACCCCAGAGACCAAATCAGATCAAACACAGCTGCTTCGACTTTCTGTCCGGGATCGAGGCTGCAAATTTTAATTTTTTTTTTCACATTATCAGCAGATATTTCAAATTATTACACACATCTGGGTTTTACCTGCAAGGGTTTACACGTAAGGGTTTTACATGCGACCATAGAGCAACTGGCAAGATTCATTTTCCTTCTTTTTTTTTTGTTTTTTAAATATTAAACCCACAAAAGAGTCATTTCCCCTATGGAAACACTCCTTTAAATTGTCAAACGGGTTCTTTCGAGCACAAAATTAATAAAAATAATAGAAAGCTACAGAACATTAGAGCGGTATTAAGGAGCTAAAGCATTGCCAGAGGCAAGAGAGCTCGCAGATAATGGGGCAAATTCAGCCCTTACTTAACCAAAGAAACTCAGTGTGCTTAAGTGAGGGGAAGAATTTAGCCTGGAATTTGCAGCAGATCTGGAATATCAGCGCTGCTAACTCCTGCAGGAATCCTGAAATATTCCTTTCGGCACCTTGACCGCTGCATCGAACGCACTCTGCGACTCGGTTCTCCCAGTTCATGCCCGGATCCGTGGGAGGATCTCGAGTTGGGCATTTTCTGAGCCCCCAGGGTTGAAGGACAAAACTCCGTGCGAAGCGTTTAGGCGAGTCTCAGAGGGGCGAGCGGGCACCGTGCGATTTGGCTCATCCAGCCCCGCACTAAACCTTCGCTGAGACCTTCCGCGGCCGGGGTTCCGTTTGGAAATGTGAGTCCTCACCTCCCGAAACATTCTTAGTTCACCGCTCTCCTGCAGAACGAATTCAAGCCCACCAGCAGCGCGCTGCCCCAACAGCTCTCAGGAAGACTCGGCTTCGGGTTTTCCAACGCAAAAGCTTAAACCCTCTCTTAGTCTGCGTCTCCCCAGCCCGGATTTGAGCTCAGTGCTGCTTTTCGCTATGAACCCTGTGGTGGCCAGCGCGACACAGGGAGGAGGAAGAGCCAACGCCCCCCATCCTCACGCCGCTGCTCTTGCTCTACACCACTGACAGTACCCACCCCCCGGCTCTGATCTCCTCCTCTCCCCGTAAATAAAGCCAACACCACCCTCCTTTCAGCACAAGCCCTGCTACGTTGTCACCTCTTTTGCCACCCACTTGCAGCGGGACGCGGTGTCCACACCTCCCGTCCCATCTGCTCCGACATTCTATTCTATTCTATTCTATTCTATTCTATTCTATTCTATTCTATTCTATTCTATTCTATTCTATTCTATTCTATTCTATTCTATTCTATTCTATTCTATTCTATTCTACTCTACTCTACTCTACTCTATTCTCTATTCTTTTCTCTATTTTCTATTCTATTTTCTTTTCTATTCTATTCTATTTTCTTTTCTATTTTCTATCCTATTCTATTTTCTATTCTATTTTCTTTTCTATTCTATTCTATTTTCTTTTCTATTTTCTATCCTATTCTATTTTCTATTCTATTTTCTCTTCTATTCTATTCTATTTTCTTTTCTATTCTATTTTCTTTTCTATTCCATTTTCTTTTCTATCCTATTTTCTTTTCTATTCTATTCTATTTTCTTTTCTATTCTATTTTCTATCCTATTCTACTTTCTTTTCTATTCTATTCTATTTTCTTTTCTATTCTATTTTCTATCCTATTCTACTTTCTTTTCTATTCTATTCTATTTTCTTTTCTATTCTATTTTCTATCCTATTCTACTTTCTTTTCTATTTTCTATCCTACTCTATTTTCTATCCTATTCTATTTTCTCTTCTATTCTATTCTATCTTCTATTCTATTTTCTATCCTACTCTATTTTCTACCCTATTCTATTTTCTATCCTATCCTATCCTATGACAAATGGGCTCCTTTTTTAAACCTCCACGTTTTTCAGAAGGAGAGTCCTCCCTTGCCCTCTCCGGAGCAACGCCTGCCACCAGTTCCTCACCCTTACTTAGAAAAACGGGTCTCCCAAGCGCTCGCACGCCCTCCTTCCTTCTGCAAGGAAGCTCAGGGAGCTCCCGTTTCCCGCAGCACCTCACCCCCCAGACGGGCACAGCCAGCACCTACTCGCCCCAGAAATAATTCTGCGCAGGCAGAGTACCTCTCGGGAGCCCTGATCACCTCCCGTCTGTCAAAACAGGTTGAGGAAACCCCTCCCCACCAGGAGAAACTCCTCGCAGCTGCCCTGTGCAGACCTACCGGCCGGCTGGGAGGTGGGAGAAGAGTCTTCGAGCCTTCGTCTTGGGGATCGGGAGGGCTCAGGGTGAAGGCTGCTGCTCAGCTGCGCTCCTCCGCCCTCACGCCTTTCGCTGAGGAGGCAAGCACAGAACAGACGTTTTAGTTCTCCTCGCAGCTCCGAAAACTCCAGGCATTTATAGATAAATAAAATAAAATAAAATAAAATAAAATAAAATAAAATAAAATAAAATAAAATAAATTGCAAAATAAATGGATTATTGGCACATTCGAGAACCAAATTACTTGCAAAATAAAATTATTTGCCCGTCAGAGAAACAAATTATTTGCAAAATAAATTATTTGCACGTCAGAGAAACAAATTACTTGCAAAATAAAGAAATTATATGCACGTCAGAGAAACAAATTATTTGCAAAATAAATTATTTGCGCGCTAGAGAAACAAATTATTTGCAAAATAAATTATTTGCACGTCAGAGAAACAAATTGTTTGCAAAATAAAGAAATTATTTGCACGTTAGAGAAACAAACTGTTTGCAAAATAAAGAAATTATTTGCATGTTAGAGAAACGAATTATTTGCAAAATAAAGAAATTATTTGCACGTTAGAGAAACGAATTATTTGCAAAATACATAAATTATTTGCACATTAGAGAAACAAATGGCAACGACGACGACGATGGGAACACCTGCCCGGAGGAAGATTCTTATTTTTTTTTCTTGGATAAACAAATGCGAAGAGCAGGGTTTGCTGGGACACAAACGAGTTTAAAAGCTGTAATTAGCAAATCCCCTCCACGCCTGCTCCCTTCCCCAGCCGCAGAACACAGGGCAGGGAAGAGGAGCAGCGAAGGGAGGCTGCACCGCGCTCGTATCTCGAGGAGAAACCCGATTCTCAAGCGTTTTACCACGGGTTTCTTGGTTTAAAAAACCTTCCTCAGATTCACACCGGGAAGACGGCGCCGAGAAACCGAAGGCTGAAGGTCTCTCCGAAAGACGCGGCGACGCAAAGGCTGCCAGAACCAGCCTCCGATTTCCCCCGTAGCCCAAAAAAAAAAACCTGGTGCCTTGGGGAAACAAAAAACCCAAGAAAAAAAACCACAGACAAACCAAAAAACCCCAAACTTCATCTGCGTAAAGAGGTTTTTTCGGTACAGGGGACTGGTAACCAGAACCGTCCCTAATTTTAGCACCGCAAGATGGTAAAAAGAAGAAGAAAACATGGAATTAGTTTCTCCGACACGCTGTCAAAAGGATTAGTTACTCCCAGGGTTTTTTTTCACTCGGCTGCGAGGCTGCCGGCCCTCCTGGGAGTTACGGGGAAACGCTTTTCTGTCGCTATTCAGTGATTTATCCCCGGGTCTAATCCCGCAACGCAGCTCCGGGAGCTGGAGCTCCGGCCCGAAAGGGAGCGAGAGGGACTCTGCTGCCACCCCAGCCCCGGCCACCCTCCGTCGGGACCCGCTCCCCGTGCCAGGTATTTCGGCAGCGCTGATTTATAGGGCGGGCACCTGCTGGATGCTAATCCCCCGCTTCCACCGGTTTTCCACGAGCCAGCGTAAAAAGCCGCTACGGCTCAGCCCGATTAAAGCCACGGAAGCCGGTGCAATCGGAGATCGCCCCGAGGAGCACGCTGCTCCTTAACTCACACCGGAATTATTTCATATCGTTATTTTATCCGCCGCCGAGAGCCCCGGGTATCGGCTGCAGGTTCCCCTTTCCTCGCTCTGTATCTGCCAAAACCTGCTCTGGGGTCATTGAGGGTCAAGGTAAGAGATTTGAAAGCACATTCCTCAGTAAAACAAATCTCGCCTCCCGGCTCACGCTCTCCGTGAGCAGCCTCTCGCCTCGATAATCAAAATTATCCACTAATAAGGAAGGCTGGGACATTCCCACCGCTCCTCTGAGACGCCGAGGGCTGAGAAAGTCGGGCACTAACTCCAGAGAAAGCTGATCCTGATGTTTATGGCACAATAAGTGACAGTATCTCGCAATAAAATCCCCTCCGAGGGCTGGGCTGGGCTCGTTCCAGCCGACATTAATCACGCAGCCCCTCAGAGGTGCAAGAATATTTGGGTTTGAGCCGTGACCCAGCATCTCACCTCTCGGCACCCGGGTCGTTTCGCACACAAAACCACCACAAGGCTGCTCCTCCGCCAGCTCTGCAGGACACCCAATAACCGCAAGAGACGGGCGGTGGAAAAAATCTACATAATTCAGATTTTAAAGGAGAACAAGAAGCTTGCTCGCAGCTGCGGCTGGCACGCAACACACCCTGGCGAGGTGCTCCAGCTGCCAACGCTCCTGAGGTTTCTGCTCTGACCTTAACCCGCAGGGAAAAATAGAAAAAAATTGAAAATAGCTGGGTGAGGATATGACAACACGGGCCTTCCAGCAACAGGAAACAAGGCTGCTCTTCCTTTGCGCGGTTTTGGCTGTTTGTTCACCCTTACGCACGCCGGTAACAGAATATTCAGAGAGGATTTTTTTTGTTTTGGTGCTTTTTTCCCTCCCCGCCTGGAACACGTCCCGCCTTTGCGATGGTGATCCTCACCGGGCTGAAAACTCAACAAAGCCTCAATTACAAAAGTTGACTCGCGGGGAGACAAAAGCCTCTACAGGAGGTGGGGAAGCGAAAGGTGGGGAGCTGGGTGTTGCTTTTCGGTGGTTTGGTTTGTTGTTTCATTATTATTTAAAAAAAAAAATAAATCTTTAAAGGTAGCGTAACAACTTCTATTGAAGTCGCTGGGAACATATCAGCTGATAAAAAAAAAAAAAAGCAAACACAACAAACCACCACGAAACTAAAACAGAAGTTTGAAAAAAACGGAAGTTTTAGCTTTATCTGAGATCTGCGGTACCCCAAGGAGACGGGAGCTCACGGCCAAGTTCAGGGGTCAAAGTCTCCGTTTCCAAAGCGATAACAGACTTTGTCTCCTATGTCACCACTGGCAAAACTTTCCCCTATGGAGATAAAACCTTCCCCTATGGATAAAAAACTTTCCCCTACGGAGAGAAAACTTTCCCCTACGGAGAGAAAACTTTCCCCTATGGAGATAAAACCTTCCCCTACGGAGATAAAACTTTCCCCTATGGATAAAAAACTTTCCCCTATGGATATAAAACTTTCCCCTATGGATAAAAAACTTTTCCCTACGGATATAAAACTTTCCCCTACGGAGACAAAACTCTCCCCTATGGATATAAAACTTTCCCCTATGGAGATAAAATTTTCCCCTATAGATATAAAACTTTCCCCTATGGATAGAAAACTTTCCCCTATGGAGAGAAAACTTTCCCCTACGGAGAGAAAACTTTCCCCTATGGATAAAAAACTTTCCCCTATGGATATAAAACTTTCCCCTATGGATAAAAAACTTTTCCCTACGGATAAAAAAATTTCCCCTACGGAGATAAAACTTTCCCTTATGGAGATAAAACTTTCCCCTATGGACATAAAACTTCCCCTTATGGAGATAAAACTTTCCCCTATGGATAAAAAAATTTCCCCTACGGAGATAAAACTTTCCCCTATGGATATAAAACTTTCCCCTATGGAGATAAAACTTTCCCCTACAGAGATAAAACTTTCTCCTACGGATATAAAACTTTCCCTTATGGATATAAAACTTTCCCATACAGATATATCTCACGTGGGCGACACAGGGCGAGGACCACACACCGGCTCGGGAGAGGCCAAGGGTATCTTTCCAACCCCCCGGCGACGAATGCGACGCCAATAAATCGATTTCCAACCCCTCAAACCTCTGGTCAAGCAGGGAGCTGCGGCGTCCCCGAACTCAAAAATCCTTCTGCGTCCCTCCAACCTCTAATCTGGGGTTGGGGCTTTGAGCAGCTCGGTCTAGCGGGAAGGTGTGGGAACTAGATGATCTTTAAGGTCCCTTCCAAGCCAAACCATTCCAGGATTCTAATTTTATGGGCTTGAAACGCAGCACCCAAAAGGGGATACGGATGCGAGCGCTCGCTCGCTGCAAATCACGGGCAAATCTGCCAGTTTGGGGTAGGACTCTACATTAAGTTGGACACACCGCTGGATCAGGAAATACCAAAGAGAGCTAAAAACCTACAGACCTGTCTTCAGATCCCACCACAGAACCAGGTGTGAAGGTCGAGGCAGGGAGATGAGCAGACGAAAGAGCCACAATTAACCCGCGGCTCGCGTGTGGAAGCCAAAAGCACAACCCGTCCCGACGCTGGGACGACGCGCGCCGGCTCGAAGCCAAAACCAGCGCCCAGGCTGGGAAACCACAGCTCGTTGACCCACGGCACCTCGACTCTTGGACCACGTTTAATCCGTCCCTGGAGAGGGATGCGAGGGATTGACAAAGAGCAGAGCCGCCACGGCCGCCCCGCGTGCCGCCGCTCGGAGCATCTCGAGCACACGGACTCAGAGGATAAGCACCGGCAGGCTCCACCGCACCGAGCCCTTCAGCAGCTTCCTTGACTTCACCCACTTCCCAAGCCACCTCTAATTAAACTCAGGCACGCAGCCACTACACAATAGGGGACACAATAGAAACGACAAAGCCGTCAGCCCTTCGCGCTCCTCTCCCCGGCCTTCCTGCAGACGGAGGGACTCGTGCGAGAGCGGATTCCTCCCAAGAGCATTCGCCGTTTCGCAGCAAACCGGCAGCACGAGGCAAACATAAGCTTGTTATTAGCGCAGAGCAGAATCTGGGCCATCTGATGTTATAAACTTACTTATTAATTCAGCTGCGGCTGGCAAAAGCGCAAGTCGGGGAAAAAAAAAAAACCAACCAAAAAAAACGTGTGAATTCAAATAACCGGTTCCCCCGTCTAATCCACTCGCGTCGCTTTTCTGCTGCGGCGCAGTTAATTAAATGGCTCTCTTTATAAATCCACTTTCCCCCAGAAGTCTCATTAGCCAAATGAATACGATGCATATAGAGCACTGAACCCTTCAGAGAGGCTGGTTTTAACACCCCACGGCCGAAGCGCCCCCCCAAATTGGTCCAGAAGGCAGAGCCAGCACGCGGAGAACGACTCGCTCTCGCCAAGCAACCGCGGGAGAATCATCCCACGCCACGTCCCACGATGCCTCCGAGCCTCCGGAATAAATCGAGGCAGCGAAATCTGAGTCAGAGCCCTCCTGCAACAGCCACCGCTCGCCGTAACGCAACAAGTCAAAGCACACCCTGAAAACGGGAGAGTGCCCCAGCCCCGAAACACAGGCCTGCTGATCCGAGCGGCCGGCCAGTTCGATAAAACCACTTATTTTTGGGTTACGCCGCGAGATCAGATCGCTCCCTGCCGGCATCGACCCTCCGGCTGAGCTCAAGAGGTCGAAACGAGCCACCGCCGGTCCCGAACCCTCTGTACGCAACTTCAAATTACACCAGTCGCAGGCCATATTCCAACAGAACACGACAAACATGGCAAACCCACAATTTTTAACTACAGCTTCCAGAAGAAAAGGCATCTCGCGAGTCGCGCCCCCTCCCCGCGTTACCAGCAAGGCCTCCAGTTGTTCCCATTTACAACAAACAGTTCCCGTCAAACGTTTCCACCAGCAGCCCACAAACACACCAACGGCTTCGCCGAATCCTCGCCTCGGCTTTGCAGATCGACAAATTGCCAACAGCGCCGCGGGTTAAGGCGTTGGCGTTAATGCAGGCAGTTCACCGAGTCAAAACGACACCTCGAGCTCCGCAGTTTTAACGCAGGCAGAGAAAAACCTCGCAAACCCCCAAAGCAAACGTCGACGAGCTCGTTCCTTCGCTCCCAAAGAGCGCACGGAGGCAAACGCATTAGTAACAATTGCAGAACCAAGTGAAGAAAAACCACAGCGGGCAACAAAACCACCTTCTTCGACATCGCAACTCAGCGCCACTCCTCGAACCCCCTTACCTGTGTCGGGGATTGACGCGGCTCTTCGGCCCCGGGACCGTCGCCGAGCACAACCGCGGCGTCCTCTCGGCCGGAGGCACCCGCGGCCGAGCGCCGAGCCGGCCCGGCCGCAGGTTTGTTGTCCACGGGAGGTCGACGTCAAGGCGACGGAGGGCAAAAAGCCGGCGTTTCGAAGGCGTCTTCGCGTCACCGAAAAGCGCCGCACGAGGGGTCGCCGAAGCCACCGACGCAGCCGTTGTCCTGGCGTCCGCCGGTCGTCGAAGCGTCCTGCGGCCGCCGTGGAGTCGTACTCCCGCGGGGGAACAGCCTTCCGCACGCTCAGGAGCCCCCGGGACAGGAGAACACAGCAACACGCAACGTTTTCCGGGCCGCCTCCGTGATTTTTTTTATATATATATATATATATTATTTTTTTTTAATCCTCTCACCATCTGTACTACACAGGGAGGCGGCTGCGAGCAACCACGCAGCCGGACCTGGGGCGCGAGGAGGGTGCATGCACGTCCGTGGAACCAGCGGCTTCGAAACCGGTCAAAATAAGGCACCGAGACACCAACGCACGAAAGGTTTTTGTGGTTTGTTTTTTTTTTCTAAAAAAGAAAAATTACCAACTCTAGGAACTCTTCGTCCTCCGTTCCGCGCGAAACCCGTAACCGCCGAAAAGCCCCTGGAGATGGAGGAGCGCCTCTCGCGTACGTCAGGAAAGGTTTTATTAACATCATTTAAACACTTCTAAGGGCTCGTCTCGCCTCTTTTTTTTTTTTTCTCTTTTGGCTTTCAACGCGCTCTCGAAACTTTTTTGGTTTTTTTGTGTGTGTGCGTCTTCCAACTTAAAAAACGAAAATAAGGATCGAAACTTAAAGCCAAACGTGCTGGGTGAACAAAACCAAATCAGAAAACATAAAATTCAGGAACTCCAGCTCTTCCAACCAGCGAAACCCCGGACTTGGCCACCGTTCCGAGCCGCAGGGCGATGCTCCCCTGCTTCTTGCGTCCTCGGCAACGTGAGGAGGAGTTAAAAGCAGCAACAGTGACCCCCTTTTTACCGAGGAGGGCCAAGGCAATCAATTAGATTTCTTCCGATTCGGCCGGTCAACGCGAAAAGTGTCGCTTCTCCCCGCTTCTTGCTCGAGACCCAACACCACGAGCTCAAGCGGCGGCGGCGGCAGCACGGAGCCCTCGGCGCCGCGACCCACGGGGCTGGGGGGGGTTTCAAACGTTTTTTGTCGTCAATTCACGTCCAGGCAGAGAAGAAAAGCCAGTTTCCTCAAAAGAAACAAATTTATTTAGAATGAAACAAAATCAGCTCAACTGTGAGCGCATGTTTTGAGTGACAGCTACGGTCAAGCTGTGTGAGCCATAAAAAGGGTATTTCCTTTTACTTTTTTTTCCAGCAATCTTGTGTACACAGCACAAAGCAAAGAGGTCAAATCTTTTTTTTTTTTTTTTTTTTTCCACTTAAAACACGGGCATCGGCATCACAATAGCAGATACACAACTTTTTTTTTTTTTTTGCTTTTTTTTTTTTTTTTTTTTAAAGCTGCCATTTTTAGTAAAATGCACAAATACTAAACAGATAAGCTTTCTTCCGTCGAGAGGCCCACGGAAAAAAAATCCACGTAAGCCACAGCTTCTCATCCCAAAGGTCCCTTAGAGCTTGGTATCCCATGCGGTTGTCTTCTGCAGTCCGCCAGCTTGGCTTGCGGGAGGAAAGAAAAACGTTATTTTTTTCCGTACAAATTCCGTTTGGTTTCGTTTGGTTTCCCCTCCCTACATACAGAGGAACTCAAAGGGCTACGAGGCCTTTCGGAATATTCTACTTGGGACTTCGAAAAGCACCAAACAACCACCTGCGGGGGCACGAAACCTCCAAGCGGAGTCGCTTTCTCCGTCGAGACGCGTCACGAGTAGCGCGGGGCTTCCTTCGGACCGAGGTTAAGCCAGGCTTTACAGTACCAAGAATTATTCAACTTGCAGTGAACAGGACCCGTCAAAATAATTAACCAGGAGAAAAACCAACCGGATTATCGGCGATGCGGTTGGCTTTCCTCCGAGGCCGCCTCCCCGAAGGCAACGGAAACACGCGACGTAGTGTTAACACGTTGGGTTTTTTCTTTTTCTTTTCCTTTCGCTCTCGTTTCGCGACCTCAACGGCAAAACGTTCGGGTGTCGAAGGGAAGGTCGACCCAAAGACGCGCCCCAACGTCATCGCCGGTCGAGCGCGACTCCTCGCCCGTCGTTTTCGCGCAACCCAAACCGTTTCCCGAACCGTACGGTCTGCTTCGAGCCTAATACAAGGCGGAGGGGGGGTGGAAAAAACCTAAATAAAAAATAATCCTCTCCTCATTGGAATCTCTGTCCTTCGGTGCTCTCTGCAGGGGAGACGAAGGGGAAAGAACCCCAAAAGCTCTATAGTCGCGTGGCAAGAACTGCGTCCGCTCTCGGTTCTGCCCGAGAGGCGCCGACAGACTCCCCGGGAGCGCTGCCCTCAACACTGCGTCTTCTCAAAGCCAGGAAAGACAACATTTCCCGGCCTTTTTTTTTTTGTTTTTTTTTTGTTTTAAATTCCCTGAGTCCTCAGAGTTTCGGAACCCGCCTTCACAAATTTCGATCCGCGCTCCTCCTCGCCGTTAATACTTAAGGCTTTTTCACCTCGGCTACCGACAAACTCCCCGCCCCGCGCAGGGGCCGGATGACGTTTTTGCGATCCTTTAACATCCTCGTAAAAACAAAATAACCAAAAAAAAGCTCAAAGAGAGAGGTCTGGCACTTACGCCCTTCTCTCCCTACAAGGATGCGTCGGTATTTGCAAGCCAGGAGGTTGAAACCTCTGGAGTCGAGGGTAACCGGGGCGTTCGCGCCGCAATCTCAGCGAGGGACTCGCCAGACGGGAGCAAACAAAGCCACTGGCCAGCGGCCAAGGAAGTTGCGTAAAGTTTCCAATTCAAAAAAAAAAAAAAAATCAAGTAAAAAAAGAAAAATAAACCTTAAAAGTATGAGTCATCTGAGGTTCTTTCCCCAAAGCGTAAAGCCCGGCTGTGAAATGATTCAGGAAAAGGACGTCCTTTTTTTCTTTTTTCTCCACGCTAATTCAAACCAACCCGTGAGATGCAGGAACGTCGACGGCGGGAGAGACGCCGAGCTCGGCTCCGCTACATCCGCTCCGCTCTACGCACAAGCGGGGTTTTACGTACGGATCTACTCGTTCTCAGCTCCGGTCAAGGCGGTTTGTAGCGGACAGTTACTCCAATGTCGCAACGCCGCGGAGCCTCGGAGGAAAGCGCCGCCGACCCTCGCGCCGATTTAAGCGCCCGGCAAAACCAAAGCGTTGCCGGCCGACGAGGGTTTTTGACGTGAAGAACCACCCTCCGAAGGCGTTCAGAAAAAAATCCTGCCTTCCAAAAAAAACAAGAGCAGCAACGCCGAACGGACCAGACTGGAAGAAGCGGGTACTCCGTTAAACAAGGAACCAGAAAACCTGGAGTCAAACACAGCCTCGCCCCGCTCCGTGCGACCCTCCGGCGGTTGGACTCGTGAAAGCCCGCGGCAGGTCTACAGGAAAAATCAAAATAAAAACGGAAGCGCACCTGGGCTGCTCTTTCCAAACGCGTCCCCACCCTGAATTTGCTCCGACGAGCTGCGTTGACCTCAGGTTTTACAGGTTTTAAAAACAGGCGCCTGCTGCGCGTCAGCGGGACGAACGCCGCCCCGGGCGAGTCGGACACGAGGAGCTTCGTTGTGTTTATTTATTTTTCAGTTTGGGGCGGGTTTGAATTCCCAGCGGTTTCGAACTCGGCGAGCGAGGGGAGGGAACTCGCTCGGAGCAAGCCGGCGACCCGCTGACGCCCAACAGGCACCTGCTAGACCGAAACCCGACATTCTTCGCACCGAGCGGGCAAGACACGGCCGTTACCTCCTAAAACGGCGACTTGCGCCATCGGTGTCGCCTCGCAAAACTCCCCTTGTTAATAGCAACAGCTGCATTCTGCCATCTATTACATTCACGCCGAAGGGCAACCCAGAAATCCCGGATTTGACCCTCAAAGCAGTTAAGAGCATTAAATGAGGCTTGCAACGTTGCCGGTTCCAAAGAGAAGTAGCCAGAAAAAACCAAAAACCACCACAATAAAATCTGCTTTCGAGATGCGCCGCCACGTTCAACTTCTCGGGGCAACCACGGCTCCTCGCTCCGGCGCGAGAAAATCCAAGCCCGCTCAAACCGAAGCGCTCGCCGACGGGCGGTTCGGGAAAGCGGCGCTACGGGAAAATCTCTCTTTTTGCGACAAGCGAGCGCGGTCGCCCTTCGGAACGGTCGTGCCCAGAAAAACACATTCAAGGCGTTTCCTCCACGGTTCGAACCGGATTTTTTTTTTTTTTTTTTTCATTTTTGCAAGTTGGAAGAGAAATCGACTCGTTAACGACCGCCCCAAGGAACGTATCGGGGCGTCGAGCCGGTGTCGCCGTTTGGTCAAGTCTTGGAAACGTGGCTAAGTGCGAGGCTACATTCGGGGTTTTAAGTGCACGATTAAAAATTTTGGGGGGGGAGGGTTTTAAATGGATCCAGGCAGATTTCCACTTCAGAAGCTCGCTGCAAAGCCCTTTCGGTCAAAACACCAGGGATTTATGCCATGAAATGCCCGGAGTGGCCAAGGCAGCTGGAGAGAAGTGCCCAATGAAGGGGGGAGAAAAAAAAAACGAGAGAAAAATGGACCAAGCTCTTTGGAAAAAAAAGCAAATTTTCCTGCTGGAATCCCGGGATCAAGAGCTCAAACATCTCGGAGTATTTTTTTTTTTTAAATACTTCTCCAAGAGGCTAAAACCAATTTTCCTCCAGATGCTTCTAAAACGATAAACCTCATGTAATGCCCACAGTACTGTACCTGAAAAGTCTCTAGCAGACAGCAGTTCCTTGCTATTAACAAAGAGGTAAAAACGTTAATGAGAACTTTTAGGTAATTAAATTATCACAGAATTAAAACCATCTCTGGAGAGAAGCACACTTGCTCTGTGGAACCAGACCCCACTGTACCTGCGACTCTTTCTTTAAAACAAAGGAAACAAAAAAAAAGGCAGTAAAACCAAATAAAACCACAATATAACTTGATTTTTAAAGCACCTCCTTGTTTCTTGCATACCAGAGTCAGCACAAGACATTCACGGTTCGTAACAAAGTCCTCGGCTATTTCACCGAACGCCGTCGCTGCTACAAACCCAAAGTGCACGTATGGGATACAACAGAACTCGGAGAAAAAAAAAAAAAGGAGAAATACACTTTTTTTTTTTTTTAAAAAAAAAAAAAAAAGCATACTTTCAGTGCATGCGTCTGGAGGGGCCGGATGAAACGATTAAACGCCCGATCAAAGGATTAAATTGTTCCGCGCGCAGCCGAGGGCAGGCGAAACGCCGCCGACCTCGAGCCGCTCCAAGGGAAACCCTTCAGGCTCCTGAGGAAAGGGGCCCGAGGCCCTCCCAGAATTTCAAGGGTTTGCAACAGCAAAAAAAATTTAAAAAAAAAAAAAAAAGCAAAAAAAAAAAAAAAAAAAAAAGCTGACCCCAGCCCGCTAGCAAGTACGTGGTTTTTCCGTTTCCACTGCCGAGTGCTTTAAATCGGGTCTTTTCGCTCCGTAACTCCACCGACCTCGCTTTAAAATACGTGAAATGAAAAAAGGACACGAATCGAAATTCAGAAGACGGGAGATTGTTCTTTCCCCCTCCCCCCTTTTTTTTGTTTTACTCTTTTTTTCCTTTTTTTTGTCTTTTTTTTTTTTTTTTTGTAAATCAAAGCAGGCCGTAGCCTCCCCGCTCCCCGCCCCATCGACGGGGGAGTTTCAAAATCTATCCACGCTAACGGCTAACCAACCTTCCTGGCTTCTAACTTTATAGAAAAACGTAGCAATAGGTGGCAAAAAAAAAAAAAAAAAAAAAAAACGGGCAGGGAAAAAAGAAAAATCAACCTACAAACGAAGATCTAATTTAAAATAACGACAGGGCTGGCTAAGGCTGTATCCCATAGCACCTGGCACACGCTGGAGGGGCTGCGTGGAGGAGTAGGCAGGGGTGGGTACAGAGAACACGGGCGCTTTAGGACGCCCCCCGGACAATGATCATGACCAGGTAGTCGTCCTCCGACTTGGCCAGCGCCTTGGCCGTGGAGTCCAGGAACTGCTGGGAGAAATCGCAGGGCGGAAAAGCGTGCAGGACCCCGCTGTTCTCCTTGTCTTTGTTCCCCCCCCACGGGGAGGCTGATCACCCCGGCCGCCTGCTTTTGCTTTAGGTACGACACCAGATTCCTGAGCGGCCTCTGGGTGGAGGTGGTGGCGGCCTCGGCGGCTCCGGAGCGGTTGTCCGAAGCGCCGGGCACGGCCAAAAGGATGGCGTAGCCGTTGGGTCCCGCCACTTTGATGCGACGGTTGACCTCGTCCAGCTTGGGCTGGTCCAGGCGAAGACGTTGGGTGATCTTGAGCTGAGCTACTTTCCCCCCGGTCGCTCCCTCCACGAGGAGGCTGCTGGCGACGCCGAGGTCCCCCTGCAGCAGGTGCATGTTGGACGGGAAGTTGCTGTTCTTCAGCAGAAGCATCCCCTGCCAAGCCAAGCACAGCTTGGGGGCTCCCCCGGCCTGCGCCCCTCCGTCCTGCTGCTGTTTCTGAGGAGGAGGTTTGAGGCGGGAGCCGCCGCCGCCGCCGCCTCCTTCCGCGGCGCGCTCGTCCTTTTTGGCCGGGCTTTTGCACTCCTGCGCGGCGGCGGCGGCGGGAGCGCGATGCTTCCGCTCCCGCTCGGCGGAGTTCTTGCGGTCGCGCTTTTCGTTCTGCCCCCGCTCCAAGCTGCCCCGGCGCGATTCCCGGACGGGCGAAGGCCGCTCCAAGAGGAGCAAACGGGAGGACGAGCGCTCGGGGTCGCTCCCGTAACGCTCCCTCCCGCCGAGGAGCTCGGGGCTGCGGTCCGGCGGAGAGGCCGTGGTTAAACAGTGACGCTTACGGGAGGAAGAGGAGCGCTCGCTGTCCGGAGAGCGGTCCAAGTGCCGGCCCCCGTCCTCCGCCAGTCTCCGTTTCCTAGGCTGATCCCTGCTACTACTGCTCAACTCCCTCTCCCCTCGGTCCCGCTCCAAGGACCAACCATCCCGGCGGCGCTCGAGGCTTTCCAGCGGGTCGTAGGCGGCTGCCCGATTACTCCGATCCCGCACAGGGGGTGGGGGAGGCACCCACTCCGTCTCAGGATAAAGGTCTCTGTCGCGGTCTCGATAGAGCAAAGGTGGCGTCCTGTCCCGGGCCCCCCGAAGAGGATCGGGTGGGGCTCCCCGGTGAGCCCCGAAAGCAGCCGCCTCCGCCACGAGCTCGTAATGAGCCGCGGGCGGCAAGGGCAGGGGCTGCAGGTAGGGCTGCTGGTACCGGTGCTCGGTGTCGGCAAAGTCGACGCGGAGGCGGCGATCGGGCCCACCCAAAGGAAAACCCCGCATGTGGGTGCAGGCCGCCTGCGCCGCGTCCAAGCTCTCGTACTGGATGTAGGCCCAGGAATCGCCTTTGCGGTAATCGATGGTGCGGATGGTGCCAAACCGGTCGAACTCCCTGGCCAGGGCAGCGAGGGGCACCCAGGGCCCCAGGCCGCCCACCCAGAGCCTGGTAGTCGGAGTGGCTTTACCGTACCCGATCTTGATGGGGTTACGCAGCAGCACCTTTCCGGACATGGCCAACTTGGCCCGGTGCGCCATGTCCAGATTTTCAAATTTCAGAAAACCGTAGGTGCTGGTCTGCCCGCGCCCCGGCCTTTTGATGTCCACCTCGGTGATGACGCCGAAACGGTCAAAAGCTCGGCGCAGATCGGACTCGCTCACGGTGATGTCCAGGTTGCCCAGGAACAACGTGCGGTTGGCTCTCTGGTCGTCCTCGGGGCTGATCTCCTCCTCACCGGCGGCTCCGGCTCCCCCTCCTCCTCCGCGGAAGCCGCCGGCGGCTGCCACGCCGGCCACCCGCTCCAGCCCGTAAGCCGGCCGCACTCGCGCTTCGTAGAAACCCCCGTAGTCCCTCTCCCTCTCCAGCTCCCGGGGCAGAGGGGGGCGGAGGCGGCAAGCGGCCCAGGGCGAGCTGCTGCAGCCGGTAGTCTCGGTAGCCCAGGGCGCCGCCGCTCCCGGCGGGCGACAAAGCCCTCTGCGTCGCCCCGGCCGGGGGGTGTCGCACGGCCGCGGCCGCCGCCGCCGCCACCCCGACGGCCGCCGTGCCGTAGGGAGACTCCTTGTCCAGCAGCGCCGGAGAGCGGCTGCCACGCCGCCGGCTGCTCCCTCCGCCGACGTAGACGGCCTCGATTTTGAGCGGGCGGTCGTAGAGCACGAGGCGGCCGCGGGCGTGCTTGGCGGCGCGGGCGTCCTCGGGCCGGCGGAAGTTGACGAAGGCCACGCGCTCGTCGGCGGCGCCGGCGCCGGGCGGCAGGCGGCTGATTTTGACGCTCACGTCGCCGAAGCGCTTGAACTCGTGGAAGAGCCCGTCCTCCACCGCCTCGTCGCTCAGCGCCGAGCCCAGCTCGCTGATCTTCAGCGTCTTGTACTCGCCGCCGCCGCCGCCCTGCTCCGAGGAAGAGGAGGAGGAGGAAGGCGCCGCCGCCGCCGCCCGGGACTCACCGCCGCCGCCCCGGCTGCTGCCGCTCCGCGACGCCTCCGCCGCTTTGCCGCCGCCGTAGCCGTGCCGGCTGCCCCCGCCGCCCGCCGCCGCCGCCGCCGCCGCCGCCCCGGCCTCGTACTCGCGGCTGCCGGCGCGGCCGGCCTTGTCCGGGTGCGGGCCCCGCCGGCCGCTGCCGCTGTTGCTCTCGCCGGAGGCCGCGGCCGCCGCTTTCCCGCCGCTGCCGTTGGAGCCGCCGGAGCCGCTCGGCTTCTTGCTGCTCCGCTCGCCCCGCGCCGACGAGGAGGAGGACGCCGAGTCCTCGCCGCCGCCGCCGCCGCCGCCCCGCGAACGCTTGGCTTTGGCCGGCGAGCGCTCCTTGCCCTTCATGGCGGCGGCCGGCGGGGCCCCTCCCGCCCCCCGGCCCTGCTCCCGCCGGCGGCCTCACCGCCTCCCCGACCGCCGCGCTCACGCACCCGCCGCCATCTTGGAAGCCGCGGCGGCCGCCGGCCACGCCCCCCCGGCGCCCATTGGTCGCCCGGCGCGGGCCCGCAGCCCTCGTTGGCCGCCCGGCGCGTCGCCCCCCCACCCCTTCGCCCCCGCCGGGCGGAAGGCCCGCCCACGGCCCCGCCGGCTGCGCCTGCCGATTGGCTCGGCGGGCTGCCGGTCCGCCGGCCGGCCTCCCGCGCCCGCCAGGAGGGGGCGGGAAGAGCCGCCCGCCCGCCCCTCCCCGCCCCCGCTCGCTCATTGGACGGTTAGAAAGGGCGCCGCCTTGCGATTGGGGAGGCCCCTCTGTCAATCGTAGCTGCTCGGCCATGGGAGGACTTCCCCTGCTCATTGGCCATTGGGCCGAACTTACCTCCTTCTCCTGATTGGCTCTTTTACCTGCCCGTTACAATGGTCCCGCCGCGGCCTCGCCCCAGCCTTCCCCATTGGCCCGCTCGCTCAGACGCGGGTTCCCATCGTCCCTCTCAAATTCTCGCGAGCTGCTCTTTGTCCCCTCTTTCCTCATTGGACGCTGGAAACCTGCTCTGATTGGCTGGAGGCTGCGCCGCTCCCGCCGAAGCGCGGGCTACCGCCCGAGCTCCGCTCTCCCTTTGTGATTGGACGAGAAAAAACAATCTCCCCAGGCACCTGATTGGGCGCAGCGCGACAGCGTGCGGATAGGCTAAAGCGGAGATCAGTCACGCTTGTTCTGGCTCTGATTGGGCGCAGCGCGGAAAGAGGGCGGTTCCCCAGCAGAGCTGGCCGTTCGGCGGCCGCGGGGGGCTCAGTGCGCGCTGGGCTGCGGCACCGAGAGGGTGCGGAGGGGGAAAGGCAGGAATGAGCGCGTCTCCTCAGCCCACAGGGGGGAATGAACGCTACAGGGGTGGGCAGAGGGGAATAAACGCTACAGGGGTGGGCTGGGGCACCGGAGGGAAGGGCCGAGGGAGAAAGGAGAGAGCGTCCCAGCAGGCCGCAGGAGATGCCCATTGTGTCCCTCCCCGGGTTTCTTTGTGTGTGTCTACACGGGCAAATAGCACCAAAACCGGGTAAATAGCACCAAAACCGGGTAAATAGCACCAAAACCGGGTAAATAGCACCAAAACCGGGTAAATAGCACCAAAACCGCTGGTGCCGCAGGTGTCCAGGGTCAGCCCAGGCCCCCTGCCCTCCCGCCCTGGGTGCCACAGCGTGAGGAGGATGAGCAGAGCCAGGGTCTGCCCTCACGTCCGTCACCCCTTGCTCGAGGCCTTCAGACCGTTTGCAATGTTCCCTGCTTGAAGCGTCCTCCTGCCCCTCTGCTCTGCCCTGGTGAGGCCGCATCTGGAATATTGTGTCCAGTTCTGGGCCCCTCAGTTCAAGAGGGACAGGGAACTGCTGGAGAGAGCCCAGCGCAGGGCAACTGGGATGATGAAGGGAGTGGAGCATCTCCCTGATGAGGAAAGGCTGAGGGAGCTGGGGCTCTTTAGTTTGGAGAAGAGGAGGCTGAGGGGTGACCTCATTAATGTTTATGTCAGGGGGGAGTGTCAGGAGGACGGAGCCAGGCTCTTTTCAGTGGCGTCCACTGGCAGGACAAGAGGCAATGGGTGGAAGCAGGACACAGGAGGTTCCATAAAAATATGAGGAAAAACTTTTTTACTGTGAGGGTGACAGAGCCCTGGCACAGGCTGCCCAGGGAGGCTGTGGAATCTCCTTCTCTGGAGACATTCAAAACCTTCCTGGACGCGTTCCTGTGCGCTCTAGTGTAGGTGATCCTGCTCTGGCAGGGGGATTGGACTGGATGATCTTTGAGGTCCCTTCCAACCTCTAACATTCTGTGATTCTGTGATCACGGAAAACGTGGGTTGTGCTGGTGACACTTGTCTGGGGAGCTCTCAGAGGCGGTTGGGGGTGGGAAGGAGCAGCTTCGGTGTCCACCTTCCTCCGAGGCAAAGACTTGGAGCTGCTGCGACCGCTGCGTCGAGGCAACACGGTCCCCGTGGAACAGCAGCAGCCGCAGCGTCGGCCCCTGCTCTTGCTCCGTTTTTGCCTCCCCTGCCTTGCCAGCAGCTGGTGTAGAAGGGAAAAATAAACGGGAGGAAGCTGGGGCAGGGGTAGACCCTGCCATTCCAACCCTGCATCCTACTGTCCTGTAAATCATCCCAACCCCCTGATTTCATTCTGGGAGAATGAGCCGTTCGTTCTTGGCTGCCATCGAAATGCGTCGAAATCCAGCAGTACCTGAGGAGGGGGGAAAAAAAAAACCAAACAACAAACCAACCTGCAACCACACTGCAGTGGGAAGGACGTTTAAGCCAGCGAAGCTACGGCCCCCCTGAGCCACATTTTATAATCACAGTCTAAGTGGTTGGAAATCAGGAGCAGAAGGCACAACGCTCCCTCGCTGTGCCTCTGAGTGAAATGTCCTCGCGTCTCTGTGTCACCCCACGGAAATCAGATCGCTCCCCAGGAACGTCTTAATCCAAAGAGGGAGAATTGAATCAGAATTTTTTTATTTTTTTTTAATAGCGGTCCATTAGGCTGCATTTCTCCCTGTCATATCATCTCCTTCTGCCAGAGATGGTACGCAGAGGCTCCTGAAATTGTGGGTGGGTTTTCAGCGGCGGGTAAATAGCTGGTGCCTAAATATAGCCCTAGGAGTGATAGGAATTATGTTTGAAATACATGTTGAGCTTCTGAAAAGGGGATCCTCCTATGTCACAACACTGAGTTAACCTGACGGGCGTAACGGAGACGGACCCGCCGGTGATCTGGGAGCTCAGCTCGTGTGGATGTAATTACTGTAAAATATATGGACGACAGATAACAATTAGGTGGAGGTGGATCGCCCGGATGAAGGGACGCAAAGGTATGTGCAGAGGAGCAAGACGTGGAGTCTGTCAGACAGACTTGTCTGGGTCGAGCTGCTTTCCTGGGGAGACACGTCCGAAGGATGAAGCTCAGGCATTGTTGTTCCCCTAGGAAAAAAAAAATTGCTGTTTCTTCAAGGTGTTACCGTTTGACAGAAATATCTCACTTCCAGGGCTGGCGTTGCTAGGAAGGTTTCTGGAGGCCGGGTTGGAATTGGTTGGGGAAGGAGGTGATTTGGGGACCAGAATACAGTTTACAACAAAAAAAAAACCTCGCTTTAGTCTGGATCAGATGCAGCCACATCCCATAGAGATACCTCTCCCCGCCAGCTCGCCTCCTGCGTGTCCCACGGCATCTGTCAGAGCATCACTCCTCAGCGAGGTAAAATAAAACTGGGGGGACAAAACCTGAATATTTTCTGTATTTCAGCTTCGTCTTTGAGGTTACATCTGGCAAAACCTGGCACAGCTCCACTGGCTTGAGAGGAAATGCATCACTTTAAGCAGCGAGTGATAGAGACTTCTGTCTTCCAAGGTCCTAACCGCTTCCTCGTGGTGCCTCGGCTTGGGAGAGAAACGCAGAAAATTAAAATTCCTCGGCTGGTGAGTCACGGCGTAAAAGACACCTTGGGGGAGCGCTGGGCCACATCACGGGCCCTCCTGACAGACGTTTAATCTGATTTCGCTCCTCCCGACCCGCTCTCCAAGGGGAAACTCTTCTCCTCCTGGATTTTTCCACCTCCGCGTCAGCCGCCGTCAATGTGGATCTCGACAGCGCCCGGTTCGGTGGCGCCGGTGGGGTTTCACACCAGGGAAAAAAGCGACACAACACCTGAAACCAGCCCTGGAGGAGATTGTTTGTTGTCAGGCCATGAGCAACAACCCAGCGTAAGCAGGACTCAGGCTCGATAAAGAGTGCTCTGGCTGTGCTTATACAGAAGTGTATGAATAATTAAGGTGCCAGATGGCCCTTGAGCCCCTGGCCTAGATAGAAACGTCTAATTACATTTGGCGTTCGTGGGAGTTGGGCTTCCAGGTCCCTCTGCGGAGCCGGGCTCACCCCGCAGGGTACTTGGGTGTTGCAGAACCAAAACACCATTTTCCTGCAAAAAAACCCATCCTTTAGGGGTTTAACAGCTCATCTTCCTTTCAAAACGCATCTGGAGACGATTGCAGAGGAACAAGGTCAGTTTGGGGGAAGAGGAGAAGCAGAAAGGGCTCCCCGGCGAGGCACCGGAGCCGAGCTCCGCTGATCGAGGCAGGCAGGCGGCTGGCGAGCATCTCGAGCGAGGAGGCGTTTGCTTGTTGGCAGTTTGTGCGTTCGGGTGAGCTGCTTTTCTTGCCGGAGATGCGCTGGTGTCCCAGCTGGCCATTAGAGACGTCGAAACACATTAGCTTCACTTAGGCGAGGCCGCAAGAGCCCTCGCGGGAGCGGAGCTGCCAGCCCGGCAGCGAGCTGTCGCGCCCTCTCACCCGGCGACGAGGCGAAAGCTTCTCCCGAACGGTCGCTGCAATTGTTGCGGCGACGTCTGCGGGCGGCCCAGACCTCGCCTTCGTGGGCAGGAGAAAGAAAAAAAAAAATAAATTAAAACGACAGGAACAAAACAAAACCTGGAGAACATCCACCCTGCGGGATGCCGGTGAGGTTTGGCAGCGAACGGCGAGGCACCTCGAGGAAAGCCGGGAGAGACGGGATTTCTTCTGGCAGCCGGGCAAGCGGTGCCCGGTGGTGCCTCGCAGGGAGGAGGCGTGGAGATGGAGTCAGGGTCAAGGCTCCTCGCCCTGCCCCGTGCCTCTCCTTGAGTTAACCCTGCCCAGAGCACGGTTCAGCCTCGTCCCGCGGGGCTTTGGGGTCGGCGGTTCCCCAAGTGAGGTGGTCCCTGCTCCTCTTCCCATCCTTGGAGCATCCTCACAAGGAGCAGCGCCAGGCACCCCCGTGTTCCCCAGCCTCCTGCTCCCCCGGAGACCCCAGCCCCGTGGCCTTGTCCCCTCCTGCCCATCAGTCAGAGCAGGCAGCCCCTGCCTGTCCCGCTGCCGGCAGATGGCAACGACAGCCCAGGAATTACCGGGACCCAGTCCAGCCTGGCCACAGGAGCTGAGCCCTCTGCCCCGGCGCAGCCCCTCCTAAGCCCCCTCTGCTCCCTTTTCTTCTTAGTTTCATCTCTTTTTTTCTTTTTTTCCACCCCCTCCTCCGCTGCATGGGGAGTGCTCGGGTTTAATAAGTAATGAAGGAATTTATGGAACCATTAGTGCAGTAATTGTTCGCTTTCCACCTAATATTTTGAGATTAATGGAGAGGAGAGGATAAACCCCCAAAGAACAGAGAGAATTAAGGCAGGATCGAGGATCCAGGGTCACATGGCAGGGCCACATCCTTCACCAAACCCAGCGCGTGGACATGAATCTATAATTATAAAGATTTTAGCACCCAGGGACCCTCCGTGCTCTTGGCCTCCTGCATTTTCCAGAACCCGGCTCCCCTGCCTGCGACTCGCCCAGGACGGCGAAGCCCAGATGGGATGGAGGCACCGGATTTTGAGCGTCCACCCCTGGTCCCTCCTGGCAGGGCCCCGCAGCCCAAGGAAGCCAAGCAGCGCCCTGGGAAGCCGCGGACATCCACGGGCTTCAGGTGGTTTGGCTCACGCCTGTCTCCGGTCCATCTGCCCCCTGCAAGCTGGTGCCTTTGCCTTCCAATCACTGCCCGTGCTCCGAGGAGTCCGATTGTACATCGTGCTTCGCTCAGAGACCCTTTCAGCCATGAGGCAGCAGCCTGCTCCGTCCTCATTCCGTGCCTCTCCTTCCTCACGAGGAAGATGAAGCCATCCTCCCGGTGAGGAGCCGCACGGCCCAGCAGGACTTGGCTTGTCTGTGCTCCCGCCAAGCAGAGACGAGACCCGCGGGCGGGCGCCTTTAAACGCCGGAGCCTCCGCTGGAGCCATTGCGGTGTCACCCCGCGGTGACACGGCTGGGACATGATGAACGAGCGCCGCAGCGGCCTCGAGCGAGCTGGCTCTCGCTGGGCAGACGGCAAACAGGTGGCAGCTCCGCAGGAGGGGGCCTTCGCCTAACCACGGCGCCCCAAAATGACCCCAAAACCCACCTGAGATACGGCTTGGTCTCGGCTACAGCTCTCGAGTGCCTTTGGTGGAGGAGGATTGTCCTTGGATAAGGACAGAGAAGGGAAAATGAGGGGGGAAGGCTCCCCCCCGCCATCCCTGCTCCGAGCTAGAACGTCACGGACAAGTGTGACGCGTTTGCAGGACGAGCGGGACTTGCTCCGGGAGGGAGAGGCAGCGCTAAGGGCTGCCGGCAACACCGCTGCCCGGCTCCCAGCAGCTGAGACCCGCGCCCTTTCCCCGCGGAGAGGAAAACAAGGACACGGCCTGTGGCAAAAGATGTTTCTCCGCCATTCGCACAAGCAACCGGGACGGGAGAAGCTGGGCGGGAGCCGACGGAGAGCCCAGCACCCACACTTGTACCTCGTTTCTCACCGTGCCAAGTGCTGTCATGAAAACATAGAAGTCTCCCCCATCTCCCTTTGGTCTTCAGGGTGGTGCGTGTCGCGTCTCACAGCTCTTCCCCATGATGTGCTCCAGCTGTGGCGTCGCGTCCAGCAGTGCGTCCTCTCCTGTCCCATCAGGGCGTCTTTTCCTGCAGCCCACAAGGAGAGAAGACCAAATTTTTACAACGTCTTCCCTCCCTTCCGACACCTTCCCCAGCAGACAGGGTGTTGTGCTGAAACATTGGGCAACGGGCAAAGAGCAGAGAAGGTGCCTGGAACCCTCCTGCTCTGAGGACACATGCGCTGACCACAAAACTCTGGGTTCTTTTTCCTGGTTGTCCCCCTTACCCCCTCCCTACCACCCTCTGCCGTGCACAAGCAGCCTGATGCCGATTTCTCTTCCCTGTCACCCATGCACAATTTCCCACCTCTTCCTGACCGGCTCCAGCGCCTCAGTTTCCCCACGCTGTGGGTTTTCAGAGAGAGGCAGGTGGGGATGGACGATGCCCCCCCCAAACACCAAATTTCGCCCCCAGCAAGTCCCAGCTCAGGTATTCCAGCGCACGTTCATCGCTTCTTTATGTACCAGCGGGAGGGAAAGATGGCAATTAAAATAAATCAGAGGCCGACAGCTCCATTTGTCATCTTGAGGGAAGCAGTTACAACCTGGATGGGGTGGGAACAATCAATAAAGCCAACAGGTCTGTAAGGAGACACCCATCAACCTTCAGTCGCGGCCCCAAAGTCAAAACCTGCCCTGACTTTGCAGTCGGAGCAACGCTGGACCTGAGGAAGGAACGTGCGAGCTGAATTCCCTCGAGCTCTTGGGTTTCCAAGCCGACAGCCCTGGGCAAGACTTTGCTGCTCAAGGAGACCCTTCTCCACGGTGTAACGGGATTCTCCGCGCCACGGAGGAGCAGTGAATAATTCATGGGCTCTGGCTGGTCCCACAGCTCCTGGGGCAGA
The DNA here is from genome assembly GCA_020746105.1 of Trogon surrucura. Taxonomy (NCBI): domain Eukaryota; kingdom Metazoa; phylum Chordata; class Aves; order Trogoniformes; family Trogonidae; genus Trogon; species Trogon surrucura. Next base: position 4,835,182 of record CM036641.1, read on the forward strand.
CTCGAGGGCTGCTCTGGGACGGGGTCTTTAGCCCAGGATGCTCCGAAGCACAGGATGATCTTCTTATTCCTAAAGGACTGGGAGGTGGGAAACACTCTGGGATCTCAACGCCGACAGGTCGGCTGGTGTAACGCTGCTCCTGGCCGTCCCAGTGCTTCACGCCTGCTGAGCATCATCCCTCTGGTGGCTTCATCCTCTTCGTCCTGTGGGACCACACCTGCCACTCGTATCCCCTCGTGGGTGTTGCGTTACGGATTTAATCCTTTCCATCACTCTAGCTGGTCCGTCAGCAGCTCGCTTCTAGAAGGGCTGGGCTCAGTCCAGCACCTTGTCACCCACTCCCAGCCTTTTGGGGACGAGGAGCCAGGCCAGGCTGTCCTCCCTCAGCCAGAGAGACCAGCGCAGTTTACTCCTGAAGGAGGCAAACTGTGGTGGAGGGGGTGGTGACACCAGAAACCCACCACACACAGCCTGGTGAGGGGTCTCCAAGGGTTGCATTGCCAGCCCTACCCTGGCACCACAAGCTCTGGATTTGGCCTGCTGGTAGACCTTGATAGAAAAGGACTTTGTTTTAGAGACCCAAAAGGCTCAACACGTGGCTTTATGCAGCACTGGGGGCAGTTCATGGGCACGAGAGGGTGGTTGAGAGCAACCCTGCAGCCTCCTGCCCCGGGTTCTCCCCCACTTCCATCCCCACAACCTCCTTCCCCTCTAAGCGGTGCTAGATCCCGTGGGTCTTTATCAAAAACCGCTTCGTACATTTGGTGCCTGGAGCTCCCTCAGCCATGGACTATGAATTCTTGCTAAATATATATTTAAGGGAGTCATGGGGATATTTTTAAATGACCCCTGAAGCTATTTCTGCCTAATTTCCCTCACTTTCCCTCCGTGTCCCTCCCTAATCTTCTCCTCCACAGAGGACGAGAGCTCATTTTCACCCCTCCTGTCTGGGAGAAGGGGTGCCTGGCTGGCTGAAGACGAAAAAAACCCAACAGTCCAAAAAAGAGCAGACACAGCTGAGCAAGAATAGCAGCCCAGGGCGAAGCACGACGGGCTCCATCCCCCTTCCTGCTTCAGGGTGCTGCTAATCACCAGCCGAGAGCAACCAGGGTGAAATATTCCCCTCTGCAGCCCTGCCCAGGCACCCAACTGGACTTTTAGCCTGAAATAGGTTAAAACCACGCAGTGAGGACAAGCTCTGCTGACAGTCCTGGTGCTGGGGGCCAATCTTTAGTCCCTGCTCAAAAAGCGAAGGCGCATCCCTGTGCAAGGGAAGAGCAGGTCCATCCGCAGCCCTAAATCCAACTTACTTTCCACTCCGGGCTGAGCCCTTTCACTGCTTTACATCTCTATTTTCCTGCCTGACACCTGTGGATAATCACCCATCCCTGGAGCTAACGAGGCTCCGGTGCCTCCTGGCCATGGACCCCGCAGATGGAAGAGGTTATTTTCCAAGGGGAAGGGCAACGTGTTCTCCTACGCACACACACACATGTGGGTTTATTGCACCTAAACCTGCCAGGAGAGAAATAACAAACAAATGGAAACCCCCCCAGGTCTTTGCTGCTGATGAGAAACTGGCTCTTTGGGTTAACCCTTTCGTCTCCGCTGCAGTCCCCAGCCCCTTCCCCTCATGCCCTTGAGAAGCCGCCGTCGTTCATCATGGACTGCAGGTTCATTTCTCTTCCCCGCAGGCGCGATTTGCCCTTCAGGCTCTGCCCCTCGCCTTTTCCACGCACCCTTTCCACAGGCGATTAGCTCCTGGCACTGAGCTCCATCCCAGATACCAGCAGCCGTCTCCGCCCCGCCGCAGCGGGTTCCCCCGGGTCCTGACTGCTTCAAGTTTGGGTCTTTCATAGAAACACAGAACCATTCGGGTTGGAAAAGCCTCTTGGGATCACCGAGCCCAACCACTAACCCTACTCTACAAAGCTCACCCCAAACCATCTCCTCAACCCCACATCTAAACAACATTTAAACCTGGAGGATGGGGACTCCACCACCTCCCTGGGCAACCTATTCCAATGCTTGACTACGCTTTCTGTGAAAAAAATTTCCCTGATGTCTAAATTTCATAGGTGGTTGCAGGGATTTTGTCTGCTCCTTCGAGTGGGTTGAGTTGGGGAGCAGCAGGAATCCCTGCTGGCTTCCAGTGGGGAAAGGGGAAAAGCTCCTTGCTTCTCCATGGCTTTCCATCCCTGCCTTCCCTCCTAAATTTCCTCACCTGCGAACTTTAGTCTCTTTTTTTTTGGCACTTCCCCGGCTGCTCAGACACCTCCAACCCTTGTGAAGCGCTGACTCGCTGGGATCCCTCAGGAAATATAGAAAAGAGCACAGAGCAAACCTGAAAACGGGGATCCCTGGGAGGGAAAGGATCCCTGCTGAGCTCCCACCTCTTGGGGAGCAACCCCAGCCTCTCCACCCCAGGGCAGGATTTTAACCTGTGTCCGTACCGTCCCAGGTCAGCAGCCCCAGGATTTCCCCATCAGGGTCCAGCCTGGATTTCCCACCCAGGCTCCTCCAAACCGTCCCACGAGGCAGGTGGAACAGCGCAAATACAGAAGCAAACACATCTCGGAGGTCTGAGGACATTCAGAGCTTCAGTTTTGCTCCGAAACCCTCCAGAAAGCTTTAAGAGACCCCAGTTCCTTTTTTTCCTGGTGCTTAATGAGCTCCAGGTAAGAGGCTGAAGGTAATCAGGTTACCATCGCTCCGCTGGGACGCGATAACCACCGCCGACACCCTCGGTGCATTCACAGCAAACTAAATCGCGTGAGCCGGTGCGGCTCGTTCCTCCCCGGGCGCTCGCTACGCATTTGGGGCTTGGCACCGAGGTTGTTTCTCACACCTCAGTCAAGTGCAGGAGCTGCTGTGAATATTTGCCTTCTTGTTGGGGGAAAAAAAAATCTCCCCGAGTTCTGGCTGGGAGATGGGACAGAGGAGCCGAGGACGGGGGAAACTGCGTGGTGCATCATAAAACTTCTCAGCCAAGGTCCTTTGGAAGTCGGGTTGCACGTTCAGTCCTGGAGATGCTCCATTAACTCCTGCATCCGTATTTCAGCACAGGACGGGTCTGGGATCCTTCTCTGTTAGGAGCTGGGCAGCACCCACGTGCTACAGCCTGACACCCTGAGACCAAGTCCAGGTAAGGAGAGATGCCTTTCAGAGGGGCGGCCTGACCCCAGAAGACCTCCAAGATGTGGAAAGGAGATCCTACATCTTCAGAAAATGTTGCACCAAGTGAGAAAAGTTGAGTGCTGCAACCCACACAGCAGATCTAACCACCTTCCTCACCACCACATGCATGGCCACAGAGCCCTGGGCACTCCTGCTGGGGCCAGGACAGCCCTGGATCGTGCTCTTGGACCAGCCAGGCCGGCTGCCAAGAGCTTCTGCGAAGGCGACTTGTTTGCAGATGTTCTTGGTGCAGGTCCAGGACACCTCGAGCTGCTGCAAGCCGGAGCCGGGCACGCGGCGCAGAGCAGGCCCACGCTGCCCGCTCCTGGCTCTCGCCACCTTTAAAGCGACACAGAGGTGAGAGGGGTGTGAGAGGCCAAACGATGGAAAAGCAGAGAGAGAAAACTGGTCAGATGAATGGTCTCAGCCACCACTTACTCAGTTTAAAGTGAGGGAGAGCAGTCATCCTTTGCACTTCAGCGGAGCCGGGATGCTCGGAGCAGGTGGCTGCTGTTGCGCACCAGGACGAGGATCCTGGCCGAGAGGCCGGAGATGCAGACTCAACCGGGACGTCTGTGGAGCAGGGAGGTTCTCCCCTTGAGTACCAGCACCCAAACCACTCTTCTCTGGGTCCCCAGGGAAGTCCAAGCACGTGGGATGGAGTTTTGGCAATGGCCAGACAATGGAATGCTTTGACGCCCCTAATGCCACCTTCTGCCTCTTCTCATCCACTTCCTTCATCTTAATCCTTTCTCCCAGCACCGAGGGTCTCCAACCCCTTCTCCTGGCAACCCCCTCCTGCAAAGGGCTGGGGGACCCACCCAAACAGAGACCGTGCAGCTCATTGCAGCCATGACAAGAGGCAGGTCTCAGCGAGGAGCTGGCAGTCAGCACCAAGAGCCCGTGTCCTCGCTGTGGCCAACACCTCTATAGTGAGGATGGCTATTTCTGGGGTGCTGGCACAGCATCGGGGTGCTGCACGGAGGGCCAGGTGGCAGTTGTGTGTGTTGCTAAAGGGTGACACTGCCCCAGGAGACCATCCAACATGGCAGGAACAGAGGGGGACCGAGCTGAATCCACTGCTGGCAGCCACGATGCAGGTCCTCAGCTGGGCCAGCCAAAGGGAAGAGGGTCACCCCAACTGTGGGTGCTCACCCAGAGCGGGCTTCGCCTCTGAAGACATCCCGGGAAGGTCTTTCCAAGATAAAAATATGTGGGGAAAAGGTCCTCCCTCAGCCGCCAGGCCAGCATGCACCTCCCCTCGTTGCAAGCACCTCTGCAAAACCAGAAATCAAGCAAAATCCCACCCTGAGCTAATCAAGGTCCTGCCGCAGCCCCAGGTTGCTGTTCCCCACAGTGGGTCCGGAGCCTCCGCCCTGGTTACACCGCATCCCTTCCTTTCCCCGAGCCACAGCGAGAGCTCTTATCGCTCGAGCGGGCGCTGCTGCCCAGAAAAATGACTCCCAAGGACACGAGCCATGGAAGGTCACAGCACGCTCAGCTTGATTAGATGGATTAGAGACCAGTTCCTGCTCTCCTTTGAGGCCAGCAGAGCAGGGCTCTGATCTTCCCAGGTGACCGGCTGCGGGTTGCCAGAGGTTGATCCCTGGGATGCAGAAGGAGCGATGACACCCACCTCCCCAGGAGCCACATTTTCCCCAAGTCCAAAGCCAGGGGTGCAGCCCTGCAGCATTCGCCCTCTCCCCCCCTGCTGCTCTGGCCACTGTCCCCACAGGGAGACAGGCAGCAGCCGAGATAATTCACCATTTAATGTGGGCAGATGGCTTAATTTAAACAATCAGAGAGGAGAGAAGCCAGTCTGTGAATGTCTTGATGAGTTCAGCCTGTTCTCCTGTCTCTCCCCCTCCCTTCTCTGCCCTTTTCCAGCAGCAGGTAAGGTCCCCAACACCGGCAGGGGATGCCAGCCCCATGCTGCAGTGCTGATTGCAGCCCCAAAGGCTCCTTGGGTCTTTTTATGTATTTCTCCTCCCCAAGTTTCACTATGCAGGGAGGGAGGATAACAAAGAAAATCCACGTGCAGCAAAAACGCCAGCCTCCCCCGAGCCCCTTTGCAGCTCGGTTGGGTCTACAGAAAGTCTTGAGAGCTTCACCAGGGCTGTCCTGTCAGTGATGGAGAAAGAGGGGCTGAGGTGGGGGCAGAAGAAGGGAAGGATAAAGACCAAAGGAACCGCAGCTCCTAGGCTGTACCCAGCTAAATCCCTTCCTCCTCCTGTCCTGCTCCTTGGGGACGTCACAATGATCACAGTGCCCTTTAATCCCTTCCTAAACTCCCCTCCAAGCTGTACTCCCCAGACTTTGTGCCTCCACCCAAGACTCCATCACACTTTGAGCTCTTCCCTCATCTCAGGGCACCTCCCGGCTCTCGCCTTCCAGCTGAAACCAAAGCCTGCTCAGGCTTTAGCCACACAAGTCCCACTTTATGCCCCATAAAGCCCCTCAAACAGCAAAATCCTCCCCTGCCTGGAGATTCCAGGCTTAAAAACCACCAGCCACGCCGGTCAGCAGAGGCAGAGAAGGCAAATCTGAGCCGAAAGCATCACCAGAGCGCAGCGGCGAACACGGAGGACGATCAGGTGAAGGTGTGATCAAGCGTTCAGCGCCGCGTTTTCCTACCCAAGAATTAACCCAGCACGGCTCCGTACGCTCGCGAGAAGAGCCGGGCAGCCAGCCCCGGTCCGGGCAGGCAGCACGGAAGCAAACTCAGCACCATCCCCACCTGCACGAGCAAAGCAACCTTGAGATGGGGGGGCCAAAACCACCTACAACAACCGCCCTGACCCCCCTAATTTCCAGAACAAGCAGGGCAGGCTCTTATCTGTCAAGAGACGGTGATTTTCCCGTCGTTACCCTGCGCACATAACAAATCCATCCTGGTTATGCGGAGAGTTTTCATAACAGGTTGCAGGGCCGTAGGTGATTGCTTTAAAAAGCTCCCCACCCATGGAGCTGCGCTTTCTGTGCCTGTTCCCTCTGCAGTAATAAACACTAATAATAAGGCTTAGTACCACGCAGCATTTTATGGCCTGTCTAATGCAGGAAGTCGAAGTTACTGAGCACAATGGGCTCTTCGAGGCACAAAAAGAAGCATAATCCAAGGAAAAAAGACAAAAGCAGCCTTTCAGAAGCGGCAGAGCACGCCGGCAGCCTTGGTTTGAGATATCAGAGTTGAGCCTGGGAGTTAAACGATGTGCCCAAGGCTAAAGAAAAAGCACGTCGGTGGCAGAACTCACGGCTCACAATTTGCTCCTCTCCCACCCGTGCCCACGAGCCTGCCTCGGGTGTGATGGGCTTACGCCAAGCGTGGCTGGATTGCTCCCATCTCTCCACCCCTCCAGCAATTTGCTCCCCCATTAACCTAATCAGACCCAGCCCCTCAGCCCCAGCGAGTTGCCCTCGTTCCCTGGGAGCCAGCCAGGACACACTGACCCGGATTTCAGTCGGGGCAGGTAAAACCCATCTGCCTGCATCCTCCTTGGGGAGAAAATGCTTCTTGCTGCATCTCGGGAAGATGCTGATCCCATGGAAATGCAATCAGCAGTGGGGTGTCAAGGGGGAATGGGGTGCAGGTGCCTGCTGGGGGGGTAGGGTGGAGGGGATGCTTTTGGCCCTGAGGCTGGAAACCCAGAGGGTAAAAGCACCAAGCAAGCACGGAGAGAGGAGTCAGGTGCAAAGACGATGAGGCTCACTGAGAAAATCCTCTTTTTTTTTTTTCCTTCCCCCTTTTGGGATTTTAAGGCCAGGCACAGACCACGGTCACGGGAGGCAGGAGACCTTCCCTCAGCAGCTCCTTGCCTACCGTGGGAGCTGAGGATCCCCTGCAGCACCTCCGTGTAGGATCACCCAGCGCCGACGAAGGCCTCGGGGAGACACGTGAGCCATCCTGATTTACACCCGCGCTTCAGCTCCCCCCTCCTCCCCGCACCCCCATCCTGCCGGGGCGGTGCCAGCTCTGCAGCAGAGACAACGGGATTAGCATCGATTTGCCAGAGCAGCATCTCTCGACGCGGGCTCCGCACGCTTCCCCCGGCAGCCGAGAGCACCCGCCACCCCCTTGCTCCCTCCCAGCCTCCATATCCACACCTCTTCTCCCCCCAAACCCCCCAAGCAGATCCTTTTGCGGAGCATCTTGGCCCCACGTTGCCCCAAACACTGCCCATCAGGGGGTAGAAAAGCAAATCCTGACCCAAATCTATCCAAATAGATGTATTGAGAGCTGATGTATGCATCACCTCCCTCCTGCCAGCTCGGCTTTCTGAGTTATAGGACAAAGCTGTTTTCTTAGATGAGAGAAAGGAAAAAAAAAAAAAAAAAAAGAAAAAAAAGCAGCCCTGGGACCAAAGTGGGTTGTTTTATCCCCAAAAAGCTCTCCGGCCCCGGTAACATCTGTGCAGCTCCAGAGAGAGAAAGGGTGAACGTGCAAACGAGACCATTCCCAGCGCATGTGCTGCATTTCGGGCCGGGGAGATGCCCGCAGCCCGGAGAGCTCCTGCATTTAAATTGCTGTTTGAGTAAGCCCGGTCCCTGTTGCAGTACCCGGGGGCTGACGTGGAGGGGAAGCGGCTGCCGGGAGCGGTTCCCCCCTGCCCCGCCGAGGCCACGCAGCCGCCAGCGATCTCCAGGAGGTGCTGGGGAGCGGAGGCACTTGAACATGTTTAATGATGGATGTTCCCCGTCGGCTCCGCACCGAACGGGAAAGCCTTTAAAGTCGGGTTCCCTTTGATTAGACAAGGGACCCGCAGAGAGAAACGCTCCCCCGCCTCCTTCTCCCCCCCATCCACCTTCCTCCACACCTCTCCTGCCCTAGAAGGGCTAAATTTAGAAGCAAGAAATCCATGAATTGTGCACAAGGGGCGGTGGATTCTGCCCGGCGGCCCCACGACCAGGCACGTTCAGCCCACGGCGTCTCCTGATGGGGTTTAGCAGAGGGTGGGGGACACGGAGGGGGCTTCTCACCAGCCCCCTGGGATACAGGAGCCCCCATTCTGCTGCACAGAACAAACACAGACCCCCCCATCACGCCCATAACCAAAACTGGGAAGGAGAACCTGCACCTCTCCCTGCTCGCTCCTCAAGTGCCGTTCTGGAGGGGTTGTTTCAGTTCAGCCCCAGCCTCTTAAAAGGCCATTTCTTGCCACAAAACTCAGCCCTGCCAAGCTCAGCGGCTCCCGCTGGCTTTCAACACACCAGTCAGCACCGAGGACACGTTCGAACCAGTTACAGGAATGTGACGTCCTTCTCCAAGAGGGACAAGCGCCCGGGAAGCACGAAGAGCCCCCAGCTCCAGCCGGCTCCCAATTATTCTGCTCAGAAATTGCTCTGCGGTATTTTTTTGAATTATTATTATTTTTTTTAAAGTCATTAACATCCCATTAAATGCATCCCGTTAAGCAGAGCTGGCTGGCAGGGAGCTGGGCAGCTGCAAGGCTGGAAAGAACCACAGCTCTCCCGTTATGGTAAGTTTTCCAAAACCCACTAGTTGTGTCCCTAAATAGTTTCCTTCCACAAACAGCAAGATGGTGTCAGCTGCCTTTTTTTTTTTTTTTTATTTTAAACAAACAGTAGAAAATAACAAAAGACCTGCAAACAGCAGCTATAAATGCAAAGCAGAGGCTGGACTGTGGGGGTCCCACAGAGAGGGGGACCTTTTTCTTCCCTTTTTTTCCCCCTGGCCAAGCCCCCAGCGGTCCCCACGCACAAGGGAGGGCACGATGCTCTACAGCAAACAGGGCGACGTTCCCCACCGGCCCTTAAATACAACAGATTTATAATATAATCTGATATATAATCTAATATATTATAACTTTTCCCCCCTCTCCATGCACTGCCCGCCCCTGCCCGACCATCCCCACTCCCCGTCGGGGCTGGGAACGAAGCTGCTCAAGTCATCCTGTCCCAAAGAAGAGCCACAAGGTCCCGCGGAGAATTTAGCCAGGTTACTGAAATGAAGTCAATAGATGCCTGGAGTGCTGCAATTTGCTTTGGTGTTTTGTTTGTCTTTTTGTTTGTTTTTTTTTCCCTGCAGGCTGTTCTGCAAATATTTTCCCGAACAGAAAGCAACGGTGAAGACGAGCTCGCCCTGAGAAAAAGAAACCAAACCAAAAAGGCTGATATTGGAGCCACCCGGGAGCAATAAGAAGAAATTCGTTCACTTGTGATTCATGCAGACACACCTGAAAAAAGAGCCTCATTACCCCGGAGCATCTGGCAGGGTTGAGATTATGGCACATGGTCCCCAAGCCCAGGGACTCCCTGGGGTGACACCTTCCCTCCCAGCTGAACGGGTGCCCCTAAATCCAGCAGCAGGGTGGGTGCTGGGGTGCTGAACCTCTACTAGCCCACGCCAACCGTTGGCCAAAGCCAAGATCCAAGCGCTGAGCCATGACCCTCTGACAAAGTCCCTCTAGCAGAGCCCTCTCGACTCCGCGGGGAAAGACGCGATTTCCAAGACTACGCAAAAACCAAGGAGCTGGGCTGAAATACGACTTTTTTTTTTCCCCCTCCCCTTTTATTACCCAGAATAAGGAAAACCGATCATTTTCTGAACGCTGCCTGATTAGGAACAAGCCTGCCTAAATTCGCTGTGAACATAGATAAAAGCCCATCACGTTGGTTGTTTCCAATCCTGGAAAATAACCACTTGGATAGGAGCTGTTTCAGGCGCGCTGGGGATGGCGGAACCGCTATTAATGAACGTGGAAGTGGTTTCCAATTAAAAAAAAAAGCCCACGACAACAGTTTTTAGATCAAAAGAAGCCTTTCCACAGAAAGTATTCCGCTCGGGCAAAAATCTTGATCAATCAGGCTGAAAAACGCTGCAGTAAAAAGTCATTTTGTTTGGCACAAGTTCTCAACTCGGATTTTGCTTGAAGGACACGGGGACTTTAAACACCCATTTCTCTTTTAATGAAATCGCCTTCGAAGAAGTTTTTCTGCAAATGGGATTTAATTCTTTCCCCCCAGTATGCAAAGGATGTTTTGAGAAACCGAGTAGATTTGTTCAACCGTGGCTGCTCTTGACTGGTTTGAAAAATCAAAATGCCAAACCCCCTTGCAAGAAAATGTGTCTTCGAGGTCCCTGGGTGCGTCACGGGGGGAGTTGGTGGCTCATTTCAGTGCAAAATCTCTGCTCCATCTCTTCGTGAAGCCCACCTGCCCTCGGATCCTGCTGTAGGAACAAGATCTCACCAGGAGCTCTGGATCTGGGGAGCCTTTCTGCTTTCCCAGAAGCAGCTCATCCCTCCGGAAATGATCCATCCCAACGCTGCCCAGAAGTGTCACCATGTCACACATCACCCGGGGGTCAGTCCCTGCGGATCCCGTGCCTGGAGGCAGCTCCACGAGCTGGCCTTTGCTTTGTGCTTTATATGCTCTGGTGGCTTACGAGCAGTCCCACGTTGGATTTTCTGGGTTTCTACGTGCTATCACCACATGGAAAAATCCCATCATTGTAAAGGGAAAGCAACTGGGAGGAAATGCCTGGGCTCCAGCTTGGATCTCGGCGGGTTCAAGGATGGGGCTTGCTTGGGAAACTCATGAGCAAAGCAGGACCCCCCTGTTGGGGGCCAGACACGTAGAGACCAGCTCCTGGGGTTCAGCGTACAACCCACGTCCACATCCCCATCGAAACAATTATCTCCAAGGGTGCCATCAAATGAGTCCAGGGATTGATCATCTCGTGGACAAGTGAAGGACCCATCTCATTGCTGCAGACCAGCAGCTCCAGGGCTCTCTTGCCAAGTCTTCTCCAGTGCCAAACTGGGAGCGTTGAGGTTTCTGCCCACTGACTCACTTTGCCACCCAACGGGCTGAGACAAGTCCTCACCACAGGGCTGGGGACAGGCAGGAGGAATTATATAAACGTGGAGCATTTTTCCTCAAAATTTCCAAGGTAGATGTAGCAGGAAGAGGAGAAGGGGAGATTTGCCAAACTAGAAAATAAAAACCAGCAATATCTTGGTCTACTCTCCCTGGGAGACTCTTGTGGCTGATGTCTCTATGTTGGCCAACAGGCAGACCGAGACAGGATGGTTGTGCAGCGTGATCCTAAGTGATCGTCTTCATCCTCGCGTCCTCTTAGAGCATTTCTGTTAGACTGGAGACAACCTGCCCCTGGCAAAGCCCCTTCAGAAACTCCTCAAGGCAGAAGAGGACACGGCCCCAACATGGCTGAGAAGATTTGCTGATTTGACTCGTTTCGCTCCTGGGGATGGGGGGCAAATTCCCAGTTCCACCATTCCAGCAAACCAAACCCATCCTCTCCGCGGCACCACGTAGCGCCTTTTCACCGCCGCGAGCCACCGAGACCTCCCATCAACCTCCGCCACCAACTCCGCAAACCAGCCACCCAGAAATCCCATCCTACCCCCGCAAAAAAAAAAAAAAAAAAAAGTCACCGGAGGGGTACGGGCTGGGATGAGGAACACAGCTCACACCCAACCACCTTTTAACATCCACATCGGTGCTTCCACACCTGCATCCCAGGCATGGAAGGATGAGGAAGAACAACCCCTGTTCTTCTGGACCTGAAGCTTGGCCATCCCTTGTGCTCGCTCCTTACCTGCTGCGGTTTTTATTTTTTTTATTTTTTTTTTTTTTTGTGCAAGGAAAACGGGTTGCCCTGGAGCTGGGTCTCCATGGAAACTTGGGTTTTTCAGACACTCAATGGGAAACGCTGGCACGGAGAGGCTTGTGCAGGAATACTGATTCAGCCCCAGCGTCTGTAACACTGACTGCATTTTAATCCCCGCTCCGCTCCCCGGCGAGCTAAAAATACCCCACGCGCTGTCGCCTCCTGAACTCGCGTAAACAGCTTAAAGCAACACGGTGCTGCCAGAGCAGAAATTTCATGAATCAGCTAAAAAAAAAACCAAAAAAACCCACCTGAAAACCAAAGGATGAGGGAGGTAACAGAGGGGTCTCAGCCCCCGTCATGGCACCAGGAAGGGGATGGAGAAGGAGCAATTGGTGACATCCACCACACAAGCCCTCGGGGTTTTGTTTCACCTCTCAGAGATGCCCTTTTCCAGGTGTAAAAGCAAATAAACAAGGTTTTTCTCAACCCCCAGCCGGCCGGGAGGATGCGCTGGCGTGCCGAGCTCAGCACGTAGCGCCCGCGGGGACTGGGGGAAGGAGCCAAGTGTCCCCAGCGAAGGGGTTTGGGGACAAAATCTGGGGAAGGGGTGACCTTGGCTGCCCGCTGGCGAGCCATGCTTTCCCTCCTCACTCCAGCCATCTCTTGGAGAACAAGCTGCCAGGGTCCAGCGAGCGGCTGCCTGCGGGACGTCGGGGCTGAGAAGCTGCCAGGACCCTCGCTGTGCTCGCGGCCGCGTGTCAGCCCGGCGGGACTGGGACCGTAATAGGCAAATGAGATCGTGCTCTCCTCTCTCCAATTAGCCAGGACTGTCCTCGGCTGACTCCCAGAGCTGCTTTTTTTCAGGATACACAAACATTTTTATTTTTTTTTAAGGATTTCTCCAATTCCCTGAGAAGGAGCACCCAGCTGGGGAAACTGAGGCACAAGCCCGCTTGCTCAAGACCTGTCTGCACGCTGGGAGTGAATCCAGGTTTCCCAGCTCCTCCATCAATGCTGGGAGCTGGAGCTGAGCCATCGCCCTTCACCTCCAAAGCATCGCAGACACCCTTCTACCACCCCAATTAGCCCTGCCTGCAAATTAAAAGGCTCTCAAAAGCTCAGGGCAGGGGGTTGAACCCACGTTGAAGCAGCTTTGTGGAGGCTCATCCCACCCAGAAGCTGGGTGGAAAGTTGAGGCTGACTTTTCCAGGCAAATTCCTCATTTGCACGTTTGTTTTCATCTCAGGAGGGAAAATCCAGCCCTTCCAGGATGCTGCATTAAACCTTTATTTCCACCAGAAGCTGGAGGAGCAGGAGAAAAGCCACCCCCAGCTCACAGTTGGAGGATTCAGGGTGGGTGATAAATGGGATTTTGCAGTGGAAAACACCCCACCTGCCCTGCCCGAAGCAGGAAAAGCCAATATCCCGGTAAAAAAAAAAAAAAAAAACCCTTTCAGGTGAATTTTTCTAGCCTGAGGACAGGAGAACTTGCTAAAGGGGTTCTCGCTGTTGGAGCAGGCAGGGGAATGTGCACCCCAGGGTTCCTCTGTCACCCCCAGCACCCCGTCCCCTGCTGACCTGACTTTCTCAGCACTCATTAAAATGTGGCAAAGGAGGGATTTATTTTTTTTTTTTCCAAGAACATTCTGGGTCATTTTTTGTGGGTTCTAAGAGCTTTCTCGATTAAAGCCGTTGGCTCTGAATAGGCAGAGCAGTAAAACAAATCCATGCAAGGCTCGCGTGGCCCGGCCAAAAACGGGCTGTACGTTTCATTCCTTCCTTGATGCAACGAAATGTCATCCTGGGCTTGAGTTATTTATTAGATTTCATCACATTAAATGAGCGGGACCCAAACACAGCCAACGCTGTGGCCCTAGCCCTCCGTGCCAAAGTCCTCAGCCCTATTAAACTAAAAGCCTGAAGCGTCACCCATGGGGAGGGGACGCAGCGGTCGGGGACCACGGCCAAGTTCCGTGGCTACAGACCTCCAGGGCGTGTGAAGATGCAGGGGTGGGTGTGTTCACCCATCCCAGCTCTGCACCCTGTGAACATGGCAGCAGAGCCCTGCTGGAGCAGACCCTCTTCCCAGCAGCAAACTGGTTCCAGTTGCTTTGGGGGAGATGCTGTGGTAGAAATAGGGGCGGGTGGGAATAAAGCTACGAGGAAGCTGGAGAGAGATGGGGCTGCAAAGGGTTTTTTGAGCGGTCGCACCGAGCTTAGGGCAGGGGTTTCCACTTGATGCTGATGTGGACCAGCCACGCGAGGTTGAGGCTCTGCCGGAGAAAAGGTCCTCAGGGGTCCCACCCACCCCAAGCAGAGCAAGGTAACCCCTCACATCCCTTCTCTTACCTTCACCATCCCTGCTCCAAAGCCACAACCGGTGATATCAACTATGCCAGTGACTCAGGCAGCCCCAGAGTTGCTCTGGGGTGGGTTTATAACCTCCCCAGTGTTCCCAGCTCCACCTCCCACAGCCCCCACACTCCTCCAGGCAGGGGCAAGCACAGGTATCCTCAATCAAGAGCCAAGATTAGGGCAGGGAAGCAATTGCCTCATCTTGTCACAGGTAGTGGGTAGGAAGAAGGAGATACACCTGGCTCCCAGGGAGCTTCAGCCCTCCCAAAAAAAATCCCCCCAGCAATGCCACAACCTCAAAGATGGACTGGTGTGAGGCCAAGGCAACCAGAGAGATGCAAGGAAAGGTGCTCTAGGGAGGGGGTTAAGAGAGGGAATACAGAGAACATCAGCACCAGGTTCAGCTGCCTCTGATGGGGACGTGGGCTGGTCGGGATTTCCCGAATCTCAGTGCTTACACGGCCATCAGGGAGCTGCCACCCTGCCTGGGTGGCTGCAAGAAGAACACAGGCTAACGTTGATCTCAGGAGGCGAATCCCAAGCACACGTGGGTCTGCTCCCGCTGAGCTGTCTCCCCGCTCAAAACCCCTTCGAGCAGAGCTGCTGCAGGACAGCAATCCCCTGGTTCGAGCAGGTCTGACGGGCAGACTGATGCTCAGCACGGCGGCCGCAGCTCCTGCCCAAGGGTTGGAGATGCAGCACGAGGCTCTGGGAACCCCTCCTCGCCCCGAGCTGGCTCAGCCCTGGGTGTCTGCTCACAGCAGGGACACTCAGCTCCCACCCCTTCTCCTGAGCTTCCCTCCAGGCTTATCCCACAGCCCGTTCCTGCCTTCACCCTGCGAGCAGCCCGGCTTTTTACACCCCCCTCCAACAAAGCTGCTCGTCGTAAAAAGGGTGATGAAGCATCTTCACTTGGCAAAGGGGAAACTGAGGCACGGGGGAGCAGTCCCCAAGCAATCCAGCTGCAGAGAAACCCAACATCCCCAGGCAACAACCCATCCCTTTCCTCACCACCTCCTTTACAACAGCACCCCACAGGGTGCCCTGGCTCTGGGAGGGGGGAGCAGGGGGGAAGCCCCTCTCCCAGCTCGGTTGTCCCCAGTGCGGACGCGGGAGCTGCTGCCCGGCCCCGTGCCGCTCCCCTCCCGGCAGCTACTTTCCTAGATTAAAACCCATGCGCTCATCACCTTGGCACGGGTGCCGTGGAGCCTCTCGCTTGTTTGTTTTTTTGCTTCTTTTTATTGACAGCACCATCTTTGGCTGATTAAAATTCCTCTAAGTGCACCTGATGGCCAACGCCAGCCCCGAGGCCAGGGATGCTGTCACCGTCTGTCCCTCCCCTATATCGGAGCTTTTCCACCCTCTCCTCTGCATGTCCCCGGGTGCTGTGGCTGCCTCCCTCCCCTCTTGGTCTTTCCTTGGCTTCAGAAATAAAAGAAAAGGGTCCAAAACGCTCCTGGAGAGGAGGAAGTGATTTTTATATGGGAAAAGAAAGAGGAGGGTTAGGGTTAGGGGGGTGTCAGGGTGTGCCAGGTTCTGTCCCCATCCCTTTTCCCCCTTCTCCTGCTTGCCTGGTTCTGGATTCATACCAAGAGGGATGGAGAGCCAAGAAACACGGGCCAGGCGGGGGAGTCGTGCCAAAAGTGCCCGAATCCAAGCCGAGCAGCTCCAAACGAGCAGCGGCGCTAACGAAATCCCCGCTGGCCCCAGACTGGGGCTGCCGGGGTTGGGCTCGGCTGGGATGACCCACCAGGTGCTCCGTGGGGAATACCAGGAGCATCCCACTTGGGAGACACGTGCCTGGGTCCAAAAATTATTTGACTTCCTCGTGGGGACAGCCAAAGCATCGATAAACAGACCTTGCTGCTCCTCGTTGGGTTTTCGGTTCCCTCGGGGAGCCGTTGCACCCCCATGCCCGGTCCTGGTGCCCCCCAAGGTCAGGCGTAGGGGACTGGCCTCTTGCCAAGCCAACACCCAAAGAGGGAGGAGGAAAGAGAACCCAGAGAGCCAGGGCACCCCTGGGGACGCCTTCGGTCCCTGAGCCACCGCTGTGTTTCTCCTGATGAATTTTTTTTGCACAAGGGGTCAGGCTGCAAATGGCCGGTGCGGTCCTGGGCGGTGACGGAAGAAGCTTTGTCCAGGATGGAGAAGGGACCTTGTCCTGCTGCTCAGGGACACTACAAGGGACATCTTCAGCCAGCTTCATACCAACCACCCACAGCACGACCACATTGTCCCTAAATGCACCTCCCAAAGGGTCAAGCTGTCCCAATGCCCTTGAGGTCACCCTCCTGAGCACCACCGAGATGCTCCAAGCTCTCCTGGTCCCCAAACCCGGCACAAGCAGGACCCCGGGGGGGATGCAGGTACCCGGCGTTGCTTGGCCGAGCATCCCTGATCAGCCAGCTCAAGCACTCGGCACCGATCCGATGATCAGTCCATGACCGTGGCCACGTCAAAGAAGGGTCACAGCGTCCGGTGTCATCGGGGACCCAGCAGCACATTCAGCAGCACCACGGAGCTCTCACAAGGGCTCTCTGCAACCGCAGCGGGAAGCGAAGCATCGCTCTCCCAGCCTCGGAGGAAGGCTCTCGCTTTAATTGCTCTTTGGCCCCCGGCCACGGATTGCTCACACTTACAACTGCTTGCCTCTGGGTTTTGTGGCAGCTTTTCAGGCTCTGCTCCGGTTTTAACCGTCCCGACCTCTCCCTGCACCACTAGTCTCAAATAACAGACCTCGTGGCCCTGGGGCGGGTTGTCAGCAGGTAAAGTCCAAGGATCTCCACCCTGGAGGTGCCAGCTGAGGCCCCTGCAACTCACTGCAGCAGTGGTTGGAGTCGTGCCAGCTCTCTCCAGCTCTCCGTGGGCTCTTGCTGCCCCTCAGGGTTTAAACCTCCTTTGGATTTGCACAAAAGGTGACAGTGGGAGCATCCCAGCCCCAAAGGGGTTTGAAATATTAACCCTAAACCCATGAATCAGCACCGGCTGCTCAGCTCTGTGGTCAGGCTGCCCGGGCAGCTCGGGGAGGACCAGCCGGTTCGCCTCAACACGGTGTTCACTCTGAAACCTAAGGATGGCACCGCTGTGGCCATAATGCTGATTATTTCATCTTTGATAGTCAGAGCAGGCAGAGCCAACGCATTCGTCAGCTCTGCAGTGCCTTTTCTTCAACAAATGGATTCCGCGTGGATGTTGAAGCCAGTCTGCCACGGGCTTTCCAGTAGGCTCAGCTCCAAGCTTGGCTGCTGAAATCACCATCCCCACTGCCAGGGACACCCGGGGCAGGGGACAGGGCTTTGTGGGCCCACAGGGCAGCGAGGAAACACGGAGGCAAGAGGGGTACGGGAGCTGACTCAGCTCATGGAGGTTTTTATTTGAACTCTAGTACGGTTGGACAGGTAGAGGCATGCGTACAGGACGGACAGAAATGGGAGGAGTATTGCCTTGATCACAGAGATATGGAACAGCGTTAGAAAGACACTGACCCTTCCAGGTCAGCCGGGTTCGCCCCACTTCACTCACCTCTGGCTTCCCAGCCCCCTCGCTGCACCCCAACTTGCTCGCCCCCTCCCTCCCCATCCTCTCAGGGTCTGCACCCCAGGGTGAGCACCCAGGAGAGGGGGAGCAATGGTGCGGTGACCCACACCCACCACCTCGAACGAAGTCTTCCAAGCCCTGGAGGAGGGTCCCCTTTTGATGTTGGGGGGGGTCAGAGCATGGATGGGGCCGCAGATGGGCGGCGAATTCTCAAGGAGCGGCTGGCGAGTCTCCGAGGGGCGAGGTGCATCCGAAAGCGCGGGTGGGGGGGGTCGGAGGGCAGCCCAGGGGTGCGTTTGGGAGATGGGCGGCGTGTACGTGGCAGGGCGGGCAGGGGAGCGGGGCCACCCCCAGCACCCCAACCTCCCCTCCCGGCCCCGCTGCCCTGCAGCACCTCTCCGAGGGGGAACCCAGCCGCCAACCCCCTCCCCGGCCACGGAGCTGGAAGCCAAAGCTTTGGGCTGCTGCAAGCAAAGCTCCTTTGGGGAGAGAGCATCCCTTGACCTCGGGGAGAGCATCCCTGGGGGACTGCATGTCCCAGCCTTAGGGAGAGCACCCCTCTGCTTTGGGGAGAGCATTCCTGGGCTGGGGGGAGAGCACCCCTCAGCCTCAGGAAGGGGATTTCCCTTGGGGAACGCATCCCTTGGCTTCGGGGGGAGCCTTCCTGAGCTTTGGGGAGAGCATCCCTGGGGGAATGCATCGCTCAGCCTTGGGGAGAGCATCCCTTGGCCTCAGGGAGAGCATCCCTTGGCCTTGGGGGAAGCATCCCCTGGGAAAAGCTTCAGGGACAGCATCCCTCCGCCTTGAGGGAAGCATCCCTCGGGGCACGCAGCTCTCCACCTTGGAGAAGGCATCCCTCGGGGCGAGCATCCCTCACCGGGGAGGGGGGGCTGCCAGCATCCAGCCGGGGCTCAGGAGAAGGTGACCACCTCACCCTGGGGGTAGCTGGAAGAGAGGACGTCTTGGCAGGTGTCTGCAATAAAAACACAAGTATTAAACACACCATTAGACACTGCTTTCCTTGGCTGTTCGTGGAGAAATAGGAGAGGCAGAGTGAGACTGAGCTTCCAGGGGACCCCAACCTTAAAGGGTGCAGAGAGGAGAGTAACTACAAAGTGAAATGACCTTCTCTGGAGAGATAAAATGTGGTTATTCCATCAGTAAATCGGGAAAAAAAAAAAAAAAAAAAAAGATGTTTTTAAAAACCCTCCAAAAGGACCCAGAGATGGAGACTTCGAGAAATGATTCTCTCAGAGAAACTAAACGTAGCGTCAGGGCAGTTTTGAGGGTAAAAACGAAGAGCGGAGGAAAGAAATGATCCCTGCTGCAGCTCTCTCCTCCCAGAAAACTGCTCCGGACCAAAATTTCCCAAGCCAGATGTCCCAAAGCCAAGCCTGGTGCATTAATATCCCGCAGCGTATTTTTTTCTTGTCTCGCTCTCTTTCTTCCCTCTCATTCGTTATCATTGAATTAATTAACATTGATTGGAGCTCTGAGTCACAACATCGCCTCTCCCCATGTGCCAGGACCCGGTTTGCAGGCGAGGGGCCGTCAGACGGGGAGACGGCTCCTGATCCACCCGATAAGCCACGGAGCTGCCCTTCCCACCGGGAGATTTTGCTGCAAAAACCCGACTCCAGCTCCCGGGCGTGGGTTTGAGCCGGCTTTCCTCTCTGCAGACAGCTCCGAAAACACCTAATTTTCCCCGAAATAAAGGTCTCATTCTCCGTAGAGCATCGCTGCGCAGCTTGGGTGAGCAGCACCCGGACGCAGAGGCTTTAGCCAAAAAAATTTGGGATTCAAGTCTCTAAACCCTTTGGGATTTGAGTCTCTAAATCCCAGGGCTTGCAGGAGAGGTCTCCACCTCTCTGTCACGGGTTCAGGGGACCCAGCATCATCCCCCAGCAGCAATTTGGGGACCAGCGCCAGCCCCGCACGGAGAAAAAATAAAAAATAAAAAAAAATAAACCCTCACTGCTCCAGGTTCAATCACTCCTGCAAGCAGCTAAAAGCTCTCGGCAGGGCTCGTGGCCTGCTCGAACCATTCCCCATCAGGTCGATTGATTTACCAGGGACACGACTCGGCTTTTAACTCTCATCTCCTCCTCCTCCTCCTCGTTTAAAGCCATTTTGTGCTCGAGCTCGAGACCTGCTGCCCGCAGCCTCCGGGGACCTGCCTTGGAAAGCAGCTTCCCAGCCTCAGGGAAAAAAAAATAATAATAATAAAAAAAAAGAAGTAATAAAAAAAACCGAGCGCGACTAAAAATAAGTAACAACAGCCGAGATTTATTTTGCGTCGCTGAGGTTTAATCGCTGACCCCCGGACAGAGCCACCATGAGAAAACCACCCTCTTGCCTCGGCTCCTGGTTCCCCACTCGATTCCTTCGCCGCCGGTGGGTCCCAGCCCCTCGCAGCTCCTTCCTCAGCCCCTCTGTTTGGGTGCAAATCTGCCCAAAGACAGCGGGGTGATGCCCCGACAGCCCCTCCTTGGGGCTCGGCACAGCCCCCAGAACCCCCCCAGGTTTCCTGCAGGCAGGACCATCGCTCCTCCGAAATTTCCAGCGAGGGTGAGTTCACGCAAACCCGCTTTCCCCACACAAGCATCTCCCCGAACGCCCTTAAGCGATGCCTCCGGGGGCTGCCAGCCTCCAGCTGCTCCAGCACAAGGTTTGGGTAGGTCCTACACTAACTCTGCTTTGCTTTTCCGTTTTTCTTTCTTTTTTTATCTTTTCTTCTGTTTTTTTTTCCCCTCCCCTATTGAAGATCTGTTTGCAGACAAGAGGCTCGGCAGGTGCTGAGAAAGAAATCCCCGAAAGCCACAGGGACGGCTCCTCACAGCCCCCCCTCAAAGCCTTCCCCAACTCCTCCGCGGCCACTTCAGAGGTCCTTTTCTTTTTCACTGCTGGGGTTTGAGGGGCAGAGCCCCCACCCTGTGCTCCCCAGATGTCGGAGTCCACCACCTCGAAGCCAACACCTGCATCCCCTGCAAAACACCACGGAAAAATTTCGTGATGCTGGAGCACCAGCCAGCGGATGGCAGCATCCCCCGTGCACCAGAGATGCTGCCCCAGGGAGGGGGTTGCACATCTGCAAAGCCGCCTCTCGCCTTGAGCATCCTCCCCGCTGGTCCTCATTCCCCTCTCACTCTCCAAAACCAAAGGATTTTATTTGTTTTCGCAGCCACCGGGACATATTCCCTACCCCAGCCTGTCCCACGCGAGAGGGAGAGCACGACCCGCTCGCCAGCGGTTTGCAAAACACTTTGTGAGCCTCCATTTACCTTTTCGGGGCGGGGGGGAGAGCGTAAAGATGGATTGCACGGGCGGAGGTACCGAAGTAACAGACTGGGAGCTGGGAGGCACCTATTTATAAGCTCAACTGCATCTTATTTTGCATCTGCCTCTGCTCTCCCCGTTCCTCGTCAGCACGGGCAAGGGATGGGGGTTGCTATTTATTTTCGATTTTTTTTTATTAGTATTATTGTCATCAAGTAAGCACTGAAGATTTTTCCTGGCAGCGCCGGGGAAGCCAGAAACAGGCTGCTTCTGGGTAGAGCAATTACTCTCTTGACATCTTCACCTCCTGCCCGGCTGCCTGACAGGCCTTTCTATTTTCTCAGCTCTTTCAGGCATCTCCTGAGAAACAGGAGCTGTTGTTGCAACAACAAGAACAATTAATACTTTGCACGCACGCCGGGATGGCGACACAGCGCCGGACCCCGAGTCTCCCAGGAGGAAGGGAGAGGGAAGAGGCTGCTGCTGGTTGGATGCTGGAGGGGACAACTGACTCCAGAGCACCCGGATCCAAAGGATGAGGCTGTTTTCTGGGGGAGGTTACAGGTTTATCCCTATTCCCAACCTTGGCAGACAGACAGAGGGATGCAAGGACTCGGACTTCAGTGCTCCGCGGCGGCGCCGATCCCGTTCCCACCGTCACGTACGTCCCTGAGCACGACGCTCCGCTGGGCATCACACTATCCATAGGCGAGGGGCACGTATCTAGATAAAGCTCAGTGATTTATCTATATATTCCTGCTGGGAATATCTATATCATCCTGCTCCCCAGCAGGACACACTCATCCCACAGGAAACTCTCCTTTCCGGGCTGGGCAGCGAGCTCCCTGCCCTGCCGGTCGCTGCACACCAGTTGATTTTTTTTTTATTTTTTTTTTTTCCCCTTAAAATGCCATTTTAGGACTCGGGCAGAGGCAGCCGGACGCCTATTGATTTATTGGAATAAATCAACCAACCTCGCTTTCTCCCGCTGCTTTTCGCCTCGGCTGGAACGTGCGCTCCTCGCCAGATCCCTAAACATAGATAAGCGGCTGGGAGGATATTCGGGGGAAGTATCGTATATTCTTGCTCTATTCTTATCCTATTCTCTAGGCAGCCAATTTTGGCCACTGTTTGAGATAAAACCCTGAGCTACAGAGCTATTTACTGCTCTGCTCTTCTGATCCACTACAGCTCCTCTTGGAATCTCACCCAGGGGATTAACCCCTCTTAACTCGCTCCCCCAAAGCAACCCAGACCCCATCGAGAAAACAACAAAAAACAACGCAACGTGTTGTTTTCCCCCTCCTGCATCCCCCAAATCGCTTGTTCAGGAGGCGGCGGGGAGGAAGAGGGAGAAGCTGCGATGGGTTTTTCACCAGTTCAGTGCCTCCCACTGAAATCCCTCCGTCTCCCCGTTCGGGGCCGGGTTGTTTTAGAAGGAGCTTTTTGCACATTAGTCATCCCTTCTCCCGAGTTGCATAACGCCACTGCTAAAAATTGCATCGCGCCGGCTCCATGTCAGCTCTCATCCTCAACCCTCCTTGCTCTTTAGGGGATGAGGGTTTGGGGGTTTTTTTTTGGAGGGGGTCCACCAAGGGTTTTCCACAGTGGGAAACCAGATCAATGTTGGGATGAGCTGCTTTGGGAGCCTGATGGGGGGGGAAGATGCGGATGGGATCTCTTGGGATCCGTGGCTGCATCTGCTCTGGGGTCAATCCTCTGCTTTCCAGAGACTCAAACCCCAAAGTTTGAGATAAAACCCTGGGCTACAGAGCTGACCCCAAAGTTTGAGTCTCTTGATCCGCTTCTTCTGCAAAAGACAAGGCAGCAGAGCTGGTTTTTCATGCCTGGCTCATCCCCAAAGTCATCGCACGACCTTGGTTAAATCATTTATGATTCAGAGACCACTGGAAATCGCAGAGGGTGACCTTCCCTCCCGCTCGGGCTGGGGATGTTCCAGCTCCTCCTGCTTCGAGAGGAACCTGCTCCAAACAGGAGGTGCCAGTTTGGTGCCGCCAAATTCACCCCTTCGCCCAGCTCACGGGTTTCGGGGTGATTTGCAAACCTGCCAAGTTACCCCAACCCTTTTAATTGCAGAAACCCAAGGGATGCAGCTCCCCATGGCAAACACAGGTGCTGCCAGCGAGGAGCGAGTCACCTCCACAGCACACAGGGTCAGAAACCACCATGGGACATCCTGGGCAGAGGATTGATGGGGTCTATCCTCATTTCTCCCCAAATGAAGAGAAATTCCAGCTCCAGCACCAGGCCTGTGTGGGGCTCAGCTCCTGCTGTCAAGCCCCAGGATGCAGCTCACGGCATTGAGTTTTTTCCTCTCTTTTCTGCTTTCCTTCAACTCCAGCTGCTCTGCTCGCACGGCCGGGGCAGGAGAAGAGAGGAAGGAAAGAAGAAAAGCCGAATAAAAGGCAAGAGCTTCTTGCAGGCCCCGTGTAGGACTTGGAGGGGGGTTGGTTTGGAGATGTGGTGACTGGCTCCTCCTGTCAGCTCCTTCAGCTTGGTGGGGAGGAAAAAAAAAAAAAGCCAGACGAAGCATTTAACGCTTTTTCCTTGTGTAGCATCTCTTCCACTGTGGCAGCAGCAAGGAGTCTTACTGCAGGAGGCTCTCAGCATTAACCCTTCTCTACACCGAGGGAAACTGAGGCACGGGAAGGAGCAGGAAGGTCCCAGTTGTGGGATCTGGCTCTTTTGGGATGCAGGGACCAGCCTCGCACCAAGGGGATCTTCGTCCCCTGAGCACCAGCTCTGTTTGGGCCATGATGGAAGAGAAGGGCCCGATCCCCAAAAAGCTAAGCTTTGCCCCAAAGCCTCCAGCTCAGGGTCCCCAGGGTCTGGCCCCACTGAGCTGGACTTGATTAGAGTGAGGGAAGAGGCCAAGAGAGCCCCAGGATGGGAGTCAAGACCGGGGCTGCACCCACCCAACCGTCCCCCTTTCAGCCACGCAGGACCCCGGTGCCTCCAGGGAGGCAGAGCCGGGGCGACGGAGCTAAAAACACACCCAGGGAATGGAAGATTTTGTTCTAGCTCAGGAAGACACCCAAGATCATTCAGAATCAGGCCCTGAACTAACACAGGTGAGCAAAAACCAGCCGCACTCCAACCAGCTTGGCCCTCCAACCTCATCCTCCCAAGGGTGGGAGAGGACGTGCTCCAAACTCAGCTCCCACAGGGACGCTCTGCCCCAGCTCAGCAGAGGATTCATCCCACCCTTCATCCCTTTAGGCATCGTTTCCCTCTTATTTCCCCACTACTCAGCAGCAGCTTTCCCAACCGTTTGCAGGGACCCACGATCCCCTCCCCACCACCTCCCAGCCCTTCACGGGAGCCATCCCTACCTCACCCAGCCTTGATCCCCCTTTCTGTGCTCCCCACAACCACCCTATAGCCCCTCCAGCTCCGCAGGCACTGGGGAACTTGGTTTTTAAGCTACCTTCAGCCCCAGGACCATCCCAGAATTTGGATGGAGAAGCAAGACACAAACAGAGAAGGAACGAGCGTGATTTAGGCAGAAAAAGGCACAAACCAAGAAGGGAACCACTGCTGGGCAGGGAATAGAGGTTTATTCATCTGTTGCCTCCAGGAATTTGAGGCTGGTTTGGTTTTCTTTTAAAAAAAAAAACCCTAAATTATATGAACTCAGCCATTTCCAGAGCAATGATATATAATTTTATGAGTCCACGTGTCCTCCTTGCATCTCCACCACCCTTTAGCCCAAGAACAAACAGCCCACGGGAAGGAGGGCTCGACCCCAGAGGGAATCGCACGTGTTGGCCTCATTTATTTAGGATGAATAAGGTTTTAAGGAGGGGGGAAAAGAAAAAAAAAAAGAAAAAAAAAAAGGAAAAAACCCAACACCTCCTCCAGGGACTGTCCCAAACATGTGGACACGAGACAAGGTCGATGGAGACGTCCTGCGAACCGGGCAGGGGGAGGACGGCGGCTGGAGAGGATCAGGATGGAGATGTCCCAGCTCGGTCTTCACGGGGAAAAGGGGAACGGGGAGGGGACCAGAGCGACAAAGCGAGATCCAGGCGACGTTTTAGAGGATGGAGGGGACGGGAGAGCAGGGCCGCCGCAGAGGACAGGGAGAGCTGCAGCGGGACGCCAGGGGAGCCAAGCCCACCGTGGATCCTGCCACGCCATCTATGCTGCTCAGGCTTCGGGATTTTCCATAGCCTTGGTGAAGAAAAGGGACAGGTTAGAGCTGAGCAGCCTCCTCTCCCAGGGCTCGGAAAGCAAAGAGCCAAGCGGGGCGAGCGTCGCCCAGCCCCGCACCCCGATTTGACCCCCTTAAAAACCAAAAAAAAAATAAAAAATAAAAAAATCAGGAAGGGCTTTTTGAGGGCAACCAAGCTTTTTGCAGATCTTCCAGACCTCCCCTCGCCGAATCCAAGGGCTTGGGAGTTATTGATGCTGGGAGAGCAAATCGATCCCGGGGGTGGGACAGTTGGGTTTTGTTTTCCCAAATTGCTCTGAATGAGACACGAGTCTGGGGATTTCGTGGGCTGAAGCAAACGGGGAGGGGGGGAAAGCAGCAGAACTCCAACAAATACGGGATCTGAAAGGAGTTATTCCCCCGGCTCCAGATTTTAAGCCAGCTGTAGCAGCAAGCTGCTGCTGACACCTTTCTGTATGGAAAGGAGCAGGTAGACGTGCTCATTATTTCCCGTAAGAAATTGCATTAAAGAGGAAGTATTTCTATTGCTTTAAGCACGGGAACCCTTCACACTCCTCCTCAAAGAGCCAGAAATTTCTCCAGCTTTTATCGAAAAGCAGCAGCCAGCAGAAATGCTCTCGCAGGTCAAAAGCCTGGAAAGAAACTAAGTATTCACAGTAAAAATTAAAAAAAATATGGATTTTTGGGTCCAAACAGCAGCCCTGTTCAAAGCTGAGCCGCAAGATCTGGTCTCTGGATCGCTGCACCTTGCAGGGACAGCTCTGCTGCCAAAATATGGAGAATTAAGGATGCTGCTGGCCGTGAGGAGCCCAACTGCGCTGTGCCACATCCCCCCTCGAGAGCGCCCTGGCGAGCGAATCCAGCCTCGCCTTTCCTTCTCCCGCAAGCACCAGCGAGCTCGGGAGAAAGCGGACGCGTGCGAGCGGACGCGGCGGGGGAGCGGCGGCGAGAAGCAGCTGCGTGACAGCAGAAAAACAAGGTGATGGATGGCCCCTTCGGCAGCGCCAAGCTTGGGAACCTCTCCCTCGCCCCGGGGAGGTAACGGCGCATCTTCGGGGGGTCTGTTTTGAGGCGAAGGCACCGACAGCGGGGGCTGGTTTGGGCTCAGGTCAGGGAACAACACTCACACCAGAGCGATCCCCGCATCACCCCTGAGGAGGATGCCAAGACGTGAGCATCAGCTGGAAAAGGCTCCAGAGCGCTACGTCTTTTAAATCTAATTTTTGTCCCCTTTTTCAGACATTTTTCCTCATTGTTTCCCAACCAGAGCAGCCAGCAGGGGGGAACGGGGATCCTCATCCACTCCCACGGCTCAGTCCCAGGAGGGGACGTGGCTTCAAAGCAGAAAATTGTCTGGGGACAGCCCTGTCTGCATGAACCTGTTGCTGACTTCAGCAAAGCTTTCCCAGGTCCTGCAGTGGGAGCAGAATCGGGCCCCAAAGAGAAGAGCAATTTCCATATTTACTTTTTGGCATCGATCCACCCAGCAAAGCGAGGAGGGAAGCGAGCACAGCCCTGAGCTGAGGGGGGACCCGGGGAGGTTTCCCACCTACACCAGCTGATGTGAAGACCCCCTGCTCCCCCTCCCAACAACAAAAAAAAACCCAACACATCAGGCTCACCCTCCAAACCTTGCTCTTTTCCCGGGAGCACCGAGGCTCTTGGAATTGCTCACACAATTCCCGAGCGACACGTGTGGGGAGCAATCGTGCCAAGATGCGGCCAGTCCTTAAAAATTTGGGGCTACCGATGGGTCCAGAACCCAAAAAACACCCATTTAGCAGAAAGTGTTAAGGGGATGGGGCTTGCTGGATCTGCCTTGGTGATGCAAGGCACAGTTCAGCATTTTATAGGGATGATCTTTGCCCTCTTGCTCAGACCACTGAGCAGAAAAAGGCTGGAGACGGGCGTAGGAACACCGCCAAAATATCCTGCTTTTGATTAAGTCCCAAGCGCTGCAGTTCACTTCATCAAGTGGCTTGATTACCCCTCTGCAACAGGACTCCGAGGGCAAACCTCCCCCGAGCCCAACGCTTCATTTTCTCCATCAATTCATTCCCAAGCCACGCTCCGCCAGAGCAACTGGGAAGGAGCTCATGGTGGTTTTCCACCAAGCTCAGAGCCAGGTGCCGCCACGGAGCCACGCTGCAAAGCGCCGCGGGGTTGTGCTGTGCTAATTGCTCGTTAACGGTATCGCCGCGACTCGCCTGGGTGCGAACTGAGGTCGCCGGGATGGGTTTATAAACGAGTTGATCACCAAGGAGCCGTAGCGAGGCGTCCTCTAAATCAGAGCGGCGGGGCAACAGGTAACCCCCGGGGGCGATTCCTCCTGTCGAGGGACCTGGCAACGCCGCGCTCTCCCCCCTACGCGAACGCTCGAGCGCACGTGCGCGCTCGCTTCGAGCCGGCAGCAGATGGGGAACGGGGTAAAAGCAACCAGGCGGCTTCGCCCCGGAACGCCTGTGCTTGTTTACGACGGTGGCACGGCGCTCCACGCCAACGTGGGCTCGTCCCCGTGCAGACGTGGGCTTGTCCTCGCTCCCGCTGAGCGTCACAGAGGGGACGCTCACCGAGCAACCCCGCGCTCCAGCCCGCGCCGGTTGTGGCCCTGCCGTAATAGCAACGAGGTGAAAATTGGCCGCACGATGCTCTGGAGCGTCCGAGCCAAAAATCGATGCTTTGTCAGCAAAGGGAGGAGCTGACCCCCACCAGAAGGGTAAATCCCCTTCCCTCCGTTCAACCCCGTTGCCTGTGGATCCTCTCAATCACGGAATCGTTGAGGCTGGGAAAGACCTTTGAGATCATCAAGTTCAGCCTATGACTCAAAACCTGGTTTCAATCGCAACTTTTTCCTAGACCCTCGCGAGCAGCCGCGCTGTCATGGGGGACGCTGGCCTTAGCCTGCCTCCAAGGTCCCTCCACCCAGAGGCTCTGCCAAGACAGACCAGGGCCAACGTGTCTGAGGCCACATTTTGGGGAACTGCTGAGCAGGACCTGAGTGCTGAAGAGAAATGAGGGGTCTGAAGGTGTCCCCAGCAGCAAGTGAGCAAGGTGACACCACTGGAAGCAGCAACAGGGACAAAGAAATACATGCCACGTGGAGCTCCACCTCAGTCTTCTCCAGCGCCCAGGCCAAGGGGATGGTGAACAGGGGTGGTTCTTCTTGTTGAGCTGCCCCAAGACCAACCACTGGAACTGGGCTCAAACCGTGGTGGATGCCACCGAGATCTGCAGCGTATTCCTGAACCAGCTCCATCTCGTGCTTGCCACAGCTTGTAAAGACATCAGTACCTGTCCCAGGATCTGACAGATGGCCATCAGCAAGTCGGGCTCAGAACCAAGCTCATCTCAATTTGCAGAGTTGCCAGCATCCCAGTACCAGAACAAACAGGCTCGGCAGGAGATAAATCAGGACTGGGGGAAGAGGAGCCTCCGCGGCTCCCAACGGCTTTTGGCTGGAGCGCAGGAGCCTGCTTTGCCCCTCTGATCATCCCTGGGCACCCCTAACCCTGACCACGCTGGAGCATTTCACCAGGGAAGACATCTGCCCAGACCTGGCACAGCATCCCACCAGCCCATCCCCAAGAGACCAAGGACGCAGATATTGAGGTTCCCTCTTCCCAAAAGGTCTCATGTATCACTCAAACCCCTCTGGACACCTGATCCACCTTTCTCCAGGTACAAGACCATTTCTTAAAAGCGAGGGTAAGCAACACATCTGTTTTTCATTGTAAAAAACACTCTGACATTTGTAGGAAAGACACCAGAACAAACCAAGATGCCCAAAGTGTCCTTTTGAATAGCTGCTGGTCCCACCACACCAGCAGAAAAACCTCCTGGTCTCCTGCAACCAAGTAATGGGATTTGGGAGCCCAGCAAAAGCAGCCCTGGATCCTCAGCTCCTTAGAGCTACTCTCCCTCCTGGCTTCGGCAGGACCGAGCTCAAATGCTTCACTTGAAGAGATGCCCAACTTGAGCATCTCGTAAGGATGAAGGTGAGCACTGGTTTTCATCCTTCTCCTTCATCCCTTCCAGTTCAGCATCCCCCAGTCTGGAGCAGGACTAGAGCCCCCTCACCTCTTTGCATTAGCAGGCGTTAAGAAAAGAGACCGACTTCACAGAAAAAGGCGCTTCCAGGGGAGAAAAAGAAAAAAAAAAAAGGCATTTAATGCAAATATTTGCATAGTGCCCTTCTGCCCAAAGATGAGCAAAGGTTTTAATTTTTTCCCCCTCTTTCTAAGGAAAGAGTTTGAGCCCAAATGCCAAAGGGAATCCTTGACTTCACAAGGGGAAGCAACCGATTTGCTTCTACTAATGTAATAAATGCGATTGCCCTCAGACACCTCCGTATGCCCCAGACCCATCCAGTCTTTACAAGCCCGGGAGAATCTCCAAAGCACCAAAAACAGGAGCCAGCAGGTCTTGAGGTGCACCTCAGAGGTAGCACCATCATCTTCTCTCCTGCCTGGTCCCAGCTCACACGCACCATTCCCCACGAGTGCCTGGCATGAGATGGTACCAGGGAGGTAGAGGTAGGTCAACTCTGCAAGCTACATCATCCCACGCCACCCTGGACACCCAAGAATAACTGCAGAAATGAACTCAGCCATGTCCTAAGAACCACCCCAGCAATCAAGGATGCAGCTGGACTTCGTGGTACCGGATTTACCCTCCCAGGGGTGCTGGGAGACGGGCACAGGGCACGCTGGCTGGTGGAGCAGAGAAGGCTGGAGGCTGGTGCGAAGGGACGAGGCTGAAGAGGACTGTTGTTTTGTCATGGGAAGAAGAGCTTTGTGTTTTCCTGACTCATCTCCCCCACAGTTTCCCATCAAAAACCTCAACACTTTGCAAAGCTCACTTTCCAAACCCGGAGGAGACAGCCTTTCTGGCAGCCCGGTGCTTTTGGCAAGGCAGCGCTTGACACATCGCAGCTCCCCACGCTCGAACCCACCAAGAGACATCAGAAGAGGAGAGGAAAGGAAAAGCCTGGGGATTTGAGGGGGTTTTTTTTCCCCCTTATTGAAAACCTTTTGACCACCTTCAGTCACAACCTCAGCAGACCCACGGGGAGAGATATCCCTTCACATCACCCTGAGACGGGTGATTGAAGCCCAAGGGGAAGAGCTTGGAGGGACAGGAGAAGCTGGAGCGCTGGGCAGCAAAGGGATGGACCTGTCCCCAAGGAGGGCAGTGCAGCCAGCGTGGGGTCACAGACCTCAAACGGTGTCAATCAGGGCAGGAGAATTTGGGAGATAAGAAAACAAAAAGGATAGAGCTAGCACAGAGAGATGTGGTGGATGGAGATGGAGCAGATGGAGAGGCAGGAAGACGAGTGGATTTGGGGAGCAGAGAACAACAGCCAGGCAGGCAGATGGAGATGAACCATGGTGTTGGATCGATGCAACAAACCTCCACCTCATTCCCTCATCTCACCCTCCCCAGCCCCTGAGGCCAGCTCACACCTCCAGCATCAGCCGTACCTTTCTGGATGCCTCCATCTGCCGTGCAGGAGAAGTCACCCGTGGCCAGCAAGAAGCACGTGGAGGACTTCTTGTTCTTATCCCGGGTGCTGGAGCGCCGCATGGGCCTCTTCTCCTCATCAGTTGGCGACAGCGGCTGCTCCTCATCCGACAGCACCACGTTGGCTTCACCGTTCTGCTTAGAGTCTGCAAGAAGGTGGCAGAGACCTGTCAGCAGCTGCAAAGCCCACAGGACGAGGCGCTCGGGGTGGCCAGAAGAGTTTGCTTAGACCACGCAAGCAAGCAGAAGATGGCAGATGGCCCAGAGCAAGACTCACAAGTTCTTCACTATGAGGGTGGTGAGACACTGCAACAGGTTGTCCAGAGAAGCTGTGGATGCCTCATCCCTGGAAGTGTCCAAGGCCAGGTTGGACGGGGCTTGGAGCAACCTGGGCTGGTGGGAGGGGTCCCTGCCCATGGCAGGGGGGTTGGAACTAGATGAACTTTAAGGTCCCTTCCATCCCAAACCATTCTGTGGTATTAATCCCAGCCTGGACATTCATAAAAAGACCAGTAAAGGGGGACCTTTTAACCCCAAACAACAGCTCTTGCACCTGCTGAGGGTTATATTTGCTGCTGGGGTTAAGAAACACCCGTGGTCCTTGAGATCCACCCACCTGATTGGTGAGAATTAACCCTCCAAACCTCATACAGCTGAGATAGGGGCTGCTCTGCTTAGTGGTGAAGTGTTAATTTAGATCACCAGACTCAGTGGTTTGTTAGCTGAGAGGATGCTCTGCCAGAGGAGGGGCTGGACTGAGATCCTGGACCTGTGCTGGGGTGAAGGGATGGGGCTGACCTCCAGAGCAGGACCTCTGGGGCAGACAGGACATGTAGGCACATGGAAAAGGGAGATTTAAAAAGGAAAACACCTCCCCTTGGCATTTGGAGCTCCCTGTGTCCCCACGGGTGAAGGACCGTTAAACACACGCCACCAGATGTGTGGCTGCTCGGGGCTGACCTCAGCGAATGCGACGTCGGTGCAGGACACAACCCCCCCGTGGTCCCTCCTGCAAAGCTGGCTGCTCCACAGGTGCCACTGGCTGCAAACCGAGATGAAAAGGGCAAAGCAACCTCTGTGGGCAGCAATGATAACTCGGCGGGGCTCTCTCAGTCCCCCCAGGCAATGCTGCCCACCAACGACAGCCCACAGGTGGAGACCGTGTCTTCTCCTGACCTGGAGGAAAGCCTGGCCAGGCCCCCAGACTTCAGCTGAGACCAAATAATGAACGTATAGGGGCTGGTTTTGCTCCTGCAAAAAGCTCGGGATTTGGAGCAGCGTTGACCTTGCCGTGCAGGGATGCTCCATCTACTGGAAGATGAAGAGGGACGTGGGGTCAAGCCACAGGGAATATCCATGGATTTATCCTTTCTGGTGAAGCTCGCCCTGATTTATGACAGGAGGAAGAAGAAGAAAATCTATCCTGAGGACATTACCAGGCTAAGAAGGGAATTGGGTGACTGGCCTTACTTCTGTTAGCATGAGGAAGAGATGGGCTAGGGAGGGACACCTTGAGTGACACCGTGGTGACTCAATCTGTGCCATCAGGAGACAGCCTTGCCCACCCCTTCCTGGACACTATGACACAGGGAAGCACAAACTCTTGCCTTAGAGGGTCCCAGAGGTCACTCCCTCCCTCTGCCCCACCTTTGGGGTCTCACCTGATCGTTTCCGCTCAGCCGCCCCCTCCTCTACCGCCAGGGGACAAGTGTCGCTCTGGGTGCTGTTACGGGGCGAGTTCTCCTCAGATTTGCAGTAAGTAGGGGAGTCCAACGGGGCCGGACGGGGTATATGCTTTTTCTTCTTCTTTGGCAGCTTCTGCTTGGCCATGGCCAACGAATAGTACATCCCAAAGTTATTGACGATGACAGGCACAGGCATGGCGATGGTGAGCACCCCGGCCAAGGCGCAGAGAGCCCCCACCACCATGCCCGACCAGGTCTTGGGGTACATGTCACCGTAGCCCAGGGTCGTCATCGTGACCACAGCCCACCAGAACCCGATGGGGATGTTCTTAAAGTGAGTGTGGTCACTCCCGCGGGGGTCAGACGTCTTGGCTCCGATCCGCTCGGCGTAGTAAATCATAGTGGCGAAAATCAAGACCCCCAAGGCGAGGAAGATGATGAGGAGCAGGAATTCATTGGTGCTGGCCCGCAGAGTGTGGCCCAGCACCCGGAGACCCACAAAGTGCCGTGTCAGCTTGAAGATCCGGAGGATCCGGACGAACCGGACCACCCGGAGGAAGCCCAGGACATCCCGGGCAGCTTTGGAGGACAGGCCGCTGAGACCTACCTCCAGGTAGAAGGGCAAGATGGCCACAAAGTCAATGATGTTGAGCAGGTTTTTAATGAAGAGAAGCTTATCTGGACAGCAGACAATGCGAACCAGGAACTCGAGGGTGAACCACAGGACGCAGACCCCTTCGATGTAGGTGAGGATGGGCTCCGTCTCCACTTTATGCGTCAGCAGGATGGTCGTGGTGTTGCCAACCACAAGGGTCTCTGTCACGTTGACGTCGATGTTGAAGGCCTCGTGCGTCTCCAGGCAGAAGGTGGTGATGGAGACCAGGATGAAGAAAAGCGAGGCAAAAGCAACTACCTGCCAAAGTAGAAATCACGGGGGCCGTTAACCGATTTGAGTCAACCTCTCCTCGTTGGAGGAGAGCAGCGATTTTATGAACCGCCGTGACAACAGCTTTGGGGCCACCGGAGACACGCTTCTGGCGTCACATCTCTTCTAATCCCTGCTAGTGAATAGCGACAGCAGGGATGGGAGAAGTCCTCATTCAACAAAAATGGGTACAACAGGCTCCGAACACCCCAGGAGCTCTGCTGCTGCCACCCGCTTCCCCAGGACCAAGGATGGAGAACAAGGAGGGTTCCCTGGACCTGTCCCATGAGTTCAGGGCAAACCTCAGTGTCTGGGGCCCATCAATCCAGAACTTTTCTCCAAGTGCTACGATATCTCCAGGGGAAGGTGTGCTGGGCACCGGCCATGACAGAAACAAGTGATGAGGATGACAGGAGACACGCAACCACCTGAGCTTGGAGCAAGCCTCCACTGGGAACACCCACAAGAAGGGAACTTTGAGAGAATCATAGAATCCTAGAATTGTCCAGGTTGGAAGGGACCTTAAAGATCATCTAGTTCCACCCCCCTGCCATGGGCAGGGACATCCCCCACCAGATCAGGTTGCTCAGAGCCCCAGCCAGCCAGAACCAGAGAGGACTAAGCCAAAGACAGTTCCCACCACATTCATGCCAACCCAGCCCAGATGAGATGTTTGCACCATTCCTGACTGTGAGGTTTGGGGTCTGGTCCCTCCCTGCTCCCTAAGGGTCAGCAGGGGATGATGTGTCCCAGGACCGAGAGAGCAGGACAAGGAGGAGCGGAGATGGCAGAACTCAGCGTCATGACACCCAGACACTCTCGTTTCTCCCCTGCTCACGCCGGGGATGTGAGCGAGGAGGGGCCAGCAGCATGAAAACGCTTCATTGTCCATCTCCCCCCTCCCCATGAATCCCGCTCAGCTCATCCTCGCTGACAGGATGAGCTCACGATGAGTCCGTCACCCAGAGCATGTTTCCAAAAGCCCCCCCCACCCAAAAAAAAGAACAAACGAAAAAAAAACCAAGCAAAAAAGCTCTTCTTCAGCCTTCCCCCCACACAGAATCACAGCGGGTTCGGGAGCAGTTCCCACCACAGCACCCTTTGCTGCAAACACCCCGAGCAGGATGCGACCTTTAGCTGTGGAAGGCACTGCGAGCGAGCTTGAGGCGACAGCCCTGGTCCTCGGCTGGAGTGAATCAGCAGCAGAGACAGCCTGAGTCACGCTTGAGAGAAACCCGGCCCTGGACACCAGCGGGAACGTGCCGGCAGCCCTGAGCCTGCCGAGAGCATCCTTGAGCGGTGTCCCCAAGGGCAAACGGGTCCGGCGTGGGGAGCATCAGCCCTCCAGAAGTGAGGTGTGAAGCTGAAGCCAGGCTTTATTCGATGGAGGAACCTCCAGAAGGTGGTGGTTTCCCCCCCTCCCAGTGATGGGCATCTGCTCGAGGATGGGCTGAGGTGCTCCAAATCCCTCCAGAGCAAAGCACTCCGGGTGATGCGGCGTGATGTGGCGCTGCTGGTGGCAGCTCCAAAGGCAGCCCTGGCCCATCAGAGTTCCACAATCTGGGAAGTAAACCCAGCGAAAAGGTGGGATCTTAAAGCAAGACCAGTTTCACCCAATAAATGTCTCTCCCCAGCAACGCCATGGCCAAAATAATCCGCTTTTCAGCTGAGGGCCGAGCTACGTTCCTGAGTTTCCCTGTATGGGAATTTCAGGAGAACGTGAAGAGTAAAAAGCAAAGTAGGTAGGAAAAAAAAAAAAAACTACCAAGAAGAAAGTGAGACCTTGCAGGCACTCAGGCAGTGGAGCAGCCCTGCTGTATGAGCCGTCTAGGTGAGATCTGATTTAGCCCCAAGAGAAAAAGCAACCTCTAAAAATAGGAGAGTCAGGCTCACAGCTGGTGCCAAGCACCGTCCATCCCCCCGAAGTCAATAATGCTGCTCCAGTTTTGTGTCAGCTGAGTTGTCCCCCGCTCCAAGCTCACGTTATTTTCCAAAACGGTCTTAAAAATAAAATCAGCTCTATGTAAGTACCCGGTAATCAACTCTATATATGTACCCAGTAGCCACCAGAAAAGCACTGGAAGTCCCACCAGATGAGTCCTCCAGAACCTGACAACGATCTGCACAATCTCAACGTGTGCTCAACAGCGTGACGTGGGTGTTCCCCCCCAAAAAAACGTGACTC
The DNA here is from genome assembly GCA_020746105.1 of Trogon surrucura. NCBI lineage: Eukaryota > Metazoa > Chordata > Aves > Trogoniformes > Trogonidae > Trogon > Trogon surrucura. Next base: position 4,870,630 of record CM036641.1, read on the forward strand.
CACAGGCGGTCACTAAGCCTGAAAGTCCCACTGGAGGTGAGGTCAGAACCCCACAAGTCCTTCAAAGGGAAAAATAATGAGGAGCTACAAGCGAGAAGAATTTGGAAGTAGAAGTAAACCATAACCAGAGCAGTTCCTCATGAGGAGAAGGAGAGTTTTACGCTTGAGCTGGGCCAGTGGCTGCGCTAGAGACCAAATTTTCACTGGGATTGGACTAGACACAAGAGCCAGGATCCCGTGGGCATTGATGCTACAAGGAAAAGATGCTAAAATCATGGAGAGGGAGAATTTCTATCTGTGTGCTCACGCAGTTGCCAGCTCAGGAGGTGCCAGGAGAGGGGAAATGCTGGAAGAAGGGGAAAAAATGGAAATAAGCAGGAAACAACTGAGTGAGGGCCCAAGGGGCTGCTCCACAGGCGAGGAGGAGCAAGGACCGGAGAAACTCAGCCCACGAGACTCGTCGTGACAGTTGTCCAATGCTCGAGGGTTTCCACACAACCTGGGACCCTTCTCCTTCCCGCTGCTGCCAAGGTTTGGCAAGAAGCACCAGACCAGCTGCTCTGGAGAATCCTTGGGACAAATGAGCAACCAACGGCCCCCCCTTTGGTTCTGAAAAGGAAGGAGCAGACTCCAAAACGGGGTGATATTGAAGAAATCACACTTCAGCCACCTCAAAACACCCAGGAAGCATCTGCAGAGAGGCTCATGGGTGCCCAGAGCATCCTAGTGCTGGGCCAGTAAGAGCTGCCCACGTTAACTGGGTGCACTGGGCAGGTTGCGCTCGCTTGGGTTGGGTTAAACCGCTCCGTGCCTCAGTTTCCCCTTTTTTGCCAAAGCAGTTCTCCTGAGCCACTGCCAAACTATACTGATGTTTTAGAGTGGGAAATATGACCCAGAAGCTCCTGCGAGCATTGTCACTGGGAGGTGACCAGTGCTGAGCTGAGCCTTTACCTCAGAGCAATGAGAAGGAAGCGGGGAGCTCCCAGTGCAGACTGGTTCCACTGAGACCCCAACCAGGGCTCACACCATGGCCATCTCCGCTCCCTCCGACACATTCCTCCTGCTAAAGCAAATGCCTTTCCCAGAGCATAGAAGAAGCAGAACTAAATAATAACGTGAAAAAAAATTGACTCGAATTACGGCACTTGGATTCTGCGGGGCTTTTTTAATTTTTCAGTGAGAGCTTTGCACCCCTCAGAGCACCTCTCAGAGACAGACAAAGGCTCGGGCACCCCTTTTCAGAAGAAATAAAGCTCTTTCTGCCCAAGCATCCTCTGCGTGCGTGTGTGTTGCTCTTACGTTAGCTGCAAAAACACCGCCTTGACAAACTGACCCCCTGCCCCACGCGCTGCTGGTGGGTGTGAAATGCCTGCAGGATTTCTTACCATTGAGGAGGTTTTTTTTACACCTCTAAATGCATCCAGAATTCACTTAGAGCCCAAATGCCTCTCTCCGTGCGCGTGGCAGATATATGAGCTGAGTGTGACGGGGGGCACGCGGGTGGGGATGGGGCCGGCCGGGTTCAGGGGGGTGGTCAAGGGGTCGGTGAGATTTGGGAATGATCTAAGAGTAGCTGGGAGAGGAGATCCGTGCACAGAACAGTGCAGGAGCTGGGCTGGGAGCCCAAAGTTTGGGGGACACGTCCTGGGCACGTGGGTATCTGCGGGCAAGGATCACGTCCAAGGGGGGTCGTTGGGGAGGGGGGGGTGTGTTTGAGTGTGTCTGGGCTCACGTGTGTGCGTGCACGGCGTACGAGGAAGGGGGCTGGGAGGGGGTGTGTGAGCCATGGCTGAGAGCCTGCGCTCGCACGTGCTGACGGGGACCGTATGCTGCGCGTGGGCAGCACCGACGCGGCGACGGTGGGGGACAGGGGCGCGGAGAGGGGGTGCCTCCTTTGGGGATGCTACTGCTGTCGGAGCACGAGTATCTTGGGGACAACCAGGAGGAGGCCCTTTGCTTCAAGACCCGATCTGGGCATCAGCAGGCACCAGCCCTCTCACCACCCCCCCAGCCCCACACTTGGGCCATCACCCATGGGTTTCGGTGTGGGCACGCACACAACCCAGCGAGAGGAACCCAAACGATCCTGCTTGCCCTAGAGCATCCTGAAACTCTACCAGGACTCATCCCTGACAATTCCTCATCTCCAGGTGCCCAGGAGGTGCCCCGGCAGCACCCAAAAGTGTGAAGGGAGCAGGGCTTGCCCCCAGTTTCCGCCCAGCTCCCCCAGATGCGATGCGTTGAGAGGGGACGAGGAGATGATGGAAGAGACTTCCCATAGGATGGGAGATGGCCAAGGTGCCCCAGGGGAGGATGGGGATGCCTGGAAGTCACCCACATAACCCCCTAGGACAGTCCACCTCCCCCACAGACATGGGGAGATGAAGACACATCCCCAACATGACCCCATCCCACCTCCCCACTGGTGCATTTCGGGAGCTTACCCTTGCTGCCTTGGACGAGTAGGGATCCTCAAAGAGCGCCCACATCCTGGGCTGCCAATTCCGACAGCAGCCACCCCCTCCGGCAGCCCCCGCCGCCCCCGGCGGCCTGTCATCCATGCCCAGGCGTTGAAGGGCCATCTCCCTACCCCCTTCTTCTTCAGGTTCCTCTCCACTGGCCCCTCCACCAGGCTCGGGACTCTCGAAGATGTCCAGGGCCTCTTCGGCGTCGCGATGCTGGCGGTACGTCATCCAACAACAGGGCTCCACGTCCGTCTCGTCGATGCCCCAGTAGGTGAGCTCCTCCTCGAAGAGGGGTCCGCAGATGTCCGCGGGGCAGTGCAGCTTGCCCGTCCGGTAGTAGTTGAGCACGTAGGAGAAGATCCCGGGGTGACGGTCGAAGAAGAACTCGTTGCTTTTCCCATCAAAGTCAAAGTTGCTCTGGGCATCGGGGTCGGCGAGCCAGGCCAGGCGGGTGCCCGGCAAAGTCCGTAGGGTGCTTTTGTAGGTCTCATGCCGGGTACCCCCTACGTTGATGGTGATCTTGTCCGACTCTTCCCCTTTGCCCATCTCTTCCTTCAGGCATGTTTTGGAGGGTGGTTTGTTCCCAGACTTGCGTCCACGGTAGGAGGAGACACACACCGAGCTGATCATAGATTTCGGTGGATGGGAGATGCACGCTACGCGCACCCTTCCTCCGGGCGAGGAGCTGGGGGTCGGCGGAGGCGGGAGAAGGGGGCAGAGATGGGACTGGGGAGGGGAAAAGGGGGGGGGGCTCAGGCTTGGCTCTGGCCTCGGGGAGGGGGGGAAAGCAGGCTGGAGCCGAGCCGGACACCGCTGGCTACTGGGGGATGGCAGGGGAGGCTGTAACCCCCACCCCCCTCCAAAACCACCCCACCACCCCCGAAATAAAACCACCCTAAACCTGGAGCAGGTCCAGCCCTGTCGGGCAGCAACAAGTGCGGGCAGGAGGGGGCCGCGGAGGGGGGAGGCCGGCAGCCCCGGCTCCGCCGCGGGGGGATGCTGGAAGGATGGGGAAGGATGCTGCGGGCGGGGGGGGGCGAGCCCTGAGCCCCACCGGGCTGCGTGTGTCTCTGTGTGTGTGTGTGTGTCCCCTCGCCCCTCCCGGTACCTGCAGCGCCAGGCGCGGGGGGGGTGCCCGCCGCCCGCCCCTCCCGCTCCGGCGGCTCCGTGCTCCCTCCGCTCCCCCCCGCCCGGGCTGGGCTCGGGGAATGGGGCGGGGGGGGGTGGGCAGCGGCTCGGGGGGCACCTCCCCGGTTGCCGATGGGGTGGAGGGAATGGATGCGCCCCCTCCCCGCCCCCAGCCCGGGCCCTGCCCTCCCCGGGGGGGCTGCGGCGCCGGGGGGGCTCCGCTCACGCCGAGGGCTGGGGGGGACCCTGTTGCGCCCTCCCGGCTGGGCTCGGCGCGGGGGAGGCGGCCAGGGCTGCTCCGGGGCTCGGCGGGGAGCTGAGCCGCCGCCGCCGCCCGGGGCTTTTATAGGGCTGGGAACGAGCAGCGGGGTTACCGGAGCCGGCACCGCCCCGCCGGGGACCCCCCCCACTCCGCCCCAGAGCCCCCCGCCGGCGCCCCCCGCCGCTGCCCTCCCTGCCAACCGCGCTCCTGCAGCCCCGCAGCCCTCCCTCCATCCTCCCATGCAGCCCCTCCAGCCCAGCCCCCCCCGCTCCAAGCACCGGCTCACCTCCCCGCGGGGCCCGACGTGCAGGTTGAGGCTCTCTTGGGCTTGGGGTGGGGGGGGGTGTCGGTGTCAGCGAGGAGTGAACCCCGGACACCCCAGCTCCGCTTCGCGCCGGAGGGGAAATGCAGCCCAGAGCTGCCTGCGGATCTGGAGCCAGCTCTTGGCAGAGGCTCGAGCAGATCCCATCCCTCCCTGGCTCGCAATCCCTCGCTCACCGAGAGGTCAGGAGAGACCGACCCCGAAAGTGCGGGTGCGTGGCCGGTGGGGAGCTGGGTGGCCCCGGCCCTCTTTCCCTCCCACCATCCTCCCCGAGCACCTCCCGGTCTTCTTTCCGTTCCTGAGGGAAAGATGCTCCTTCCCCGGAGCTGCACCTGCGGGTGCCGAGGCTGGGGCTCAGGGTACCAACCACCCCAACCCCAGGGGCCCTTCCCCTAAACCTCATCCTCCTCGGGGGTCTTCTTCACACACACCCCCCCACCACCCCCCAGGATGCTGGTGATGCACAACCCCATCTCTCAGGATGCTGGTGATGCACAACCCCATCTCTCTGGGAGGGTGAAGAGCTGCAGTGCCCCAGGGGACAAACCTGTCACCCAAGGGACTCGATCCTGCTAGCACTGTTTACTCCTGCACTGGGCTGGGGGGGATGCAAGTGGATGATTTGGGGTCGCAGGTGGGACCCAAACCCTGTTATTGCAGTGGAGGGGCTGAGCCGGGGGGGGGGTCAGCACTTGGATGAGGGGGTCCTTTGTGCAGGGCGAGTGGAGAGGGAGATGCTGCCCCACTCCAGCATCCCTCTCTGCATCTCCCTCAGCTTTTTGAAGCATCCCCCCCAGGTCCCCTCCTCACCCCTTGCCCAGGCTTGTCCCCTCGATGACATGCTCAGCCCCTTGCCAGGGGGTGTCGGGGAGCAGCTGGGGCAAACGCCCCACCCAAAAAAGCCGCGAGGCAACGAGAGCCGCGCTTAAAATCTTACCACCAAGCAAGCCCTGCTCCAACTGTAACTGCAACTCGACAGCTTCCAGGGCCGGATCCTGAGCGGGTGGAGGCTGGCGTAGCTCCACACCCAAACCACCCGGGGCTGCACCAGCGGGAGAACGTGGAGCCCGAGGGAAAACCGTGCTGGAAAAATCGAGCCTTGCATCACCGACCAGGCATGGCAGCTCAGCTCCTCATCATGGGTAATGAGAGTTTGGCCAGGAGGAAGGAATGCTGCGACCTGATGCTAATATTTTATCCTGCGACTTTCATCCCGGTGAGATCTTCGTGCGCCCAAGCGCGGCCGTTCCTGGGGTGGGAGGAGGTGGCCAGGCAGACAAATGGGTTGTATCTGGGGAAGGAAGAGATCTTTTAGCCAGCAACACCCGCCCAAAGCTGTCTGCTCTCTAAATATGCCTTCAGATTTTTAATGTCCGTGAAAAAAAGGAAAAGAGAGAGAGAAAGAGAGAAAATAGAAAGAGCTTGATGAATAAGGGCCTTTTTGGAGCAAGAGGGACTCACTTCTGCAGGGACCTCCTGCAAGGCTGAAGGCATCTCCGATAACATCCAGGTTGGATGGAACGAAAAGCAGGACGTGGAAGATCTCCAGGAGGATCAGCTCCAACCTGGAAAGCCACAGCCCTCAGGTGGGTCCTGAGGACAGGGTGAGGGGTCCCTCGGTCCCCAACGCTGGTCTCTGCAGCATCTCTCCCACACATGGGACACATCCCCACCTTGGCATGCTGAGACCAGCACAGGGGGTCACAGAATGCTCGGAGGGCCAGATGGCCTAAAGAAGAGTTTGGGGACACACTGGGGTCACTCAATGTCTCCATCCACGGGGGGACGGAGGGGGAAGGTGGGCTGCAGTTCACGTTAGGGAGGTACAAGCCTGCTACAGGGTAGATGGTCAAACCAACCCCTCCAGGTTCTTCCAGCCCAGGATTCTGTTAATAAAGAGATACATTCACCTGAGCAGCCTCTAATTGTTCCAGACAAGGTCTCTGCCCTCTTCTCTTCATGCTTTTGGTGGGACAGGTCTATTACCGGTGGCACCCATGGCACCGCAGGGTGCTGATGCCCCAGGGCAGGAGCCCCAAGCCACCTTTCAGGACACTTTCTTGAAGGTGGCTCTTCCCAAAGGAACCATCACGAGCCGTGGGCAAGGTTCATCTCTGCCAGGTGGATGACTTTTTCAGCTAAAATCACTCCTCAGCAGCTGAGCATGAATCTCTGTGCCACGCAGATGGCCCAGACGGAGTTTGTAGCCTCGTCCCTTTGCAGCCTTTGCCTGGGAGGGGAGGGAGCTCATCCCTGACCCCCGCGTAGGGCCTTGCACCCCAAATTCCTCCCGAGGTGGCGGGTGGCGGCGTCCCTGTGCTGCTGTCACACAGTGCCATCTTGTGGGTCTTGCGACAGAGGCTGGAGCCAAGGCAAGAAAATAGAACAGGCGACTGGGTCCATCAGCGAATCTGGCTCCATCCATGGCATCACTGATGCAATTTTGCTCCGTAAAAGCAATTTGGGAGTGGGAGGGAGGCTGGGCTGGAGCGAGGAGAGCGGCGGCGGTCGTCTGCCTTTGCGATGTTGAGGAGCCCTCCCCAAGCTGGTGCTGTGCCTTGGTTTCCCCGTCTTAATTAAGGGTCAGGATAACCGTCTCCGTTTTTCTTTCCGAGGTGTTCCGGGAATCACAGCAAAATGTTGCTGGCAGCAGCTCCACCCTGTGTCCATATCCTGGTCCAGAGCTGTTTTGAGGTGGGACACCCAAAACCCACCGACAGCAGCAGCCTTCACCTCCCAGCAGGCTCTGAAGGCTCCCTCCCTCACTATCACCAGAAATTCTTTTTTTTAAAAAAAAAATAAAAAAAATAAAGCATGTATTCAACATAAATTTTACATTTGGGCCCGTGTTTCTCTCTGTCCTTTTTTCCAGCCCTGCAAGGGCTGGAATTACCCCTTTCTGGTTGTTTCACCCACCTGTTTTGCAGGGAGCCCCTCCACACTGCGATGCGGGTGGCCTGGGGACAAGCTGCCAGCCCCTTTTCCTCAGACATGGTCCAGCAGTGAGGACATGTGTCCCTTCCCGGGGGTCTGAGCCTCTTCCCAAGCCCAGAGCCACCCAGCAGCAGGAACACAGGAGCAGGCTGAGGCTGGGCCAGCTCAGCACAGCAGTGAGCACCACATGTGGGTACCACAGGGTAGCAGACATCACCCTGAGGTGAGCTGCATCCCACCCTGCCTGCACCACCTCACTATTTCCATCCCTCCTCCTGTGGATCAGGGCTGAGCTGGGGTCAGAGCTACCCTAACATGTTCCATTGTCATTATCCCTGGGGAGATGTTTTCCCCGAGAGCCAGCTCGTGGAGGGACTCTGGGCAAAGACAACCCTTGAGCCAACTCCTACCCCCACCTCGGGCAGGGCTGCTCCTCCAGCTCCCGTTGCAGACACATCAACATCTCCAACATCTCCAGACAATGCAGAAGTGCTCAGAAAACCCACCCTGCTCCTACGCAGCTGCCACCGCAAAGTGGACGAGTTACGGTCACGGCCACTGCGGCACCCTGGTGGCATCCCCAGTGCTGGTGGATCTCACCCGGTCCCACCCATCCTGTTCTCTTTCCCCCTTCCTCATGCTCTCTGGGGCTGAATTAGCCCTTGAGAAACCAAATGAGCTACAGAGGATGAGAGAGAAGAGGCAGCCCCACTCCCCACCAAGCCTGTTACTAAGCTAATACCCAGCAGCTGAAGTCATCTGGGACTACTGGGAATACCTGGTGCTTCTCCGGAGAGAGTCTCCAGACTCCCAGTACCCCCAGTGCTGGCCTCCAAGACTCCCAGTGCTCAGGATATGTCACCAGTGATGTGAGCAGGTCATTGTGCAGAGGAGCACACGCTGTGTCTTACCAGTCCACGTACCCCATAAGGCCGGTGTGTACTGGCTGAATTGGTCTGTGATGGGAGATCACGCCCACGATGCTCCTGAAGCACGTGTGGACAGCCAGGCCCTGAGCAAACCCCTTGCTGGGGCTACTTTTCTCTCAAATTTCCATTATAAAAAGCAATTTCTCCACTGCTTGTAATAAGCCGTGAGTTGACGTATCTGTATTCCCCTTCATATTTTTACTCTATAATAATCATCTTGCCAATCGGTCTGCTTAAACACGTAACAAAAAAAACCCAAAATAATCAAGTATGCCATCATGCTAGCTGGACCCTGAGCTTCTATTGCACTTCTTAGCTCCAAGATATACAAAACTATATCCAAGAAGGGAATTAGAGGACAAGGGCAGACAGAAAGATGATAGCAGTGACAGGAGAGGATAGGGAAGGATGGGAACATCGACACCCACGGGTGCCAACAGCCCCAGCGCCCATCACTTTAGCTCTCTGCAACCCCAAACCTCAGAAAGCCCCCGAAGCCCACCCCAAGAAAGGAAAATGAGGCAGAAAAGAGACTTGGCGAGAAGAGATTTGGTAAGAAGAGACTTTTAATCGGACTCCGTTACAGCTGTTACAGGGTTTCTCTCGACTGCCGAGGAGTCCGGCCGGCACGGCACGCGCGGTAAATACACCGGCTACAAGGATACATGGGACAAGTTACTACGAGATCTGTGCTTTTTTTTTTTTTTTTTTTACCTGTACAGGAGGGTTTCGCCAGCGTTGTGCTTGCCCGCAGGGGAAGCGGCCGCATCCTGCGCTGCTGTGGCTCTGCCCGGGCTGTGCCACGTGTCCCCTCCCCAGCCACCAAGCTCTGCTCCCCGCTCCTGCCAGGGAGCCCCAGGGCTGGGAGGAAGGCAGTGGGAATCGCTTCAGGGAGGTTCTGGGGTTTAATGGGAGGGGTGGGGGATGCAGGGGCTGGTTTGGAGGGGCCAAGGGATACCCGGGGACGGTGCAAATCAGCCGAGTGCAGCTGGCTCCAGGTGTCCCTTCTGCTCTGCACCGGGGTCGAGGGCAGAGGTGGCATCGGCAGAGCGATGCTCGGGGATGGAGCATCCCTGATCCAGCCTCGCAGGGACTGGAGGTACCCTCAATCTGGCTGGGCACCCACTCGAGAAGCTCCTTTCCACCCTCAGCCCCAGCCATCCCCTCTCCAGCCCCACTTAACCCCTCCCCAGCTCTGTCCCCAGAGAGGGGAGCAGGGTTTTGATCTAGCCAGCACCTCCTTGTCCCCCAGCCAAGGACGCCATCCTGCTCCAAGCAGCAGGATCCAGGCTAGGAACCCAGGGAGGGGGTTATGGGGGGTGGGAAGGAATATTGGCAGCGGTTCCTCCCCTGTTTATCCCACCGCCCGGAGGAAAACTGAAAAGTGCCTGTGCTCACAACTAGCAGCTATTCCCTGTGCCTCTGTGGAGGAAAAAAAATAGGGAAAAAAGTGATTTCTAGGGGAAAAAAAGTGATTTCTAGGGCTAAAAAGCCACAAGGGGTGGGCTTAATCCAGCCCGGGACCCCCCATGTGGAGGGAGAGCCTGTCCCGGTGAGCAGGAGAAACCCCCAACGCAGGCTCCAAAAAGTGACCGAGTACAGCGAGAAGTGAATCCTAACCCGAACCGCGCACACGTAACACGCGCACACGCGCCCCCACGGACGAACACGCTCACGCTCACACGGCGACGACACGGAGCACTTGGAACTGGAACACGCACACACGCACACACACACACCCCCCCAACCCCCTGTGTCTAACACCGAGCAAACGCCACGAAGAAATACAGCATTTCCACAGGTTAAAATAAAGGTGTCGTCCCTCCTCCTCCTCCTCTTCCTCTCCGGTGGGTCCCCCAGGGGCGGTTGGACCCCCTGGGGCTGGGGGAGGGGAGGGGACGACGGCCACCCACCACGCACGAGAAATAAAAAGGTAGAAATATATCCTGATATACAATGAGAATTGATCTGTACAGCACTGGGAATGAAAATAGGTTCACGGGCCACTTTGGAATACGTTTTGTCATTTAACAGCATTTACAGTGACATTTACAGAATAAATATACAATAGAAATAGAGAATCTCTAGGTTATTATTCCATCTCCTCTCTCTGTATATACTTTATATATATATATAATATAGCTCTTTTTTTTTTTTCGTTACCTCCTTATTGACTTGGCCCCTTATTGACACTGCATGAAGAGAGGGGGAAAGCGAACGCCTCCCCGGCTGGTTTGGGAACTGTGAGGGGAGAGAGACAGAAGGTCGGATCCTTCCCCCCAGGGTTCAAGGAGCATCAACGTCAGCTACGGGATGCATCCTGCTCCGTCCCCTCCACGGGAGCTATGGTGGGAATCCGGCCCACGGGCTCAAACGTATCGGGAAGGTGACGTTGGGCAACGGTCTGGCTCATCCTCTGTTTTACTGGTTGGGTGGAGGAAACTGGGGATAGAGGGAGAAATAAGAGGTGGAAGGGAACATCTTGCTTAATGATGGAAATTCCATGGGCTTGGTGCTTCTCCCATCCAGTGAGGATGTTTCTACATCGCTCTTCATGGGCAGGAGAAGGAGAAAGCCAGGAGGGGATGGTGAAGGGGGTAACGCTGGAGGAGGAACAAAAGCATGGCTGAACCTGACCCCACAGGGCTCTCAGAGCCATCAAAGACTCAGCTGCTGTGGGTCAGGCCATGGTTCCATTTCCCCCCCCCGAAAAAATGACTAACGAAGAGCCTGAGCTAATTGTCCAGGAAGAGTCTCCAGGTCACCAGCCAAGCCCGTGGAGAAGGACTATAAATATAAAGGATCCCAACCTGCAGGAGAAATATCATTGCAGGGGCTCTCCTGGCCCCGGGGGATGCTACAAGAAGTCAAGGATGTGGTGAATGGACTTTCTGCCTTGGTCTCCCAGCCAAAAGAAGAATCGAGGTGGAAGAAAACCCATTGACAGGAAAGTAGAGGAGAGAAGGGCTCATGGGCAAGCACCCACAAATGTGACCTTCAGACTGGCTTGAAATACTGTCAGGTATGCTCTAAGCCCAGCAGAACCAAGGATGAGGAGCTCCCTCAGCTTTTGGAGGCCAAAGCAACATGCTGAGAGGGGGAGAGGGTGTGAGTAGGCTGCTGCTCCCCTGTCCCCACGGGGAAAGGAGGAAGATGCCACGTAGTGCTGGTACCCTGGAGAGGAATGCTCAGCTACAGGTAGGATTCAGGGAAATGACCCTCAGTCCTACTGGGAGAGGCTTGGAGCTGGGAGATCTCAACATGGGCAGCCTGGGGAGAAACAACATCAGGTCACATCAGTGTGGTCCCTAGGTGGCGTGGATGGGCACAATAGTGGCCCCTGGGCTCTGCCAAGGGGTCACCAGCCCGGATCGAGGGCTAGCAGGGACCTGACACCGACTCCCAATAACTGGTGCTCAGCAGACTCCTGCTGTCCCCAAGAGCTGGTTGCCCCCATCTGAAGGCTGGTGAACCTCCGTGGAGGTGCAAGGGGAGGCAATGCAGACCCCTGCCTGTCTCAGAGCTATGAGAAATGAGGACATGTGTCCAGAGACAATCACCGCCCGGCTGGTGGGTGCAAGGGAGGTTAAGTCCGGGGGTGGTTTCCTGAGAGCTAAACCAGGACTGTGGTAGGACTGGATGCCCCACAGCTTCTCTGCTCGTCCCTCTGGGACGTCTAAAGAGAGTGGCCAGAGGATACGGTCGCTGTGCCAGGGATTTTGGCTCAGCACAACACCCCACGCTAATCCCAGCAGAGCGCTCCTGACCCCCATCACGGTCTCCAGACCCCACACACGCTCGCGCATCCGAATCGCCCTCGCTTCAGAGGTCCTCCTGCCACTCAGCACGATAACTGCCCAGCCACGGAGCTTGCCGACCACTTCATCCCACAAACGTGACATCTCCATGTCTTGGAACACCCCGGGGGCACTGTCCCCACGCTGGTGGTGACAGAACAGGTACCAAGGATCCACCACCTCACACATCGCAACGTCTCAGCCAGCCCCACGTTGCTCCCTGCCAAGCCTGGTCAAAATCTGGGGGTTATTTGGGTGTATCCACAGCTACAAAAACCTAGAGGAGATACAACGACGACGGTGACAACAGCAGCACCTTTTTGTGCTATGAACATCGATGGTTAATTGTGCTCGTTGGAATAAGGCCATGACCCTTCCCAGCTAAAGACAACAGACGGGTAGGGAAGAGCGCTGGGCTGCAGGAGGAAGCGTGGTTGGCTTTCCACCCCAGGTCCTTTTTTCCAACCATCAGCTGCTTAGGAAAGAGAAGAAAAAAAAAAAAGAAAGAGATTCTTTTCTTCTGATTTGAGCTGCTCGGAAAAGACATCGCAGCGTCTCTTGTTCCTCCTCCCTTCCCCGCAGGCGAGCCCCGGGAGGGGTCCTGCCTTTTGTCAGAGGAGTCCTGCCCCTCCCGCAATCCCGTCTTCCCGATGTCACCTTAGAAACTTTGGGTTACGATTTTAAGAGGGGGTTTTCTTCTTCATCTTCCTTACGAATTAATTTTCCCGTTGCCTGGACAGCCAGGATCCACTCCCCGGTGACCTCCTCTCCTGGTGGGGGTGGTCGACGGGCAACCATCACAGTTCGGATTCGGGGGTGCTGGCCAGGAGGTACCCGCTGCCGTAGCGTCCGTTGGGGGCGTTGGTCATTTCCATGGGGGAGTTGCTGCCAGGACCCAGGTAGGAACGGTGCGTGGGCATGGGCGAGGGCGTCTCGCTGGGCACTTTGCTCAGGATGAAGCGGGTCTCGTCATTGTCTTCCAAGTTGGAGATGTCCTTCATCATCCGGCCCTTCTTGTAGGTGACCGAGAGGGCGTTGGAGCCGTCTGACACCAGGTGGAACTGCCGGAGGATGAAGACCAAAGGCAGAGGGAGGGATGCCAGGATGATCAGACAGATGAGGATCGCCATGGCCCAGTTGGGGTAGAAAAGGAACTTTTCTGCAGCCTGCGAGAGACAGATATTAACGTCAAGGGGTTGTTATGGTGATGCACACCAGGTGCAACGTCTCCTAAGGCAATTCCTGCTGCCTCCTGCCAGCCTTCACCCTCAGCTACGAAGTGAAGCTATCAGAAGGCGGGTTCAGTTCATGGACAAGGGCATGGTCCTGCACACAAACCAAAAACCCAAATCTCAAACTTCAGCCCATGGTCAGAGCTGGCTGGAGACTTCTGCGCAGCGTGGACAAACCTGATTGCCTGAAGAGGATGGGCGGCCGCAGGTAGGACATCTCCCAGCAGGAGAAGGGAGGAGAAACCAGCAGTGCTGGGAAGAGCAGGGGGTCTGCAGCTCTCCGCTGCCCCCCGCTCAGCCTGGACCTGGGGCAGAGGTGGCTGCGGGGATGGAGCTCTGCTCACCTCCTCTCTGATCCATGCGCTGTAGCCTGGGGGGCTGACTCCCAGCTGGATGATGCTGGCGGTCATGAGCACGGCCATGCAGATGGGAGAGACGTACTTCCAGGTGTAGTAGTAGAACTGATAGGGCCGGAAACCCAACATTTCTGTCAGCTCCTGCATGAACCTGGTGAGAAGGAGAGATGGAACCGTGCCACCTTCAAGCGAGAAGCTCCCGCCCAGGAGGCCCCGTTAGAAAGTGTGCTCAAGGTAGAGCCTGAAGAAGAACCTGTCTGATCCAGGCAAGCATTTATGTGTCCCTCAAGCCTCTAGGAGTGGTTGGAAACCTCGTAAGGAGAAGGTGATTTGAGCATTAGCCAGGGCCTCCCTTCCTCTGGCCAACTTATGAACAACAAGAACAGGCACTGCGGGGCACAAGGTCCTCTTCCTAAAGGATTTGGAAACCTCAGAGAAAAGGGTAATCCCGAGTGACAGAGCACCACAGCCAACACTAGACCCCCACTGGAAGGACCTAGGGCTGGGTTACACCTAGGGCAGAGCAGAGGATCGAGGTCAGGTCAGATCCTCCCTCTAGAAGGTAGCTGCTCCTGGAGTATTTTGCCTCCTGAAGAAGAAGTTACGTGGAAACGAGATGGAAAGAGGGTGGGGGGTGGTTTTATTTTGTTGTACAAATGCCTTACTTCTTGGTGCCGTAAATCCAGGCCACGGCGATATTCTCCAGGATCACCACAACCGTGAGCGGTAGCGTGGCCGAGTAATCGTCAAACATGGTGACGAAGTAGTTCCCAGAGCGCTGCACGAAGATCAGGCCCACCACGAAGGCGAAGATGCAGCAACCAACTGCGGGGAACAAACAGGTACGGTCAGCAGAGGACACCAAAGCCCCCACCACAAGGTCCATTCCCTGCAGTGTGTATCTGCCCTGTCCACACTCCTCTGGAGTGACTCCCCAGGGCAATGGAGACTCTCCAGCCCCCTCCCCAAGGAGGACGTAGAAGAAAAGACCTCACCTGTGAACACTTCCTTCCGCACCTTGAAGGTGTCAATGATGGGCGTCGTGATGCCCGACATGGTCCCGATCATGCTCCCCAGCCCCAGGTTTATCAGCATCAGGAAGAACATGACAGACCAAAAGGGTGAGGCCGGGAAGTGGGTCATGGCTTCTGTGAAGGCAATGAAGGCCAGGCCAGTTCCTTGCACTGACTGTTTATGGGGAGAAGGGGTCAAAAGATGAGAAACATGTCAACGACACAGCCTGCAAGCCCCTGCATGCCTCAAGGTCTCTTCCATTGCACTGAACCTTTCCTCAAGGAAAGAAACATCCAGCCTGATACCCCAGCCTGGAAGTGGTGATGACCCTGCTAGACTTGCTATGGTGAGATTCCTCCCCCACATCCAGAAGGACCTCTGTGTGCTGGGGAGGACCACAGGGAAAGGGAATCTCCATCCCTGGAGGGTCTCTAAAATATAGTTTTCCCAGATCCGTGGAGTGGCACGAGTAGAGCAGCTCCTACCAGGGAGAGGCAATGGGGTAGGTGAGCTCCTGGTCTCACCAGGAATGCCACCAGGTACCTTGTTGAGTTCATCCTCCAACAGGCAGGCATCCAAGCCGAGTTCTTTGAAGTGTCCCTCCTTCACTGTCATGATCACCCTGTACATCTCATTGTAGTCCTTGGCCGTGAGGTGGGAGAAGTTCACATGGGGTGGGATGAGGTCATGGCTCAGCACGTTGGTGTTCAGGTAGCCCAAGATCTTCTCGGCGTTCCTAAAGGAGAACAGAGCCGGGTCACCCAGAGATGTCCCCTTCCTCCCAGGGTGTGGCCTGACCGTGGAAGCGCTTTGCACCGGGCAGGATGAACCTCGCTGGGTCACATCACTCAGGTGCCAGGCAGAGGACCTCTCTGCAGTTCCCCAAGGGGTGAGTACACGTTGCATTAGGCCACGTGACGGAGGATGAAGATGGAGGCCCACCAGGGAATGGACTCTCTGCACTTCCTCCTCAGGTTTATCTCCTGCTTTGGAACTCCACACTGCACAGCTGGGATTTTTAGGGGTGCAGTTCACTTTCTAGGTGCACAGATTCACCCTCCTCCAGCTGCTTCTGGGACACAGCACAGCAGTTTCCTTAACCTTGCACACAAGCAGACCCTACCATGAGTGGAAACTGGGAGAAACCTGGGTGGTGTGACCAGACGTGTTGGATTTATCCTCAATTTGCAGGCTAAGAGCTCATGGCAGGGCTGGATTTTGGGTTGGAGGAGCTGAATACCCAACTGCCTCAGCTACAGTGGGACATCTCTGGAGATCCAGGTCTCGGGTCCAGCAAAACACAGTGTCAGCCAGCTCCAGAGCACTCACTGCCTCCAGACCCACCACAACCAGCAGAAGCGAAGACCTGCCCACCCCAAACAGAGAAAAAACAAATCCTCTTACTCCACCACACATTTCTCGTTCATGATGTTGGCCTTGAAGCCCAGCACAGCAAACACAACCAGGGTGGCCAGGACAGACGTGAAGAAGTTGATGAAGGAGACGAGCGTGGCATCAAAGTGGCAGTTGTTGTCTTGTTTGTTGTAGCTGGAGAAGGCGATGACCCCCCCGAAGCCCAGGCCCAAGGCGAAGAAAACCTGCGTAGCTGCCTCCCGCCACACCTGGGGGTCCAGCATCTTGTCCAGCTTGGAGGGGAGACACAGGAAGAGGTTTGGTGCTTTAGTGACCCCACAACTCGTCGCAGTGCGGCCAGAGTTGAATTAAAAGGTGTCTGTGCCTACAAGCTGGGCCGGTTTTGCAGCAACTTGGATCCACTACGACCAAGGCTTGCATCATCCAGTGCTCAAAGGTCCTTTTTCTCTTTCCCACAGAGAGGGAAACTGAGGCATGGAGAAGGGCGGGTAAAGATTTGGCCTGGCCGTGCCTCTGCATGCTCCATCTTGCCCCAGAGCCCCAAGCTGGGTGCCTGATCTCCCAGTACAACACCCTACAGCTGCCCTGGGGAGCTGGTGTCCCTGTCCCCCCAACTCCAGGGAGACACCCAACCATGGGCCCCCATCCTCCTCCAGACATCCCCTGCCTCCCGAGCCCCTGGAGCACTTCAAACATCTTGGCTGGCGGGTTTGTTTAACCTCCTGTCCCCCCAGCCACGTCCCCCCCTTTCTTGAAAGCTAGAACGAACTGCAGGCTGGAGGCCTCCAAGTGTCATTCATCAAGAGATCATAATTAATCTCTCCTAACTGCTTCGCCGGCTGAGCTGATTCATCTACATTTCCGCTTAATTAATTAATTAGCTGGTTAATTAATGGATGCATACCACCAGCCGAGGTTTTGCCGCCAGCCAACATCTTGCCATGAAGTCTTTAAATCTATCACCCCGGGCACCCCCTCACCCCCACCCCGGTGTTTGGGCACCCAAGGGTGATGGAACTGATGCTAAAGCTCAACGCAGCTCCCAGGTGGTGAATCTGGGAGGGTCTGGGCTGCATTCTGGATTTAGGATGTTGTTGGCATGTCCTGATGATGTACCACGATCCCCAAGGAGGTTTGGGGTTGGTACTCTGGTTTTTGGGGTGAGGAGCATAAAGGAAAACAAGGTGTGACCAGCTAGGAGGTCTTGGAAGTCCGCTGGGTTTGGAGGCTCTCACCTTGGGTGTGAACATGTGCATGATCCCATCCACCGCCCCGCGCAGCAGAAGTCCTCGCACCAAGAAGCAAACCAGCACCACGTAGGGGAAGAGCGAGCTGAAGTACATCACCTGGGACGAGAGGGATGCAATGGGGGTGCAATGTCACTCGCTGCCCGCCGAGCTCGGCCACTTCCCCCCACCCCAAGCCAAGGACAGCTCAACAGGGGCGAGAAGGGAGGGTTACCCTCCCCAGAAGGATGTCTGCTCCTCAGGCAGTGCAGGGTTAAGCTGTGGGACTCCCCGGGTCAGGATGGTTCAAGAACCGAGCTCAGGTGGATTTGCAAAGTGCTTGGACACACGTGAGAGAGGAAGAATCGGTTGGGGCTGCCAAGCATGAAGATACTGGTGTTGGCTCCGAAAAATCCTGTTGAGGAAAGGGCAGCTCTGCCCACCCCACCCAGGCCCCTTCCCCCAGTATCTGCTGGTTCCAGCACACTTCCAGTGCCTCAGTGAGCAGAAGTTGATGGGATTTCACCCTGGGCAGGGGAGACCAACTGCCCTGGTCCTGCTTCTGCAGCTCAGTCCCACCCCCTGTCTCTCGTAGCTGCAGGCCAGGGCTCTCACTGCCCTCTGCTACCTGCTAAAGCACCAGATGTTTTGCAGAGCACATCTGGAGATGTTCAAGTGTCTCAGGAGACCATACCCACCCTTCTGCATCCCACCCCGCTGCTGCACAGTCTCGTTTGAAATGGGAACAGCCTCTGCAAGCTAACAGCATCCCACTCCCAAAGCTTTCTGTTCCTCCTTGTCCTGCTTCTCCTGCGTAAAGCCCTGGTGCTCCCATCATGAAGGAGGGCTCAGCTCTCACCCCTGCATCCTACGAGCATCCATCAAGATGTCAGGCATCAGACAGTTGATGGTCAGGGTTGGCCAGGTGACCTAGCCAGCCTGATGTGGCCAAACCCTGGGCCAGGTGTCTAAATCTCTTCCCTGCACTCTCCTTTGGTCTTATTCAGGAACTCCCCAGAGGCAGCCCCAACTCTGGAGGGGGTGTGAGCATCCCAGAGGAACACAGCATCCTCCAGCCACCCCAGACCAGGGCAGGAGATTGTGGTTCAGGCAGGAGGTTTCTGCCAGGCTCAGGTGTCCATCGATACCCACCTTCCCTGAGGACTGGATACCTTTGATCATAGCCAAGCCAACAAGGCTCCAGGCCACCAGCAGACACACAGTCATCTTCCAGTTGAGCCCCCCACTTTCCGAGATGGAGTTGGAGATGTCCAGAGCCTCCCGGTACCAGAAGTAGGTGGTGGCCGAGCTCCTCTCACATTCGGTCTCCACAACTGCAACCAAGCAGAGGCAGGAGAGCATGAGGAGGCTGGGGGAGGGTCACTCACCTCAGAGGCTGAACGCCAATTAATGTCAAAGACCTGCTGGAGCTAGCCAGGGAAGGCCAACACTCCTGGAATCTAAGGGGCAGGAATTGGCAGGGCTCATTTTTATCAGAAGAAAGAAGAGTCAGGTCATTAAGCCATTATCAGGTGAAAATAAGGTATTAAATACAGGGGAGAGAGACATTTGCACTTGCTATAAAGCCTCCTCAAGTGTCCCAAGGAGATGCTCAGATGCAATTAAACACCATTAACTCCATCAGCATCTTGGTCAGGCACTGATGGAGCAGCCCGGTGAGCCCTGCCTGGCTCTCCCTGCCTCCTTCCATGGTCCTCAGTCAGGTCCTGACCCCAAGCTCCGAGGAAACCTGGAGACTCAAGCTCTGGGTCCCCAAACTGGCCTCAAATCCCATCAATGGGGACAGACCCCAAGGCGAGAGCATGGGAGAGGTTCATCCAACCCAAGGGAAACATCTTCATATGATGAAGGCAGCTGGACTGGAGAGGACCCAGTGCCCTAGGAGACACCCCAACCTCTGGTGTCGGGTGCACAGCATCCCACAACCCCCCCTCCCTGCAAACTGCTCCTTCCCCTCTGAGCCTCCCCCTGCACCAGCAACCATCCCTTACCAGCCACTGAGCCGTTTTTCACGATGGGGCACTCGCTCCAGGGAAGAGGGTACTGGAAGGATTTAAAGAAGTAAAAGATGCTCCAGCCAATAATGACGTTGTAATAGAGGCCAACGAAAAAACAGACCTGGGGGGAAGAAGGAGAAGGACATGGTATGAAATCACAGGACAGGTGACACTGTCCCCAAAACCTCCCCACTGGGCAGGGACCTGGGGGGAGCAGGGGACAGGACCTTTCCCACCCAGCCCTGGACACATGGGCAGAGCTGGAAAAACTCCCCATGACCTCTCAAGCCTCCGCTCAGAGCCCCTCGAGCTTTGCTTCCAGGCCACTCTCCTCACTTTGCAGCTTGCAAATCCCTCCCTCTCCGGCTCCGCACACCCCGAGGGGTCCCATGGGTGCACTCACGAGGCAGCTGGCATAGCCGATGCCCCCCAGGCGAGGGCAGATGTAATTCCAGACCCCGATGCTGCCCCGGCGGATCCGCTGCCCCACTGCCAGCTCCAAGAAGAAGAGGGGGAGCCCGATGATGACGAGCAGGACCAGGTATGGGACCAGGTAGGCACCTGGCAGGGAAGAGAAAGCTCATCATGGACCCGTCTCTACCTGCTCTCGTGCAGCCAAGGATGGATGGGCAGGAATGGACAGGCTCTGCCTGGTCCATCCGTTCATCTGCAGTGGATCTGGGAATGCAGAACAGCACCTGGGCAGCAGAGAAGAGACCCGTGGAGAGGAGTAAACACACGTGTGTGGAAGGAAAGGGTGCAACATCCCCTGCCAGCGTAGACACACATGGGGTAGACCCCAAAACATCTAAATACACACTGCACCCATACAGACACATCGCCCTGCGTGCCAGGAGGCATCTCCTTAAGTCAGTCCAAGGGGACACGCACACGTTCCCGGCCATCTCAGCCACTCCAGCACGCGGGAGCCTTCCTCTCCAACCAGCTCCTGCCTGCGCACCCGTGTCCGACCTTGCACTGACACGCAGCCCCCACGGACACCTCACATCCCCTGCAGCAGCGCCCACGTGCCACCTGGAGCTCCTGCGGCAGAGGTGGAAACAGTTCCAATTAGAAACTCAGTTAATCTCTGCCTAATTGAGGAGACCGAAGAGGAATCAGCAGTTCCTGAAGCATAACCAAATGACCGTAAAGGCTGCGATGACTCACGGCTGAAGAATTACTCCAACCTCCTGCCAGGGGCTGAGGAACAGGCTCGGGAGCATGCGGCTCGCTCCCGCAGGGCGGCAGGCGGTCCGAAGGCACACGGGTCGTGTTGGACAAATTCCAGGCTGGATTTACACCCTGGTGACACCCTGGCCCCGGGGCAGGTCCTGACACTGCTCCAAGCATCAGTGCTGCAAAGCGTTTCCAGCCCACAATAACACCCTGAGCCGAGAGCCCTGGCAGTGGGTTGGGAATTATCAAAGTGTTAGAAATGCAGGTGGGGAGAGAAATTAAGATGCAGCAGCTCAAGGTGATTAGGAGGATGAGAAGAGAGGCAAAGAGCAGGGCAGAGCTAGACCTGGGTGTAACTCAGGAAGGACCACGAGCATCTCTGCAACACCCCCCTGGGCACCCACATCTCGACCTGCAGATGGACGGAGGTGAGACAGATGGGCAGATTCAGGTGCAAATTTATCCAGTAACAGAGAATTTCTTCAATATTGGAGAATTCCTTCCTGTGACCTCTGGAAAGATGGGCACCGGCACCAGCACTGTCCCAGCTCCCGACATACTGAGTCCTGGAAATTTGGCTCCAGCCCATCTCGCCACCAACACAGAGCTGTTTTCCCCAGCAGACACCAGCTTGGGGAGCAGGAGAGAAAGCAGGAGCCCTCACCACCACATCCTCGAGCTGCTCGGCATCCCAGAAGCTGCCTGTCCATCATTCCCCACCTCCTGCATCCATCTGTCTGGCAACAGGCTCACACAGCCTGCTTGGAACCCCAAGCCAAAGGTTAAACGTGGTGGGAAGAAAAGGTAGAAAAATCAGCATCTTCCTCATGGAACAGGGAGGTGATGCTGCTTGGCCAAAGGAAAATGCAAGAAAGCTCAGCAAATTGCTGCTCAAGCCACTTCCCAACTCCGTGCCTCAGTTTCCCCGTATGTAAAATATTGGCAATGGTTGGGGCAGCTTGTAAAGACTTTTTCGAGACCGGTCGCAGGAAGGTGTCACGCAACAGCAAGCTGCTCCTCAAACCGGCTGCTAGGGGATACGCCGGGGAGAATCCCAGCCTGGGAACACAAGCTGCTCCTCCCGTTACCCAGTACCTGAGTCAGCCAAGGCTAAAGCCCCACAGACATACAGGACAGCAGAGACCTCAGCATGAGCTGAGAGATTTTCATTCACTGCAGTAATTACAGGTAGTTATTGACCGCTGTGCCAGTGGGGAAACTGAGGCACGCTTGGGGTGAGAGAAGCAGAACTCAGGATCTCCAACGTCTGGGTCTGAGCTGCTTCTCAGTCTCATTTAATCGGGGAAAACCCACTTGGGGATCAGTAGCCAGATGCCGAGAGCTGTGTAACGATGCCAGCAGGGGTCTATCGATCTACCCCACCCCCAAATTTACCCCAGGTTCTGCCTCCAGCACCCTCGGATCCTTGTTGCCACCCAAGACTGCATCAAAACCCCTCCCTTCAGCTCAGTGCCATGGTGCAAAACCGCACCACACCGAACCTGAGCCTCGGCTGGACCCAAACTGGGCCACGGGGAGCTCCGTGTGGGTCGGGGAGATGCTGGGATGCAGGAGTCCGTCGCAGCGTGCTCCAGCCCAGCTGGGTAAGGGAAGGCGATGGGGCTGCGAGCAGCCCCGGGGTGGGAACTGCTGACTGCACAGCTCTCCGTGTGGCAGAATGACTCATCGTGAAGACGACACCGGAGATGCTTTAATTATTGAGAGGGCTGCAGGGCTGGGGGCATGCCTGGGGATGCGGCCCTGCGAACGAGGTGAGGGGGAGAGGGGAGAGCTGGGCTGGTCCTGGATTCAGGTAGGGCCACGGGGCAGGGGCTGCCTCGCAGCGCTGTGGGGGAGAGGCCTCGGTTTGGATTGATGCCCCCCTCATCAGTGTCGTGAAGGGTGTTGGGTCTCAGCATGGCTGGAAGAGACCTGCCCCCCCCCCGGGCTGCTCCTGGAAGCCCAAGAAGGAGGCGTGGTTTGGGATGGGAGGGTGGGTTGGGGAGCCTAACGCAACACAGCTTTGGGACCTCTCTTCTTTTTTCATTCTCTAGTTTCCAGTTGCCCCAACAGGAATTGGGGCAAGTCCTGGAGGTTCCCGCTTCTCTAAACTCCGGAATGCACAGCGGTGAGCAGGTCCTGGCTGCCCCTTTCCACCTTCAGAGCCCAAATAACCCGTTTTTGAGCCCAAATAACCCACTTTTGAGCCCAAATAACCCCCTTCAGAGCCCAAATAACCCCCTTCAGAGCCCAAATAACCCCCATCCTCCCCAGGATCCACACCTTGATGTGCAAGGAGGCAGGATTAGGCCATACCCCTTTCCCCAAGACGTGAACCCATCCCTGCCTCGTGTCTCACCTCCTCCGTTCTTCTGGCAGAGGTAGGGGAAGCGCCAGACGTTGCCCAGCCCCACGGAGTAGCCGATCTGCGCCAGGATGTACTGCAGCTTGCTGTTCCACGCCGGCCGGTTCTCCGCGTCCAGATCTTCGTCCCCGTCCTTCTGCTTGTCCCAGGTCTCCCCCGTCACGTTGAGGACGCTGCGTTTGTAGTCCACGGGCTCTTCGTGGGCCAGCAGGTCGGCCACCGACTCGGTGACATGCTCGCTGCTGTGCTCCCGCTGCGTCACCTTGCTGTTCTTCGGCATCGGGACGGCTCCGGGTGGCCCCGGGGGCCTGGATGGGGTGAGGGGGGAAAAGGTGAATGTCCCGCAGGGTACGGCACACCCGTGTGAGCTACAGCTCAGGCCTCACCTCCTCTTCATCAGCAGAACCTGGGCAGGAAAGGGGTTAACAGAGGGTGAGAGTTGGTTTTGCCTCAGCCCCGGGGTGTCCTGGTGCTGGTGGGACCAGGGGAGAAAGGGGCTCCATCACCCTATGCCGTGGGAATGCTAAGAACCCCCTTCTCCATGAATAACAGACCAGGAGCCACCCCCTGGATCAGCATTCGTGGAGAAGAGCATCCTGTGGCCCACAGGAGGGAATTTCCCTGGGCTTCATGCGACGGTGACAAGCGCTAGAGCTGGTCACATCCCAGTGACACCCCTTTTTCCCTCTAACAACCCTGGGCCAGCAGCTGAGACCCCATGGCCAGGGCTCTGCCCTCCTGGTCCACCGGCAGAGCCCAGGCTCAGCCCCACGACAGCTCGAAAGCGCTCGGGGGACAATGACAGACACCCAGGCTATCTCTCCATCCCTGGACATTATCAGGAGCGACTTAAAAGCCTGGCAGCCCGCAGCTAAATCTTCCCAGGCAGTTTTATACCAGATAACGGCTGCAAAACAGCAGCGGCCAAGGCAAAACAATCAATCATCCTGCCCCTCCACCTTCCCAACCTTCACCACCTGCCAGCCTTGGCCGGGAACGGCCGTACCAGTCCCCCAGCACCCGTGCGATGACACCAGCTAACACCAGTTTGCCTCCCCTCTGCCGGGGACTCCTTCGGCTGCGGGAATGATCCTGCACAGGGGCATTTCAGGGGGTGCTCACAACCCAGCAGCTCTCAAAAAAACTTGGGGCCATCAAGGAAATCCACTCTGCTGAGCTGGGATTCCCCAACCTCTTCTCCATACTGGGAGAACCGGGGGCAGACTGGCAGCTCCCAGCCCAGCTGAGAGCGTGCCGCTTCACCAGCTGGCGAGAAAGCACAGAAACCCCACGAAAAAACCCACAGCTTGGAAGAACGACTCTCCCAAAGGGCTACACTTGCTTCTTTTCTCTCCTCTCCATCCCTTCTTTGCAGGGGACACCAGGCTGGTCACCATCCCCTGGAAGAGTGATGGTGCAGCGCTCAGGGACCTGCCTCAGCCCAGCATCCCCTCACCCTGGGGGTTTCCTCCTTCAGTTCAAAGGTCATACAAAACCCCGGTGGCATCTCAAAGGTGACGCTGCACAAATAACCCAGCAGGGCAGCCCTTGGTGCAGCCAACCCTGGGTGCGGCCGGCCGGTCTCTACCAGGATGGGTGACGCAGGACGGGTGATGCGGCAGGGACCTCCCGCCGTTCCTCCCCAGCAGAGCAGAAGGAAAACTCTGCCGCGGTTTTCCAGAGCCATCCCCAGCTCTTCTTTTCACCCATCTTTTCTGATCCGGTTCAGTACGACCTCTTTTGCAGCAGCGGTTTCAGCCCAGGCAGCAAAGCCCACTCCCAACCAGCACACCCAGGGAGGGAAGCAAAGCACCGGCAGCAGGAAACCTCACCCTCACCTCCGTGTTTTTCCACCCCTGAAGAAAGTTCCCCCTTTGCCAGGCCCCGTTCCTATTAGAAAAGCTATTTTGGGCTGTCGGCTGCATCCGTTGCCAGGCAACCGTGTCGGCTCCACATCTTTCCTGGATCCGGCTCCTCCGGAGGAGCCGTTTGAATTATTCTTTAAAGCCTGGCCCAGCAATATTTAATTTCCTAACGAGGGCTCATTCACGTAAACCGCTCATGGCTCGATCGGGGCAATTACCGGCACGTGGCTGGAGCATCGTCAGCTGGGATGAGGGCAGGCACGGAGGGTAGGAAGGGGTCTCGCCCGGCAGCCAGGAAATCACTGGGATTTCCATTGATTTTGGATCAGGCTCTGTATAGACTAGTGCAGACCTGGCTGAGGTCTGTTCCCTGTCTGCTCAGCAGCTGCTCAAGCTCCTCCAGAGCGAGGGTGACTCAGCCCTTCAGGAGGACTCAGCCTTGGGGGCTAAAATCTCTCTTCGTATTAGGGACAGAGCCTAGAAGACCTAGAGTCTGCTGCCTGAGCCCCCAGAGCCCAGTGCCCCACGCTGAGGGCTCCCAAACTGCTCTCCTGGCACAGCTCAACCCCTTGGAGCAAAGCCTGGGAGATGCCCGGCTCCAGGGAAGGGGGTGCTGAGCCAGGCCAGCGCCGTGGGGTCAGAACAGACCCCCACAACTTCTCTCTCTGGATCTCTACCTCTCCTCTTCCTCAGTTTAGGTCCCCCCCCAGCATTATCCTTGGGAGGCGAGAGGCAGCAGGACACAGCAGTCCTCGAGAAGCAGAGCCCGAGGTTCTCAGCACCTTGAAGGACACTCAAGACAGCAACATTCCCGAAGGATTTGGGGATCAGATGGGGTGCTTGGCTGCTCTCTTGCAGCTGGAGCAAGGGATCTGTAGACATTAGAATGAATTGATGCCAGAGAAGGATGAAGGAGCAGAAGTACAAGTCTTCCTCCCCATGGGAGATGCATCCAAACTGAACTAGAGCAAGGGAAAACCATGGTAGGGGTCCAAATCTTGGTCCTGAAATGTCTCTGTCACCTGTGTCCCCGTCCTTTGAGAAGTCCTGCTGCCTCCTACACGGTTCAGCCCAGCCTGGGGCTGGTGGTGTTGCCCAGAGGAGATCCAGCAGAGAGAACCGTTCCCCGCAGCGATGCCGTGAGCGTTACCCAACCTTTGTCACCAACGTCCCTGCTGGTACCGTGGGATGAGCTCAGCCAGAACCAGCACAAAGCCACCGACCCACACGCCACAGGGACCTGATCTGGCCAACAACGAGCTCAACAGGGCTCTCCCTTTTAATTTCCCCACCAGCCCCGAGGCCCGCAGCCCTCGAATTGGAAAGCGCAGTCTAAATCCATCCGAGAAAGGTATTTCCACTCATTTCTTTGATTGAAAAGGGAATTTAATCAAAAATTCATCCGCCAAAAATAATAACCACCCCGCGAGAAAGACAAGGCAGATCAGCTGACAACCAGGAGCTTTCCGGGCTGGAGATAGAAAACCCTTGTCACTGACAGATGGAGATTCAGCTTGTTTACTTAGGCCTCATGACCTTAATTTTCTTAAATGTGCATTTTTTTTTTTTTCTTTCTCTTTAGAAGACAGATTAGGGTCTGTCCAAGCCCACTGCTCGTAGAAAAATTACTCGCGCTGCCAGACCAGGGGTGCCTTCGCACCAACCGCCTTGCCCAGACAAAACCAGTGGTGATGCCACCCACATGCGGGAGTTTTTCCCAGAGCAGGACAAGGGAAAGGACCAGTTTGTGCTGGGGTCAGCGCTGGTATCTCTGGAGATCACTTAGGGGAGACATCAGGGAAAGCATCACCCTGGGGATACCTCACCTGCATCTCCCATCCCTTGGGATTTCCCCGAGTGGGATTCCCACTTTCACAGCCCCGGGAGGTTTAATCCCTGCCTGGAGGCTCCCAGCTGTAGACAGCAACACCCACTGAGAAAAAGCTGCTTTTCGGGTGAGTGAAGAGCTCCGAGAGCCGAGGGCATCGCACCCCTCAGCCCAGCCCTGCCAGCAGCATCACAAATGGTTTCCAGCGGCGGAGGGATGTTCCGAGCCTCGTGTGCTGCCTCGGCCCGTCCTTGCTTTCTTGGGAAGGTGGCTGGGGAGCAATAAAGCAGCCTGGAAACATGTCAGCAAAGCTTTCAGCTAGGCCGAGGAGCACAGAGGCAGGAGGAGAGGAGATGGGGATTTAGAGCAGCCTCCAAAGAGAGCAGCCACCAGCAGCAAACATGCTCTGGGTCTGAAGGACAGGCATGGAGAGGAAGATTTCTCCTCTCCCCTGTCCAAATTCTGCAATTATTCCTGTCCGTAAAGGGGAAACTGAGGTAGGAAGAAAATAAAGGCTGAGATTGGGTGAATTCAAAATTCACATGTAAACCATGGGGACCCTCTGCTGGTCCCTCCCTACCCCACCACCCCTCCTCTTTCAGCTGCAACCCCACCACCCTCAGCCTCCAGGCAAATCCCCCCAGCTCCTAACGGAGAGGGGAAAGATGCTCCTGGTGAAGATCCAGCTCACCCAGCCCAGGAAGGTCCAACTCACTCCATCAAGGTCATGGAGCAGGGAAGGGAGGGAAGAGGAAAGGGGCAAGAGGCACAGAGGAATTTCAGGAGGCGGGAGACCACCCTCAGGTTCGTAGATGGGAGCGTTGGTTTGCAGCTCCCCATCCTCCCTGACACACATCGGGACACAGAACCCTTGCACCCAGGGCCGGGCTGTTTGGTGCAGGTGGGGAGACAGGGAGGAGAGAGAATGGATCCAAGGTCATCCAGGAAGCCACAGAGCCCAGGAAGGAGCAAGCATCCCTCCCATTGTCCCTCCGTACACTGCAAAGCCCAGCAGCAAAGGGAAGGAGCCCCGGATGCACATCCCGGCTTCAAGATCAGATCGTGAGAAAATCAGCTCCAGGCCTCTCCGGGCTGCTCCCACGATGGGAGAGGGATCACCCTCAGAGAGAGGGTCCTTTGGGAGGGGTCCCACCCTTACGAGCCACAACAAACTAAAGACAATGACCTTCTCAGGAGCATCCAAACTCTGCCTCAAAACCCCAAAAAGAGATTTTTGCCCAATGCAGAAGCAGTGCAGCTCTGATCCCCTCCAGCCCTGCTCCAAGGACCTTCCTGCAGCCTCTGTCACACAAACCTCCCTTCCACGACCCAAGGCTGGGCCAAGATGTCTCCATCTCATATCGATTCAGCGCTGGGGCTTACTCCTCCCCGCTCATCCTCTCTGGCTCCATGGGGAAGGGGTTTTTTTCCCATATGGGCTGTTAGGGCTGCTCTCCCCTTCTTTAAACAATCCCTGTGAATTAGTGCCGGTCTCGCCCCGTCAAGACGACACGAGGTGACTCAGTCCCCCCAGCAGAGCTGTCACATCCACGCACAGAGAGGCACAAACTTTGGACAGGGTCGGCTCGAGCAGACGGGCGAGCGCGGGGCTGCCTGAGGACAAGGGCACCCGCAAGAAGCTTTGCTGGGAACCAAGCTCCCAACCCCAGCACGGGGCCGAGGGCAGCTTGGCGGCACGGAGGGGGCCAGAGATGCTCTGCTCCACGGCATCGCCGCGCGAATGGCTCGGGCCCGCTTTAGCAGCATGACACAGGAGCGGTTCGCGTTCGCCCGATGAATCAGAGCTGCCTCCGCTTCTGTCTTACACCCACTTCAAGTGGCGTTCGCCAGCGAAAGCACCCAGGTGTTATAAATAACCCCCAGCTGCTATAAAGGCAAGCAGAGGTGGGGCCACCCCAGCCACCGCCACCCGCTCCACCCCAGAGGTGGGTACGTTTCCCACCGCCCCCCAGCTCAGGTTTTTTATGCCCCCGTGGCAGGTTGTGACGTTACGGCGGCTCTTTTCTTCAATAGGTGCCAAGAAACCCTCGCAAAGGGCAGTTTTGCTGATGGGTCATGAGACAGACACAACACCACCGGAGGAGGGGAAGCCTTGGCACTCGGGTTTGTCACGAAGCGTACGAGCCCGTTGATTCATCGAATTTGGTCTCCTTTCATCTCTCATTTAGCATCATGAAAACACACATCAGCTGCAGTAGCGTGACACTGTATCAAAGCCAACCATCATATGATTCCTTCAGGGCTCTGTTTGATTCACCATATGATCTTCTTCCGTTTAGATCTCGGTGATCTCTCTTAACTCACCCACTCCGGCTGAAGGTTAGTGACTGAACCCCCAAACCAGCCCAGGTTTATCCCAAAAGGCAGCAAATGAGCAGCCCCCCAATCCCTGTGAAAGCTCTGCTTTCGCCTATTGTCATTCATGAAAGCTGCTGCTATGTTTGTAAATAAAACACATCCAAATGCAACCCAGGATGGGGTAAAATCAGAGCATCTCCTCCTCCCAAGGCAATGGTTTCGCCTGGATGTGTGTAGGTCAGCATCTGATCTAGGGTAAATTTTATCCTCGTGACTCCAGCTCGGCTCTGGTGTAGCTCCAGATTCTGTGCAAGCCTGAAGTAACGATGGAGTCACTCCAGGCGTAAACCAAACCCTTTTATTCCTATTGACTTCAGCGAGGCCATCTCAAATTTATCCCATAGGACAGCTCAGACCCACATTTCATCTCCCTTCCAAGCAGCTGAGCTGCAGTCAAACCACCATCCAGGTTCCTTGACCTAGTCCCGACACCTCTAGAGAAATATTCGCAAGAAACTCAATGCCCTGCCGAGAATAGCTCAGCTACCGTGGCATTTTGGGATTTTTCCTACCAAGCCCAGAAATAGTTGCATCAGCTCCTGATGAATTCAAACCTCAGGTGCCTCAGACGCAAGGCATGATCTGAGAAGCAGAAGGATTTTCACCTTCTGGGTCCTTTACAGAGAGCTGGGACCAGATTTCTCAGGTGGTCTAAGCCCCATGTACTCTGAGTGATGTAAATCTGCACCTGGCCAAGATACCAGCCCAAAGCACACACCTTTGGGCACATCCAGCGATGCAACAAATGCACGGAATAAGGACTCCCCACACCCAATACTGAGAAATCGCACGAAACCAAGACCCCAAGCCCCATTTTCCTGCCTCAAAGCCAGCCACCCACACCCAGGGAGCAGCATGAAAATAAAAGAAGGGGAGATAAACTCCCTCCTGCCACGCTTCAGAAACGAAATACTCATAGCGGCCAAATGCTTTCTCCTCTCCCAATGTTATTGTCAAGGTCAACGTGGAAGCTGCATTTCTCCCCATCTTCAGGAAGTGGCTGGGAGGGGATAAGCCCTCCTAAAAAAACCTGAGCCGGGTGGCCAGTGCCACCTCCCTCGGCGTCTACCCTCATCCTCTCCGGGGTGCCTTAAGCCATTTGTTGTCTGCAAACACCACCCGCCCCTCCTTTCCAGCCCTCGATGCCACCACCCTTAGGGCCGCGCCTGGTGCTTCCAGACTTAAGTGTCTTCCCCCCATCCACCTCCGATTCCATCACCAACACCCCCCTCCCACCACCTTCCCGGGGACAGCAGCGGGGAGGAGGGGGCAAACAGCGCAGGCAGCACCCGGGGAGACCCCCCACACGCACCCCCCGGGAGCGGGACCCCCGAGGCGGGGGGAGCCTTACCTGGGCGCCGCGGCGGGGGGAGCTGCCCCGGTGGCGGGTGGAATCGCCCCGGTGCGGCGTGAAATTGACCGAATCCTGGGTGAAATTGACCAAGCGCCGGCTGAAACTGACCAGGTCCCGCGGGAAACGGAGCAAATTCCCGGCAGAAATTGACCAGGTTTGGGGTTTCTTTCCCGCCCGAGCCCGGTACCGCGTAACGGCGGGGTCGGTTACCGGTGCTGCCGCTGTCTCCGCACCCCCCGGGCGGAGAGGAGCTGCGCTGGTACCGGTGGTTTAACGCCGGGCGGCCTCTTCGCTTTGTGTCTCCCCCCTCCCGTTCTCCGCCTTCCCCGGTTCCCTCCCTCCCACCCCCCCCCGCCTCGCTTCGGTGGATGCGCGCTGGGCTCGGCCCCGCTCCCCTTCGCCGGAGGGGAGGTAACTCCGCTCGGCTCCGAAAGGAGAAGCAATAAAAAAAAAATAAAAATAAATAAATAATATATATATATAAATAAAAAATAAGGGACACGCAGCCCCTGACGCACGCTTGAGTCACCAAGGCTGCGCGTCAAAGCTGGGGTGCCGGGCCACCCTCCCCACACACACCTCCAATGAGGCTCTTGCGTTAAAATAAAAAATAAAAATAAAATAAAATAAAATAATAGCAGTGAGTGCTGGCAGAGGGGATGAGTTCCTCCCTGTCCACCCCGGTGCTCTAGGGAAAGGCAACTCCCCCCCCATTTACAATGCCTCCCTCCTTCGCCCAAAAAGAGCAGCCCCAGAGGTGCCCTCCTGGCCACTGCTGTGGCTCTGCCCTGGGGGAGTGCTTGGAGGACAGGAGATTTGGCCACCTCTTTCCTCCAAGGATCACTTATTAGAGGAGTCTCTTAGTCTCAGCTCGCTCAGGGACAAAGGGAGGCAGGAGGAGAAGTCAGGGCCCAAATTCTGCTCCCCCTGCAACTTGGGTGCAAATCTGGAGCCTGCCCTTGGAAAGCAGGGATGCCCGGGGCTGGCCCAAAGCCCTGTGACACTCAGGGACCCCAGACTGGGCTCAGAGAACACCCCATCTCCAGCCACACCAATTCCCTTGCAAGTCAAAGCTGAGCCCCTGGAGCAGCACAGGCTGGAGCCAGGCTGAGCTGGGGGTGTAAGCCAGCTTTGGAGGGTGAGGTATTTGCACTTATTAACCCACCTTTACTGCCGAGGATGAAATTCTGCAGGGAAAAGGCTCCCCATCCCAACAGGACATGGTGGGATAGAGCAGCACCAGGTATTTTATCAGGAGGCAGGCTGTGCAAACTGCTCTTCAGGGCAAGCAAACCCCAAATCCCCCATCTTAGCTTAATTTATCACAGTCACTTGGGCTGCTTTGATGCAGTAACCATGGTGTGGCTAGCAGAGGGCCCAAGCACACCTGTAGAGATCAACCTTCCTCTTTTATTCAGTGCTGCCCTCAGAAAACCGCTAATTGGGTTAATCAGGAAAGCCAGAAGGTTGTTAAGACGATTTGCTGGTGGGGAAAAAGAGTTTTCAAAGGAGTTCATTCCTGTTTCACCACCTGATGGAAATTGTTAAGGCCTCGGGGTCCTGAAAATCCAAATTCAGCCCATGCAAACCCCAGCAGTGTAGCCTGGATGCATTTTTCTAGCCAGTGTTTACTGGTGCTGAGGATACTGGTACCAGTATCCAACTCCTGGTCCTGTGAGAAACCCTGACAGTAGGAAAAACACATTTGGAAGAGACAAACCCCAGAGGATTCAAACTTCCAGCCCGAAACCACGTTCCTTCCAGCTCCTGGCTCTCGATGCTTGTGCACATTTCTGGCCTTTGGACCTGTTTCCCTTTCCAGCCTATTAGGCACAAAATGATCAATTCTCCCAGGTACTTGGGAGCTCAGCCAGCTCCTGCGCCGAGATCCAGTGCCCGAGTGCAAGAGCGACGGTCATAACTCTCCCTCCTGTCCCCCTCCCCGGGGAGAAATGAGGCCACACTCCATTAAACCTGTGCCTCAACCCACCCTGGGAAGGGGAAAAGCAGCTCAATGCGACGCTTGAGGGGAAAGAGGAGCGTCGCACTCATGATTTACTACCATGCAAAATCCTCGGCGTCTGCTCAGCTTATTGCGATGTCTCTACACAACTCACGGGGGCTGATGGACCTTGGCAGGAGCAGGGGGTTGTTGAGGGTGATGTGAGCCAGCCTGGAAGAGATGAGGTCTCTGCTTTGCGATCAGCTTTCATGACCTCTCCAAAAACTTGATCATTAAGGTTGGAAAGTAAGACCGTCACGTCCAAATGATGCTTTCTGTGTTTTAAATGTGGCATCTAGTCTCAGGCCTTCCTGCGGGTCACGCTTTCTGGTTGGTGGGAGAAGCAAAGGTGGAGGGCAGGGATGCAGCGGCCAGGCTGGGGAGGGAAGGGGAGACTTGGAGCCATCACAGCTGGGACATCAATGGCGTCCCCTGCCCCCTCCTCTGCAGGGGACAGACGATGGCAGGTATTAATGAGCAGGGAGAGAGAAACGTGCCCCAGAGACTGTGATCTCCGCCTCTCCAAGGAGATCGAGACCCCTGTGCAGGGATGCTCCTGGCTCTGCTCCTACATGGCTGCCCAGATGCAGTCAGGGACTGGGACAAAGCCATGAGGGAGAGGGGCCAGGATACACCATGGAGTGTGGAGATGCTTCTCCGCCAGTGACATTCAACCCTGAGACTGATTCTCCCCCGGCTGCAAGGTGACGGCCACGCACACGCAGAGCAGCATCTGGCTCATCGCACGCACCAGGAGGAGCCCAGCAACGGGAGGAAGGCCACGAGAAAAACTTCCTCATTTCCAAAGATGGAGATTTTTCTTGCATCCTGGTGCTGTAGCCGTGGGGAGATGGGTATGAGCTGAGGAAGGGGAGCTGCAGAGCCCACGGCTGCAAACATAAAGCTCTCCGCACACCCAGAGATTAAACAAAACATGGGGTGAACTTATTAAGGGGGTCTTAAGTGAAGGCAAATCAAGCAAACATGTTAAGAGTGGGCAGAACCAAGCCCTCAGCTCCCTGGCTCCTTCACACCTCAGCAGGGACAAGCCCATATGAGCTGGGGATGGGGCACTTCCCCGGGGGACTCAATGACACCTGGAGGTGTCATAAATCCCCCCCGAGGATTTAAAGATCTCCCTTTGTCTGGCCACGCATCCTCAAAGTGTGGTGCTGGTCGGTAAACTGAGGCACAGAAAGATTCCCCAGCTGTATCAGAGCTAAAATTAGACCAGACAGGGCTAGATCTGGGCTCTGCCAGGAACATGCACGCTCAGGACTGAAATTTCAGGTTGTGGCTCAGGCTGTCACACTGCAGACGGCGCATAAGACGCCGCGGGCAGATGCAAGAAGCTCTGGCTAGGGGTTGCATTGAGCCGAGGCTGATCCAGAGACTCGGGCTTCAAAAAGACAACCGAAAAAAAAATAAAAAATTTAAAAATACCACAAACCCGAAGAGGCCGGTACTTTTCCGCCACCAGCTTGAGCAGCGGGAACAGTCTGGATTAAAGCAGAGCATGAGTAATGTCTCTCCTGGAAGAGCAGTGCCCCGGAGAGCCGGCGAAGGGCTGATACCACGGTCGAAGATAGACGCATTTCCATAAACGTTGGAGCAGCAGCCTATAAATAACCGCCTGAATTTACCGCTGCTCTCATGTGACCCTGATCCCCGCATTTTCGGCTGCCATCTGTCACCATGGAAATGGCATCACAGGGCCACCAACCATTCATTCATAGGACTCGTCCAGGGGGGGGCGTGGGGGAAAGGCATCCTTTTTAAAGGATGAAAGTCACAATTCCGGGGAGGAAAAATACAGCCGAGGTTTCGAAGGAGCACGGGAGGATGGAGCGGGTGAGGATGGAGTGGTCCTTCCCAGGAGGGATGCGGCAAAGCCTGCGTTTCCAAACTGCTGCAGTGGGGGAGAGCTGTGGGCAGGGAGGGGACAGACAGACAAGCCAGGATGGACAGACAGCTGCAGGGAGCACAGGGATGAATGAATCCCTCCTGGTGCCGGGAGTGTGGAGCATCACAAGGGTGCTGCCAGCTTGGGGAGGTGCATTTACCATCCCCGTAAGTCCTTCCTAGCCTCAGGGACCACCCTTGTGCCTTTGGAGGCGGATGGCTGCCTTAACACCTCACCTTTTTGCCTCCTCCACTGGTGAAATGGCTCCTAAAGCCCAGCTTCCCACCCTCCCCCAAGCAGGGAGTGAACAGGGAGGGATTAACAGGACAGTGAGCGTGGAGCTGCCGGTACTCTCGGAAAGATGATTTTCCACCTAAGCTGTCAAGCCGACCTACATTCAAGTGATAATAATTGAAGGGGATAATGCCCTCTGGTTTCTAAATATGTATTTGCCTGCAAAGCCAGGGTCTGTCACGGCTCGTTCGGGGCCGGGCGCTGCTAATGCGGAGGGAAAGGAGCCGAGCCTGGGAAAGGAGAGCCCGGCCTGACTCAGAGCAGAAGAATTTCTGGCTCTTACAGAGCATTTTCCACCCAAGGATCCCATCTCGCCGTGACGAGCTGCTTCCCTCACCCCGTGGCACAAAAGGATGTGCCCAAGGCTATAGGTGAGGTGGTGGCACAGCAGGGATCCTGACCAGGGCATCCCCTTCAGATTTGCCCTCCCCATCTTCATCATCACAAGGAAGATCAGGGCCACACACTGGGACGGTGACCAGCGAACCCAACGCAGGTGTGGTGGCACTTCCAAGGCTCCCAAACCTCCTGGGTCTCCCAAAAGCAAAGTTACAACCCTGCGGGGTACCGTGTCCCTAAGAGAGGGACAAATGCCAGATAGCCCCAGCTGGAAACATCCAAAAACACAGAGAAAATGACCTTTAAAAGAGACATTCACCATTTATTAGTGATCTTAATGAAACCAGCCCCATGCTCCTCTGTGCACTCACCTGTCGGCTGTTTCCCTCCAGGGCTATAAGGAGCAGGGACCATCTATTTTTGGCCTGGAGATCACGTCTGAAAAACAAAAGAGTGGTTGGGAGGAGGCAATAAGCCGTGTCTGAGCGCGAGAAGAAAACCACACTGCTTCATCCAGCCCCGGGGGGACAAGCATGCAGGGAATAAAGGGGACTCTGCACAATAGAAGGAAAAATAATAAACCCCAGCACAGGCGCAGGAATGAGAACCATGTCCCATCGCCCCTGGGCGAGGGCTTCTAGCAGCGGGACGACAGGCTTTAAAGAGCTGCTGCTCCCAAGTTCTGGTCTTAATTTTCTTCACATGCCGAGCTGCCAGCGGATCAGACGCGGCCGAGGCCGCCGTTGTGCAACGGGGCTGATTCCCGAGCGCCGCGGCCGGGCGGCACCACGCTGGCTCCGGCTGCCCTGGCTGCATTTCCAGGTGTTTTTTGGTGGCCTGGATGGGGCTTTTTGGAGGATCGTGGAGTGATCTCAGAGGGGATTGGGTTTTTTTAAGCTTGGCTGATGTCGCCTCCCCTCTCCCAGACCCCCAGTCCTGCCCATCGCTGCTTTCTCTCCCCGGCTGAGCCACCTCCATCTCCCTAGAGGGTTTGTGGTGGGGCAGACCCCAAAATCCCTCCTTCCCGGTCAGATCTAGCCCTCCCTGCTCAGCACAGAGACCGAAATCGAGGATCTGGGACGATCTCCGCTCAGGGGAACCGCAGGGTCCTTGGACATTTTGTCCTTGGAAATGAAAACAAAAACCCTTCAAAGGGCGGCTCAGCCTCAGATCTCCTTGCAACGGCCGCTGCCGGCTGCGCCGTTTATTCCTGGAGGAATAAAGAGAGCTCTCATCCTGCCTTTGGGCCAGCTTCTTTGAGAGGGGACATGTGTCCCCTTTCCCAAGTCCCAAAGGGAGGACACAGCCCGGCGGGGAGAGAGTTGGCCGTGGCTGCCCAAACCAGCACACGGCTTGTTCGTCCTGACTGCACAACCTGCAGCCTCCACAGGGCTCAAAGTGCCAAAACCAGAGGATTTTCACCCTGACCCACATCCCCTGGGGAGAAATAAAAAGAAAACAAGCCACATCTTGGGTTTTCTAGCCAACCCCACGTCATTGCTCGCCCTCCCAGGGGAGACAACCCCAGGGACAACTTGGCACCCACCGTCATTCTCTACTCGGCTAACGAGAAGCAGCCAAACGCCGTCCAGCCGGTCCCCACCAGTAGCTGCTTTCAACAGAAGTCACCCAAAAACTTCCCCCAGGGGCTGTGCAGCCACAGCAGCCGGGGAGCATATGGGAACCAGCCGGCCACCTGCGGTCCCCATGGCCACCAGCCAGCCCTCCCCGTTGCCCACCCGGCCTGGCAACGGATTTCGCGGGTCACGGCGAAGGCTGGGAAGCTGCTGGAATAAGGGAGAGGAGAAAGGAAAGCTGCTGGCTTCAAGCTGGGGGATGCTTCCCACCGCATCCCCGAGGCTCCCACGGGATTCGGTGCGCGGAGCCCGTCGGCTCCTGTTTCACCAGTTGCCATGTGATTTTTGCCCTGGGTATATTTTAAGCGCTGCCTTTGACGTCACACCTTCCTCCCCAGGATGCTGCTTTCTATACTTTTCCAGGCAAAACGCTCCCCAAATCTTCCCTTCAGCTTGCCCCCTCGCGTCAGGCACCGAGTTCCCCTGGCCCGAATTTCCCCCATCCCCTGCGGTGTCGCCTCCCTGCTGCCAGGTCACCCCTGAGCAGCTGAGGACGAGGTGATATTTTATAATTCCTATTTGCAGAACAAGGAAAAGGTGGAAGAAACACAAGCTGCAAGATGCCCAGCTCACCCGGTGCTCCTACTCGGGGCAGGACCAGTCCATCGGCCCCATAGAGCAGATGCGGGATGCAAGGTATCAGGAGATGGAGATGCCCAAGGTGGTGGCTTCACCCTGCTCCCTTCTTCCTTTTGGGTTTGGTTGCAAGTGGAAAATCCTTCCTGTGCCCCAACCAACCACCCTGACAAGTCCCATCGGGCTTGACAAAGCATCAAACTGGGAACCAGACCTCGTCCTGTCCACTCCATCCCAGCTGCTCACCTGGATTAGTCCCAGCCCCATCGCTGCACCCTGCCTCAGACCAGGAACAAGCCTCCGACCATCGCCTCCCAGGCCTGAGCACCTCCAGGAGCAGGATGTGGCCATCTGGGGAGAAGGAGGTGGGCAGGGACGGAGCTGCACAGCCACTGAGCTTGTTCCAGCAGCTGAGGAGCATTTTTCAGCGCTGCAGCACAAACACACGCCGAGCGCTTCGCTCGCAGATCTCGTCCCAGAAACAACCGCTGCCTCTCCCCAGAGACCATCACCTCAGCCTCGCTTCACCTCCCGTCGAGCTGTTTGGGCTGCCCCGTGAGCGGTGGAGAGCAGCAGAAGGCAAAGATTCAATCTGGTTTTTCCCATCTTTCAGGATTTTTTGCCTGCAGCTCCTTCTCAGCACGTCCCACTGGGTCTCGGTGCCAACACCGGGCACAGAAGTGCCTCAGAGGTCCCCAACATCAAGCTGTTGTGGGGAGACCCGCTACCCCACAGACAGCACAAACCCACCCTCCAGTGTCCTGTGAGCACCCCGGGCCTGAGAGAAACCCAGAATATCTGGCTGAGGGAATGTGTTTCCTTACCCTTGGTGCAGCTGAGTTTTTCTCTTTGAATCCCTGGCCATCACCCAGCCAGACCCCACGGGCTCTCTTGCATCCCCCACGCCGGTGGGATGTCCCCAGCTGCGGTTCAGCCCCCGTCAGAGCCGTACCGGTGGAGGGAGAAAGCACAGGGCTTGGGAGAGGTCACCCTAAGGACTAAAGGAGCTGATAAAAACAAAATCCCAGCAGTTCAGCTGGAAATGATCATCCCCGTGAAGACAAGCGGGTTGGGACGAGCCGCCCTCCCCTGCCCGGTGCCCCCCAACCCTTCCAAGCTCCCTCTGCACGAGGGGGTTTCACTGCACTTTAAGGACAGAGCAAGCCCCAAGGTATGGCAAACGCTACTGGAGAGGAGAGCCTGGATGCCATCCCTCGCCCTCCCCGCTGAGCTCCCGTCCCACCCGCGGGGCTGCCTCTCCCCTGCCTCGGTGCGGAGAAGCCGCTGACGCTCGGCCCCTCTGGAGCCTTCTCCCATTGGGAAGAGCCGGGTTGCCCCGCTGGAGCTGGCACGAACGAAGGCATCTCCCTTCCAGAAGCTCCCCTGGAGCTGATTCTTCTTCTCTCCCATCCGACAGCACAGAGCCAGCCCGGCTGCAATGGGGCCAGGAGGAGGAATTGGAGAGCTTTGAGGAGCATTTCTGCCCTGGGCTGAGCCGTGCGGGTTTGACGCGGCTGTGCTGCCCTGTCCCACTCGCACCGGGGACGCGTGCTCATGGCTTGAGCATCCTGCACCGAGACAGGGTTTGCTGCAGCTTTGCAAGATGTTGGGAGAGGGGGATTCTCCTCCCCAGGCGTCCTTACCCAGGCAGGGGTGACCGGAGGGGAGGTGTACAGCAGGGGGGGAGTGGTACCCCCTGGTGGAGAGGGGCTGGCTGTGGTTTGGGGTCTGACTTTGTACCTCCCCTCTTACTGGTTTCTCCTCCTTTTCCCCAGAAGTTTGGCTGCAAAGTGGGGGTTCCCTGTCGTGCCCCATCCCTTCTGACGAGGCTCCAGCTCTGCCAAGCAAAGCTGGAGGCAGCGCTGAGATCAAACAGCACTTGATGGGATCAAGGAAGGATTTACTCAAGCCTCAGCAGACAGGACTTTCCTCCTTGCTCAACAGTGCTCAGAGCTTCGGCTGCAGCATGATCTCAGCTGGGACCCCCCCCTCAAAAAGCACCTCAAAACCAGCCATTCAGGGACCTCCCGGGGCATCTTCCAGTGGAAACACCCACCCAGCTCAGCCTTTACATGGGAAACCACGCACCAAGTGGACACCAACCCCATCCTGGTTGTGTGTCCCCCGTTCCCAGCATCCCCACAGCTGTCGGCACGCGGGGATGCTGCCAAGACAGCAGCGCGTTCCATTGTCCGGGTCAGGCTTTAACCGCTGCCACCCGAGAGGGAAGGTTGGACGCCCAACAAAACTGGCAACGCCAAAGACACCCCGGAGGAGGTGAAGAGACAAACAAACAGAGAAATCAACCCCCCTTCCCCGATGGAACAATGCGTCTTTCTGAGGCGAGCGGGATAAAGCCCATCGCTTCCCCGCTCCAGGGCTCGACCTCTGCTGAGCGACACGGCCACCGCCGCTGAGAAAGGGACCGCGGAGGAATGCGGCCACGCAGGGGTCCCCCAGGAAGGGAGAGGGCTGGGGAGGGACACGGAGGATGTTCGTGTTTGGGAGCGAGGATTCAAAACCCGTGGCCTTTGAAGCCGCGGCCCCATCAGAGACGAGCGCTCACGGCTCTGTTTTGGCTGCACCATCTCGGGGTTTAACTCCCAGGCACTGAGAACAACCCAGAAAATGGGGAAGGGGCTGCAAATCAAGGGGAGGGTTAGGGGGCTGCAGAAGGAACCTGGATAAAATAAGAACCATTCAACCATGTTGATTTTCTAGGCATTTTAACGTTTCCTTCTCTTTGCTACTTAGAGACCCCCTTCAAGATGCTCGAAGGGCACAAAATGCGCTGCACGATTCATCTGCAGCTGGCGAGATTGGATGGAACCAGCAGGTCCCAGCCCCCATCGTGCTTTAGTTTCCCCGCTCAGGAAGACATCTCCTCACCTGAACACCCAAGCTCAGTAGATGAGGCTTTGGATCTGCACAGAGCACCTCCCTTCAGGATGGAAATAGGGGCTGGGGGTGCAGGGGAAGGGTTGGGAAGTCCTTGTGGGGGGATAAGTCAGCAACAACCAGAATAAGAGGAGTCAGGAGAGAAGATGAGGAAAAGGGAAGAGCGAGGAGGCGGCAGCGGGGAGACAGACTGCACCGACCATCTGCTGCGGGTGCTTTTAATTGCTTGGGCTCATTTCAGCTCCGCTGCTTTGGCTTTGCTGCAAGAGCTGCCAGTGCTGGGAGCGGGTGCCCAGCACCAGCCTGGACCGAAGGGGACACTCAGGGATGGGGCAGGATGAGAGCCAAGCCTGGAGCAGCCCAGGTGTGTTTTGGGGGGGAGAAAGAAAGGAGATGGGCTTTGCAGGGCTGAGCTGGACAAAAAGCAGCATCTGTGCCAAGAATGCAACCAGCCAGGGCTCCATCACCAAACCACCTGCTGGGACCAGGCACCTCCGGCAGAGCCACGCTGGAGCAGGGAAAGGAAAAGCTGCTCAGAGCAGCCACAGATGCTTTGCACAACCGGGCAGATGCCCCAGCCCCTCGTATCTTTTTAAAGATGCCTCGACTCAAGCGCTCGAGCTAGAGAAGGGCTCAGCACCTGGGGCTGCTGAGCTCTGCTCCAGGCTATAATTATCCCCCCCTCTCCCCCAACAGCTCCTTCTTTACCACCTGCACCTCCAAACACCTCCTTTGCTCCTCCCTTCGCTGCCCACCTCCCTGTCCCATCACCCAGGGGTCCCCATCCCCGCAGCACTGCTTTCCCTGCACCCCCAAATCACCTATGCCAACAGGCAGGAGAGGGCACAAAAATCACCAGCTGTAAATTCAGGCATCCCCTGCCCTCCTCAGCGTGGGATCTCTCATGCTAGACCAGGACCACCTCTCATCAGGGGAACCAGCACCAGACTGGGGGGCTCTGGGGGTCCCCACCATCACAGGGGCTGTAGCCCACGAGGCCTTTGCCTAAGCCCAACAATAAAGAACAAGTCCCTCTGCTCCGCACAGCCCTTTTAATCCCCCATTTGGGGGAGTTAAGGGTGGGAGGGAAAACTCAGCTGTTAATTGTCCCATCATCACATATGCAAAAAGCCAGCTGCCCATTGGCTGCGCTACATTCACACAACACAGCATCCGCTCTCCCATTGGCTTAGTGGCCAGCAGTGATTTATGTGCTGCGCATCGCCTGCCCTTTGGGGGGTTCCTGGGATACCCAAAAGCCCCAAGTCCCTCACTGGGCTCGTCCAGATCTGTCCTCTGCCACCTCAGATCCCATTAACCGGGGCCTGTTAATTGTTTGCACAAAGCAGGGGCAGCCTCGGGAAGCAATTGGGGGGACGATGCTGTGCCACAACCCACACGTCTCTGTGCACACCGAGAAAAACAGGAAGGAGGTGCAGATGCTGGCACCATCGGGTTTTGCAGGGAGATCCCAGTGCCTCCGTACTGGGAGCGCTGGGAATGCTGAGCTCGCCGTGTTGTCCCGTCACAGGGATCACTTCGCATCCTGCAAACACTGGTTTCGGGTTCGGAGGGGAAAAGGCAGCCCGTCCCCCCAAGCCTGTGAGGTGTGTGCTGGCCGGAGGGATCAGAGTTGTCCAGTCAGGAAGCCGAGCCCCGGAGCCGTGCATCCCTCGCCCCAGTGTTTACAAACAGGATTAGTGGTTCTGGCAGATTAAATGCGTCGTGCCCAGCGTTTAATTTCCTTCCTCGGGAAAATCTGCTATTGAAATCCGAGGCTACAGTGAGCCACAGCATCCAAGCACTGGGTGCCAGCTGTGATGAGCTTGTCAAACCTCTGCCGGTGCTCAGCCTCTGAGCCACTCGCCAAACTCAGCGGGTGAAATCATCCCAGTAAAGCCAAAAGCTGGAGGTGGACCTGGGGGGATTCGTGTCTTGTGTTTGCGAGTGAGCCAGCAGGTCCTCATCAGACCCTGAGCCCAGATAGCTCCTTTCCAAAAACCTGCCCCAAAGGGACAAAAACGCAAAATTGGGCAGATACATCCCAAGGGATCGCTCACCAAGAGGCTTAATGCAATCAGCTTAGAGTATCAACGAGAAAAAGCTGCGCGTGAAAGAAGTCGGATCCTTAATCTTGGAGCAAATCCTGCCCCGAGCTCTCCCCTCCCTGCCCCATCCATCCATCCATCCCCTTGGGACATCACCCTTCTT
This sequence comes from Trogon surrucura, assembly GCA_020746105.1. Lineage (NCBI taxonomy): Eukaryota > Metazoa > Chordata > Aves > Trogoniformes > Trogonidae > Trogon > Trogon surrucura. The sequence goes on from CM036641.1 coordinate 4,912,517, forward strand.
TTTTAAACCCACCCCAGGTTGACTGTGGGGAGCAGGGTCAGGCTGGCGACAAGTCTGCAGATACAGAGGAGGGAGGTGAAAGCGAGCCCGTGCGGCCCCGACACGGGGAATTTTGCAGGTGAGGAGGCAGCGGGCACGCGTGGGGCTGGGGAGAGAGGCTGGTATTCAGGGCGAGCCACTGCTGCTGGGCTAAATCTCGAGGGTTTTGAGTTTTCGGGGGCGATTGAGCGTTGAAAGTGAAGAAAGGGTGATGGAAAAGGGGACGGGTGCAGCTGCTGCTTGAGCAGGGCGCAGCCAGGGCACCGTACTGCAAACACGGGGGTCCCCTTCCCAAGAGGGTCTGGGACCCCACTCCTGATTTACTCCAGGACCAGGAGCAGCTGCGAGAGCGAGCCAGCCCCTTCTTCCCACCTCGTTTCACCAGATAATTGCCTCTCCCAATTACACTATTAGCATAAGGAAAAGGTAATTACGGCACGGAGGCGTATAATCATAGAGCGGCTGCTGCCACGATTTCGGGTGGCAAACTGCGGGAGGCGAGGCTACGCCGGGAGGGAAATCACCTCAAAAAAAAAAAAAAAAAAAAAAGCGGGGACAAAAACGTCAGCCTTGCACGCGTTTGCACAACCGTGTGCGCCAAGAGCCGCTGTGGCCACATTAACAACCAGGTGGATGGATGAATTACAGAGCCAGGCAACCGCCAAGCAATTTGGGATTGCGGTGGGTTAATTATATTAACGCACACAGGTTCCTCTGCCCCGTTTCTTCCTTTTCATCCAGCGCAGGGCTCGGCTTTGCAGCATTTTTCTGCTTTACAACAGCCCGGAGGGAAGCGTTAATGGCTGGGTAGAAGGATAAATTGCAAGGCCAGGCAGCTGCTAGCAGTTTAAGATTGCAACGTGTTAATTATGTTAAAGGCACTAAATAATTTCACTGCGTTGCCGGGGGAAGGGAGGGAGGAGGTGACAGAGAGATGGTCCAGGATGCCGTGGAGTGTCCAAGGTCACCGGGAGGGATCGGGTACCCACGGAGAGGGATGCACAGGCACCTTGTTCCCTCTGGAAAAGGCGAGGTTTTAAAATGTAATAGCTCCACAAGCAGCCCCTCTCTGTCCCGGAGGCTGCTCTCCCCGGGGGGAGCCGGCAGAACCGGGCACCGCTGCCACCTCCCGGGGTCCCCGTTGTCACTAGATGGCAGTGGAGCATCTCTGTCAGGCTCTGGGGGAATCCGGAGCCTCGGGAGAGCCCCCCCCCCCGCCTCTGCAACCTGACCCTCTGCCACCCCCTCCGGGCAGCCCCCGGAGCGATGCCCGAAGCCATCCTGTGCTGGTCCAAAGGGATCCCGGGTGGGATCGCTTCGAACTCGAGCTGCGAGGCACCAGCGTTGCCCTGGATACAGCCCGTCTTCTGGCTGAGACTTTATTTGGGTGGGGGAAAAAAAAAAAGTAACATCTTGGCTTCTTGGCAGGGATTTTTCATGCAAGGATCTCGGTTCTGGTCTCACGTGTGCTGCTCACGTTTCTGCCCAACCAAATTCCCCGGTGCCGCAAATAACCCCCCAACCCATGCTCACATCCCTGTAACGGGGACAAGGCCATGTGCAGAGACTCTGAGCTACACAAGCTATAAACAGGGGAGGAAAGACAAGCCCTGGAGCTGCCATCCCTCCCCTGGGGTAAAACCAGACTTTTTAACCCAGGCACAATCCCTCAGGAACAAGGCATTAAACTGCCCAGCAGGGCTGGCAGCAGAGCAACCGATGCCAGAGCTCCCAAACGAGAAATCCCTCAAGAAAATTGGTTTAGCAGTTGGCACATGGCTACAAACCAATCTAGAAACCAGTTCCGTTAAATCAGCGCAGTTTCTGGGCGTGCAGTGGCTCTGGTTTTACAATCCTTCACGCTGGGCAGAGTGGACTCTAAAAGAGATGTCTGGTTTTCCTCCCTCAGCATCACACCTTCCCTCTGCCATCCAGGACCGGCAGCCAGGATGGGGCAGTCCTGGAGCTAAATCCACTCCTGCAAAACCTGAAGACGGTCTCTCTCCAACATGGTCAGGTCTGAGATGTGCTTCAGGCTGAAACGCAGAAGAATAGCTAAAAAGGGAAAAAATCAGCCCAAATTCCAGGCTAGCTGGGAGGACAAAACCCTCAGACCCAGCAGAGCAGGCAGGGACACAGTAGCACCAGCGTGCTGGGGTGGGATGAGGCCAGGGAATGGCTGTATCCTGAGCCAGGTTGATGAAGGATGGGAATAAATAGGAATTGCTCAGCTCCTCTGGCCCACGCTGTGCGGAAGGCATCAAGATGAAGGGCTGGTGTGATACAAGACATCCCCTCCAAACCCTGCAGAACCAGTATCCCACCAGCACAAAACCCACAGCACCCACCACCTGCCCAGTATAGGTTCCCAGATCAGTTCAGGTGAGAGATTTTAGAGTGTACTCCCTCCTTTTTGGGCAGACAGGCCAGACCCTAAACGAGGGGAGGTGAAAAAGGATGGATAAACCAGACAGAGCCTTGCTTTGCAACCCTTGACTCGCATCTTACCAGGAAGCAGGTGGGATCTGTGAGTCCCTGAGACTTCAGTGACCTCAGCAAATCCTAAAAAAAAAAGGGGTGACATTAAATCATGATGAACACCCAGTTATTTATTGGATGCTTCTGTGGGCACGGGTGTGCCTGGCAGCTTTTAACCCCACAGAAACCACCAGCGCCGGCAAAAATCAGCTGCGACACCAGAGCGCGGCACTAAGACCACATCCACCCTTCTGAAAGGGATTTTTTTTCTTTGGCAGCGAGAAGAGAAGGAGGGAAGGCAGCAAGATCTGCTCATTCTCAGCTGCCTTTCCACAGTCCCCCAGGACCTGCGTTCCCTGACACTGGGGCGTCGGATTTCCACGGCTGAGGATCAGCCTCTTATCACGGGGCTCTGCAGGAAATTGGGGCTGATGGGAGGCCCTGGGAGCCAGGACGGGGTTTGGAGGCTGCTGCCTTCAGACCAAAGGCACCCGGTGTCCCGGCTGCTGCTGGGATAGGCACAGAGTCCCTTTGGGGGCAACGGGTTGGGTTAAAAACACATTGAAGTGCACCCCAGGGGAGGTATTTGGGATTTACCCCAGGGGTTTGGTCATTTGGGCAGGGAGCAGCACTCACCTCGCACCATCCTGGGATGGGCACGTGAAATCTCAGAGTATCAGGGAGACTTCCTCACCCTCCTCTTCTTCCCCTTCTACAGGCTGCATGAGAAGGAATGAAAGATGTTTTCAGGGAGCTGCCGAGAAGAGAAACCTCAAGGGCTTGACCCCATGTCCTGCTACCCCAAGGAGGAAACAGGAGACTCTTGAACCTCCACCTGCTGCCCATCACCCTGACTCAGGACAGCTGGTGGCAGTGATTGGCAGCAGCTCAGGATGGGGCTGAGCCCCTCCGCTGGGGTCTTGCCCCGCTCTTCCTCCCTCCCAGCCCATCCAGCCCCTTGGGGGAGAGCTTCCCCATGCCCAACCTGCCAATTCTTTATTTATTAAAACGACAAACAGGATGTCCTCAAACATTCCTACAGCAGAAGCCAGAGCCGGCTGCAGGTACCCTGGGGGGAAAAAGCATCATCCCAAAGCCAGCTGCTCTGCGTTCCCCCCAAATCAGCCCATGGGATGGAGGGGGAAAGGGGGGTTGTCACAGCATGTCAGGTCCCATCGAGGTGGACGCAGAGAAGCCAAGGGGTGGTGGGATAACGGATTTCGTGGGGATGCACAACTCCTGCACCTGACTCCTGCACCTCACTCCTGCAGAGTAGATGCATTTTTCTTCTTACAGCTCTTTCTGTCCCATTTCCACCCAGGAAGGACATTTCTGCTGCTGTTTCATCCTTTTTGAGGGGCTGGATACAACCCCTCAGATAAATCACTGCCCTTAGCTGCTGGTAAAAAGCTGCCGTGCTCTCACCCAGAAGAAGTTCATTATTGGGCAGAGGCTGAGAGGGGGGATTCATCCTCCGTGCACAGCCGAGGGGAATCGTCTGGCTTGGGCAACGGCCCTGCTGGAATCAATGAAAGGATGGATTTCAGCCCGCGAGACACAAGGCAGCCTCGATAGGGTCAGCGTGTCCCACGCTGAAGGTTCTGGCTCCCTTTGAATGAAGCGAGTTAATGAAATTACTGCGAGCCGGCGGCACACAGAAGAGGCTCTGTGCCTCCCTCCGCAGGAAAGCATTCCCACACCCAGCTCACCAGCGTCGCCTCCGTGCCGGGGACCGCAGCGTAACGTGGGGGGATGCTCCGCGGGGCAGGACGCTGCAAAAGCCACCCCCGGCTCTCCCACATGGAGCATCTGCTCTTGGTGCCCTGCTCGTGGTCCCCTGGGCAGAGAGAGATGCTGGAGAGCGAGCGCACAGGGCTGCAGCAAAGCAGATGGTGAAATAAAGATGCTGCAGCATCCTTGTCGCTCCCTGCTGCCCATTAACCTGCCCCCGTGCATTTTTATCTTCTGCTCAGGTCAGCAAGTGCCCCGGGGCGAAGGTTGGGTTGGGTTGCAAAGATGGGGTAACCCCTTCTCGGGGGAGCAGAGGCACAGAGAGGGGGATGCTGCTTCCCCCTCACCACCTCCGGCCTCCGCTAATAACCGTGACGGCAGAGGAAACAGGGTTAATGCCGAGGGAAGCCTCAGCTCTGCTGAGATCATGCCCCAGGTGAAGTTATTGAATTTATTTCCCCTCTGTAAGGCGGGGGCTGCTCCAGGATTTCTGGGGGGGGGCCCCTTAAACCCTATCCTGGGACCATCACACATGTCCCTAGAAGAAGGTGGGGACCTTGTTTTCTCTCCCCGAAGTAACGTCCTTCCTAAACCAGGGCTGGGAGAGCAGGGAAGGATGGAGAGATGGACAGAGAAGCTGTTGGGAAGGGAGGAGGGGAGCAAAGTTGGGGGTGCAGGCTGGATCCTGCTCGTGGGGTAACGCCACCAGCCTGAGAGTGGACGTGCTGGGGTCTGTATTACCCAAACTAGGAGCTTTAGACTCAAACGCTGTGGTCACCCAAGCTGCTAAAATGCAGCCTGTGTGAGCTTCTCGGTGCCCCGAGAACCTCTGCCCCAAATGAAATCACTTCATTCCCCTCCCTCCTGAGCACCCAGGGCGAGGAGCTCCATCCCCGGCTCCCCCCATCATGTGTCTCCCCTCTCCAGCTCCTCACCCCAGTTTTCAGGGCTCTGCACAGCCCAGTTGACCCGGGGAACTCCCGTCGAAACCACCCAGAAGCAGCAGCAAAGAAGATAAATAACAAATCAATGCTTTTCCCTCAGAAGAGTTTCCCTCACTGCCCATTTCAAAGGCGACGCCTTCCATAACTTTTACCCTGCTCCAACCTCCTAAAAATCTCATTTTCCCCCAAATTACCTGGATTTGAGGGCTTTCCCTGCACATTTCACACCCTGGGACCTCAGTTCTCTGGGTGATCCCGCTGGCAGCATCCTCAGCCGGGCGCTGGACCGCAGGGGTCAGCTGCTGAGCCCTTTCCCTCTGCTCTGGGATGCAACAGCCACTTTTACCCCCAGAAAGGGCTGATCCCGGCTGCTTCTTCTTCCCCAAGTGCTTTGGGCACAGAGGTTTAATGTGAAAATGCTGTGGGCACTTTGGGGAGCGGGAGGAAGACATTTTTTTTCTCCAATTTGGCAGAGGTCGCCTCCACTTATTGCTCTGAGCTTCCCCTCCTGCTGCTCGGAAGGCTTTGAACCAGCTCCGATCCCGCTAATGGGGTTAAGCAACAGCAGGGAAAACGTTGGGGCAGTATCAGAGGAAATACAGGGACCCTGCTGGCGTTCAAGGGCCGGATTCTGCGGGATGCTCAGGCTCTCCATCACCTGGGACAGCCCCGTGTTTTGCACCACAGCGAAAAAAAAAAGGGTGGAAAAGCTCGAGTCGTGGAAATTGAGCGGGGGGACGTGTTTGGGGAAAGAAATGTCACAGCCCGCTGCTGTCCTCCCCACCATGGGCTCACACGCAGCAGGACGCAGCCCATGTCCGCACCGCAGTGAGGGGAGCGCGGTCCTAAGAGACTCAACCCCGTCACCGGGGTCCAAGCATCCCCCAAAATGTGGGATTTCTGCACCATTCCCTCTCGGAGCTGAGCACGCTCCGCTGTGCAGAGCCACTGAGTCTCCCGCTGTTGTGTTTATGCCAATTAACTTGCTGAAAGCAATTAACGAGCTCCAACACCTCCAGCCATCACCGTCCTGTAGGACCGGGGACCCGGAGGGGGTAAGCAGAGAACAGGGCACGTCACCGAGCACGTTTTCCCCGCCATGATGGCCCAGTCCTCCTGGGGCTGGTGGAGACCAAGATCTTGGCATAACCAGGGTCTCTCACTCTCCAAGACGAGGAAAAGAGGCGCCAAGTTTCCCCCGAGCCTTTGCACCCATCAGTGGGTCTCAAACAAAGGGAAGGAGAGAGCAGACGACCAACGCTCCAGACACCTGATCAACCCAAGATACCTCTTACGTTCCTCGACAGGGTTAAAACCAGCCGGTGCTCTTCAGCTGAGCTTATTTTTTGGGTGCCTCAGAGGTTTTTTTTGGGGGGGGTGAACTTGCTTAAAAAGTTCAACGGCACCTGTTTTGTCTCCTATCAATGGACCTTTGAGACGGGGAACAGCTTGCGGCTCCTCGCAGGGAGATTTGCAGTTGAAAGGTCAAAGCTGTTTCTGGTTCTCCTTATCAGCATTGACCGAGCGAGGAGGAAACCTTTTGCCGCCTGGGTCGGGTAGGGGAGGTCACGCCGGGGACAGAGCATCGGGGCACCGGGGCTCCGGAGATGAGGCACCGATGGCAGAAGGTGGGAAGAAACCCAGGAGACAGGAATTACTCCCCATCTCCAGTCCTACAGCAGGATCCCGGAGAAGGTGATCCTTCCCACCACCCTGGAGAGGGAGCAGGACATGATGGTTTGGGGGATACCACTGCCCAAAGTGGATACGGCCACTGCAGCCACGGGGTTGGTCCCGTTGGTGGCCGCTCAGCTCCCCGGACCTGTTCCACGCCTCTCCCGGCAGTGGGTTTGGTTTCCACCGTTGGTACGTTGGGTTCGGGTGCTGGCGCCCCTCCAGGGCCCTGCAGAAATACGCTGGTGGACGGGGCACAAAACGCCCAGAGAAAGCCAGAAGCAGCGTTTGCTTTACAAAACCAAAGTCTCCTGAGTTTCTACAAAGTCCCAGCCCCGAGGGACAAGCTCCTCCAAGAGCCGAGCAACACGACGCGTGTCCCACCCGACCACCTTTTGCCTTCAACCCAAAGTGCTAGAAGCATCCTCCGGCCAAAATGCTTCTGGGCTCAGCTCTTCATCCCCCTGCCTTGTTCTCAGCCTTCGTCCCCCTCTTTCACCCCCATCCCTCCATCCACAGCACCACGGTGCCCGTCCACCCCGCGCTGTCGGGCACTGGGATCTCCCCGTTTCTCTATCCTACCGGTTCCTTCCCGTTCCCCACGCGAGCCGGTCACCTTAAATCAGCCCAGGCTGGGAGAAACAGAGCGGTGGGAAGCGAGAAGCTTTGACAGCCCATCTGGTTCTCTCTCCCCGCCCGCCGGCACTCTCGCCGTTGTCACCTTTCATTCATCCTGACAGGTACAGAGATCACCACCAGCCCCGCTCGCTTGAAGCCTTGACGTGTGCAACCCCGCGGTGGGAACACAGGAGCTCCTGCTGACGTGCCCCGGCAGGGGGGGAGCAAAACCCTCCACAAAGCCAACAGAAAAACCACGTGGAGAAGCGGAAAGCGCAGGAAGGATGAAACGAACCCCCCTGAGATGCACGAAGGTGGTTGCTCGGGGTCAACCTCACCTCCCCTGGCTTCTTCGCATGGCAAAACCAGTTGACCCATCAACAAAACCACCCAAGGAGGAGCTGGTGGGACATCACCAACCTTTAACACCTACATCGATGTCCCCCGTGCCTCAGTTTCCCCATCTGGAAGAAGAGCGCTTCAACCCCTCCAGTGGCGTCTCCGTGATGGAACCACCCAGCACCGACCACCAGATGCAAGTTTCTCTCGGACAGACGGACGGACGCAGTACGGGAGCGATAGAAGCGAGAAAATACACCTCCCCTGCCTTCTGCCACCAAAAAAAATTACTTTCAGGTGTCGGCCAGTTAATAAAATAGATCTTCCCCTTAAGGGAGAAGGAGGATTGCAGAGAGGGATTATATTTAATTTTTTTTTTCCCAAAAAAAGCTAAACGCAAACCAGAAGGCAGCGCGCTCCGGCGCTTTGGCTCCGCTGTCTTTTCAGGATGCAGTTGGAGATACTCGGCTTTATTTTCTTTTTTCCCCCCCTCTTTGTTTCACCTCCTCCAAAATCTCCCTTAATTTTTGAGGGGCTGCTACGAATTCACCCCGAGAATCTCAAGGCGAGGAGTCAACTCCCGTCGCCGGGGCGAAAACTTTTCCTTTCCCCCAACAACAAATTTTCCACTTACGTTTTAAGGGAAGAAAAGGTTTTCCGGTGCTTTTTCTGCCGCTCCGTCGGGAATGATTACTCCCAGATTTATTGGGATTTGCTGGGCAAAAAAAAACCTAGAAATGATAAAAAAAAATAAATAACCAGGCGGCGATACCTGGGATCACCTCGCCCGGGGATAACGATGCAGGCGGCACTTGTTGGCCTCAGATCTGATTTATGGAGCACGATTTCATCCGTCCCGGTGAGTAGAATTTACTGGGGTCAGGAAGAAGCTCATTAGGGGACGGGATGAATAAATCCATCGAGCTCCCGGCGCTGGGAGGGGGGAAAACGTTGGGGTTTTCCTCGGTGGCAGCCGGGTAATTCCTGCAAAGCGTGAATTTGGGGGTGCTGGGACCCACTCCAGGGATGCTGAACCAGCAGAAGATGGAGCCAGGACTCAGAAAAAAAATAAAATAAAATCTAAAAAAAATCATGCCCCACATCACCTCCCTGTTTCTCTTTTTTATTTTTATTTTTTAATGATTTTTTTTTCCTACCATTTTCCAGATAAAGACCAGACTCTGCCCTAGGGTCACCTCAAATAACGAAACGCCAGGGAATAAACCCCCCTTGGGGGGGGGAATTAATTTTCCACAAAATCGCACGTCCTACCGGTAGTAACCCCGAGTTATTCCGATTTACACCCCTTTAACCAGCCGGTTTAACTCCAGGGCTGGATCCTGCTCCCGGTTATGTTAAATCCCATTTACTTCACGCCGTTATTTCACATTTACACCACAGTACTTTTTAAAAATATCCAAAAAAACCAACCTCCAACCCACGGCGGCTCGCACCGCTCCGCCGGCAGAGCAAATCTGGAATAAATTCCGATTTTTTATTTATTTTTTTGAAATAATACGTAGTTCTTGGGAGCAGCGGGAAGTTAAAAACAAGCCTGAGCTCGGCACCTTCCCGAGCCAGCCTGGAAACCTCCCGCCCGCGCAAATCTTTTCGCGTCCTTCGAGCCCAGAGTCGCCCCGGCCAGCGGAAAAATCGATTTTATAGAGACCGAATGAACGGGTGGGGGGGAAAAAATAAGAATAATCCTGCCCGCGCTGCGAGGAGGGGCCGGGTCCCGGCTCGGGGCAGCCGCGGGGAGCGGAGCGGATTCCTCCTGCAGCTCCTGCAAAGGCCACAACGTCCCCAAAGCACTTGAGCAACACGTCTCTTGCTCTATTTTTCTTTCTTTCTCCTTTTTTCTTTTTTTTTTTCTCCTCCTTTTTTCTCTTTTCTCCTCCTTTTCTTTCTTTTTTCTCCTTTTTTCTTTTTCTCCTCCTTTCCGTTTGCCTCCTTTTTTCCCCTTTTCTCCTTTTTTTCTTTTTATTTCCTTTTTTCTCCTTTTTCCTTTTTTCTCCTTTTTTCTTTTTTGCCTCCTTTTTTCTTTTTCTTTTTTTTTGTATTTTCTCTCCTTTTTTTCTTTTTCTTTTTGGTCTTTTCTCTCCTTTTTCTTTTTTGTCTTTTCTCTCCTTTTTCTTTTTCGCCTTTTCTCTCCTTTTTTCTTTTTCTGCCTTTTTTCCTCCCTTTTTCTTTTTCACCTTTTTTTCTCCTTATTTCTTTTTTGCCTTTTTTTCTCCTTATTTCTTTTTCTTTTTTGCCTTTTTTCTTTTTTTCTTTTTTGTCTTTTTTCTTTTTCTTTTTTACCTTTTTTTTCTTTTTCACCTTTTTTCCTCCTTATTTCTTTTTTGCCTTTTTTTCTCCTTATTTCTTTTTCTTTTTTGCCTTTTTTCTTTTTTTCTTTTTTGCCTTTTTTCTTTTTCTTTTTCGCCTTTTTTCTTTTTCTTTTTTACCTTTTTTTCTTTTTTGCCTTTTTTTCTCTTTTGTTTTTTTTTGCCTTTTATCCTTTCTTTTTCTCCTATTTTTCTCTTGTTCTTTTTTTGCCTTTTTATCTCCTTTTTCCTTTTTCACCTTTTTTTCCTCCTTTTTTCTTTTTTTCCTATTTTTTTCCCCAATTCATCAGCTGCAAAAAAACCGCTGGTTTTTACGCTCCTTTGAATCAAGCCAAAACAAAGTCAATTTTATTCCCCCCCCCCCCCCCCCTTTTAACTTTGATATTTCTCTTTCCCCTTAATCCTTCTCCGTGAAAACGCAAACAAAAGCCGCGGGGTTCGGCTTTCCCGCCGCCTTTAATCCCAGCCCCGCGAGTTTGTTTTCCCGGCGTTGGCTTTGTCGGTTGGGGGTTTTTTTGGTTTTTGGTTTTTTTTTTCCCCTCGATCGTTATTGCCATCATTAATTTACGGCAGCGCCGAGCTTGAAAGCAGCGCCAGGGCGAAAACATTTCAAGGAAAAAATAAAATAAAATAAAATAAAATAAAATAAAATAAAATAAAATAAAATAAAATAAAATAAAATAAAATAAAATAAAATAAAATATAAAATAAAATAGGTAAAAATTGCAATTCCAACCAATTCACTATTTTCTGGGAAAAACGCAGCAGACGTCGACTCCTCCTCGCTCTGCTCCGCGCGTATTGACGATCCGATCAGAATCTATTTGGGCAGTTTTGGGGATTTAAGCGATTATTCCGTACTGGGACCCTGATCCAGAAACCCACTCGTGTGCAAAATTATAATGTGAATTCGCGGGGGATTAAACGGTCGGCGCAGGCTGTAAATGTGCACGTGTACCCGCGTGCCCACGTCAATAAATACGCATGTATGTGTATAAACATATATAAGTAAAACACAGGTATATATATTAAAATACTTGTATATATATATAAATACATGCTAAAATGCACGGATATATTAATATAGATGGAAATACGTGCATATACAGGAAAAATATATAAATATGCATGCATATATAAATAAAATATGTAAATAAAATATCTAAAAAAAATAAACACATGGAGGTAAAGCACAGGAGTGACAGGGATGCTGACCCCGGGGAATTCATATTTTTCCCGCGTTCCCAAGCGAGACGGATCCGGAGTTTGGGATGCGGCTCTGCAAGGGGTCGGGTTTAGGAATCGGAGGGTTTTCTGGGATGTTTGGGGGGCAGAGAGGGATGTGTAGACTGACAAGGGCTGAGGATTGAACCCTGGGGAGCTCTGCAGTTGTAGAAAAAAATAAAATAAAATGAAAACAAAACCCACCCCATAAGAAAAGGCACAGAGTCCCTTTGCTGCTCAGGGCCCAGATTATTGTCCCTGCGTGACCGAGAGATGTAGGGACGTGCCCAAGACCACGGTGGCACCCAACGATGGGTGTGAACCAGCCAGGGATCGACCTCCCCTGGGGATTGGGAGCAAATCCTCGCCGGGAGCCTGGAGGAGCCCAGGCTGGGAAAAAAGCAGAAGATGAACCAGCTTGGCCAACCAAGTCCCACAAGGGAACAACCTCATGGGCTTCCCCCAAATGCACGTCCCTGCAAAGGACGAAGGGAAGGGCTGTGCTGGTCCCACCACACGTGGGGTTTTTGCAGGCTGAGGAGCTGGTGGGGGCATGCGGATCTGGAGAACATCCTCCAAGCTTGGTCAGGAGTCACCCAACACAGCTGGGGGTTCTCCAGGCTGGAGGCGGTCTTTGGTGTCTAAGAGTTGTCCCCAGACTCTGTCCCTTTGGCCTTGAAGCCCACATGCCACAGCCACGTTGAGCTGAGCTGCCTTCCCCAGGAATCCCTTGCTTTTTTTTTCTCAGCAAGCTCCCAGAAACGGGCTTTCTTCCCAAACTGTAGAGTTAAAAAATCATCAGAACCAACCCCACGGGGCTGGACCACCACCGTCCTCATCTACGCTCCTTGACCTTCAGAGACAGCACGTCCTCGGAGAAGCCGGCTCTCGGTCCGGCGCCCACCAGCGTTTCCAAGGCTCTGGGTAACGTCGCGAAGCCTCGTTCGAACAAACCACAGAGCTCTGCAAACCCTCCCGGCCTCCCGCCGAGCTCTCCAGTGACATCTCGTGATCCTGGCAGGAGGCAAAGCAGCTCGTCGGGGTGGTTGGAGATGGTGGGGGAAGCCAATGGGGATGCAACGAGCGAGGAGGGGGGGGGGAACACGGCAGAAAATCCTCCTCCCAGCAGCGAGCAAGAGAGAAACCGAAAACAGAAAACGTCTGCCCGCAGAGCGTCGCGCCGCGCTTGGTGGCTCCCTTGCCGTGGGCTCATTTGGTGGCAAACAAGATTGAAACGGAGCCACGAAAGGTCATTTCAACCCAAGAGCTGCCCCAGCAGCGCTTCCCCCTGCAGAGGTGTCCCCACAACAGTGTGAAAAGTCTCCCCTGGAAGCTTTCCAGCCAAAGAGGAAGTTGTGGGGATCATCCTTCGCCCATAAATCGGCAAATGAACCCCGGGAGCGGCACAGGGATCTCCCTGCACCCATCCATGGGACCCAGAGGCACCCACCTTGGTCTCTCTCCGCTTTGCCCCTCATACCCACCTTCCCAAAACCTCTTCCACCTGCCCAGGAGGGTCCCAGTGAGGGCTCCAGCCTGGAAAACCAACACATCCCAAACAAATCTGCCCATCCCGCTCCGCAGGATCGGACTCATCCTTCTGCTGTTAAAATCCTCTAAACGCCAGCAGTAAAACCGGGCGAGGTACTTTGAAGCTAATAAGCCTTTACAGGAGTTACGCTACGTTTAATAATATTTAATGGCTTGTCGCTTGCCAGAGGACTCGCAGTCTCTATTTAGCAATAATTTACAACACGCAAAGAGCTGCGAACAGTCAAACAGGAAAAGAAAAAAAATAAAAGCTTCAGCAGCTCCAGCTGCCGTGAAGGGGAAGCGTCGGGGAAGGCTGCGGAGGGAGACGTCGGGGACATTTAAAAGCTGAGCAAGGAGGGGGCAAACCCCCCCATTTGCAGAGCCAGTCCCTCATAGGACTCCTGGCCAAGGTGGCAACCCAGCCACTGGTTTGGTTTTTTTTGGTTTTAGGGGTTTTTTTGCTAACACAGTTTCCCCGAGCTGGAAAACCCAGCTGTGATTTACCCCACACGCCACAAAACCCGGCGCTCCCGAGATAACACTGTTTTTTGCAACACCCCAACAACATCACATCAACCCCGCGGCTTCCGCTGCGACCGAGGGGTTACGTGATATTTTTGTCATAAGCTCTTCGCACCAAGGCTGTCTCGCTGGTTCCAGATTCACACCGTGCCTGGGGTAATGAAACGCTGCCCCAGCACCATCAATAAAAGCTCCATAATGTTATTTAACGGTCAGTGTTATCCTGTTGTTCTGCCTGGTTCTTCTCCACCTCTTTTTCCCTCTCTCACCAGCCCCTGCCCTGCAGCTCCGACACCCACGGGTTGTCTTTTCCTGGATCTAGAGAGAGATGCTCTAGGATGAGCTAAAAGCCACAGTTTGGGCCGTGCAGAGGTGTAAAACATCACCCCTCAGCCCAGAGATCTGCTCTTTCCTGCCCGTTGTTGAATCCTCTCTCTCTTCGACACCGAGCCTCAGAATCACCAAACCTGCCCCATCGTTTCCACACAAAAGCCTCCAAAGCCCTGTAATTACCCCCCTTCCTCCTCCTCTCTCAAGCCACACGCCCGGCTCCAGGCAGCAGCCGAAGTGACTCCGAAGGGGATGGATGCATAGGAGCAAAAAATGAGGAGAGAGGGTGAAAAAAAAATAAATCCAAGCAAGCCTCTGATCCTGCCTACCCCAACAAAGCCAAAGCCAGGCTGCTGGGAGGGGGGGACCCAAATCCCAGGGTGTGGAACCAGCAGCTGGGGGGAGCAGGATAGGACCTCCTGGGTGCTGGGAGCAAACAGCACCCACGCCAGCGGAGCCCAGAGCCTGCTCCGGGAATGGACACGGCACCAATCCCAACTCTAGGGTCACCATCATCCCTGAACCAACCTGCCCAGGCCTCAGCGCTGGTGAGGGAAAAGCCAGAACTGGGTTCAGCACAGCTTGGGAAGAGGGAAAACAAAAACCAAACTCAGGGTGTCTGAAAAGTGGAATTTTCTTTCCCTCCCCACGCCTGGAATTTTGACTGCTTGGAGCACTCGGGGGTGAAGCTTTAAATCAAGGAAGGGTCCTGGGCATTTCCTGCAGCTGGGAGACACTGGGAGCACTGGGAGGGGAGGAGGAAGGTCCCCCCCCACGGCCCCTGCCCTGAGGATGGGGGGGGAAAGTACTGTTTCAGTGCGACCCACTCGGGAAAAGGACTTTGGGGCTGGGGGGGGAGAGAAATTGAGATTAGAGGGTTAACGAAGCGCCTGGGAGGATGCATGTGACTGGCTGGGGGGGGTCTGGGGTGTGCGAGTGGGTGTGTTGGGGGGGGGGGTGTTGGTTTGACGATCCCTCCCTTCCCATCCCCCCCCCCCCCCTCCTCCCCGGCCCCCGCACAAAATCCCTTCCCCGCCGGCCTCTCCCCCACCCCAACCCCCCCCCCCAAACACCCCGTTCCCTCCAACCTGCGGCATGGAAGCACCGGGCTGCCCGGTTTTCCCCCCTCCTCGTCGGGCTGGACCCCCCCTGGGTTTTCCCCGGGCTCCCACCGCTTTCACGGGAGCTCCGCCGGGTCCCCCCCGGCAGCCACCACCGCTCAGCCCCCGCCCGGGCCGCTGCCCACCGGACAAGGCAGAGCCCCGGTATTTGGGGGTCTCCAGCCCGGGGCCCCTCGCCGTGGCCGTCCATGGGAAGCCCCTCTACCCGCTCGGGGCTGCAGGTACCGGGGGGGGGGGCGGCGAGCGGCGGGTGGATGGGGGGAGCCGGGGTCGCCGACCCCCTCCCCGGCTCCTTCTGCTTCTCTTTCCTCCTCTCCACCTCCGCCCGGGGGGGGCTGATCCTGCCGCCTCTCCCTCGGCCTCTGCCGGGACCCCCAGTCCTGACCCGCTATCGCCGACACGGCTTCCCCGAAGGCGGCTGCTTGTCGCGATGTGACCTCGTCGGGCACCCCCCGACGGGAACCGGGGAGCCGGCAAGGGCCGGGTCGGGCAACCGGGATCGGGTCGCGACAGAGCCCGAAGTCTCCGCGATCGTTCTCGCTCTCCAAAAACGGGGGAAAACGAGGGAAGACGGTGGGAGAGACCCGACCCCGCTGCCGCGACGGCGGGGACCGGCACGGGCGGAGGAGCGGCGGGTCCCGAAGGGGTCGGAGCCCGTTCACCGGGGCCGGGGCTGTCCCCCGGCCCTCGGAGGAGGCTGGAAAGGCGAGTCCGGCCATGACTTCCCGTACCCGGGCCTCGCCGGGCAGAAGCGGCGGCAGCAACGGCCCAGGAGGCCGGACCGCGGGGATTGCGGGGCTCCCGGTTCCCCGGTGTCCCAGCTCCGGGGCTCCGCACCCCTCCCGGGACTCGGGCAGGACGAGGCGCTTCCCCGGGGCTCTCCCCGTCGCTTCCACCGGCTGAGCAACCCCCGCCGCTCGCCCTCACACTTTCCCGGCACCGTCGAGGCTCCGAGCGGGACTTACGGGGCTCGTCCCGTCCCTCCGGGGCTCCCACGGATTTGTTATTTACCCCCTTTGCTTCAATATACGAAGAAAAAGGCAGCGCCGTGGGGGTAATGGGAACCAGGTGGGACCCAGCTCCCGACCGGGGAGGGGGCAACAGGTAGAAAAAGCTCCGGTGATACCGGGGACACCGGGCCGGTCCCTTCCACCGCGCTTACCTGCTCCCGGTGCGGAGTGGAGGGGATGCTGCTGTCCCGGGGGTGCCTTTGGCTGGTGGTTGGGGTGTCTTTTCCCCCCCGGTTCCCAGGATCCCTTTTTTCTGCCCCCATCCCTTCGGGTACGATCCTTTGGAGTTCTCCTTTCCCCTCCCCATTAACCCAAGGATTGTGCAGCTGCTCCCCAGCTGCCGACTTCCCCAGCGCCGCCAAATCTTTCTGGGGGTGTCAGTTTAGGAAGGGGAGGGGGTTGGGGGAGAAATAAGCTATATCTTCTCTTTTTCCCATCCTCTTTGTCCCCCTGCGACGCCGTGTTTATTTAGCTACGCGCCCGTATCCTGCTCCCTTCCTGCCTTCTCCTTCTTTCTGGCCATTTATTTATTTGTCTCCAACGCCGAAACCCGCGGGTCGCTCGGAAATGCCTTTGTAAAGGGGGGAAAGCCCCAAACCCGACGCATTTATCGGACTGCTTTGTGCATTGGGATTTTTTACCTTTTTTTTTAAATTTCGGTCGGTTTTCCCTATTTTCGGTCGCATTTGGGTGTTTTTGCCTTCACTCTGCTCTTCGGTGGGATTTGGTTTTTATCATTAAATCCCTCCAGTCCGGCGACCGAGCCCTTGGGAAGACAAAGCGGGGAGGAAACGGCAATTTGGCCTCATCCTTTTGCCGTTACCCACCGCCCGGGCACGTAGACAGGTCGGTACCGAGAGGAATGGGGAGCAATCCCCCCTCCAAACCTCCCCCCAAGATAACATTTTCCCATTAATTCAAAGCAGCTGGATTTCGGCTCTCGGCTGCGTGCCGTAACCCCCCAAATTGCCTTAATTAGGAAAAACCAAAAAAAATCAAACCTGAAAGTCCAGGAAAGGCAGCGGCAGGGGCTGGTTTGGGGGGACGCAGAGCCCCATGTGGGTCTGTGGGGATGGGGACCCCATTTCCCCACAATGGGGACCCCATTTCCCTGCCATGGGACGGTTAACGGGCCGGGAAGGAGAGGATCCACAGCAATGGAGGCGTTTTACCCCCTCGCCGGCCCCGAGCGCCGCGCCCAAGGCCCAGCCGTGGGCCTGATCCTGCTTCTCTGAGGGAACCTGGGGTCTCCACGTGCAGCAACCCCAGGTCTCTAGAGATGGGGCTTGGGGTGACACCAGGGCAAGAACCAGCATTTTCAAGTTGTCTCCTTCTCTGGTGATTCTGCTGCATCACCTCAGCTGCTGAGGGACCCCGAGCTGTCCCCCTCCATCTGCTAAGTCCCCCCTCGGTTCTCCCTTCGGCGGTTCAGCTCCTCAGGGTCCCAGCAGCACCCGGCATTCGTCCAGAGCTGCTGAGCTCCACACGGGGGTCAAACAACCCTCCCGGGGGGCAAAGGCAATCTCTGAAACCCGTGGTAGCAACTCATCTCCCTTGAACCTATCTCATCAGACACAGTGAGGGGAAGGAGGGCTCCCCTAAATTTCTTGCTCTCGCCCCTCAGTCGCTCAAGAGGGTGGAGAAGGAGACCAAAAAGTTTGGGAGGTGAGGTGGTTTTTTTTCACTTTTTTGCAAATGGTTTCCTGAGAGTTACAGCTCCAGGGAAACGCCAGCCCGGGGGCAAGCAGGGGGACCCCTTGAAGTGAGCTGAAGCGTGGGGGGCTGGATAGTGACCAGTGCCGGGGCGAGCTGGGGTTACTGGTGCATCCGATGTCTGTGCCCTGGGCTCACCAGAGCAGGGTGGAGGCATCAGCCTGTGCTGGAAGGAAGAGGGATGGGGAAAATTGAGTCAAGCCCTGTCTGAAGATTACTCTGCGCTCACCTTCTCTGCCTCCTCCTGTCCCTCTCTTAGCAGCAGCCACCGAGGGGGTCCCCAAGCAGCCCTTGCTCTGGCCAGGTTTCCCTCCCCACCGTCGGGAAGCATCGCCCACCCGCAGCTCCCCCAGTGAGTGGGAGTTTTGTCCTCCCCAGGGATATATTTGACCCGCTGCGTGCCTGTGATGAGCCTCTTTCTCGCGGGACCATACCCCAACATCCCCCCTGGGGTGACCGGGACTGTGCAGGGAGCGGAGGGTCGGGGCTGTGAGCTCTTGGCCTCATTAACACGCCCCTGTTTTGTGCCAGGTGGCGAGAAGGGATGCAAAGGCGGGTACCAGGCGATGCCCGGAGCCTGCCGAGCTCCCGTGAAAGCCCCGGGGGAGCTGGGGGGCCCGCTGGCAGCACCCCGGGGCAACCTGCGGGAACACGGGCTCCCCGAGCTCGCCGAGTCTTTGGGCAAGAGCAAGAGTAAGAAGCGGAGGAACAGGACGACCTTCAGCACGTTCCAGCTGGAGGAGCTGGAGAAAGTCTTCCAGAAGACGCATTACCCCGACGTGTACGCCCGCGAGCAGCTGGCGCTACAGACCGACCTGACCGAAGCCAGGGTGCAGGTACGGGTGCGGGTCCCTGGCTGCTGTAGGGGTGGGCACAGCCACCTCGGGCCAGGGTGTCGGGTGGAGATGGAGGATGTTTCCCCTCCGAGTTGTCAGGGTGATGAGGAGTTAGAAGCTGCTCTTCCCAGGAGGATTACGCAAAACCCCAGAGAGGAAATCCCAGCCCGGCTCCGCAGGGTGCCGGTTGCCTCCCCTGAGCTCTCTCCCAGTTCTCCTCTTATCCCCTCCCTGCAGCACCCAAGGGGAGGGAAGAGCCAAAATTTGGGAGGTCACTGCCAACCTGCTCCTCCATCATGATCCCCCCCCACATCCATCATCCCCAGCCTCCCTTCCCGCTACCCAGCAGCCGTCCCAGGAGAGGGAGCCCCGGGAGCTCACGGGGCTGGGGGTGGCACAACCTGGGGACACGGTGTAGGATGAAACCCTCCCTTCCCCACCCTGGCTCAGCATCAGGCTCGCGTCAGGCTGGCGCGAGCTCTTTCCAGAGGCGTCTCCGTGTGGTTTGAGGCTCCCGGCGGGAAGAGGCGGCTCGAGGGGGCACCCGACGGGGACAAAAGCGAAGGCGGGTGGGTAATGAAGCGAGCAGAGAGCGCCCATCGGGTGCTGGGGGCCTCGAGCCCTGGGGATAAGGCACCTCGAACCAAACAGCACCCTCCCCACCCTCCAAGCCCTGGTCTGGAGTGGATTTAGATTAAATTACCTGTAACCATGAGATCCCCATGGGGAGCATCCCGGTCCCACGTCCTCTTCTCCGGGAGATGCTGCCCCATGACTGGGTCCAGTGCTCAACCCCATCCAGCATCACAGAGAGCACATGCAGCTGAGTTATCATGACCACACAGGACCCAAAGAGCCTCATTCTGTGTCAAAACCTGGAGTAAACAAGGCCCAGGAACAAAAGGGAGAGAAAAGGAGTGTGCACGGAGCAGGTCTGCTTCTTTTCCGAGAGGGACAAGAGAGAAATTTCTGGGTTTGGTGGAGTAAAAGCACTCAAACGGGGCAGCTCCAGCTCACCTGGATGCTGAGGCATCGTGTCAGGGCTCTTTCCATGCCGGGAAGGCGAGTGTGGAGCTGGGCAGGGGTCCCTGTGCCTCAGCCTCCTTCCTCCATCCCCCAGGTGTGGTTCCAGAACCGACGGGCCAAGTGGCGCAAACGGGAACGTTACGGGAAGATCCAGGAGGTGAGATGCGGCAGAGGCTGCCTGCCCCAGCACTGTGTCCCCCCCAACACCCCCTGCCAGGGCAGGGGTCCCATCCCGTCACACCCGGGGTCCCCATGGGCTGACCCAGATCACCCGCTTTTGCCCCTTCCTCTCTCACGGTTCCATCCGTCCTCGGGAAAAACACGGATGGAAAAGGGAGAAAGATGCAGCATCACCTTTGGCCACGTGGAGGAAGATGCTGGTTTATGTTCCCTCCTCCATCTTCCGCGGGAATGTGTCTTTTGGGGCAGGTTTTTGGGGGGGGATGTCCCCCAAAGAAACCCCTTTATCTCTCCCAAATCCACCAGCACCCACTGCCCCCCTTTTCTAGAAAAGCACCTTTTATTTTTTTTTCCCCAAAAGCTGTAAAACATCAAAATAATTTACAATTCAGCTTCCCTGATGCCGAACTCTCCCGCAGCCGCCCCGCACGGGGTGGGAGGAAGATTTCAAGACACCCCCCCTCCCCAGCAATTAAAATAAAGCAAAAGCATCTTTTGCTTTGTACCCTTTGGGTGGGGAGGAATCCGAGGGGATGGGGAGGAGATGCGGCCCCCTCCCCGCCGCTTCACTTTGAGCTTTATTATTTTTTTTTTCTGATCCTTTCTTTCCAGCTTCAGAACAACCTGTGGCCAAACTCCGGCTCTGGCAGCCCCGGGGGGCTCCTGTCCCCCGAGAGCATCCCGTCGCCCTGCATGTCTCCGTACCCCCACGCTCACGGCAACATCACCGGCTTCATGGGCATCCCCGCTTCTCCCGGCCCCCACCCCGGCATCAACGGCCTCTACTCCCTTCACGGCCTGCCCCCCCCAGCCCTGGGCACCCACCGCTTCGAGCCGGCCCCCGACCACGACTACAAGTCGCCCACCCTGGTGCCGCTGCGGGTGAAGGGCAAAGAGGCCACCAGTAGCCTGCTGAACTGGGCGACGTGAGCCCCCCGCCATGGGGAGGGACACAGACCGGTCACCCTCCACCTAGAGTGTGTCCTCCCCCCACCCTCAGCATTTGGGAGCGGGTTTGGAGGGGTCACTCTCACCCCTCTTTCCCCACTGCACCCCAATCTCAGCGCGCGTCCCTGCATCCCAGCCCGCTCCGTCGTGCCGGGGTTGCCCCCCCCGTCACACACCCTGAAGCGGGGGGGGTGTCAAGCAAGGCTGCTAGGGGAGGGAAAAGGGTCACCCCCAAACCCAGTCTGCTCCAGCGGGGCCACCACGGGCACCTCAGGACCCCGAAAGCAGCTCCCCCAAATCCTGAGCCCCCCCTTCCCAAGCACCCGCAGTGAATGGGATTGGATGGAGACACCTCTTGGCTCCCCCCACGCCTGCATCAACTCGGGGAGCACCAGATTTGGGGATGTCCAGGGAGGGGAACGTGGTGGTGGGGGGTGTCAGGGGAGCACTGGGTTGTTTTGAAAGTAGCATCCCCCCTGCAAGCTGAAATTTGGCCACTGACACCCCCCACAGCAGAACTCAGGCTCCTGTAATCCCAGTCCAACCATACTGGGGAGACCCCCACAAGCTGGGACAGGTGCTGGGGTGTGTTGGGGGGGGGCTGCTGGGGACAGAGCAAAACCCCCAGCCATGTCCAAAGAGCTCTCGAAGCCTCCCCAAAACCACCTTCAGCCCTTTCTGCTCCCCTTTGTGGGGGGAAATAAGATTCAGGGTGACCTCCCCACCAATTCCTGCAACACACGGAGCCCCCCCCCAGAATGAGCAATAAACCAGTTTGGGGTGGGGGGCTGCAGGGCTGGACAGCTCAATTAAAGCTCAATTAAATCTCCTCCCACTGGGGTCACCCGTAGCCACCCTGGGCTTGTTGCCCCTCAGATCAATGAGCTGGGGTGGGGGGGTTTAATCCCAAGCACCCCAGCAGGGGAAAAAAGTGGTCATTGGGGGGGGGTGTTCCAAATTTTGGGGACCTGCAGAGAGCGTGTGTTACTGGTGGTACCTGGACACCCCAGTCCTGGGGTGGGGGTGATCACCTCATCACAGCCGACGTGTTGCATCTGCTCCGGGAGGGTCCCTCGGCTCTGAGGGGGTCCCTCTGCTCCAGGGTGTTCCCTTCAAGCTCCAGGTCATGGCAGCAGCGTGGCCCATCCCGTCCTCCAGCCACCATGACCCCAGGTGGCGCAGGTGAAACAGCCCCAGGTCAAGTCACAAAGCGGGGGGGCCCCTCATTCTCGTTGCCCCCCCATTGCCAGAAGCTGCCACAGCCCCAAGGGTCGGAAAAAAAAAATAAATCAACCCCCCAAACCTGTGACGCTGCCCTGCCGCCAGGTCCTGGTCTCCTGCATCCTCGTGCCAGGGTGGGGGGCACCTCATTTGGGCACCCCCCCCACCTCGGGGAGGCACCCAACCTGCTGGGCCAGCCCAATCTGGGCCAAAACCCAAGGTTTTTGGCCAAAGGGAACCCAAATGCTCCAAGATTTACGTGGCTGTTGTTCCTCACCAGCCCCCAGCACAACCTGGCCACGGTGGGTGCCCCCCCGGGAGGCAGCCCAGGATCCAGCCCTGCACCCAGTGGGTGCCCACCCTCACCTGGGACATCTCACACCCGCCCCCCCCCCCTTTCCCCCCTTCCACCGGCGGGGATTTTGTTCTTCATTTATAAACAATAAAACACATTTTTAATAAGTTATTTATGGCTCCGGCGGGGCTGTAAAAGCCGCGGCGCAGCTGGGGACCATTCCCGAGCAGGCGGAGGGGAGCGAGGGGTGATGGAGAGCTCGGCTCACACCTCATCTGCTCCCCCCCACCCCATTCCCGGCCCGAATCTGCACCAGGACTGGGTTTGGGAAGCTGGGAAGTGGGAGTAGGATGGGCTTGATCCTGCTCAGCAGGAATTTAAATTGGGTAGAGGCTGCACCAGCGCCCCCCTCCCACAACCACCGGCACAGTCGGGCAGGGAAGCAAACTGCTGCTCTGCCCTCAAAACAGAGGTCAATCTCCCGGGCTTTCAGCCCCCAGGAGCTGGCAGGGGCTGCTGCTGCCCCTCCGCCGGGGAAACTGAGGCACAGAGGGCGCTAAGCCAGGCTTTGGGGATGCTGGGTTTGATGCCTGGCTCTTCTGATGGGAGCAGGGGGGCAAAGAAAATCCCAGCGACACCCCCACACAGTGGTGTCAGAAAACCCCAAGGTAGAACCCAGAAGGGGACAAGCAAAGCTGCCAGCTCCTGCCTGCACCCCCTCGAGGTCACCGGCTCCCCCCAGGCCAGCAGATCCAGCTGCAAAAATAAATATTAAACCTTTCTGTGACGGGTAAATTTGAGGAGCGAGCAGGGACAAGGACACGAGGCAGGAAATCCCGTGCCCCATCGTCGCCCTCCCCTCTGCTGCTGCTTCCCAGGGGCAGGAGGGAAGGGAGGGGTGGACACACAGAGCCCAGACACGCTGGGGTCAGAGATATCAGGAAATATATATATAATATATATATATGTACAGCTCATCCACCCCACCCAGCGGGGCGAGGGAAGACTGCAGCCTCCAGCCCTCCTCAGCCCGTCGCTGAGAGTCAGCCCCTCAAAAAACCCCTCCCCGTGCACCCCCCCATCAACCTCCTGGCACCCCCAAGCACACCACAGGGGTGGAAGGGCCCCTCGCTTCCCCACCCCAGCTGGCGGAGGGGGGCTTCCTCCAAAAGCCCCCTCCCCACCCAACAGGAGACCTCCCAGGCATCGTAGCCTCCACCAAACCCTCACCCTCAGCTCGGGGCTGAGCCTGGAAGGAGGCAGAGGGGCAGGACGGCGTCTCGGCAGAGCTCCAGCCTTTTCCCAAGCCCACCACAGTGGGGTCCAGGTACCCCCCCAAAAAGCCTCGCTCCCCCCTCAGCAGCCTCAAGATCTCCCCCAAAGCACCCCAAGTCCTGCCTCCCCTGGCATCCGTCACTGCAGCAGCTCCTCCCAGGAGATGGGTCGGGAGAAGACCTCCCGTTCCAGCCACAGGTCGTAGTTGACTTGGAAATCCTCGGGCAGGTCCACGCGCTGGCCCAGCACGCTCTGCAGGCAGTTGTCCACGGGCAGAAAATCAGGGTTGCTGTGAGCCCGGTCGTAACGGCGGGAGTTGAAGCGCTCGATGCTGGCGCGCAGGGCGCACTCCTCCGCCTGGAAATCCCAGGGTCGGGCGTCCAGGTCTGGGCAGAGGGAAGAGGGGGGTGTCTGAAGGGGAGCTGGGGGCACCTTCAGCCTGCCCAGATCCCTCAGGAAAGGTCTCGGCGTGTCGTTACAAAGAGCGATGTGCGGGGCATGAAGCCACCAAGAGCTCCAACACCAGCCACTGGCAGCCCTTCCCCGCAATCACAGAATCACAGAACGTTGGGGGTTGGAAGAGACCTTGAAAGATCTTCTAGTCCAACCCCCTGCCAGAGCAGGGTCACCCAGGGCAGCCACACAGGAACGCCTCCAGGCGGGGTTTGAAAGTCTCCAGAGGAGAAGACTCCACACCCTCTCTGGGCAGCCTGGGCCAGGGCTCCGGCACCCGC
Source organism: Trogon surrucura (assembly GCA_020746105.1). Lineage (NCBI taxonomy): Eukaryota > Metazoa > Chordata > Aves > Trogoniformes > Trogonidae > Trogon > Trogon surrucura. Next base: position 4,936,635 of record CM036641.1, read on the forward strand.
ACAGGGAAGAAGCTTCTCCTCAGGTTGAGGTGGAACTTCCCATGTTCTAACTTAAACCCGTTATTCCTTGTCCTATTGCTGGGCACCACTGAGAAGAGATTTTCAAGTCCCTTCATCATCCTCGTAGCTCTCCGTTGGACTCGTAGAGTCCAACGGAGAGCTACGAGGATGATGAAGGGAGGAGGTCCCAAGGAGAATCCACACCCTCCCTGGGCAGCCTGGGCCAGTACTGTCACCCCCCCAAATGGCCAAGGGGATGCGAAGGCCGTACCGTTGCCATAAGCCCAGTCGTCGTTGAGGCGGTGCCGCACTTTCTGGTAGATGGCCGACATGGTCTTCATGTTGCTCTTCCTCCACTGCCGGCCCAGGTATTTCGTCTGTACCTTGAGGAGCTTCAGCACGTAGAGCTGCATCATGGCCTGCTTCACCTTCAGCGCCCGCTTCAGGATGGGCGCCGACTTGAAGACCACCAGCATCTGCGGGGAACAGCCCCGCCGGGGACAGCGGGGTGATGGATCCTCCACTTTCCCTTCTCCCACCCACCCTCTCTCGCCTCCCGCTCCGCAGGGAAGCGTGGGGGCACGCCCAGGTACCCCCTCACCCAGTTTGGGCAACGCCGTGACAGCCCAGCGGGGTCGGGCTGAGCCCCGGTGGGTTGTCCCTCGTCCCTCACCATGGTGCGGGAGTGCTTCCACTTGGTCAGCTTGTTGAGGATGCGCAGGAGGTTGATGCAGGAGAAGAGGTTCCTCCAGCAAAATTGGTTGTTGTCTCCGGCTTCCTGCAGGAAAGCAGAGGCAGGGGTGAGGCAAGGGGTCGCCATCCCTGGGGGTGTTCAAAAAACATGCAGATGTGACACTTTGGGACACGGTTTAGCGGTCACGGTAGCGTTTGGTTGATGGTTGGACTAAATGATCTTAGAGGTCCTTTCCAACCTTAATGATTCTATGATTCTAAAGGGTTGGAACAGGGAGGAGGACCCTCACCCAAAAGGTTTCCAGCACAGCATGTAGGCAGGAGATGTTTGCCAGCCCCACGCTCCCCCCAAAAAGCCCCGGCAGCACCAGAGGTTGAGTGCAGGAGCACTGTGGGTGCCAGAGCTGGGTGCTGGAACCCCGCTGCCTCCCCAGCACCCATGATCCTCCCTACCCCAGATATGGAGCCCCCCAGGGTGCCAGGACGTGGCAGAGAAAGGAGCAACTCACCAGGCTCTCAGCCGTCAGCTCCGGCAGCTCGTGCACCACGCAGTACGGGTAGTCCAGGACCGAAATGCTGCGGGAAGGAGAGGGGGTGTCATGCTGCTCCCCCCAGACCCTACCTGGCCCCACACCCCAGCCAGGGAGGGACAAAAGCAAGCAGGGACCCCCCCCTTCCCCACACCCAGCCCCTACCCCTACCTGTTCTTGGCAGTGATGTAGGACATGATGTTCTGGTTGAAGAACTTGAGGATGAGCGGGATGCAGTTGGCAAAGACCAGATGCTGGGCCATGTACTCAAACTGGGAGGGCAGGGGGGAAAAAGTGGGTGAACACGGACCTCCCTGGGTCCTGCCCACCCCTCAAAGGTCCGTCTCACCCCGCCTCACCTGGTAGATGTGATTCAGCTTGAAATGCTTGAGCAGGAGGAGCAGCACAGCCGAAATGGCTTTGACGATGATCTCCTTGTGCCGGTTGACATCCACACCCAGCTTCATGCTCTGCAGCACCGTGGTCCTGGGAGGGGGACACACACAGGGGGATCACGTCCACACCCCGCTAGTCCTGGGGTGTCGGCAGCCAATCCTGCCACCCCCAGAGCTCTGCAGCAACACATGATTCCTGGTGCACCACGGTCAAGATTGCCTGAGAGGCTCCAGCACAGCCCCAGCCCAAACCACAGCAGCCTGCCTGGCTCCTTCCCTTCCCACCCCAGCCCAGCAGCTCTGCTCGCCCTCCCCGGCCACTCACGGCATCTCCTCCGGTAAGACGTCCGCCAGGATGTTGATCGAGTCCGTTTTGGCTTTGGAAGTGGGGGCTGCAGCAAGGAGGATTTTCAGCAGAGCGATCTGGGGAGAGATGGAAAAGATGGGAGTGGGGATGACAGGCCACACACCCCCCCCCCTTCCCTTCCCACCACAGGAGGGAACAACAGAGATGTGGGGAGGGAAGAAAATCATCACTGGAAAGGGATGGAGCAGTGGGGAGAGGCCCCTTCCACCGAGTCCAGGGCACCCCCAGCACTCCCCAGCTCACCATGTACTGCGGCAGGCTTGGCAGGAGGCCCTGGTAGAGGATCTCCGCAGGGACTTGCTCCACTTCTTCTTCCCCCTGGTGCCAGGAAAGACCAGAAAACCTCATAACCAGGAGCTTCCACCAGCTCTGTGGGGGCCTGGCTCAGCCCCGGGATCTCTGCCCACAAAGGCAGGACCCCCCTCCTTGCACACCCCAACCCTCCCTCCCCAACAGACTGAACCCCCCCAAGCCCCACCAAAAGCCAAGCCCAGGTGGGAGCGAGTGCCCCCAGCTCCCAAGCCCCAGATCTTCACCCCACCCTCATCCCCACACTCACTCCAGAGAGCGGGGAGCGCAGGTACTCGTCCTCCATGTGCACCTGCACCTCTGCGATCGACGTGTACTTGTGCTGCACAAAGACAGAATGCGGGTTCACACCACGGATCCCTCCCCCAAAACTGACACCCTGAGCCCCAGCCCGTCCCATCACGTTTTAAAGTCCCTCCCTGTTACTCCCGTACCAGTGGTGACAGGCAGGGCGGTGGCTACTGGCCTCACCTCTGGGCCAAGCCCAGTAAGAAAGGGGTGAAGCCTGAAAGGAAAAGAGCTCTGCCAAGCCTGGGAGAGCAGGGATGGGATGAAAACTTGAGGCCTCCCCCATCTCAAGGCTGAGGGAGGGAGACATAAGTCAGGAAAATGCACCACTGGCCCTGGCCCGTGCAGGGGGATGGGGAAGGGGCACCCACATGACGGCCGGGACCAAAGGAATTTGTCGACGTACTCACCAGCTTCAGGGTTCGGATGCTCTCGTGGATGGGCCTGGGCAAGCCCACCACCGTGTTGGTGTCACTAGAGAGAAGGGAGGAGTCAGGCTGAGCGCAGGCAGGAGCAAACCTCAGCCAGGTCACAGACCACCCTCCCCACGGAGCCAGCGAGCTCAGGGCTTCTCTCTGCTGCCAAGCAGAGGGCAACAGCAGCCCCCGTTGCAACCCCCCCGCCCCCAAACCTGCAACCCCCTCAGGCTGGCTCTGCCAGAACCCACCTGCCCAGCGTGTAGCCGATGAACTTGCTGCGGCTGGACTCCAGGAACATCTCAATGTCCTTTTCTCTGCAGCAAAGGGAAGAGGGGAAGAGTCACATCTTCCTGCTGTCCCCTCGGGTACGTCACAGCCCTGGGCACGGGCTGTCAGGAAAAGCCTCGTGGGCAGATAAAGGCGAGGGTGTGAGCCCACCCAGCCAAGAGACCAGGCACCAAAGGGACCACCCCGTCCCTAACACCTCCCCTGCGCTCCCGGTGAAGTTCTCAGTGTTTCCCAGCCTCCCTTTCCCTCGAGCAGCTCCAGCTCTCCCCGTAGCCGGGCCCAAGCTCAGCCCCACGGACTCACCGGACCTTGGGGGCCCAGGGCAGCCCCTTGGGGCAGGTGATGCGGTCACTGGGGGGGTGCTGGGTGGGTGGAGGCATCACTTCATCCCGTTCGAGGGGGAAGGTCTCTCCCTCCAGGCTGTTGTCGTCGTCGTTTTCCTCCTCTTCCTCACGGGAGTCATCGGCTTTGTAAGGGTCCCGCTCGTTAAAGGCATCGAGGTTATCCTGCTTTATCAGGGCCTGGGGAGAAAAAGGCACCGGGGAGATGAATACCCTGGGGACCTCAAGTTGCTCCAGACCCAACGTCACCCCCTCAACGTCACCGTCCCCACCTTGTGCTCCCGCCGGCCTCGCTTCTGCTGCTGCTCGATGAGGTCGGAGGCGGAGGCGGGCGGCGAGGCCGCTCGCATGTTGCGGATCACTTTGATGCTGTCCTCCGGCAGCGGGGGGAGGCCCAGGATCTCCCTTTTCTCTGCCTTCATGCTCTGCAGCTCCTCGAAGCCCCCAAGGGTGCACTGTGAGGGAAAGCAAGGCACCCTGAGCGTGGGGGACTCCTCCACGCATGGCATCAGGGGGCTTCTCCATCTGTCCTCCCCCGCAAATCCTTCCCCGAGGCGTAAAACAAGAGCTACTCCCATCATTGTGAAAGGCAGAAGGGACAAGAGGGTGTTCAGGCATTCAGAGCTGAGGTGTCTGGATCTTTCCCTCCATGCCAGGCACCTCGTTTTTGGGTGCGTCCTCGGTACCCAGCTCCAGACACCAACACCCGAGCTCGCCGGCGGGGTGAAGCTCCTTACCAGCACCGTCTTCCAAAGCAAGAGCAGCACCTTCTTCATGGGGAAGTGCGGAGCGTGGCCGCTGCAGAATTTGGTCACCATCCCGAAGAGCATGACGGAGAAAGGCTCGTTGTTGTACAGGGGGGCTCCTGGAACCACACGGCAGCGACAGTTGGGCACTCCTCACCCCTGTGCGCCCCACCAGCCCCTGTGCCCTCGCACGGTCTCTGCACCCTCCAACCTCTCATCTCCCAGACCCTCATTTCACCCCAGACAGCTCCTCTCTTCCTTTCCAAGGCCTCGTAACCTCCGTAATCTCTTACCTCTGCCTTGAGAGGAAACGATAGCCTCAATACTCATTTTTTTTCCCCCCAAGGAGAGCACACCCAGACAGCAGAAGCCTCTGGCTGGCTTCCTCTACTCCACTCCCTTTTGCTCCACCAACAAAGTTCAGCCTCACGGAAACCCACCCAGCCCTGCCAGTCCCTGTTAGTCGAGGCCTCGAGCCAAACCCCATCTCTCTCTCTCACTCTTCAGGCCCACAAACCTCCGTCCCAAGCACTTTGTCCTCACCCAGCTCTGCTCGGAAGGTCTGTCTCATGCTCTTCCACTCGGGCTTGTCCCCCTCGGCCTCCTGCCGAACGGTCTCCACAATCAGGTACATGATGTTGAGCAACACCCTGCGAAAAGCAGAAGGTCGGGTGAATCACCAGAGGGCGGGACGAGTTCCAGAGGCCCCGGAGCATCCCCTCCTGCCGAGCCCAGCTCTGTACCTCAGGTCTGTGCTGTCAGCCAGGGAGATGGCCGGTTTCCTCACGGCGCTGCTGCAAGCTGCGCTGTTGCTGCGGAAGGAAAACGGGTTCAGGGAGGCTTTTTGGAGTCATTTTAACTCCGCCACGAGAAACCCACGCACCAGAGCCAAACCCTGGAATAGATATTGTCGCAACAAGCGCCCTGTTCGCGCCGCAGTCAAGGGAGGAGGAACTATTTGTTGTGAGGCAGCACGGCTGGTGGGGGATTTCTGTATAAATCCTACGTTACATACACACCCAGAGCAAGGGGAGTCATTCCGGTGGCTGTGGGAATCAGATTAAGGATAGAAAGACCAGGAAAGGGACTGCCACAAACTAGAAAACCTCCTGCCAAGGTGCCCCAGAGCCGTTTCCCCTCCAGTACTCACTCGATCTCCATGTTCAGCAGCTCCACCAAAGCATTGAAGGTCCCCACTTCCAGCAAGAGGAAGATGTTGTACCTCATCCAAGCCTGCACCTCGGCTTCGGAGCCGCACTCCCCAAACGTGCCTGCAACGACACCTTCGCTGGGTCCCATCCCCGCGGGGATCCTCAGACCCTCCCACGTCACCAGAAGGGAATGAAAAAAATCACAGCCTTTGTTTTAAAATGAAAAATTTGGATGTAGAGGATGGAACCGCCCTCCTGAGGGTAACGCAGCCCAGGTCTGGGATAACACAGGGAAAATCGATCAAATTTTGGAACCAGATTCCCCTAAACCGCCTGGTTCCCACGAGAAGTAGCTTCGTTGCGGACATCCCGGTGCAAATCAAGGGTGCAAGGAAAGACGATTTCAAATATTTTCAATCAACAGCCTCCGATTCGTTACCCGCAACGAGGAAAACTAAAGGGGCAGAGGTCTGGCGTCACCTTGGGCGACGTAAAGGATGGCTCGGGCAACCCTCAGCCTCTTCTCCCGCGCGGTGACCTCCAGCCCGTCGAGGAGCCGCATGGCGTGCGTGCGGTGCTGGTTCTTGTCCAGCTCCGTCCATTTCTTGTCGCGCACTGAAAAGCCCAAACAGGCAGGTTGAGGGCAAGGGGCACCTCTGCCCAAGCCCAGACATGGCTGGAAAAAGCTCAAAATGATTCAGCATGATGGAAAAAACCAGCCCACGCAGGCTAATGAGGTGCCCAGTACAAACAGCATTGAAGATTCTCAGCGCAGGGCTCTCGGGCTTTCTGACGCAGCGTTAAGGCATCAACCCCCGTGTTTCCTCCAGATCCCCGTCCCTCCCCAGAGGGGTGAGATGTCCAAGAGAAGGGTCTTACCGTGGATCCTGAAGTCCTCCTCGAAGCATTTGCGGTTGAGCAGGAACTCCGGCCCTTCCGTGTAGCTGTAGAGCTCTGCCAAAAGAGCACAGAGGGAAATCTCCAACGACCCGCACCGAGTCGTCGGAGAGAGCTGCGGCCCGGCCACGTTTATCGCAGTCGTACCCAAGAGGAGCGAAACGCAAAAAAAAAAAACCCACAACCAGCATAAAACTAAAAAAAATTAATTGCACGGGATCGTGCACCGATCTTAACACGAGTAAGGTTGTTAAAGACAATCTCACAGCAAGACCAGAGTGGACAGAGCTCCCTTAACCACTGCCAGGAAAGAAAATTACAGCTGATTAATTGATCCATCAAGACGAGCCCCTTACCAGAGAGCTCTGCTGCCCATTTGTCGGTATCTGCATATTCAAACTCCAGGTCTGGCGACTCCGAATAACCCTGAAAGGAGAGGAAGAACGCAGTGAAATCCCAGCATTTCTCAGGAAAATCAAAACACCCCCCCCTCAAAAAATTCACAATTCACCTCAGCCTCCCGCGGCTCCAGGATTGTACCTTCTGCTCCAGACACCAAAAACGCACCCGCAGCGGCGTAAACGTTACCAAGGCAACTCCGACCCACCTCCTGCATCTCCATCCCAGCTCCGCCGCATTGAACGCTGCGCCTCGCTGCTGGGCAACCAACCCCCCCGCCACTGCACCACCTCTAAAACACGCCGGGAGCCCCAAAAGGCCAAAAAAAATAAAGCAGAACGGGGCGTGTTTAAGCGCAAGGCGGGGAGGGGGTTACGTGGGACCGGGGAGCTCTCGGGGCTCACCCGTTTTGCGCAGACGTGCGAAAAACCGGGAGTTATCCCCCGTGCCAGCAAGCGGAGCGAGAACGAAACAACTCCAAGCAGCTTTAGCGAGGCTGGAAAAACATCTAGAAGCCTCAGAGCTGAAAACATCTGGTTTCTTTAAGTAAATCACCAAGGTGGCCTCGCAGAAAAAGCCCATCGAGTCTGAGAGCACCCACTGGCGAGCGAGGAGCGGATCCGGCTCCCCAAGGGTGGTGGGTCTGCACTGCTCGGAGCCGTCCCCTGGTCCCCACGGCTCTCACAGCCTTCCTCACAGCCCTCTGCTGCCACTCCAAACCCGCGGGGGGCAGATGTCTCTGGAGCCACCCCCCAAATGAAACCGGATTTGGGGGGACACGCTGGGAAAGTCGTGGGATAAAGCAGCTCAGTCCAGTCCCACGCAGCCCCCTCCTGCTTCCCTGCAGTTCAGGAGTCCCTGCTGGCACCTCGGGGTGTCCTCGGAGGGGACGGTCACCTCTCGACGTAACCAGCCCTGGGCTGACCCGATGCAGGGTGACGGTGACAGGCCAGCCTTCAACACATTACGCTGGCGCCGACCGGTAAAACCGGGGAGAAGCCACCAGTCAGGGCGGTGAGAGCCCAGAGCAGCCCTGGGTGGGGTGACCGGCGCCAGCTCGGTTTGGTGGCCCCGGCCCGAGCCACCCTCACGCCCCAGACGGGTCAAACCTCCCCGGGCTTGGGTGAACGAAACCGAGCCCGGCACCGACCCAGGCGGGATGTGGGGGGTCCCGGCCCCCAGCGGGCTTTGGCAGAGAGAGGCCTCCCGGCCCCACGGAGCCAGGCCAAGGCTCCGGGGCGGCGGGGCCGGCCCCGGGGGCAACCGGTTCCCGAAGAACCGGGAAGCACCGCGTGGGTCAGAAGCGAAGCGGAGGGAGGAACCCCCGCGGACACCGGACGAAGAGGAGGAGGAGGAGGACGCGGCCCGGCCCGGCCCGGCCCGCCCCGCCCGGTAAGGCCGCCCGCCGCCCCTCCCGCCCGGAGCCGGGCCTGGCCGGCGGCGGCGGGGCTGACCTCGGAGTCCTTCCGCGGCGGGCGGCCCAGGTCTCGGGCCTTGCCGGGCGGAGGCGCCCCCCCGCCGCGGGCCTTGTTGTTGCCCGGGAGCGGCCCCGCCACCCCGGCTCCGCCGCCGCCGCCGCCCGGCTCCATGGCGGCCGCCCTGAGGCCTCCGGCGCGCGCCCAGCTCTCGCGAGGACTCACCCCTCCTTCTCGCGGGAGCGGCAGGGAGAGCCGGGGCAGCGCCGCCGCCATCTTGGGAGTGGCAGCGGCAGCCTCGGGAGCGCTGGGGGTTGCTCCGTGGCTACGAGGCTCCGCCCTCCCGCCGGGCTTCACCGCCCCTGCCCCCCCGGCCGCGTCACCGGCCCAGCACCGGCCCGCCCCCGGCGGTCACGGTCCGGAGAGGTAGCCGGGCGGGCAGCGAGCTCCGCCCCCCACCCCCCCCCCGGCGCGGCCATCTTTGGAGTGGCATTGCAAGGGGGGCGCCATCTTGGGAAGGGCACTTCCTGTTCCGGTCGGGGCAGGCGGGGCCCGGCCGCTCGGGGCCGCCATGTTGGGAGTGGCAGGAAGGGGCTCAGGAGCCCAGACCAAGGGAATCTCCAAATAAAGAGGCTTGGGCGGGGGGCTCAGACCCCAAAAAAGGCCTCAAAGCCGGGCCAGACCCTTACAGAGAGACACCGCGGGGTTTAAAACCCAAGCGAAAGGGCCCAGAGGGGAAGTCAGACCCCAAACGCAGGGTCCTGGTGATGTTCAGGGGGTCCTGGAGGGACTCAGGGGGTCCTGGAGGAGCTCAGGGGATCCTGGTGGGACCCCAAGGCCCCTCCCGAGGTGGCCAAAGGCAAATCCCAGCCCAGACCCCCGGCCTGGACCCAACCTCAGGGTCCCCATGGTTTTGCCCACAGCAAGGCGAAAGCGCTTCGTTTTTCCTGATAGTTTTAATTAGACTTTAATGATTTATTGCTCATCTGCAAGGATTAATATTGCATTCATTAAAAATCATTCATATACAAAATAAACCTCTTCCCTCCCCCCCCCCCCCCCCCCCTTTTCCCGGGCTCCCCCCAACATCCCCAGCCCCGCCACGACATGGCTTGTACAGAGACGGAGGAGCCCTTAACGCCGAGGTTCGACCCTCACGGGGATGGGAAAGGGGGGACCGTGACCCCCCCAACAGGGCAGGAATCCCCTCACGGGGAAGGAGGGGATGTTGTTTCCCCTTCCCCAGCTCACCCAGCCAGGCGGGGGTCCCCGTGACACCCGAGGGATGGCGGAAGGGGGACCCTCCCCAAAAATTCCGCGGGGAAGAGCGAGTGGCCGGGAAGAGAGCGAGAAGAAAGAACCAGGAAGGCGGAAGGGAAAAAAGGAGGGTGGTCAAAGCCACAAAGCATCCCCTCTCGTCTTCCTCTCGGCCCCACGAAGGAGCTTTGTGCCCCCCCCAAATTCTCCTGACCCGGCCAGGCAGCACAAAAAGGCGTCCCGGGGGTGCGGTGACCGGGGGGACAAGGAGAAAACTCCCCCCCAGGTTGTGGGGACCGCGGGATCTCCGTCATGGGTGTAGCGGGAGATGCAGGCGGCGAGGATCCTCCCCCACCTTGGGGAAGAAAAGAGGCAAATTCGAGGATAAAAAATAAAAAGCTAAGGGAAACCTCGCTGGGTTGCAAGGAGCTTCCCCCCTCCCTGCCCTGGGACAAGCTGGGAGATGATGGAAAAGAGAACCACCGAGCGAGGGTGGGGGGAAAAGGGATGGAGGAGGCGGCGGGAGCAGCTGAAAACGCGCTGCGAGAGGGCAGGGGGGGGAGGAGAGAAAAAGCCCAGCTCGAGGGCAGGGTCTGGGGGGGCAGAGGGCTCGAGGCTGGGGCACGGGGAAGGCTCATCTCTGCGTCCGTCTCGAAAGAAAAAGCGAAACGCCCCCCAAAATAATTAAAAAATAAAACCCCCGAGCCCGAACCGACCAACCAGCCGCCTTTAAAACCACCCCCCCGGGGGAGGCCCTTGCAAACGTTTCTTGAAGGATCACGAAGGAAAAAAAAAAAAAAAGAGGAGAAAAACTCGACCGACCGACCAGACGAAGGAAAATGGTTTGAACTCAAAATTAAGGTGCAGTTTGGCTCAAAAAAAAAAAACAAAACCCAGGAGAGATGAGGATAATGCTGGGTAAGCGACCTCCCCCCTCCCCGTCCGAATTCAGATTAGCACCCTGAAACGGAGGATTTTCCCCCCACCACCACCAAATTTGGGGTGAGTGGCCACCGAAACCCGGGCCACCTCATCGCAGGGACTTTGGCTGGGCTTGGGGACAGTCACCTTGGGGACAGGCGCCACTCCGCTCCCAAGCGGCGCTAGGAGCGTCGATCTAGCAGCTAAAACTGGGCTCTTTTAAGGCAATTTAGAAGTTGCAGATAATCCACACAAAGAAAAGGAAGATAAAGTAAAACAGCGTCTCCGGAGCTGCGGGGATCCCGGCCGAGGCTGACGCAGGCTGGAAAGGTTGGGGGGGGGGGGGGGTGGGGAAATAAAAATAAAAATAAAAAAATCAAACCAACGCGTCACTGCGGGAACGAAGCGCCCTCGGCACGTGAGGAAAAGGGAAAAACCCTTCTCCGGGAGCCGGGGCTTGGAGCCACCAGAGGCTTCAGCCACACGAAAGCGAGAAGCGAATCCCAGGGTGTCTGCCAAGATCAGACAGAGACATGAGCACGTAAAACGGTGGGGGAAAAAGGGGAAAAAAATAAAAGGTAACCGTAAAATCACACTGATAAAAACGGGTTCCTTTGTTGGTTTAAGAAAAAAAAAAAAAAAAAAAGAAAAAGGTAAACCGAAATAAAAACAATCTTTAAAAATAATCTCTCTAACGTTGCCTTGTGTGGTCTGGTCCTTCCCGGGTATGGTCCGTCAGTATCTAGAAGAGAAGGGAGGGCACGGTGAGGCCCCGTGGGCGCTCGGGGACGAGGAGGAGCCCCCGGCGGCGGGTCCCTGCCCCCCTCACCTGTAGTAGTTGGGTTTGAAAGGCCCGTTTTTGTTGAGTCCCAGGTATTTGGCCTGATCGTCCGTCAGCTCCGTCAGGTGGGCGTCGAAGGAAGGCAGGTGCAGGCTGGCCACGTACTCGTCTGCGGAGGGGGAGAGGGATGAGGGGCTCGGGGGGGTTGCCCGGCCCCTCGACGCCGCCAGGGAGACGTGGAACTCCTCTAACCCCGTGGATTCACCCTCAACGGCAGAGCTGAACGTCCCCCACAAGGCACAAGGGTCACCCCAAAAAACCTCCGAGCAGGAAGGAGGAGGAGAAAAAGCAAACCCAACAACCCGCCCGTGTTGTAAAGCCGCTGCCTCTGATTCCCTGAAGCCGTTTCTCTCTCTGAAAGTGTTTTACCAGCCCGGGTTGGACGTTTCTCCTCATGTCCCGAACCGCCCGGCAGCCCAGGGGATGGAGGGGTTCCCCTCACTCACCCATCTTCTTGGGCAGCAGGTACACGTCCTGTTTGTAACGGCCCTCGGGAGCGTTGTACAGCTCAATCAGAGCCAGAGCCTGCAGAGATCACAGGGGACACCCAGGGGACAGTCAGGGACGGCCACCGAACGCCCGCAACGGCACAAACCTCTTGGGATCAGAGAGAAGGGCTTGCGAGCTTGAGGGAGGGGGTACCCATTTCCAAAACGCCTTGAAGGAAAGGTTTCCACCTGTGGGTACATCCCTCTGGGTCTCTGGTGAGACCCTGGCACAGGGTGCCCAGAGAGGGGGTGGCAGCCCCACCCCTGGGGGTTTTCAAGGCCAGGCTGGACGGGACCCTGGGCAGCCTGATCGGGTGGGGGATGTACCTGCCCGTGGCAGGGGGGCTGGAATTAGATGATCTTTAAGGTCCCTTCCAACCCAAGTCCATGATTCTCTGAACCCCCGTGTGACCAGAGAGATGGGAGGTGAGATCCCACCCAGCACCTGGGCTTAACGCCCCGGAGCAAACCGCAGCGGGAGGGTGGAAGAGAGGGGAGCAGCCCGAATCCTCTTAAACCTCACAGCCGCCGCGTCACACGGAAACGAAGGCGATCACTCCAAACCCCACGGCCACTCCCTTCAGCAGAAATAAAACCGCATGTCCCCCTCCAAGTTCCGGCTCAATGCAGCTGAGAACCAGGTACAAAACACAGCCCCGGCCTCCGTCAGTTTGGACCCATGGGCATGAGGATAAGGAAATTCCCCACGTTAGCGCGGCTGTGGCCCCCCCGCTCCCGTCAGTCCCCTCTATTTTAACCACTGACCTCCTCCAGATCCCCACAGCTCACCCCGAGGAAGGGGTTTGTGCTGTGGAAATCAGAAGAGGCCAAAGACAAACCCAAGTTTTGCTTCGACCTGTGCTAGGGGAGCTCCCCAGCACCTCACAGAGCTTTGCCACGAAACCTGGTTCATTGAAATGCTCCCCTCAAGTCGGAACTAAAGGTTCATGCCAGCATTAACTGCAGCCAAGAGCTGGTGGTTCCAGTATCTCCGGCACCGGTTTCATCCCGATTCAGCCGCGTATTCCCAGCTCCTTCCAAAATGCCCCCAAGCCCGAGGCTCGTGAGAGGCCCCGGAGCACCCTCCATCCCTCGAGCCCCGGTCCCGCGGCGTACGGACCTGAGTGGTGGCCGTGATGGAGAGGACGAAGGTGGGAACCGTGGAGCAGCTCAGGTTGAGAAGACGGCCCTAGGAGACAGCGGGAGGTGTTTGCAGAAAGCTGAATTCACCCCCAAAGCCAAGCGGAACCAAGTCTCGCGACAGGATTCACCTCTGCCCTTTCCCTGGGCCGGGGGACACACACCAACACAGCGACTCAGGGGCCACCTAAGTGAGCAGCGTTCAAGCTCTGCGCCTCAGTTTCCACCCTAACCCTTAGCTTTAAGGCAAGAGGTTCTGTGGTCCCTAGCAAGAGCCTGTCCCTCCTGCCAGGAGAGCTCGAGGAGGAAGAGGAGACACCCAGCGGGTTTGCTGCAGGGGAAACTCTGCCAAAGCCAGAAGCTGACAGCATTTGGCTGACAGGCTCTAAAGAATGGAATCAGGGGGCACCTCTGTGGCTGCCCGTGGTACACAATACCCCCCACTGCCTCAAGAAATGGAAGAAAAAAAAGAAGAGGAGATGAATCGAGAAACCCTTTCCCGAACTCCAAACCTCCTCTCTAGGTACGGAGCACCCCAGCACCTTCCCACCCAGGCAAACCCTGGGCTGGCAGCGATTTCCCTGAGAGAGAAGCAACGTCGCAGCACGGTTCCGCGCGCACCTCGGCCAGCAGCACCACCCGCTTCCCGTCCGGCCAGATGACGTGGTCCACTTGGGAGCGGACGCGCTCCCAGGTCAGCTCCGGGGTCCGCAGGCTGGTCTGCAAGAGCAGGAGGAAGAGGATGGAGTGGCGGGCGGGCGGGCGGGCGGCGGGGGCAGGAGCAGCCGCGGCGGCGGACTCACCACATCGATCTCGGTGTTGGAGTGGCCCATGTTGCAGACGATGCAGCTGTTCTTCATGCGATCCAGATGTTCTCTGGTCACGACGTTCTTGTTCCCTGCGGGCAGGGAGGGCACAGGTGACCCCGAGGTGTCAGAAACAGAAACCCTCCCATTTCTCCTTCCCTGCACTCAGCTTGGGGCGACACCCCATGAACTTCCACCAGGAGAAGAGCCCTCCTGGAGGTGACAACAACCGAGAAAACCCATGAGACAAGTGCTGATCTTTGGTCCCATGAGTTACGCAGGCTCCAGGAGACCCCTAAAACATCCTTGGGCCACGTGGTTGTGATGTCCTTCCCAGGGGCTGAGGAGGACCCCGGCCAAATAGCAGACTGGGGGCAGGTAGGAGGACAGAGCTCTTGCTGGAGCGCAGCTCTCGCTCTTGTAAAACGAGCAGCACGTGGCAGCGAAGTGTCCTCCATCCCCAGCTCCCCCTGGGCTCTTGGCAACGACTGGTCCTTCTCAGCCCGCTCCAAGGCTCACCCACAACCTCCTCCAGCCCTACCTGTGCAGGTGATGACGACATCCACCTGACGGATTACTTCGCTCAGCTTCACCACCCGAAAACCGTCCATGCTGGCAAAAAAGGGGGAGAGGGACCACGATGAGGAGGAGAAGCCTGTTCCCTCTCTGCCCCAGGCCAGGAGGGATTCTCAACCCCAACGGCAGCTCCGAATTTCTCCCGTGGCAGCCAGGCTTATCCTTCCGCACCCCCAGGGACGCCAGATGAACAAGGAAGGGAAAGGATGCGGAGTCAAACTTGCCCTCACAAATGCTGGGGGGAGCCAGGGGATGCACATTCAGCCAGCCCTGTGTGAACCCCCGAGCAGCTTTCCCAAGCCAGCCGGGTCAGGTTCCTACTGCCTGGTACCCCCACAGCCCCAAAAGCTGCCCCAGCCCTTCCCCATCACACCCCAGCAAGATGTATATTCTCCAAAATGAGTCACAGATCCTCCCAGCTCTGTTTCAGCCTCTGTGAGGGCTTAAAGGAGGCCCGAGAGCAGATGAAGAGATGCTCACAAGCAGCACGTAACATCTTACCAAGCTTGCAGAGCGCAGATGGGGTCGATCTCCGTGACGTAGACGATGGCTCCCAGGGCTTTCAGCGCGGCACAGCACCCCTTGCCGACCTGCCGAGGCAAAGAGTCAGTGTCAAGCTGAGCACGGGTGCAACGATCCCTTCCCTAAACCAGCTCAAGCACGGCCCAGGCTGGGACACGCTCATCCTGACCACCCGCCCGACAGCGGGAGCAGCTCCGTGACACTCCTGGCGAGCGGCTCTTCTGCCACAAGCCCAGCTCCCCTTCGAAGGTCAACAGCCACCAGCCGGCAGGAGCTGCCCAAACCCAACGTGCTCGCAGCCTGCGCAGCCCCCAGCATTGCAGGAGCCCTCCTGAGCTCCCCTCCAAGAGGAGATAAAAGCCAGTCTGGACCAACATGCACTTTCCTCACCCAAAGGGTTTCTTTTTAGCCTTCAGAGCTGTCCTGCACTGATCAGACCCATCCCTCATCCCACACTCCCCGCACGGGGGAGAGCAGAGCTCCTGTAGCAGCATCTCTGGCTCCTCACCACAAAATTAAACCAAAGCCCAGCTCTCCACGCCACTTGCCCACACCAACACCTGGCAAATCTGCACGTACCCGAGCTCAGCCCCGTTTCCCGACCAGCAAGATGCTGCCGGAGAAGAAACATCTCCAGAGACACCCTCAGTAACCACCCAGCTGCGACCTCGGGTCTACTGCAAACAGCCAGGCAGGGCAAACTGGGACCCTCACCCACACCCAAAGGGGAAACCAGTGAGAGTGGAAGGACTCCCTTGTTTTGAAGAAGCCTGCTAAAACTCGGGACAGGCCCCGGAGACTACAACTCCCAGCACAACTCCCAGCTGGAGAATCAAACACCGACCCAGAGCGCCTGGGCAAGAGCCAGCGCAGCCGCTTGGTCGAGCAGAGCCGGGCTCCGCTGGTGTCTAAATAAATTAGTAAGCGTGTTCCTGCCGGGAAAAAGCATTTGCAGCTACTGCCAGGCCCTTCGCAGGGCGGGAAGATAAACACCCACGCAGACCGTGCACAGATGGAGGGAAGGTGTCAGCTCCCGGCTCCGCGCTCTTCCAGGGCAGAATCATTTAACAAGTTCGTGATACGATTTCCCTCAGCTAGAACATTATCCACCAGCGAGATGCAGCCTGCCCCTCCGCCTCCTCTAGTCACAGACTCGGTGACAGCCGGGCTGGAAGCTGAACTCGGTCCAGGGACAGCAGATGGGAACACCCATGGGTAGTTAGAATTCAGGCCAGCGTTCCCAGCAACTGTCGTGTTTGCAGCCCAGCTAATCTGGGAATTCTGGTGCTTGTTCTCCAGCCTCACAGCAGGCTCTAGCAAAATTTCCCTCCGTAATTGCTCACCGGGTTTGATCTAATATCAAGGGTAAGTGGTCTTTGCACAGGGAAGAAGCAAGGCGCTGATCTCAGGGGAAGGATGGCTCGGGGAGGGGAGGCTGACTCCCAGCTTACAAAACTCACCTCCCCATAACCACAAACCACCACTTGCTTCCCTCCAAACATCACATCCGTGGTCCTCTTCAGGCTGGGGGACAGAGAGAGACCTGTGTTGGGATTAGTCAAGCGCACACCGTTGCTGGCACGGGGCAGCGTGCCGCTGCCAGAGCCCCCAAACCCAGGCCCTGCAAGCACGCGGCGAGGGCAAAGCAGTGATGAGCCCGATCTCTGCTCGAGAGGAGCCGGAGCCAAATCCTCGGGTGAGAGCGGCAGCGGGGATGAGGGAGAAGGGTTGGACTCACCCATCCAGGATGGATTCCCGGCAGCAATAGAGGTTATCAAATTTCTGTTTGGTGACGGAGTCGTTCACGTTCATGGCGGGGACACACAGCTTCCCAGCCTTGGAGAGCTGGTACAGCCTGGAAGAGGACAGAGGCAGGTCAGAGAGAGCAGCAACCCACTAAGAGACCTTTAGGTCAGCCTTCTCAAAGCTCCCACCTGTGTACACCGGTCACGCTCTCCTCCACAATCCCTCGGATCTTCTTGAATACGTTGGGGTATTTCTTATAAACCCAGTGGGTCAGGTCCCCTCCGTCATCCAGGATCTAGAGAAGAGGCAAGGAAGAGGAGCAGTCAGGGCTTCCACTGGGAAAAAGCACTTGCTGGGGACAGGACAGGGGGAAAAAAAGAGGTGGAGAGCATCTTCACGCACTGATGGAGGGCTGTTTGGCAGAGGCCTGGGGGCCAGGACTCCTGAGTTCCCCCTAGTTGCCAGCAACTTGGGGTGTCCTCCAGAACACGGAGGATTCCTTACCCCCTGGCGTGGAGCTGCTGGATCCTAACAGGTATTTCTGCCCCTGCTATTGCTCTGGCAGCACTAACTAAACAGGCTGAGATCAGAAGGACGCCACAACATTCATGCCCTGGATGCAAACAGTCGAGAGGAAAGGCTGTGGGAGCTGTCACAGCCCGTCGACACACGCCGTCACATCGCCAGCGATCGCGGATCGTGCGCCACAGCAGTGAGAGGCGTCATCTGCTTCCAGCAAGGGAAAGGGCCCCTGCAGAGCCCCCTCTCTCTTTGGGAGAGAGGATCTGTGTCAAGGGCAGTTGGGGCAGCTCCCGTGGGACTGACCCTGCAGGGAATGAGCTCTTGTGGTTTCTCAGCTCGCTGGCAGCTCCACCAGATGCTCCTGTGCCGTTGGGACATACTCAGGGCACTCCACAGCTCCTGCAACTCCCAACCCAGCTCCAGCTACCGTTCTCCAGGACCCTTTTACTGGGGGTTCAGAGGCCTTTGCAAAACCAGCAGGTACCCAGGGAGTCCCCAGCAGGTTCCCAGAGAGAGAAAAGGGTGAGGAGCACCCAGTGACCACTCCACGGAGGAAGAAGAAGGGCTGGATGAAGGCTCATTACCATGTTGGCCTGCCAGCCGTCTACGTTAACACAGCGGTCAATGCACCACCAGAAGTCATCCTCCGACTCCCCCTTCCAGGCAAACACGGCAACACCTAGAAGAAAAGGAGCATCCTTGGCATCTGCTGAGTTTGGCAGAGCTCTCTCCTGCACGGCCAACTCAGGAAAGCCACGGACAGGCAGGCCAAGGCTCCACGCAGAGATCAAACCACAGCCCACAACAGGATCAGACCCGTTTATCCCTGCCTATGAAGATATTTTGGTCCAAGCCATCCCTCAAAACCACCCGCCCAGGACAAAAGCTGCGGAGTCAGGGAGGGGCTGGGAGGGTTCGGCGTCCTCTCGGCTCTACTCACCGGCTTCTGCCAAGGCAGCAGCCACTTCGTTCTGGGTGGAATAGATGTTGCAGGCAGACCAGCGGCACTGCGCTCCCAGCGCGCACAGCGTCTCGATCAGCACCTGCGAGACAAAGCAGTGAGCAACAGGCCCTGGGTAGCGGTGATGGGCACGAGCTCAGGGCCCCAGGCAAGGAGGAATCCATTCGAGACTGGCTCCAGGAAACACAGGCAGCAGGAGCTGTCTGAAACATTTCCAGAAAAGTGCAGGTGCCCCATTCCCCAAGGCTGGGAAGCTTAAGGGACTTTCTTCCCTGGGGTAAAAGCCGGTTTCTCCCACCCCCAGAACCCCCCAACAAAGCAGCCACTCACCGCGGTCTGCGCTGTGATGTGGGTACAGCCCACGATTTTAGCTCCAGCTAAAGGCTTCTCCCCTTGAGCTCGTTTCCTGAGTGAAATCAGAGCAGACATGTCTGCAGAAGGAAGAGAGGGGGTTTAATGATGGCTTACTCTGGAGAGGTCTCTCTCAGCTAGACCTGCTCTCCTTCCTGGGCTCTCACAGGCTACATCCAGCCTCGCAGTTTTCACTACAGTTGTTACACAGCCAGGGAGAAAACTCTTCATCCCTGGCTTGGCAGGTCCAAAACAGGACCAAACCACCGGTGTCATTTGTCACTTGGCCACGGGAGAGGTCTGGGACAGGCACTGCCTAAGAGGCAGCTAAGGACAGTCACCAGCCCTGCAGCAGAACAGCATCAGGGAGAAGCACCTAAAGACAACAAAAATGGTGCTGCCACGTCTCAGAAGAGCTGCTCTAAACGCGCCTGGATTTTCCTGCTCTTCTACGGCTTCAGCAGCGCGTGTCGAAAAAGAGCCCGAAAGCAAAGTTACCCAATCACCCCACTGGAAATGGTAACTCAGCTTTCCAGGAGCCCCAGGGGAAGGGCTGGGAACCACCCGTTTTCACATCTCCGAAGGCTTCGCGAGATCCTCGCCCATTCAAAGCTTCTCATCCAAAGCCACCAGAACATTAAACCCCGCAAGAGCTCTGCTGCCATTCGAAAACGGATGCCGAGCACCGTTAACGTTTGCTGTCACGTCTGCCTCTTCCCTGCATCATCTGCTGATTTGGGCAGGGGTAAGACAGGGTGTTCAAGGCTGTAATAAGAGTTGGGGGAGATGCCACAGCTCGGCTCCCGGTCTCCAAGGAGCGTGACACCCACGAACCCCACGCTCTGCTTTTACCTTGCTCAGCGATCTCAATCTCTCGGCGCCCGAACTCCGCCTGCTTGATGTTCTTCACGCAGAAGTTGCTGCTGCCTTTGGAGTTGGTTTGCTGTTTCTCTCGGGGGGACACCTCGTCATCAGAGCTGTCTGTGTAGGAGGCAGCTAAAGCCAGGAGAGGAACGCATGTTACCCCGGGTCTCAGGGGTCTGAACTCGGACCCTTTGGGCAGGCTTCAGCTCCGTTTTCGCTTCCCAGCTTTCACACACACACATTTGGGAGAGGACCACGCGCAGACGAGGAGCCTGGTACCTACCGGAGCTGTAGCTGTCGGTGGAAGACTGTGAGATGGAGCGGGACAGCGACCGACGGCCCGTCTTGGTTGGGAACTTGGTGAATTCCTGCATGTCATCTGCAAACTGGATTTGCTAAGAAGCACAAAGGAAGAGAAGTGCTAAATCAGCAGGCGCTCCTGATTCAGGCGCGTCATCTCTCCAGGCTCTATGGGCCCGTGGCTCCCTTCAGTCCGTCTCGACTGCTGTAGAAACAACCATCAAGGAACAGGCTTGGGGCTACCGGCGCCCGAAACTGAACCCCCTCCTCTGCCTGATCATCTGTCACCAGAAGCTCAGAGCATATTTGATGCTTAACATCTGCGGATAAAAAAGAGCCCCCCACAAAGCTTGAAACATCCCCTTCAACCTCTCTCTGGCTCCCTGAGATTCCTGCAAGAACCCCAGACTGCTTGTATGACACAAATACCACGCAGACCTCCAGACAAGCCCCGTGCAGGCGGAGACCCTGCCCTGACACACCCTGCCCCAACCGGTCCCGATGGTTTTCCACCCAAAACTGCAGCAGCGTGAAAACTGGGGTGGTCCCAGCAGACCTCGAGCCCTCCTGGTGCTTCCAGGCTCTTCCCCAGGAGCAGAGCATCCCGCGGGTTAAAAACACGGCACCTCCTTCCAAAACAGACACTAAAAAAGCAGAGGAGGTCAGAGGAAAACGCGGCGAGAGAGAACGTCTCAACAAAAAAAGTAGTTGACATTGCATTGGCTTTCGGGCTCCTCGGCATTACAGATGTTTCCATTGTAAGAGAAGCTCTAAAACAGCCACCCCTCCTCTCCTCTCCGGGCCAGAGGCAACGCGAGGCTCCGGCACCTACCGCCACCTCATCGCTGGGCCAAAAGAAGAAGAAAAATAGCCCTGAACTGCTCAGCTGCCGCACTCGTCCTGTGCGACCACTTGGCCAAAAGCCCTATCGCCGCTTCTGCAAAAGAGAAAAGATGACGGAGGTGAAAGGCAATTAGGAAAAGCGCCGGCGAATGCAGCCCCATGCCCCTCTCCCTGCTCCCAAAGAGCCTCTCCCCTCTGCTCGTGTCGCTGCAGGATTTGATTTTGCCACTTAACGGGGCCAAGACGCCATCGCAGGGAGCGGGGATTAACGAAGCAGCCCTGCAGACCCAGGAGGTCTCGAGAAGAGTCCTGAAGAAATCAAAATGATGGGAAGAGACAGGCCGGGGCTGCCTCGAGGAGGGGTTTTCCCCTGCCACCACCGTCCCAAAAAGCTCCCCGAAAGCTTTGTTGTGGGAAACAGCCTCGAAGGGGAGAAGATTGAAACTATTCAGTTGAGATGATTCCACCCGGAGAGAAGGAATCCGCATAGTCTGGGGCACCCGCATCCCTGGCATGATTATGTGGGGCCGTTAAATGGAGAAACCCGGCTGACGAGCCAAATAAGCGTGGATATTCAGTTCAGGAGGGGAAACGGGGACACAAAACTCACTGCTGAGCCCAAGGGAGGGCACGTGGGGTGAAGGAGGTGACTCCAGCCTCCCCTCTGGGAAGGGACCAGCACCAGATCGCGTCTGTCCTCGCAGCCCCACGGGCACCCGAGGCATTTTTGTGGGTTTTCAGGCAGCTCCTCCAGCCTGGATGTGTTACAGCCCGTTATCTGCTGCCCCGAAGGATCGGGGAACACTAAACAGGAGTTTGCATGTTTGGTTTTGCAACTGGTTTAAGTCGTTTGGTACCGAGGGAGGAACTGGAGGGCGCCGGCACCGAGAGATAAGAGGCAGGAGAGCTTCTAAGGCCAGGCAGGCAGCAGCAGCGTCCTCGGGGCCAGAACTGGTTTCCCAATCAAGGAATGATATTACAGGAATTTGTTCGCGGTCTGTTGCTTGGATCAATCTTCTCCAGACAGCCCGAGAAAGGGTTGTGTCACCTCCGCGCTGGCTGATCGCTTGTGAGCGCTTCCAGTGCGGGGCGAGGGTAGAGATGGGCAATTTCAGAACGAGATTTCCACCCCTTCGTGCCCACTTCTTCCTCTGGCAAGTCATGAAAAACCGGAGGGTGTGAACGTGCCCCATGAAACAGCTGCTGGCATTAGACCAGCTTAAAGCGTGAGCCGAGGAATTTTCTCCGTCTCAGGGAAAGGTTTCCAGGGAAGAGGTGAACCCAGGAGGGAAAACACAGATAACCCAGGTTTCGCCGCTCTGGCCCAGAGTGCAGGTGGGTGTCTGTCCTGGCTTATGTAAACCCTGGGCCAGGGCACCTCCCTGCAGCAAAATGTGGTGCCTGGATGGAGCGAAGCTCGTTTGGGACGCGATGGGAAGGAGAGGGTGGGGATGGAGGGTCGCTGTGCTCCCCAGCCCCACACCACCAAGATCAGCCAGACCCCTTCGAGGGATCGGCTGCGGGTGTTGAGCCAGCTCCAAGGCACAGTCCTGCTTTGTGGGAGAAACAGCAGAAAAGGGGGGGTCTAGAATTCAAGGAGAGGGGAAGAAAAAAAAAACCAAACACCACCACTAAAGAAACCCAAGTGCTGAATTAACCAGAGTAATCCCCGCCGTGGCTTTACCAGAGCTCATCTGAACTCCCCAGCTTAGCAAAATCTGCCCTGTCTAAAATTATCATTGAACGTCGCGGGCGGCTTCCAAACCAAACGAACTGTTCGCACGTCGAACCCCCCCTCGGAGCCTGGTGAATTAACGCAGCGTCCGGCGACCAGCCCAGAGGAAGATGAGGGAGGACGGCGGGTGCCGCGCTTGGGCAATGTGCGTGACCGTCGGCCGCGTTCCCTTCCACGTGCCGGGCTCTCGAGCTGCATTAAGGCGCCGGGAGAAAATCTCGTAATCCCTCGACTCGTCAGGGGAATTTCAATGAACGGCAGCCCCGGCCGGGGGGCTGCGGCTCACGAGAGGGGACCCGGATCGGGACCGTCAGGGGCCGCGGAGAGCGCGATCGCCAAGAAGCGCATCCCAAACCCCATCCTGCTGGAAGAGGCTTTTCCAACCGGGTGGAGCACAAGGGTTTAAGAGCAAGGAAAATATTTTTTCACTGACCAAGGAAGGCAAAACAACGGAGTGCCGATTTCTCTGGGTGGAAACAGGGTCGGGGTGTTCTCCGGTATTGCTACCTTAGAGAAGGGGACAAGGTCCTGTGCCAGATGAGCAGCTCCTCGCTTGGTACCGCTGGGCTTTTTTCGGGGGGAGATGTCCTGTAGGAAAACACCGGGATCCCAAACCTCCTGCCAAGTTTTCGCAAAGCACCGCTGAGCCTGCCCCCGGGCACACCCGCCGGGCCAGAAGCACGTTCTCTCCCCTTGCGAAACCTGGCGAGACGGTGCCCGTTCCCACGCGGGTCCTCCTCTTCCCAACACCGGCCGCTCGCTTTCGGCTCCAACTGCCTCTCTGGGCACTGGGTCTGGCCGAGAAGAGCCCCCACGAGCATCGTCCTTCCCCAAAAAGGGGAAATCGGGATCCCCTGGGCTCTCCCGAGGCACCTCGTTCGCCTGCCCGGCTCATCCCAAAACCACCCCGAAGCAACACGATTGATCGCCTTGGGTGAGCCTTTGCTACGTGAAGGCACCTGCCCAGATGTGGGCACGCCGGCCGGGCAGTCCCCAACCCAGCAGCACACAGGCTTCCTCTCCAGCACGTTCAGCCTCGTTTGTTTAATTATTACGACACAGGAAGGGCAAACAGATTCCAGAGCTGGACTGTTACCCTCTAGACGAACCGGCAGCTCGTGACTGCGGGTTGTGCCACCCTCGCTGGGTTGATCCCGCGTTTTCGCCCAGCAGCCAGGCTGGAGAGCAGCTTTTTGAGCTTATCCAGTAAGAGAGGTTCCAACCCCCCCTCCTCGCCTCCGAGCTGCAGAGGACTTGGTAAATCCAGCTGGATTTACCTCGGGCACAGATGAGCCACGCACGTCTCTCGCACACAAGGCGACCCCGCTTTCTAATTTTAAAACTCTCCCCATCCCCAAAACGGCTTGAGAGAGGATGCTCGAGCTCCTTCGCTGCGCTACGCGTCCCTGATTGCGTCCCCTGCAGCCTCGGGGGACAGGGGCAGAGCAGGTTGGGAAGGAGGAGGATGAAGAGGTTTTGGAAAGCATCCACCAACTCACAGCCATCCCTGGGGCCACACGCTGACCCCGTTCCCCGAGGTGCAGGCTCCACGAGGGGAAGGACACGTGCCAGGGAGCAGCTCCAGGCTCTCATCTTGCCACCACCAGGTCTGCTTTAGCAACCTTATTGGTTTTAAATTGTTATTTTTTTCATTAGGGACAACAGGAGTGATGGCACATCTGCGGTAGCGTAGAAAGAAAAGCACCTTTACAGCCAGCTCTGCCCTGGACTAACCTGGGTGGGGGAACACGAGCAGGCTCTGCGCTTCACCCGAGATGAGGAGGGAGCAGAGAGCCACCCAAAAACCCTCCAGCCTCCCAAGTTTCCTCCACCACGGCTGCAGACGTGACAACGCAGCGCAGTTACCCAGGGAGAAACAGCAAAAATTGGAGCAGAGCACGTTCTCGCAGCAACGCAACCACCTGGAAAGCACAAAAAAACGAAAATAAAAGGCTTCACAACCCACTTCTGCCCTCCCAGGAGAAAGTCTGGAGGGACCCAGGGTCCTGGGACTTCTCCTTTGACTGCAGAGAGCCAGCAGCAGAGAGCAGAACTATTGAGGGCAGCCGGTTCCCCTTATTTAATCTCCTCTCCCAAACAAAAAAAAGCTCTCTGGCAGACGCTGGCAGGGCACTGCCGGTTGCTCACGCAGCTAAAGGCAGCCCTGCCGTGCCCTGTCTTTTAAGTTCATCATTTCTTTGTCATTCACAGAAATCCAGCCAGACGAGCGATGCTTCACGGCTCAAATCTGTGCTCATCCTCCTCGCCAGCCCTGCTCGGGGCTGAGTTTTGCAGATCCGGAGACAGAGACCTCTGCACACTGAGGATTCATTATTATTTCCTCACGGGAAACGCCGCGACTGGTTTCTCACGAGGAGCTGGGTCCGAGTTTGAGCATTTTCTAAAGGACGAGTTGTTTTAATCCATTTATTTGCCGGGGTGAGCCGTCCCGTTCAGCCAACGCAGCAGCGAGGGAGGGAAGAGGCACCCCAGGGGCCGAGGTCTCTTCAGCCACGCATCAGTGGAAGAAAAAAAAGAAAGAAAATCACCAGCGTGAGGCTTTTCTTCTATTCTAGGTCAAAAAAGAAGAGACGAGCAGCAGGTTTGCTTGTGCCACCTCTGCAGAGAGGGGACAGCACTCTCTCAGGCTCTGCTCCTCCAACCATCCAGCTCCCAAAGGGGACCCTCACGCTTCCCAACCGGGAGAATAAAGCCCCCCACAACCTCCTGCCATGTTTTCCTCCTGGGGACACGGGGCTGAAGCCGCCCCAAGCCCTCTCGCCACGGGTTCCCAGCATCTCTCCCCCGCGCCGGCCCTGGGGCTGGCGGCAGTCCCGCCGTGGCCGGGGGGAACGGGCGAGCGCAGCCGTGCCAGGGCGTTTGGTTTGTTTTAGAGGGACTTGGCCGCCGCTGTCCTCAAACCCCCTCGGCCCTGGCTGCGAGAGCCGAGCCCCCGTTCCCACAGGACAACGTCTAGACACCGGGTAGGGAACCCGCCGCAGCCCCCAGCCCTCTGGGGACACGAGCCGAGAGGCCACGTCGTCTTTTTTTGGGGTGGAAATCAGCAAGGCAGGCAGGGGTGGTTTGAAGGTTCCTCTCCCGTGGGGTTAATCCAGCCCTGGAAGGGTATTTCTGGACCGCAGGGTGGAAGGAAAGGAAAAAATCATGTCGCTGGAGCAATCAGTAAGGCTCCCAGCCCGGTCGCTCGCCGTCCTCACCTCCAAACCACCAGCAAGGGGAGGTTTTTTAAGGTGGATTTGGCTCCGTGCCTCACAAACCGCCTGGTTTTACCACCTCCAACCTCTGGCCGAGCACACACCTAGACGACGAGCGGCCGCGTGAATTCAGGCGGGGCTGCGGCCAAGCCGACGGGGAAACTCAGATTTCCAATCCAGGTCAGCTCAGCAGCAGGAGACAGTCCAGCCAGAGCACGAGGTCAGGTGTGGGATTTTTGGGGGGGGGTGTTACATCAGCGATGCCGAGCGCTCAGCAGGCGTCTTCTGCTCCTCCACACCCGCTGGCACAGCACCAAGGGCCCCGGGGAGAGCTGGAAGCGCCACGGCCAGAAAACTTCTGTGGAAGAACGGGACCTGCTTCTGCTCCACGCGTGGCCTTCCCAACAACGAGGGCTTTCTCCTCATGGTTTGCCCCGACCGAAACCTTTAGAAGAAACCTTCAAGTGCTCCCTTTGGACCACGCAGCTGGAAAGAGCTGCCCGAGGGTGCTTTGTGGATCAAAGCGGGGTCGGTGGTGACTTCAGTGCCACCTGGATCTGTCCTTTTGCTCCCAGAGGGTTCAGAGGGCGGGTTTTTTTTTTTCCTCCCTGGAGAAGCAGAAACCTGCCTGGCACTCTCCCCACTGAGCAGGAACCGCAGCCAGATCTGTGCGTGGAAACCTTTACACTGTTCCTGACAAGGAAATAAAAGGGCACCGAGGTTCTGGCAAGGTAAACCGGCCAAGCCCTGATACCAACCTTCATCCTTCACCGGCAGAGAAGGGCTGGTTGGGGAAAGTGCTGGGGGGTAAAAACAAACCCAACCAAAAAAAGCAAACAAAAACCCAACAAGTTTCCATGAGTGCAAGAGGAGAATCAAGGACTTTCACACCTATCCCAAAGCTCAGCAAAAAAAGAAGCTTCAGGAGAAAGAATTACAGAATTGTTTAAGTTAGAAAAGACCTTTAAGATCATCGAGTCCAACCATTAAGCCGGCACTAACTCGTGTCCCCGAGCACCTCGTGCCCATCCCAAGGGTTAAGAGAGGCTGGAAATCACCACAAGATTTCGGTCCTCATGGGAATCACTGTAAAAGCTACAGGAAAAATAGACAGAGGGCAGGATTAATTGAAATAAATGTGATTTTGAGCGCCCAGCTGTTAAATAGTAACTGGGAATAGCTACTGCCTTATAAACACCTCGAGGTCAAAGGTGCGGCGCCTCCAGCGAGAGCAAGGGGAAAGCTCCCCACCAGCAGATAAGGCGGCAGTCCTTGGACTCCAGGAATCAAGGCAAAGGCGCAAACCCTGGCTCTGACTCCGAGGGATATCACCTCCTTCCCAGCAGGAACCGCAGAACTCCATACCCGGGATCCTTTGAGGTTAGCGAACACCCCTCACGTTTTCTACGAACCAGCCGAGCAAACCTCGCGTGTCCACAGCGCAAAAAGCCACCAGGTTGAAGACATCCCAGGCTTCTCACCTACAAATCCACCCCGCCGTGTTGGGGATAATCGGTGTTAACTGGAGTTACCTCGCCCGGGCAGGACCCGCAGCGGCTCTTGGGGCAAACCGAGGCGCAACGGGCCGGCTGCTTCGGAGCTGGAAGCCCACAGAGATGTGCTCGTGCGTCACAGCTGGCCAGGAATCATCTTCAGTTAGTATCGATTTGCAAATTAATTTGAAGACTCATCTACAACCGCAGCCGCATGGAACCGAGGGAAGCCCTTGGACGCGTTGTCAGTGCTCGTGCGGCGACACCGCGCGGGTCTGAGGCGAGGGTGAGCCACAAAATTGAAAACAACAAAAAAAAAATAATCAAAAATCCAAACCTCTCCTCCATAACATCAAGGCAGCCCCTGTGTTTTGGAGGAGGAATCAGCCCACGTGCCTAGTTTTCTCACCACCCCCAGAACCGGCTTGCAAAAATCACAGCATTTCAAGACCTCTTTTGGTCTTTCAAGAGACCAACACAGCAACCAGCACCCGGGTGAGGCTCTGGCCATGCTTAGAGGACCCTCCATCCGCACACCATGGCTCTAAGGGAAAACTGCAGCCAAAACAGGAGCAGTCCGTTTGCAACACGTCCCAGAGAGCTGAGAAATACAGTCAGAAAATTGAAAAATAGGTCATCCCTGCGGCCCCTGCCCTGGCTGATCCCCCAAAAGCCCCTGGCGGTGGTATTCCCACGTGTGCCTCACCTAGAGCTGCTCATTTCTCATCTATCGACACATTCTCCTTCCAGCCCCGGAAAAGACTTTGGTTTTGGTGCGTTCGGTCAGAGAAGAACCTCAAGCTTCACAGAGAAATCGCTACCAGGATGGACAAACATCACCCTCCTGGTCACCGACTCCTCACCCACAAACCGGGTCCCTTCGATTCAGCCTCTTTCTTTTAAAAGGGGCAGGAGGAATAAGAAGCGATGTCCCTGCGGGGCCGGCGAGCTCGGGGAATATTTGGAGAAGGGGTTGGTTGATGTAGGGAGGTGCAGGCTGAGCTGCCTGCAGGAGGCCGATGGCTCCAAGGTCAACACGGCTCGGCCAGATGTTCTCTCGCTCCAAAACATGCCCAGGTTGGACGCAAGCCTCTCCCCACGGTGCAAGAATGCACAATATTTGGGGCTCCCAGCGGGGAGGAGAAAGGAGGAGAGACAGAAAACAGCAGACACAGGTTGAACCTCACCCCGGGGCCATCTGGAAAGGAGGAAACCAAAACGTGACTTTCAGCGAGGCGAAGCCCCGAGGAACCTCCTTCCCGAGCCGCCTACCTTCTCCCTCGCCGCAGAAGGCTGTGAGGAGCTCTTCCCTGCGCCCACACCTCCTGAACAAACCCGCAACCCCCACCCAAACCACGGCTCCCGGACGAAGGAGGGCTGCCAGGCACGAACGGGTCCTGCCAGCCAACTCCAGGTCCGCGGGGAAGCGGCCAAGGGGAAGCTGTACCCACCTCGGAGACCGGCGGGAGCCTCACCCGAATTACAATGCAGCCGGTTTGACGGGCTGGAACATC
This sequence comes from Trogon surrucura, assembly GCA_020746105.1. Taxonomy (NCBI): domain Eukaryota; kingdom Metazoa; phylum Chordata; class Aves; order Trogoniformes; family Trogonidae; genus Trogon; species Trogon surrucura. Next base: position 4,964,968 of record CM036641.1, read on the forward strand.
ATGTCCTCGGCCACCTAAAGTTCTTTGGCTGTCACCAACCTGAAGTAAACAGATTCTGCGGCAGCAACGAGCTCGTTACCAAGGCCACCGTATTGATCCCGAAGTGTAATTAGAATTCACGGTTCGAGCAGCCCGACGTGACAGGGCAACCGGGGGTGGCGGCAACAGCCCCGGCTTCCGCACCCCGCTTCCTCAGGGGCAGGGAGCCCACTGGCTGCTCAAAAAACACCCCAAGCAGCAGCTTTCTCTTCGGCCCATCAGCCAAGACGGCTCAGAGGCCCCCGTTCCCCTACGCTGCGCCCTGCCGAGGGTTAATTGCGCTGAGATGATGCTCAGCCCGAGGTGAGAGGGGTATGGGGCAGCCCAGGTTTGAGCGGTGCTCAGAGTGGCCAAGTCACAGAGTTGCCCAGATTGGAAAAGACCTTTAAAGAACATCAAGCCCAACCATTAACCCAACACCGACAAGTCCCTGAATAATAGACTCTGTCTACCTGACCCTTAAATTCCTCCAGGGATGGGGACTCCATCACTGCCCTGGGCAACTCCTTCCAATGCCTGATAACCCTTTCAGCAAAGAAAGTCTTCCCAATATTGAACCTAAACCTCCCTCGGTGCAACTTGAGGCCGTTCCCTCTTGTTCTATCGCTTGCTACTTGGCTGAACAGACCGATCCCCACCCCTCTGCAACCTCCTTTCAGGTAGCTGTAAAGAAGTTCTCCCCTCAGCCTCTTTTGCTCCGGCCCCAGGCTCCTCGTAAGACTTGTTGTTCAGACCCTTCTCTGGCTTCGTTGCCCTTCTCTGGCTTCGTTGCCCTTCTCTGGCTTCGTTGCCCTTCTCTGGACATGTTCTAGTCCCCTGGGGTTTGGGGCTCCAGCGTACCCCGCTGAGATGGTAACAAGATGTTCCTCCTTGGTGGGACTCCCTGACCCTCCTCCAGCAGCCCCCAGGCCCTGCATTGGCCCAACCCAGAGAGAGAGCGGGGCGGTGTCAAGAGGTAGCAGAAGGTCCTCTGCACCCACAGCAGGCCCCGGGGACAGTCACCTCGAATGTCACCACCGTCTGCCGAGGGAGGGCGAGTCAGAGTCCCCAGATAAGCAGCCCCGATCAAAGGGCTCAGCAGGAAACGCAACAAGCCCTCGGCAAACGCCAACGTCGCCCGTAGGAAGCTCCTGCTGATAAAAGACAGAGGCAGGCACGAGCAAATCCCTTCAGCTGAGTCCCACACCTTCCCCTGCTCCAACACCAGGGACGAGGCACTCGCCGGCTCCTCGAGGAACGACGCGGAGAGGAGCCTCACCCGCAAAGCGCCGCATCGAGCCAGCTGGGTACCCGAAAGGATCAACTCCAGCCTGGCCTCCAGGAGCTGATTTCCCGAGCGAAAACAAAAAATCCCAACCTCTGGCAAGGGAGCACAGGAACAGGCTCCAGCGTTTGAACGGGGCTGGAAAGTAACGGTGAAAACCGTGCGGGTCCCAAAGAAAGTATTGTGGGAGGCTGGTGCCCAGCAGGAGATAACTGGGCGTTTGGGGAAAAGCCTAAAGAAAACACACCAGCGGACTTCCCACGCTCCAGACCCGGCCGCTCACGTGGGAAGGAGGCTCTCATTGAGCCCGGCGGGGCTCGCAGGGGAACCGGAGCCGCTCGGGACGGGTGGCCGAGCCCACGTCACCAAAAGATGCTTCTGAGGGCTGGGGAGAATGAATATCCAACTCCTCTCCCACCTCCAAAGGGCAGACATCAGGGTAGAAACGCAGCGCAGCTCATGCAGGACGGCAGGAGAAGGGAGAAGCAAACGCCGCGCGCCTTGGCACAGCGCTTTGAGGATGGGTTGCGCCCCTCAGATCCCAAAAATTCTCCTTCCTTCCCGCTCTCCAGCCCAACAGTATTTAATTAAGGAATTAAGCATCTTCTGGCCTTGCAGTAGCGCCGGGGCACAAGGACAAAGCCTCTCCTCCAGACAGCAACGAGACCCTCTGAAAAGCCAACCCAGGAAGGACCCAAGAGCGATTTATATCAGAAATAATCGCAATTCTGTCATTTAATACAGCCCTGCCAGTGACCTGTCTGCTCCCAGCCCCCAGTAAACCACCTCCTTTCAAAACATCCTCACGATTTGTTCTCCCCACAGCTCAGGGTACAACCAGCTCAGGCTGTGACTGTATAACCACAGCCACGTGTTCATTAATTAAGTTTTCCTGCACCCCAAGGAAGGCCAGGCCCACCCCAGAAGGTCCATACAGAGCAGGATGAGCCTCTCCACTCATCCCAGCCCAGGCATCTCGTTAGGAGAAGGATAAACTGCGAGAGGAGAGTGAGAAAGCAAAAAAAACCAGAGGGTTTGGGCAAGGAAGCACAGTCGAGTGTTCAGCGTCTGGCTCATCAACCAGGAGAGCAGGTGGTGGCTGCTGCCCCGGACACGCTCACAAAGGCGAAGGAGAATTTATGAGCCTAAGGGATGAAATTCAAGAAAAAGGGAAAACGAGCGACTCTGTCAGCACAAACGAGGATGGTCTCATGCCCCTGGGAGACAGAAGGGGAAGGGGGTTTGTTAGCACCTGGCCTGGCGGAGCTGCAGAGACTCGAGGCGACTTGGGACCGAGAAAAACAGGGTGGAAAAACCATCCCGGGGCAGGGGAGCGGCGGACTGCAGCAGGGTCAGGCACCGCTCGGGCAGCAGGAGAGCGGCTCCGCACGCGACGGCGCAAAGCAGCCGCAGAAACGCTGCTGCGGAGAAGGCGGCCAGTCCTCCCCGGGGCACGGCAGCTCCCCGCAGGCTCCGGGCCCCTCTCCCCAGCCTGCCTTCCCCTGCTCCCACCTCCTGCCACCCCCGTGCCAGCCAGCACGCAGCCTCAGAGCTCGCTAGCACTGCAAAGCCGCAGCGCTGTGCATTAGCATTCCTCGGCGCGATCTCGCCGGCGCCAGCGTCCGCAGGGACACGGCACCGACCCCGACACACCGGCCACGGGCTCACCAGCTTCCAGGGAGGGGGGGGGACGGAGGTACAGCTCAGCTCACCCACGCCACCCCCATCTCCTGAAACCAAATTCGAGGCTTTGGCCCATTTCAGGCGCTCCAGGCGTGCTGCATGAGTAAGCAGATCCATCTGCGGAGAGTCTGTCCGCCCGTCCGTCCGTCTGCCGGCACCCAGGAGCCCGCCAGCCCCACGCCACAAGGGGGTCGGGTGAAGCGACAGACTGGAACGGCGCTCGCCGAGAGCCCCCCCCACTCCCTCCCTCCCCGCTTTGCCGCAAACCCGGCGCCGCGTCCCTCCCGCTCGAGGGCACCCACATCTTGGCTTGGAGTTTAAGGGTCGTGGATTCGGGAAGCATCTGCTTGTCAAGGGCACCCACGGTCTCCAAAGAGGCAGAAAAGCAGGTGCGCAGACGCTGCAGCGATGGCACACGAGGATGTGGAAGAGCACAACCTGCCCTTGAGCTCTCCCGTCGCCTCCACGCCCGTATTCGCTTAACCCGGGCGAGCCACGAGCCTCAGTGTTTGCAAATCCCCCCCGCCCCAGCAACACCGAGGCACACGCTGGAGAAAGCGGAAAGCTCAGCATCACTCACCTCTGCCTGTAAACCACTCCCTGCCAAAGAACTGCCTCGCCCTGACCAAAGCTGGTGTTATTTTGCTGACAGCCCGATTCCCCATAAACTGCAGCGAAAAAGGAGTTTCGGCAGAGGCAGGCAAGCCCAGCTTTTGGGGGGAAACCGCCCCATTTCCACAGAAAGGCTCCAGCTGCGTTCCCCTCGACCGCGTCGGCTCCTACTTAAATCCAGAGTTGATCATATTTAATCTCTTAATCTCTTACCTCCTGCTGTTTCACTTTTTCACCTTAAACGAGTCGCTGACGAGAGAGGAAACACAGACGTCAGCAGTCCCCCTGCCCGGCTGCGCAGCTCGGGCTCGCTCCGGGTGCCCCTGACGGCGAGGAGGACGGAGGCTTGTCAGAACCCGTGAGATCAAGGTGCCTCCAGCTCCGTCCGAGACGCTCCCCCAGGTCTGAGGCTGGACGCGGGATGCTGTCGGGCTCGCACTGGAGCTCTTTCCCCCCGAGAGGCAGCGCAAGTTGAAGCTCCTCTTTGAAAAGCTGTTCGGCGACAGGTCACACGGAGGAGACGGAGCCTGCACTGAGCTTGGCCACGTTCCCACCCTCCCCATCTCCAAACGCTTCACGCAAACCGCATCGGCAGAGTTCAAGGAGCCTGAAAAACCCCAGGAGGGAGTTACTCCAGCAGCACGTCACGATCTCTCCCCTACCTCGATGCTGGTAAATCATCTCTCTCGACCATCTTCGCTGAGAGCTCCAAAAAGTCACTCCAGCTCGCAGTGAAAGAGAAAGGCGTTTTAATGGTTTAATTTCGATCCCGTCTTGAAAGCATCTGAGCTGGGGGCACTCAACGTCTTATCTCAGGAGGGCAATTCTCCCTTCCTCGTCCTTTTATCCTTTGCCAACGCCTCCGCTGCTCTTACCGAGCGCTATTCTATTCGCGGTAACTAGCCAGGCAAGGAAAACAGCGGCCCAAAGCATTTTGTTCCTTGACCTCAGCCGCATCGTGCGCTCCCCGAGATCTTGCTGGCTGCTGATGTTATCGGCCTCAAATGTCGCGTGTCGCTCTGGGCACCTTTAATATCATCACCCGGCCAGCAAAGGTTGCACCAGCCACCGAGTCTGGCTGTGGCTCCTCACAGCAACGAGCCCGTGTGTGCAGCAGCAAATTCAAGGCGATGCAGCATCCCTGAGACATGAGGAAACTTTGCCTCTGAGGATGCTGGATTGATTGCCCCCTACCCATACAGAGCGTTTCTTTTTACGACGCACTCTTTGGCCCCACAGGATACCTCGGGGTTAGTAGTTTGCTCTCCCCTCTCAGAGCAGCCACCTGCAACCTCGCACTGTTCGCTTTGAGAAAGCCGACAGTAACGAAAAGGTAAAAACAATCCCCGAGTTTGAGCCCTGCCTGGCAGAGGCAGAACCCAGCTCCACATTCCTCTGCTCCTTCCTGCAGGCTATGTCCACTGCCCCGGATAAACAGGGCGCAAGGAGAGCCCTCCAGGCTCTCCCCTCCCCAGTGGGGTGAGGAGAGATGCCTCAAACGCAGCCGCCCGACAGTCGGACGCTCCCCTTGTCCCACAGAAGATACGATCTCCCAGAGCAGAACGTCTCCGTTCGCTGCGGCTGCTTTGCCTTTGCTTCCAGCGCGGAGGCAGGCGGCTGCAGCCCCGGGAGAACACGATGTTCAGCACAGCGGGGACCTCCGGCTGCGGCACGAATCCACCCCACAGGCAGGACCGTTACCCAGCCGGGCAGGTCTGCAGCAAGCCAGGAGCACAGGTCTCCGAGAGCTCACCCATCTAAAAGCCGGTTACCCACGTCCCTGGAGGTCCTGCACCCTGCCACGGCGGCACGCGTGCCCCCCAGAAAGGTTACACAGGCGGCGGGGAGCGGCACCAGGAGATCTCAGGAGCTTCTGGGAGAAGGCCTTCAAGGATGGAAGGGTAAAGAGGTGACTCCGGAGAGCTCGGCGATGGACGCTGCTCTGGCAGCTTCTTCCCTGGGCCCAACTGTGCTCCCACCCATAGCTCCAGCAGATTCGGCCCCTGGCCCCAAAAACAATCCAACGCTCCGCATTTCCTCCTGCCGCCCTTCAGAGCGACCTACAGCAGGACTGGCAGGTCGCTGCCGCCAGCTCGGCCTATTTAACGGGTCCCCTTTGTGCGTCCCCACCACAGAGCACTGTCACCTCCACGCACACCCACCGGGGTCCCCAGACCGGCTCCCCCCATCTCACCTGCCCGTCCCCTCGCCCGCGGACCACCCTGTCCCCCAGGCACCCCGATGCCACAGTCAAGCCCCCCGGCCCACCCCCCCTCCACGAGCCAGACGAGGCCGGGGCCGAACCCCAGCACCGACCCCTCTGTCCCCAGTACCCAACCCCCCCAAACCGGGCCAACACCCCTCGGCCCCGTTCGGGACCAGCCGCTCCCAAACCGGACCAGCCCCCCCCCGGGCCGGTTCCAGCGCCCCCCCCGCCCCCGTCCGGTACCGACTCCCCGTCCTGCACTGAACGGGCACAGCCCCCTCCTGCCCCAGGCACCCCCCAGACCGGGCCAGCCCCCGTTTTCCCACCATCCCCCCGCCCGTGGGGGTGCAATTCCCACAGCCGGGCCCCCGCGATACCGGGGGCTTCTGCCCCCGAACCGGGCCGGCCCCCGCCGGTACCGGTACCTTCTTGGGGGCCTTGGTGACGGTGGCCATGAAGGAGTATTTCTCGGCGTCCTCCACCTCCTTGGCCTGCTTCACCTCCTCGCCGCCGGCGGGCTCCGGCACCGACATCCTGAGGGGGAGGAGGATGAGGAGGAGGAGGCGGCGGGGCGGGCCGAGGCCGCCCGCGGTACCGGGCGAGGCGGGGCACGGCGGGGCGGTGGGAGAGCACCGGTTCGGCTCGCCTTAGCCCGGTTCAGGCCGGACTGGGCCCGGCGGCGGAGACTCCGGTGCCGCCGGTTCGCGGGGCGCTGCGGCGGGGACTGCGGCCGCCGCGCTCGGCGCCAGGGGCGGCACGGCCGTGACGTCAGCGCGTACTGACGTCAGCGCGCACCCGCCGGGCAAGTGAGGCCGGAGCAGGGCGGGGAAAGTGCGGGGAGTGGGGGGGCGGGAGCGAGGCCGCAGCGCCCCCTGGCGGCGGCAGGAGGGGAGGGCGGGGGGCGGAGCCTGGGGGCGTGGCCAGGCGCGGGGCGGAGCCTTTTGATTGGTGTGACCTAGTGTGGGGGCGGAGCCTTCGTATGGGGGCGTGGCTTAATAGGGGGCGTGGCCTGTTGTGGGGCGGAGCCTTCTGGTTGATGCAGCCTATTGCGAGGCGGAGCCTCCTGATGGGGGCGTGGCTTAATATGGGGGCGTGGCCTGTTGTGGGGCGGAGCCAATCGTTTGGTGTATCCAGTTGTGGGCGGAGCCTCCTGGTTTGGGGGCGTGGCTTGTTCGTGTGGGCGTGGCTTAAATTTGGGGGCGTGGTCTGTATCTTGGGGGCGGGGCAAAGGGAAGCGGCCGCGGGACGAAACCGAATTGAATCACGAAAGATAAAAGGGACGAATAAGTTCGGGGTTTTTTATTTATTTTTTTTTCCAAGGAAGAGCGTTTACGTTTATTCGGGGGATGGAGGGAGTCAAACAAGCGGGAAAGATTCAAAATAACGCGGAGTGGGGGAAAAATTAACTGGGGAGGGAAAAAAAATGACAAAAAATGGCAAAAAATTCAAGAAAATGGAGAAATCGAGGGAAAAAGCCCAATGACACGGGGTGGCAGGATGCGGGTGGGTGGGGGGACAGGGGAAAGGGCTGGGGGGGCTCCTGCGCCTCTCGTCTCCCAGCCCAGGGAGGCAGAGGGGGCTAGGGAAGCGGGGTGGGGCTGCGTGTCCCCTCCCTCAGTGCCAAAGCCCCCAACTCAGCTCTGTGACCCCCCTCCCTCCGCTCCCCCGTTACCCGTGGGGGTCCCCAAAACCGCCTGGGAATCGTTCCCCTGCACCCCCAGCCTGGGTGGGGGGTGCTGAGCCTGGGCAGGGCTGCCTCCCCCCCTCCTCCTCCTCTTCCCCACCCTGCCTCCATCCCCGGGGGTCCACCACCCCAGAATCCACGCTGACCCCTTCATTTCAGGCACCGACACCCAGTTCCTGTCCCCCAAACGCCCCCATGGGTAACCAGGGTGGGGGGTCCGAGCCCTGCTCCTGCTTTGCTTTCCCAGGGGCATTCCCTTAAAAATACAAGCTGGGAAAACATCAGCGTTTGGCTTCAAACCCCAGGAGGGGTGCGCAGATAACATTTTTAACCAAAATCGCTGCGTCTAGCCACAAAAATGGCCTCTGGCCACCAAAATCTTCCAGCAGCTCTTGGGCCAAAACCCTGTCCCGGACTCGTTGTGCCCCAGGAACCGCGGCCCCGGGGCCCTTTCCGGGTGCCTTTGCCCCGTCAGCAGCTCTGCGGCGGCGATGAGGGGGGCTCCCGGGGGGGGGCAGAATCCTCTTGGGGCATTTGAGGGGGGTCTCGGGGCATTTGAGGGGGGTCTTGGGACACCTGAGGAGGTCTCCGAGCGCTTTGGGATGGTCTCAGGGCAGTGCGGTGAGGCTGGGAGGTTGGTAATGGGTGGGGATGCTGGAAGCAGAGGGACCCTCCCAGCCCAAATCTGGGGGCAGGGAGTTGAGTTTTCACTTTTTCCTGCATTTTCCAGGTGTTTTCACAGGTTTGGGCTGCCCGAAGCATCCTGGGGGGGGTAGTGTTGAGGAGTTGTGGGGTGTAAATTCAGAGGGGGCAGGTGTCGATGCTCCTTACACCCCTCTCAGCATCAAGGGACGCTCCCAGCTCCACTCGTCTGAGTGTTAAGCTGCCCTCACAGCTCTGCCATCATTCAGCTCCAGAGTTAACACCTTCTCCTGTGCAACCAGCTTCTACCTGAAGCTGCAAAAAAAGAGCGGGAGCTCATTACCCCCAGCACCCCCAAGCCCGGGCACCCTGCCTATCCTTAAGAACAGCCTCTGACCTCAAATATATCCCCCCCCGCTCCTCAAATCCGACCATAATGACTGTGGCCTGAACCCGGCGGGATATATATAGGTCCCACTTCCCTGGGAAGGGGATGTGGACCTGGGAAAACCCCCGGCTGCTGCTGGGGAGAGGAAGGGCTGGGCTGAGTCAGCTCCCCTCGAGGAATCCTGTTTGTCAGCAAACGCGGCCCCGATACCCGCAAAAAACCTCCCGGCTCCCATCCTGCCCTTCCCGTGGGGCGAACGATGGGGTGGAGGGGGCTTAATCCTGCGAATCACCCCCTCCTCACCATCCAGGGGGGATGCTGGTGGGGGCTCAGGATGGTGTCGAAACCCCCTCACGCCCTGGGTACCCCCTCCCGGGGATGCTGGCGGGGCGGGATGCGGGGCTCCCCCGTTCCTGGATGGAGCCAGAGCAGGGAGGGAAGGAAATGCCTCTTCCAGCGCTGCCTCTCCAAGTGAAGAGCTTGCAGGAAACTTCGGAGTGTTTGCTTTAAACAGCTGCTTCCCAGCTCGCTGCACACATTTCGGGGGGGGGGCCCCGGCGCCGGGAAAGGGGAGCCCGTGCCTGGAGCCCCGGAGGGAGGCAAAAGGGCAGGAAAGCTGGGTCCTACCCTCTGCCCTCGCACCCTTGGCCGTGAACTCTCGTGTCCATCAACAGGAAAGCGGGGCTGCGGTGGAGGGGAGGGACAGCCTGACCCCCAGCCCGACCTCCGTGGGTCTGAGCGGGAGCGACGGCAGCTTTCCCTGGGTGTCCCCCCCCTCAAATGCAGAGCTCCCCGTGTCCCCCCATGGGGGTGACACAGCCCCAGGGTCCTGGAGCCAGCCCAGGAGGGTCCTGGAGGCAGGACTGGGTGGGGGGGCATGGCCCAGGGTACAACCCTCACCCCCAGCCAGCCCCAGGGGTGACAGATTTCCCCCCCTCATCCATCCCTCCACCCCCCCCAGATGTCCCCTCACCCCCATCAGGGACCCTGCGGGGGGGCAGAGGCTGCGTCCCCCCCCCTCACCCCTGTACCCCCCCCAGCTCTAACGCTTACACAGCGCTACACGTCTCCTGTTTATTAATAATATTAAATATACAAGCTGTTTTCTATTATTTTCTTTAAATAGACTTCTTTAAATGGCTTTGTATAAAATATTTCAACATTTCATCGTATCAAAAAAATACCGAAATGAAAAAACAACCCACAAAAAAACCAAAAAAACAAACAAAAAAACCCACCAGAGGCAAACTAAATCCGACGCAGCTTAAAGGCAAGTTTTCTCCCCCAGAAAGCGGGGCCGGCACGACGTCGGCAACTCCTCCACGGTGCAAATCGGTGCCGGCCTCTCCTCCCCAGTGCAAATCGGTGGTTTGCACCAGCAGGGAGTTTGGCCCCAGCCTCCCTGCTGCAGTCAGGGTTTTTCCTCCTGCTTTACATCAGTCCCTTGCACTGGAAACCCCTCCTTCTGGCAGTCATAAATATGCATATTTCAAAAAAATAATAATAATAAAAAAAAAATTTAATAGCAACGCTTTCTTTAAAAACAGTTTGGTTTTGTCCATATTTTCTTCCGTCGTAGAAAAATAATACTTCAAAAAACAAAAAACAAAACCCCACGCTTCACATTCGGGGCCGGAGGGATGCTGCGGCGGGGCAGGATTTGGCCCAAGGGTTTGGGGGCTCTCCGGGGCTGTCGTACCCCAACCCGAGCTCTTCCCAAAGCCAGGATGGGGGGGAAGCTGAATTAAAAACTCCCCCGGTACCCGGCTGGACCGTCTCCATCTCTTCCACCCACGTCGCTCCAGTCCTTCCCCTCCCCGGCTCCGTTTCCCTTCTCCGAAAAAGCGCAGTCACCAAAGAAATCCAGGCGCCGGCGAGGCCAGCTCGCAGCAAGAACCCCGCGAGGGGACAGGACAGACCCCCCCCCAAACCCGCCTCCACCCTGCTAAAACACTTCTGTGGGATAAAGACTTTCAGCCGCTATATTAAAAATAAAACCCGACCCGGTGAGCCGAGGCCAGCTCGGGACCGGAGCCAGGTCTCCGGTGGGAGGAGGGTGGGGGGAGCGGGACGGTGCTGAGCATCCCCCCCCCCCCTCAATCAAACCCAGGGTGGGCTTTAAATATTCACAGTGTGAGGGTTTAAAGTCGCAAAGTCGGGGTCGTGCGGTCCAGGGAGGAGCGGGGGGACCGCCCCCATCTTGCACCAGCATCCAGGATGCTCCAGCCACGGGTGAAGGTGGTGGTGGGGGGGGGTGATGGGTGCTGGTCCGACCCCCACCGTGCTGGGAGAAGAGCCAGGGGGGTTCAGGGAGCTGATTCCCTCCGTATTCAGCCAACAGGATCCATCAAACCGCATCCAGCATCTTGCTCAGCACCGCGGCTGCCGGCCGGGCACAACCCTTGGGTGACGGTCCCGACGCCTTCCAGCCCTTCTCGTCCCGGGGGGGGGCTCCTCTCGGGGTGCAGCCTCCCCTCCCCAACTCTTTCGTCCCTACCAGGGAGGGTGGTGTGGTTTGTGGTTTTTTTTTTTTTTCCTTTTTTGCAGTCTCTGGCGAGAAGGAAGATGGATGGTGGGGGGGCTCGTCGACCACCCTCCTTCGCACGGCGAGGAGCATCCGGATCCGTCGCCACCCCGAGCAGCTTCACATCCCGCCTCGGGCCCTGGGGAAAGGAGGAGAAGGATGAGTGGGAGACGGAGAAACACCTCAAAAACCACAAGAAAAAAAAAAAAAAAACATATATATTTTAAGAAAGTGCCGGTAATGGATTAACGAGCTGCAAAACCGCGTGCTGGCAGCGCCGGGGTGCAGACCTGCTCCTCTCTGTGTCATCCCACTCCTCTGCCAGCAGCCAAATTTCCCTGCCTGGGGTTGAGGTCAGTGCTCATGGGGATCCCCCAGGGACCCCTCCGCTGTCCCAGATCGGAGCCCTGCCAGGTCCCATCCAGCCCCTGCTCACCTTAGAGGTCCTGAGTCTCCAGCTCTGGACAATCCCTCGCTCCTTGCAACGCCCTGCATGGGAAAATTGGGGGTGTTTAGGGCAGGGCAGCCCAGGGTGGGGGTCCCCAAGGCGTCCCCCCCCACCCTAAGCAAGATGGTGTGACACCCACCTCCTCTCCGGCTCCTCAGGGTCACAGCCTCCATCTTCCAGCTGCCGCTCCAGGACCTGAACAATAGGAGAGGGAACGGGCAGGTGAGTCCTGGGGAAGGGGAGGGGGATCTCGCCCCCCCGTAACATCCTCCCGCCCCGCTCAGCGCCACCACTTGCCCCCTTGCCACCCAGTCTCAAAAAACGACGGGGAAAGTGGGGTTCAACCCCCATGGATCGAGACACAAATGGGGAAACTGAGGCAGGAGAGGATGCTGGTACCTCAGGAAGAAGGCAACGACTCGGCAGAGGGTGGTCTTACCCTGGATTTAAACTTGTAGAAGAGCAGCCCTCCCATGGCCAGCAAGACGGCCACCACGCTGGCCACCGTGATGTATATGAGGGGCTCCCGGCGGCCCTCCCCGGCAGGCGGCTCCTTCCTGCGCTGCTCTGCGCTCAGAACAAACCCAGAGTCAAAGCTGGGGCCGGCGCCGCCGTCCTGGGGCTCCCGCAACCGGCTCAGCCCCCAGCCTCGCACCCTCGCCCCGGGGCCGCCCGGCGCTGGGTCCCGCGGCTCCGGGGCCATCCTGGAGAAACGGCGCTGAGTGACGGGCTCGGACGATGCCTCGGCGGGACGGATCCTGGCTCCGCCGCCTGCCGAGCCGGCGCCGGGGGATGCTGCCGGCGCGGTGGTCCTGAGCCCGCCGGGATGCTCCGGGAGGATGGAAGGTTCCTCCTTCTCAGCCGGATCCTGCGGCGAGGGGCCGGCCAGCGCTTCGGTGCGCCCCTCCACCAGCTCTCCATCCCCACGCAGGATGGGGACATCCAGCGCCGCCAGGTTAAGGGTCCCGGCCGGATCCTGAAGGGTTTTGGCGCTCTTCGGAGCCATCTGCTGCATCGCGGGGGACGGCACCGCCACCGCGTCACCTACCCCGGCACCCAGGACCTCCTCGGTCCCCGAGCCGCCGTCCGTGCTACTGGGGGGCTGAGACGGGGCGTCTAAGTCAGCGAGGGTGGGATGGAGGAGGCTGTAAGGGACCTGGGTGCTAGCGGGTGCCACCTCCCTGCCGGCACGGGTGGCAGCGGAGAGGGAGGGCTGGGTGGTAGGAGGGAGGGCAGGGGACAGGCAATTGCAGTCAGGATCTGTCCCCACACCTGAAAGAAGCAGAGAGAAGAGATGGCCGTGGGGTCACCAGCCTCTAAGAGGGGCATAGCCAGCAGATCCGAGGTCGGGGAGGGGGCAGCATCCCCATCCCTCCCTGCAGCCCCAAGCAAGCAGGGTCAAACAGTTTCCCACCCAAAAAAAAAAAAAAATCCGGGGGTGAAGGTGAGACAGGGAGCAGACAGGGACAGAGGTAGCGGCACAAAGAGGACAAGGAACAGGCAGGATGAAGCAAACCCGAATCCTCGGGTGCCCTGAGCCGACGGCAGTGGGTTATCCACGACTTGCGGGTGCCGGGCAGCCACATTCAAACGTCCCCCACGGCCCAGGGACACGGCACAGCTTCGACACGTGGACGACAGCGAGGCACGTCCTCCACGGGCATGCAAACACACAGCACGGACGCTCGCAAAAGCACGGATGGCAACACGGGGCTCTTCCGCCCCAGCGGGCAACGCTCTCCCCCGAAGCTTTGGTACAGGGGAAACTGAGGCACGGGGTGGCTGAAGTGACACAGCTGAGGTCACGAAGCACGTCAGCGGCAGAGGCGTCCCGGCGCCTTGATTTCTCCGTGTTACGCTCAACCCGGGCGCTGGGGCTTTGAGACGAAGCCAAGCCTGATGCCTCCAACGGGCTGACAGAGATGCCTCCTTAATCCCCCTCAGCATCTCCCTCTGGCTTTGTTCCCAGCAGGATTCGGCCCAAACCCCACCTCCAAAGGGTGGCCAAGCCCCTTCTCCCAACCCCAAGCTTCTCCTGGACACAGAGCTCGCCGACACACCGCCAAGCCCGCCCCACGGGGACGGCCACCAGACGAGCAACACAGACCGAGACCAAGGCAGACACGGGCCGTGCCCACGTGTGCCCACGGACGGGGACACGCGGCTGCCAAGCTGCTCCATGCAGGTGAGCCCAAGCCCCTCCTCTGCCCCTCAATCTGGGTTTGGTGGGCAGAGACAAAGCCTCAGCATCTCACCTGGGGAGGATTCGGCCTTCCTGGGTCCCGAGCAGGTCCTGCGGTAGACCTGGCTGCAATCCTTCTTGAAGGTCTCCTGGTTCTGCAGGAGCTGGTTGATGTCCTGGAAGAACTGCTTCACCAGCACCAGCATCTCATAAGGGGAGGTGGTGAACTCCTCAAAGCACTGCTGCGAGAGCTGGAGGAAGAGCCGGGCTCAGCATCGGCCCCAGGACCCAGGTACCGCACCCAGGGTGGGGTTTGACCCCCTCCTAGGCTGCCCACGCCCACACACGCCCCATCTCTGCCCACCCCAGGATGCTCTGGACACCGGATTTCACCCCAGGATGAGGGCTCAGACCCACAGACATGAGCCAAGGCACACCTCGTACCTCTCTCTCCTCGTCGTTCTCGTCCTCGATGCAGGGGTCGACGCTCTCGTCGATGCGCTTGTACATCTTGCGCACCGCCTGCATCTTCTTGGCGTTGGCCGAGTTCTCCTTGAACTCCGTTCGCTTCAGGATCTTGCCCAGCAGAGGAAAAGCAGCTTTCACGTAGCAGACAGAGTCATTCTGCGAGGACACCGCCCAAAATAGTGAGATGTTACCGCACGAGCAGATGCGGCAGCACCCGTCCTGTTCTGCCTGGGGGAAACTGAGGCACAGAGCCACAAAAGGGCTCACTATGGTCCCACAGGCTGCCCAAACCACCGGGCCAGGCAGGATGGGTCCCTCCTGGGCTGCCTCCTGCAAAGAGGGGCTGGAGAAGGGACATTGGGGATGCAGGGAACCCTCCCACAGGCACCATCCACTCCTGTCCCTTTCTGTCACCTAGTGCCCAGCAAGGAGCCACTCACCAACTGCGTCTTATCGATGAATTCGAAGGAGACCCTGCCCGGGTGCTGCATCTGGGTGTCAGCCTGGAAGGAGAGAGCAGGATGTCACCCCATAGCCCCAGGAAGGGACACAACACAGCGGGAAGGGGCAGCAGAGCCACCACGGGCACCCCAATGCTTTGAAGTGGCACCTGAGCCCCCCAAATCCAGAGAGCTGAAGGTGTGGGGGCGAGCTGCTCCCACCTCTGCTTCATCCCACACCATCCTCCTCCTCCCACAGACACTTCCTTAAGGTCAGACCCCTGGAAGGGCTGAGCCCAGGATCCCTGCTTTCCCATACTAGTGATGTCCGCCTCCTCCTCTTCTTTCTCCCACCACAGCAGAGCCCAGCCCTGCTCGATTCTCCCCCTCTGCAGGGCTAAAGCCCAGCTGCAAAAGAGCATCCTGACACCGAGGTCACACAGTCCGCAAAATGCTGGGGTCCCACTCCCTAAAAAAAGCTCCGAGGCCGGCATCCCAGGCTTGGGAGGGAGAGGGCTGCCAGAATTGCCGGCCGGCCGGCAATTCTGGCAGCCCTCGCCCTCCCAAGCCTGGGATGCCGGCCCGGAAACAATTGCTCCATTATCCCGCAGAGGCTGGAGTGAGGGTTGGCTCCTCCGCCAGCGGGAAGAGGAGAGGGCTGCAAGCCCCGTGAAGAAAACCACGACTTCCATTCAAACCTGCTCCAGCCCTTTTGTCACCCCCACCCCAGTCCCAAACCACGCAACCCCACTTTTAATCTCTCTGGCGGGGAGGGATTGCAAAACCAAAGGTTTCCCCGAGGCGCTGGGGTTTGCAGGGGCAAAGGAAATCGAGCTTGCATGCTCGTTATCTGCCCGCTCCTGGCACTGTAGCTTGAAGAGGAAGAGGTAAAGCGAGTCCGGACGCAGCGGTTACCCGCCGTGAGCCGGAGAGCTCGATGCAAAAAAAGCAAAAGGAGGATTTCGGAGGCACCCGCGATCGCCTCTCGCCCCGCGCACCCCCGTTCGCAGCGAACAGCGGAATTTAATCTGCGACAACCGCGCAAATCCCTGCGTGCCCCCGATTCCCGCTTTCTCCCCGGAACGTCCGCGTGATTCCCCCGCTCACTCGGAGGTGAGCCAAGGGCCAGGACGAGATACGGCCCCAGCAGCCAGGATGGGGCCAGGGGTTGCCTCCCTGGGGAGTGGACGCGAGCACCCGGAGCTGCCCATGGGCCATGCGGGATGAAGGCACCCATCACTCCAGCCCGGCAGGCTCCATCACCCAGCTAGCCTGGCCGCTGGCCCCCCTCGCTGCCTGCCACCCACCCACAGCCCCATTGCCAGCCCAGCTTCCAGGCAAGCAGCTGGACTCAGGAATGCAGCCGGATTCCTTCGCTTAACCCCTGCGCAGCCGCCTTGGAAGACGCCCCGGTCCGGCAGCACCCGGCCCCTCCGCTGCTTCCCCATCGCCCCTGCATCCAAGCCCCACTCATGTCTCCTCCCTGATCACGATCCTGCTTCTCATCTTCTTCAGTTCTCTCGCTGGCACTTTTCTGCAGCCCCCCCTTGCTAAAGGCATGACAATATGTGCCCCCCCCACCCAGCCCGTTTGTCCCTCGTGCCCACAGATGCTCAGCTCCTGGGTACCACCGCTTTGCTGGCGGAGCTGAAAATAAACCGATTTGCCTATTTTCAGCCCCAAATCTACACCTGCCCAGCCCCAGACAAGCCCCCCATCCCGCAGCAGAGCCCAAGGAGGGCACTCACCAGCTCCTCCAGCTCGGCCAGGTGCTTCTCCGTGATGATCTGCTGGCAGTAGCTGTTCTGCTCCGTCTCATGGATGCTGCAGACCAGGAGGAGGAGGAGGGACGACAGTAGGGTGCAGCGGAGCAGGCACACCTGAGCATGACAGAGAAAAGGCTTGAAGCAGGGCTAACCTTGCACCCTGAGCCCCACCACCCCCCGAGTGGCCACCTTTGCGGGGAACAGGGCTTGCTCACGGTCCAGCAGGATAACCCCACCCTGGTCCTATGTTTAGGAGCTCCGGGGAATTTCCCGGTGACCGACACAGGAGCAGCGTGGCTGGGGCCCGGCTGGCACAAACCTGATCGTGGCTCTTGGCCACCTCCAGGCTCCCCCCATCCAGCCCTCGTCCCCTCTCCCACTCCATTTCTCCGTCTCTCCTGCAAATCTTCGCCTCCACCCTGACTCTTGGGAGCCTTCTGACGAACTGACCCACCCAGCCCCAAAAATCCTCTTCCCACCCCTGCGGACCCCCCCAGCCTCCAGTGCTTGCACCCGCCGGGCTCTTTCCATGCAGCAACTCTGGCATCACCCCAAATTCCTCTCCCAACCCCTCTGTGAAGAAACAGGGAGGCCCCAAACCGTGGCAGGACCCCAGCAAGCAGCCAGGCTCACCCCGGGGCCAAGACACCCGGTGTGGGGAGGGAAAAGCCCCCCGAGGTGGGTGGGTGTACCCCCCAACCCGGTGTTACCGGCACCGAGAGGGTGCCCGGGTGATGGGTGGAGGGGGGAGTGTGGGAATTTCCCTTGGAGGTTGTCCAGAAATCCTCCTCTCTTGTGAAATTGCAAGATGCCGCCCGGGCCACCGCCGAGCCCCGGCCACGGCTGGCCGGAGCCTCACCCCGCCGGGAACGGGCGGAACCGGGCACGGGGCCGGAGCTGCAGCCTCCCCCCGCCGGGTCCCGCGACCGCTTCGGGGCTAGAACCGAGAACCGGGACGGAAACGGGGCTTCGCCCCGCGGGGCCGGGAGCCGGGACGGGGCTGAGAGCCGAGAACCGGGGCGGGGACCCCGGCGGGGCCGGGGAGGGCGGGGGCGGGGAATGGCTTCGGGAGCCGAGAACCGGAGCGGGACCGGACCGAGCCGGGGCTGCAGCATCACCCCGCCGGCAGCCGAGCCCTCCGAAGGGTGGGGAGGGCGCTTCGCCACGTCCCCCGGGGAGGGGGTAACGAGGAGCACCGGGGCTCCCCGCGCAGGTTGCGGCGGGGCGGTGGTCGCGGTCGGGGGAGGGGGGTTAGCGCGGGGACCCGCCGTACCTTGGCTCCGAGGCGGGGCATGGAGGCTGCCGTGGGGCCGGGGCTGCGGCGGTGGGGCCGGGCGAGGCGAGGCGAGGCGAGGCGAAGGCGGCGGGGCCGAGCGGGGCCGGGGCTGAGCCGCCGCCTCCGCCGCGCTCGCCTTTATAGAGCCGCGGCGGCAGCATGTGGTTTATGAGAAAGGGCTGGCGGGCGGCCAGCCCCGGGCTCGGCCCGGCCAGCCCCTCGGCTCGGCTCGGCTCGCATCGGCCCCGATCGGATCGGCCCCCCTCGGCTCAGCTCGGCTCGGTTCGGATCGGATCAGATTGGATCGGATCAGATAGAATCGGCCCCCTCGGCTCGGATTGGCCCAGATCGAATCAGATCAGCCCCCTCGGCTCAGCTCGGCTGGGTTTGGATCGGATCAGATCAGATCGAATCGGCCCCCTCGGCTCGGATCGGCCCAGATTGGATCAGATCAGATCGAATCGGATCGGCCCCCTCGCCTCAGCTCGGCTCGGTTCGGGTCGGATCAGATCAGATCGGATCGACCTGCTCAGGTCGGCTCGGCCCCGATCGGATCGGATCGGATTGGCTCCCTCAGCTCAGCTGGGCTCGACTCGGTTCGGAACAATTCGAGATTCCAGCAGAGCGGCTGTGCACACGTACAGACACATACGTGCACACGTGTGCACACGCCAGGGGCAGATACACATCCTTGTCTGTCTGTGTGTGTGCACGCCCCTTGGGACACAGGCGTGCACGACACTGGAGCCTGCACACACGCACACAGCACAGCGTGTGCGACACTGGGGTTTGCATGCATGTCCGTGTGTGGTCACCCCTGGGCACTCATGCCAGTGTACGTGCACAGCACATACGCACTCACACACGGGCTCTGGGATTGCATGTGTGTGGTCACTGTGGGGCACTTGAGCCCCTGCACACACAGCACATGCACACACACACGTGTCCTGGGGCCTGCACACGTGTGTGTGTGCGCTCACTTCTGGGCGTGTGCACACACAGCACAAATGCACACATGCCTACGTGCGTGCTTACATGCACACATGCCTACGTGCGTGCTTATGGCTGGGCACGCACACACGTGACGCCACATGTGTGTGCACGCACAGACCCCGTGCCTGCATGCACAGACACAAGCGCGCACACACCGCCTGCACGCTCACTGCATGTGTGCTCCCAAACCCACACCCAGTGTGCACACACGCACAAGCCCCTACACTCACACACTCTTGCACCCACACTTGTGTCACTGCTCAACTGTGTGCGCACGCCCACACGTATGCATTCCGCGTGCACGTGGTTACATGTCTGGATTTGTGCACAAACCACAAATACACGTGCATCCCTTGCACGCACACTCGTGCACCCAGACACTCACCTGCAGCTGGCGCAAACCTGTGCACAAACTGTGGACGTGCAGGGATGGATCCATCCATGTGGGTGTGCAAGGACAGATCCATGGGCATGGGTGGATCCGTGTGCGCGTAAGCACATCCACGAGTGCACGAGCAGGTCCGTGTGGGTGGGTGCGCACGAGTGGATTCGTGGGCACAGGGCTGGATCGATTTGCATGTGTGTGCATGCAGAGACCCATGTGCCTGGATGGACCCACTCGTGCATGGATGGGATCACCTGTGCGTAGATAGATCCACATGTGCACGAACAGATCTGTTTGTACAGGCGTGCGTGGAGCGATTCGTGTGTGCAGGGCTGAATCCATTTGCGTGGATGGATCCAGATGCGTGTGGACAGATCCACACGTGCACGACCAGATCCGTTTGTGTGGGCGTGCATGGACAGACCTGCGTGCACCGATGGATCCACACGAGCACAGATGGCTCCATGTGTGGACAAACAGCTCCATTTGCACGGACGCACACGAAGCGATCCCCGAGATCCATGTGCAAGGAAACACGTGCACGGACCCCTCAGAGGATGGGACCACCGCCCGCAGAAAGCCCCCGTCCCCTGCGCTGGGGATTTTCCTTTTTGCCACTTCTTTGCAGGCAACTGGAAACAATTAGTCGCCATGAGGCGAGCCCTTGCTTTCCAAAGCGTTCAGCAGGGAAGCAGAAAAGCAAAAGAATACTACGTGAACCCAGCGGGCTGCAAGTGGTGGCCCCAGGGGCTGCGGCTGTGACAAGGGTCCGGTGACAACGGGGCCACATGTCGGTGACAGTCACCACATCCGAGCTTCGAGGAAGCAGTGGTATCTTCTCCCCGGAAACGCGGGTTGAGCTTTCTGAAGCTGCTGAGGGTTTTTCTCGGAGCTGAGCTAACCCCAAGCAAGCAGAGGGACCCAGATTGGGGACCTGGTAGAGGGACAACAGCGATTTGGGGTCGGGGAGGAGCAGGGAGCCCTCCGGAGATGGGGACAGCAGCGACAGCCCTGTGCTGGCATCATATCTGCGCCGGTTAATGGATGCCACGTGTGTCCTTATCACCCATGGGCGGCCCTTGGCAACTGCACGAAGATAAACATTGATGCTGAGGATGATGGGGATGTGGGGGGAGGAAGGAAGCTGGGGTTAAAAATGAGCAGCACTGACCAAAACCCCCACACTTTCTGCCTCGAGATGTCAAGAGATTATCTTCATTTTCCACCATGCGCTGTCCTGGCAGCCCCAGCAGCACCCAGCAGTGAGAGGACACCGGGGTGGGAACCCAAGGGACACAGTTGGGTGACGCCAGCCGTGGGGGGTGACTCACAGGGACCCCGTGCCAGCGCGTGAGGCCCTTTCACACCCATGGAGGACCGCGCTCCTTCTTATCTCCCGCACACACTCATGCTTCACCACCCCTCTTTTTAAAGTGACCGGAAAAAGTGTCACATCCCCAAGTCATGGGACGAGTGAGCTTGGGAAGGGGGACAGCGGGACGCCGTCGCGCTCGGGTTAATATTTCACCCCCTGCGTGAGGGAGGATGAGAGCAGCAGCTGCCTCTATTTTTTTTTATTTTTTTTTTTGGCAGGGAAGTGGCTTTTGCCCCTCCTCCCCTCCCGAACCTGCCCGAATCCCTGAGTCACGGGGCAGAAATAGAGACAAGCAAGAACGGCAGCAGGTGACAGCAGTGGCAGTAATCACCCCCCGCCTGCAAAATTTGGGACCTGGCTGCCCCTCTCCCAGCTGCAAACTGGGACCAGTGTCACTGTTAGCGCTCTGGTGCTGCCCCGGGGGCTGCTGTCCCTATCTCTCCTGTAGCCACTTCTGAGCCCTGAGGCTGTCACCCACGTGGGAAAGGCTGGGGGGGGTCTCCTGGGCATCCGGGGAGGTCCCTGTGTCTGCTGGCCCCTGCACAGGGGGCTGCAGGGATGCGGGATGCTCCCAAGGGACTGGACCCCTCACCAGGACCATCCCACTTGCAGCTGCGTCACCTCCGTGTCTGAGGTCAGAGCATCCCCGGACCTCGACCCTCCCTTTCAGGGAGCTGGTGGTGATGCTTTTCCCACCCCAAAGGGAGCAGAAGTACATCCCGACCCAATGCCTCCTTTGGGGGAGGGCTTTTTTGGTCCACCGAGCACCGAAAAGGGAGGAAGACCTGCAGCGCATCCGAACTCCTGCCCTGGCTGTGTCGGGGGATGAGCCAACAGAGAAAGTTATATCCAGCAAGAAAGTCCTGTGAGCTCTTCATCAGTTCCTCCCCTGGTGATTCACCGCAGGGCCAGGATGATCCCGCCGCAGCCGGTGGACAAGTGTCCCCGGGTGCTGCTGCGGGGCCGGCACTGCCGCCCCCGCCCTCGGCACGATGGAGCCGCGTGTGCCCAGGCTGGAAATCCCCGTGGGAAGGCCCCGAGCCAGTTCCTCGAGGAGCGGAGGAATGCTGCCAGCGGTGGGGACTCGGGATGGCCGGAGCCTTCATCCCACAGCGAGCCCTCCGCTTCCTCTCCTCCATCCTTCCTGCACCGTCTTCTCCAGACTGGGACCCTCTGTCCTGCTTTGGCCCCAGCGCCACCCAGCCCTGATCACCTCCGCAGGGTGGGCACCCAGAGGAGGGGATCGCTGGCTGGTTCTGGGTGCAGGGGAATGGTTGGGAGGCCAGGCTGGGAGCGAGGAAACCGCAGGGTCAGGCTGTGTCTGGAGAAAAGTCCCTTCTTTAAAGTTATCATAACCCGGGGACCTCATGTCCTTGACCGCGGAAGACTCTCGGGGGACCTGCCATCCCCCCCGCAGCGTGCTGGGGGGGTCCCTGGGCAGGGATGAAGCTCAGCTCCTTGGCTCGGGGAGGGGTCGCCCGTGCCAGGCGGTGCAGGGAGGGGGGCACAGAGGGCGGGTGGATGCCCCACACGGGTCACCGGCGCGTCCCCAGTCCTCGTGGCCGGGGCTGAGTCATGCCAAGCTCCAGCTCCGCTCCTCCCTCCACCCAGGAATGTGGTTGGAGCCAGAACCAGAGCCAAAAACCCTCTCCGGCGGCTGCCCGATGGCACCCCCCGAGGCTGGGGGTCACGAGGGGCGACTGGAGGTGCCACCAGCAGTTTCAGGGTGGTGGCTGGAGGTTGCCCGACCTGCAGCATCTCCCCATGTCCAAGCTCTGAGAGACAGCACCCATGGGTGCTCGCCAGCACCCTCGATATACCCTGAACCAGGGTGCTTGGGGGGGTCAGAGCCCCCAGTGTACCCCAGAGCCCCACGCAGGGAGTGCTCGGCGTCACCAGGTGCTCATGACATGATGCCACATGGGTGCAACCTCAGCACCCTCCTGCTCAGCCCGGCTAGAGCCAAGGGGGTGCTCGTCCATGGAGGGGGGGTCTGGGGGCTGTGCCGGGAGCAGCTGGGCACGGCGGGGGCAGCACGGCTCCGTGCCAGGACCGGGGACAGGATGGACAAAGGACTTGGGAGGCTTGATCTCGGCGCCATGGAGAAGGACCCACTGGCGGCACCCACCCCGGGAGGGCTGGGGGGGTCCCTGGCTGTCACCAGTGTCGGGCATGAGCTTGTGCCAAACCCTCCCTGGGATGCCACGGCCCTGTGATGGATGAGCCAGCATCACCCCTGACCTCGGCACGCATCCCGGTGGCTGAATCCCTCCTTCACCCCCCAAGTCAGAGCATCTGCACCCCACCACCGGGCTGGCTGCTGGCTGACGGGGTGACACCCTGAAACGCAGGGGCTGGAGGGGGTGTTTCGAGCTGCCGAGCAACGGAGATGCTGCCGAGGCGTCGCGGGGAGGGTCTGGAACAGAGGAGCCGTTTGTCCTCCCTGCCGGGGCCGGTTGTTTATCTGCAGCCGGAGCGGTTTACATCAGCGACTGGCCCCGATCTCCACCGCGGACGCACGGACGCGGGGCCCCGTCCCCAGCTGCACCCCCAGGGGTCCCCCAGTGCCGCTGGGGAAGAAAAGATTGGTCGAGGGGTGAGTGAAAACCCCGCGAGGACTGAGTCATGGGCCCCTCCTCCCCCACGCCCGGCAGAAGCTCTACCCCGCGCAGGATCCGTCCCCTGAGCTCCTTGCCCTGTTTGCAGTCTTAGGGGACGGACACAACACCCTCAGCCCCAAGGGACATCCCTGCCAGCCATAAGGACACCCTGGAGGACAAGAACCAGTCCTTGGGTGATGCAGGGTGTATCGAGGCTCAACGCCCCGTCATGTCCCTCGCTGGGGATGGAGGGAGACCGAAACAGGCATTTATGGGGCCGGATGGGTGGTTGGGTGGGTGGATGGATGGATGGATGGGTGGATGGATGGGTGGATGGATGGATGGATGGACAGACAAACCATCACCCACCAGACCCCCCTGCAGCCTGCGAAACCCCGTAATCTTACTGCCTGACACCAGTCACAATCCCCAAGGGGTGTCTGGGGACTGCCCCGTCCCCACACAGGGCTCAGCCCCCGGGACAGCCCCGCACCCGGGGAGGGGGGACAAGCACGAAGGGCCCCGCTCGCTGGGGAGGGAGCCCTTGCCTCCCGAAAGGAAGCGGCTCCTGCCAGGAATTCGAGGCATTACTCAGCTCAGGCGGCCGCAGATCAGCTGTTTGGACACGCAGAACCTGTTTTTCATTAGCAGCAGAAGTTTTAACACCCTAAAAAAATCTTCCTCTGCCCCTCCTGCCCCCGGCTCCCGGACTGCATCCCAGAGCCCTACCTGGGGGGACAGGATAACGACGGCAAAGTAGAGGAAAACCATCGGCAGTTTGGCCCCGATGAGTCTTGGCCATGAGAGCTCTCCGGGGCCCGGCTCCGACCATTTTTCATCACGGGGATGAGTTTCAAGAGGCTGTTCGGAGGGATCGTGGTGCCGGAAGGGGAGCTGTCGGTGCCGGGTGTGCCGATGCCGATGCAAGCCGGCAGCTCAGTGATGCTGGCTGGGGTCCAAGGGGGTTTGTTTTGGGCTGAAAACGGGAGATTTGGCCCCGCTGCAAGGGCTGGTGGGGGCGAAGGTGGCGATAAGGGAGCTTGGGGCTTGTTGCAAAAAACACTTCTCCAGCCAAACGTTGCGCTTGGGAAGGGTGCTGGAATCCACCGGGGTTTATTAAAAGCATCTTTTGGGCTCTGGGAAACTGAGTAAATGTGTTACAAACACCAACTTCAACATGCCGCTTCCAGGCAGCCCGGGTCCGGCATCGCCAGAGGGGATGTGGCAGGACCGAGTGTGACCAGCATCGAGCTCGCATCTCTTGGGGAAAAATTGCCAGCCCAAGCCTGGTCCTGCTGCTCCCACGCTCCCCGGTCAACGCCGATGCTAAATCCGGCCTTTCTCATCTGCCTCACAGCTCCTGCCTCCATCCCAGCAGCCTCAGCTGCCCTCCCAGGGGACATTTCCCATCCTGACACCTTCCCCTTTTTCACTGTCCTCTTCCTCCAACCCCTTGCAAGCTCCATCCCAGAGCAGAGCTGAGCAGCCCCCCAGGATGGGGAGAAGGGGCTCCAGCTCTTTGCACGCGGTTGGAGGCTCCGATTTCAATGCATTTGCTGCTCTTCCCAAGAAAGCTAATGGCCCCTTGACAAGGTGAGCTGCTTCCCTGCTCAGCCGGGGAGAAAACACCCCATCCCTCTCCGTGCTGGGGATGCAAGATGTGTGGATGCAAGGTGTGTGAGAGGGGTTGACCAGAGCTGGGAAGTGGGGTTCTCATGAAGGCGTGCAGCAAAGGAGGTCAAAAATAGGGTCCCACAGCAATTTTAGGAGGGTTGTGGGTCATGTTTAGAGGAGGAGATGCTTCGGGGTGGCCTGGCTCGCCCTCCTCCCAACTGACAGCACCGCATGCACCCAGCCGTCGGCTCAAGCGCCTCCACCAAGAGTATCATCCCCGGGACAGCACAAACAACCTTCGGCCGCCACCAGAAAAACACGGGCTGATGCATCTTGGCCCGTGCTGCTGCGCCTCCGCCCAGCCTCCCGCCCGGCAGCCCTCCGGCCCCCGGGACTGCCGGCCAGAACGGCCCCTTCCCGATGCCGCGGGGGGAGAGGCCGTCACAACGTGGGCGGGTGGTAACGATACCCGGTGAGGCTGAAGAGAGAGAAACCACCAGAACGAACCCACGTGAGCGTTTGTGGGTGATGCTTGGGGAAGAGCACCTCGCCTGGACCCCCAGTTTGGATCATCATCCATGTCCTGGCACGGGGAGGATGAGGGATGGGGACAAGGATGTGGGATAGTGGCAAGGATGTGGGATGGGGGTCATGCTGCTGAGTACCTCCAAGCCACAGGGAGAGAGTCTGGCGCCCCCGGAGTGATTCGTCCCACCCCAAGCAACAGGATGGACCAAGGATCCCTGAAGATCTTGGATTTTTAGGAGCTGAGATGAGCCAGGCAATTCCCAGCTCAACAAGGAGATCCAGGCATGAGCTGGGGCTGCTCCCCCTGCCCGGCGATGCCACGGAGCCCGTCTGCTGCTGCCACCCCCCCTCGGTGCTCGTAATTAAGTCTAATCCAGTGGAATTTCATCCCCAGGCCGCTGCTGTCGCATCTGGAGGCTGGTGTGGTCTGCCTGTAGCCGGGGTGCATTTCCAAGCAACCGCAAGAGTTTTCCATCCTCTTTTGATTAACGTGCAGTTCCCGCCCCAGAACCCGCCGCCAATTTGCCCCACGCTGAGCCGGGGACCTCAGCCACTGATGTCCCCAAGGGTCCCCAAGCACCCCTGTTCCTTTACAATTCCCGACGACTCTTCGGCGCGGCGGCGCGGTGAGTTGGGGACAGAGCCAGGGAGGGGGGGTGGCATGGCCATGGGGACCTGCCTGGCAAGAGATCCCAGGAGCCCACTCAGCTCCCAGCCACCCAACACGTCCCTCCTGCTGTCCCCATATCCCCAAGCCCTTCCCAAGTCCCATCCCCGCTCCTGACGCTGCAGCAGCAGCAGCTCGGCCACATCTGGGGCCGATTTTCCATGCAAAGCCACCTTGGCCTCTGGGACAGAAAAGCCACCCCGGGAAAGCCACCGGGGGGGCGAAGGAAGCTGCCCGAGGGTTGGCTCAGGACGTGGGTGCTGGAGCAGGAGAAAAAGGGAGCTGGAGGGGCAGCAGGTCACGGAGTGCAGAGGCAGGAGAAACCTCCCTCCTCCCCGGCTGCTGCTCGCCCAGACCCCGGCCAAGAACGGTCTCTCTGGGGACAGGATTACGCCGAGCTGGAGGCATGTCCTGCTGCGAGCCCAGGCGCTCCATGACCTCACCACCACGTGCCTGCGATGAGGAAGGAAAGGAGGAAACTTATCTTTCTTTTTTTTTCTTTTTTTCTTTCCTAAGCAAAACCCTTCGCCCAAGCTTTTTGTGGGGGAGACGTTGTGACCCACGGCCAGCACCACTCACCCTTTCCACGATGGCGAGCATCACCCCTGGGGTGACCGCGAACCGCCCCAGCCCACACGCTGCTCCGTTCCCACATCCCCAAGCCACGGGGAAGGACACGAGGACACCAGTCCCAGCCACACCGGTGCTGCCATCTGCCTCCCTAAACCCACCTCAGCCACCCCTCAGGGGTCACCGTGCACCCACGGGTGCTGCATCTCCCCCTCCCCAGCGCCCATCCCTGACGCACGCGGAGACAAGCCCGGGCGGCTTCGCAACGCAGCCTCCGACGTTGGGCAACGAGGCCAAGGGAAGTTGTGCCCGGGCTAATAAACACATCGAAACCGTTTGTGGTTTCCTCGTGGGTCGCATCCTCCCTCTCCCACCCCCTCGGTGATGTCCCCCCCAGGCGCTCAGTTCGTGGTTAGGGGGGACAGTGGGAGCAGAGCCACCAGCCGAATCCCTCATCCCACCGATGCTGGAGCCAGCGGCAGCCGCAGGAAGGGAAATGCCAATTAAAAAAAAGCCAGAAAGCAGTAATTCCTCCTGGTGAGAGCTGCACGGCGCTGGGGTGGAGCCCACCTCCATCCTCAGGGATGCTAAAATTACACCCGGCCGCTGCAGGATGCGGAGCGGGGACCCCTCAGTTACCCCGAGTTGATGGAAATGCTGCGGAAAAGCGGGACGTGAGCTCCCTGGGAAAAGCTGAAACTCCCTCGGAGCCGCCGATCCCCCCTGCCCAGCGCCAGGTCTCTCAGCTGGGAGGTCCCGGGGTGGTTTGGATCCGCTTCAGCCCTTCCCCTCGCTGATGAGGCTTCAGGTCACCACGAGGTACCTAACCCCAAAAGCTGGCACGGAAAAATAAAACTGGGCTGGAATCCCCGTTTTGGGGGGTTTTTTTTTGGAGCAAGGGAGATCTACAGTGAGGGGAGAGGAGCAGCACGTAGGGAGTTTCCCCACACCCCAGCTCTGGGGGGGACCTTGCTTTGCCCACCCCCTCCAACACTGAACATCTCGGGGTGCAGCTGGAGCTGTGTCAGCCTCCCCCAAAGCCCCCCCTTCAGCCACCACAGCACCAGCCACGTGGTGACAAGGGGTGACGCTGGTGCCTGAGAGGGAGCGTGTCCCCATCCTCACCCCACGGCTCCCCCCCAAAACTCCCAGTGCCACCACACCGCCCTCGTCCCTGTCCCCAAATCCACTCCCAGCCCAGGTGCTGTGAGGACAAACAGAGACCTTGTCCTGTGCAATACCCACAGCCCCCAGTGCCCTCCACCAAATCGGGGGATCCTCTCCCCATTTCAGGACAGCAGGATCACCTCCAGGCTGTGGATTGAAGAAGAAATCCATTTAATCCCTCCCTATGAGGGTGCAAACGAGCTGCTGGCGCCTCTTTGCCCAGCGCTGGGAGAGAACACGACCTGAGAGGTTGTTGCCATTAAGAAAATGGATTAGGATTAGGACTGGGAGTGGGATATAAACCCAACAGCCCTCCTTCCCCTCTCCAAAACCCTTTTACTGAGCAGAGGAAGGCCAATTTACCCTCCCTGGTAGAAGGACTAACACTTTCCAGCTGGGTTTGGGGGTGCTCAGGTGGATGCTTCGATGCCAGAGTCACAGCTCACACATTCCCACGCACCCCAGGATGCTGCTTCTGGGCTCTTTCCCCCCAATTTTCAGACTTTCCAGCCAGGTTCAGCTGCTGAGTCAGGGAGGGACAAGGAATACTGTCTGTCCCCTCCCACATGCAAGGAGGGATTCTTCCAAATTGGAGAGAAAAAGCACCGAGCACCCTCATCTTCAGGGCACCATCATCTTCAGGGCACCCACATCTCCGGGGCCCCCTTAATAATGGGGCACCCTTGTCTCCAAGACACCCTTATTAACAGGGCACCCACATAATCCAGGGTAACCTCATCTCTGGGACACCAGCATTAACTGGGGACTCTCATTAAGCGACTCCTTCCCCCCCAGTGCACCCACCCCTTCCAAAGCACCCCCCCCCAACTCCCACCCCTGCCCCGTTTCGGCAGCCCCATGGGTGCTGCATCCCCATGGGTGGTGGGAACCACCCACCTCCTCTCTGCCCCCTCTCCCCCCAGCGTGTGAGTAGCTGCAAAGCCAGAAACCAGCTGTGCTTTGGGGGAAAATAAAAAAAAGGGGGGAAAAATGAGTTTTCCTCCTCCATAGGGAAGGGACTGGGGGAAGGAGAAGGGGCTCTGGGTGGTTCTGGGGAGCTGCTCCTCTTCTTCCATCCCTGCATATCTGGGGGAGGATTTTATTTAGCTGATAGGAATGAGATTTGGGACACTTCTTATTCCGGTTTCCTCCAGGCAACAGTCCGAGATGATGAGTCAGAAATCCAAGGGAAGAAAAATAAATTTAAAAAAAAATAAAGGGAAGCAAAGGCGAAACACCCACCCCTCTTGTAAACAGTAACGGCGCGGCTTGTGCCGGAGCTGCTGGATGGAGCCGCGGGGGCTGGAGCCAAGTGTGAGCATCCCGGGTGCTGCCTGGTGTCCCCTGGGTCAGATCCTGCAGGATTTGGGGGTGCTGGCATCACTGGCTCAAGGGCAGGTTATGCTGGGATGCATCCCCCCTCTCCTGGTACCCCTGCAGCCAGTGCTTCAGCTGTCAAATATTGCTCTTCAGGCAGGAAAAAAACCCAGCACCGAGCAGGATTTGGGCGGGATGATGGGCTGGAATGGAGCAGGGTGGGAGATTTAACCCCTCCGGCCACCTCCATCTCGCCGTGGGGACTGGAGGTGACACCAGCATCCCCCCCACCACTTACTCACTGCAACGCACCCGGCTGCTTTCTGTCCCTCCCCTCCAAAATTGGGGGCCGGGGCGGGTGGTCCCCGCGGGTATTTGGCAATAGCCACCATGGTTTGGCCAGACACGCTGCCCGGCCTCGCCGCCGCCGCCACACATCCCCATCATCCCCACCTCGGGGGGGGGGGTTTTGCCAAATGTGACCCCGGAGAGGCTGCAGACCTGGCCCCGTGGGTCGTGTGGCACCGCGGAGCGATGCTGTTTACAACTCAAAAAACCCCGCAACGGCCTTCGGCGCTGGGTTTTGGCAGGGACGCTGCGCTTACTCAGGCTGGAAAGTAGCCGGCTCTTCCCAGGAACAGAGTTTTAACCCCTCCGGCGAGCTGGGCTCCACCTCAAAATCATCTTCCCAAGTGCCTTTCTCTTGGCGTGGGCTCACCCTTGGGTGCCAGTGGGCTGTGCACCCCCAGGACCTGCAGACGCCGTTTCTGAGAAGCAGAAATGCACCTCAGGGGCTGGGTGTATCTCGGTCCTCCCGGGAGCAACAAGACGCTGCTTGCAAATGAATAAGGAAAAGGGGGAAAGTTATAAATAATAACAACAAAAAAAATAGCTGCAAGGGTGATGATGAGGAGGGTGCCCTACGGAGGGTCCGAGCAGCCGTGGAGGGGGCTTCCCTCTCCCTCTGCCCCAGGTCTTTGCTGTCTGCTCCTGATGTCTGGGTTTGCAGCGCAGTGAAAGCCAGAAGCTTTGCTGTTTTGTTGTATTTTATGGAGATGCAAGCTGATATTTTCAAGCAGTTGCTTGATTTCAGCATCTGGAGCCAGAAGGTCCCTTATGACAAGCTGGAGTTGACAACGAGCCTGAACCATCCCGGCTGTGGCCTCCTCTGAAGGACCCGATGAGCATCCTGCTCACTTGGAGGGAGCTGAACCCCAGCTCCTCCCCTGACATCTCCGTCTGCCAGAACCTGAGATGCTTCAGAGATGCTCAGTTTCCTCCTGTCCCATAGACCAGCCTTGGCCAAGGCATCTCCAAACAGACCTGAGGACAAGTAAATCTGCAGGCTCAGACCCACCAGGACCGTCCACATCCCATGTGAGTGATGACAGAATTTGCTCTGTGAGCCCAGGAACCTGCTGGAAGCATCTCAGGAGGCATCGGCCACCTCCCAGTTTCACAGACCTTGGCCTGTCCCTTAAAAGCTACTTTGGAGGCTGAACACAGAAATTTTAGGACCTGATCAACCACTTGCGAGACAGCAAATGGTCTTGGATGCTCAGGTCATCCAGGCATGTGTCCCTTCTGGTGTCCAGCAGAAGCAGCACTGGGCTGAATGGGACAGACAAGAAAATGGTTTCTCTTCCTTGACCAGCTTCGCACAGGAGCCAAACCATAGGGAAGGTCAAACTTGTTCAATTCTCAAGTATTTATCGATGGAACACCATTTTTTCACAGGAACAGTTGCCTTTTGGGGGAAAAAACAGGCATTTGTGTCCCAGTAAGTCTGGAAGCAGAACTGGGGGACTTGGGACACCCGGACTCCTGTCCCGTGTCTCCTGTGGGATCAGGGACTGATGGCAGGAGGAGGAGTTGGGATTTTGCCTCCAAAACCTCCCAGCCCTCCTAACCCTGCTCCAATCCCCCCCTTTCCAGCTCCGTGCCCTTTCACAACCACTTTTCACCCAGCTCCCTCCCCCCTGAGGGTGGGAAGGACCCAAGAATCTCCAATGAAGATGCATCCGATGACATTTGAGGAGGAACCCCCCCCCAGCCCATGCCCCGGGAACCTCCTGCCATGGGCTTTCCCCAGGTCACGGCTCTCACCGCCCCACGCACGAGGCATCTGGTCGCTCTTTCACAATTTCCTCCGGAGCTTCTGCATCGAGCGAGACACCACGAACCTGTGCACGGCGGCACGCTCCTCGCCCGTCATTGTCCCCCTCCCGCTCAGGACCTCACAAGTGGCTCCCAAATCGATCCCACCACCTACGAGACCATCACCTCGGGAAGGCAACTGCTCATCAACAGCCCAGCGTGGCATTCATATTTTTGGGGCGGAAGGCTCCATCCTCCCCACCCTGACCAGCTCAGCATCATGTGCTGCCATCGCCCACGTGCCCGGTCATTCGCCGCCTTCATCACCCTCCTGGGAAAGAGACCGATGAAAACGCTCTTGGAAACACTGTGGGTTGACCCCATCGTCCTCCTCTTCATCGTGGC
Source organism: Trogon surrucura (assembly GCA_020746105.1). Classification (NCBI taxonomy): domain Eukaryota; kingdom Metazoa; phylum Chordata; class Aves; order Trogoniformes; family Trogonidae; genus Trogon; species Trogon surrucura. The sequence goes on from CM036641.1 coordinate 4,996,308, forward strand.
CCCAGGCTCAACTTCTGAAGTCCAATCTCACAGCCACATCACGCTGGTCTGTGGGGATGGGTTTGGGTCCCTGAGCCAGGTGAAATGCTCAGCTCATTCTCTCTGAAGGAAGAGTTGGGTCTCCTGGGCTTTGCCAATCCCTTTTTGCTGCTGTGCTGACATCCAGTTGGGTCCCTCAGCCTCCCAGCAGGAAGGGTTCCAGGGCTGAGCTCTTGATTTTTGGGATTTTAGGGGTGAAGGAAACTTCCAAGGGCCAGATGCTGCTGCTGGAGAAGGTGCTGCTCTGGCGGGGCATGTTGGGAAGGTTTGGAGAGTGATGATGAGGAGGGAAGGGGTGGGAAGCAGGATGGAGCAGCACCAGGGCAATGGAGACACCAGCTCTTCCCGTGGGGAGAATTCACCCCAAATGCCAAAACTAGAGCAGGACAAATCTCTTCCTAAGCTCTCTTGGCACTATGAGTTTCAGGAGCTCATTCTTCATCCCAGAGAGGGTCACCTCCATGGGCAGGAATGACTTTGGGGGTCCCACATCCCCAACCCACCTCCCTGCCCTCTCCCACATCCCCCAGACAGTGCTTGCCCTGGCACCCAGAGCCTGGGAAACACTGGAAGCACCTGCAGAGCTTCCCAGGGATTTACAGCAGCTCCGTCACCCCCAAGCGAGCTGGAACCTGCTCGTTTGCATGTCCTCGTCACCTCTAATTAAACTTGTGCGTTGCCAGTGCCCTTTCTTTCCCCCTCACCTTCTGGAAATCCCCAGGCTGGGCTGAGAGCTGGTGGGAAGCAAAGCAGGAGAGGTCCCACGCGTGGAGGGGTGGCCCTGGGAACGTCGCTATTCCCTCTTCACCCCAAAAGCAAGATGGTATTTTTCAGGTTTGTGGTCAAAACCACAGGGGCGGCTGCTTCTCCAGAGGTAAAAAAAGTTCTTTATGTGGCCGTATGTGCCTTCATAGGGCCCCTGCCCTGGCGAGGGACCAGGCTGATGGCTCAGGATTTGGGGGGACCTGTGTGATGCTTGTATCCTCAGTGTTCTTTTCCATTTCTTCAAAGCGAAAAAAAAACACAACAAAAACAAACAACCCATGTTGCAAAAAACCCTCCTGCCTCATCTGGCTGAGCCACTGGCTGTGGGCATCCCCGGTGAGCCGAGCACGGGCACCTGCCACTCCCAGAACCCCTGGGCATTGCAGCTTTTCCATCACCCCCCAGAAATGAGAGAAGAAAGAAAAAAAAAAATCAGCAGCAGGTTAAAAAGCAGAGGAAGATGGTGCTGCTTCTGGGGTGCTGCTTCTGCAAAGCCTTCAAGGCTGTTGCTGCAGGGCTTTTTGGAAAGCTGACAGGCTAGAAAAGCCCCAGAGATTTCTCCCCATTCCTCTGAAGGGATGAGACTCAGTGTCACGTCGGTAAAACGAGGATAAGCCGGAACAAGGAGGGCCAGGATGCCCCACGGCTGCAGAACTCATGGCATTGGGCTTGGGGCTGGTGACAGAGACACAGCAGGGTGACAGGAACACAGCAGGGTGACGAGGACCCAGGGGTGGCTCTCGGTGCTGCACTGGCTCTATGATGCCCCCCCGTGGTGGCCTAAGGCCCTTGGCAGGATGGGACCCCGCAGAAGCACCCCCCCAGGCACCCACCTGGGCCTCCCCCCACCCCAAATCCATCCCCACTCACTCAGCAAAGAAGGATCGAAAACCACGGGCAGGGACAGGGCACGGCGTGCCGGGGTCACCGCAGACCAGGGAGAGAGCCAGCGGGGCGCAGGGAACAGGGTGACAGCGGGACATCCCTCAGTACCCCCTCACGTCACCCCAAAACAGCACTCGGCCGCTCGGTTGGGACACTCCGGCTTGTCACCACCTCTCAGGAGGACTTGGCCACCGCAGACAGGGACATCCCGACCGCGCCGTGCCCATCGCACACGACGTCCCCAGCCTCCAAGGGGTTAAACCGTCCCCCGAAACGTCCCCAAAATGACGAGGGGAGCCGGCTGGTCCCCGGCAATTAGGCGGCAGGTCCGGGTACACCGCGGTGACGTGGGGACGGATCCCGGCTGGCCGGTGGTTTGTGCCACTGGCCGCCACCCAAGAGCCCGGAGCCGCAGCTGCTTCCCGGCCCCGGTGGCACCTGGCCGGGAGCGATGTGTCACCGGGAATTCCAGGAACCGGTGGGGCTTTGCGGTCCCCCCCTTTGCTCTGGTACCCCCAAATCTGCCCCAGCCCCGGGGGTTACCACGAGGGGAGGGCCTGATCCTGCCCCCCCCCAGGAGGGACAAAGCGAGGGGGCTGCACAGCATCAGGGTCCCCAAGGCTGTCCCCTAGGTGGGGGTGGGTGTCCCCCACATCCCGGAGCTTTCCGTAGCAGAAAAGGGGGTGCAGGATGGGGACATTTTCCTCCCCTAAGCAGCTGCGTTTTGGGGTGAAATCGCCGATTTAGCATATTTTGATGCCAGTCCTGGCTCTCTCCGACAAGCTTGGTGGCCCTTGGGGACTTGCCGAGCCCGGGGAAGGGCGAGAGGGACACAGAGGGGAGGGGGCTGCGGAGGGGGTGTCACCTTTGGCCACGAATCAAGCAGCGGGAGAAATAAAAATGGTGGGGTTTTAATATTTCTGCAGTAGACGCCATTCCCAGCTTAACCAGTGGGGTGACTGGGAGGAGCTGGGAAGGGGAGGGGCAAGCACCCTGTCGCTGCAGGGGGGTGGTGACGTCTTCCGTGTGCAGTGCGTGCTGAGGGGGTGCCTGGGGGTGCTCAGCCCTTGGGAGGTGGCTTGAGGTGGCCGGGGATGCCCCAGGGTGCACAATTTGGGGCTGAGCTGGTGCCACTGGTATCCCCAGTTAAGGAGTCCTCGTCACACCTTCGAGGCCACCCCGGCGCTGGGTGCGGTCACTGGGAGGGACCCTGAGCAGCTGGGGCACCCCGATTCCCTGCACCCATGGCTGCCAGTAAAGGGTGCTGGGCGGACTTGGCTCCACGTGGGGTGCTGGGGTGGCACTGGGCGACCTGGGGAGCAGCGCAGGGACAAGCCAGCCAGGACCCGCCATCCTAAAGGGATCCCAAATGCCATTTAAATCCCCTCCGGAGCAGGACGGGGCCCTCAGGGGGAAAGGGGAGGTCAATTTTGGGCCCATATCCCAAGAGACTCCCCCACTTTGGTCCCCAAACCCCCTCTTCCAGGCAGGGTGCCCTGTCCCTGAGGAGGGGGGACAGGGGGACCATGTCAGGGACTCCCTCAATTCCCTGTCACAGAGGTATATCCACGGAGTGGGGGCTGAGCTATTGGTGGTAACCCCAAATCTCCCGTGAGGGCTGTTTGTGTGTCATCGTCCCCCCGCCCCTGCTCAAGAAGTGTCACTGAAATGTCCCCACTCCAGGGATCTCAGCAGTGCCAGCAGGACCTGGGGTGACACCGGCCACATCTGGGACCCTGCACATCTGGGGGCCTTATTATGGGGGTGAGGGGGGGCTGCACACCTGGGGGAGGGGGTCGTACATCTGGGAACAAGGGGGACGTGGGGACGTGCTGCCCCCTGGTGGCCGCAGACGGGGACTGCACCCTGCTCCTCCCTGAAATGGGGAAACTGAGGCACGACCCCAACCCCCGCATCCCCTCCCCGCTAACTGGCGGCCATTCCCAGCCCCTCCCGTCCTCCCCCCCAAATCTTGTCCCCTCGTACTCACTCCCCGACGGTCCCCAGACACCCCCAAAGGGGTGTCACTGCCTGCTCGGGGCAATGCTCTGGGTGCTGCTGGGGTCCCTCCGTGGTGGAGCTGGTTTCACCCCCAAAACCTGGAAATAAAACGAATGTAGAGGGTCAGACGGGGTGTGACAGCCTGCGAGGGCTGGGGAGGGGGCACAGATGGGACCCTCAAGTGGCCACAAGCCAGTCAACCCATTGCCCCCCACAGGCTGCACCGGGGCCAGCTCAGAGAGGCCAAAAGGCTCAAAATAGACCCAAAACTCACCTCACTGCACCAGGGGCAGAGGGTCACCTCAATTCAACGTGGCCAACGCCAACTGTGCCATGGTCACCCGGTGTCCCCGAGCTGGGTTTGGAGCAGTCCCTGGTGCTTCCGGGGTGCCAAGGGACAGATCCTGCACAGGGGACGCTGTGGGATGGAGCAGGGGTGATGCCACGGCATTGGGGACAGTGACTCTGCTGTCACCACCCTGAACCGCTCACACAGACCCCACCCAGCCCCTTCCCTGACACGACCCACCCCAGGGGGAGGATTATCTACAAGTTTCGGGGCAAGCCCGGGGTTGGGTGCTGCCATAAGGGACGTCACCAAGGTTTAACTCACGGGTGGGGGGGACAAGGTTGGCCTTTGGGTGGGGGGCACCCTATCCTCTATGGGCTTAGAGACCCCCGAGGTGAGCAAGCCCCGCGGCAGGGTGGGCACCCCAGGGTGAGGAAGGGGGGTGGTGGCTGTGCCAGGTGGTTGTGTACCCCTCTCTCTGTCCCCCCCGCCCCGGCTCACCCTGAAGCAAACGCCACGGGGCAAAGAGCAAGGTGGGTGCGGTGCCGACGTCAGGCCCTTGCCCCTGCCCGTGTCACCCTCGGCTGCGCAGTTCCAGCCCGGGCGGCCGAGCCGGCAGCATTGGGGTGAGCGGGGACACCCCAGGACAGGGACCCCATCTAGTGACACGGGGGCGGGGGGGGGGGGCAGTTCTGGCCATTGGGTGAACCCCGTGGGGCTGGGAGGGGGCAGGACGGTTGGGGAAGGGGGAGCAGTGGGGTGTTGCTGGGGACCGGGGCGATGCCACCCGCTGGCATGGGGACACAGAGGGGGTGACACAGGGACCCTGTAAGCAGGATCGGGCCGCCCTCGCTACCCCCGGCAAGATGGGAGACCCCTTCAGCCGCAGGAACAACCCCCCATTCCGGTGAGTAGCCAGTGGGGTGGGGGGGTCCCCACCTTAGGGGTGGGGAGAAGGGACCGCGAATGTCCGTCCGTCCGTCTGTCCGTCCAGGACCGAGTATGAGGACGGGTCCCAGCCCCGACTGTCCCACAGCTTCGCCCGCCCCAGCGGCAAGAGCATCTACAGTGAGTGGGGGCTGCACCCCAAAACCCCCCCCTGCTCCCCTCCCCAACCTGCCCCCACACCCTGACCCCGCCGTGCCCCCCCCAGACCAGCGCAAGGACTACAGCCAGAGCCTCTTCAAGCCCCAAAACGACTTCCAGCACCACGTTGAGGTAGGAGACCCCTCAAAATTGCCCCAAGCCCACCCCCCTCGCCAATGTTACCAGGGGGCCCGTGGTTTGTAGAGCATGGGGTGGCGACAGGGTGACCCGGTGACACCCGGTGCCGTGTCCCGTCACCCCCTCCCCAAAGCACCTGCTCACGGCGCGCCTGGAGAGGGATGTCCGCAGCGCCCAGGACTGCGTGGAGCGCCTCAAGGTGCTGGAGGCTCAGGGACGGGTCTGGGGGCAGGACCTCATCCTGCAAGTCAAGGACCAGGAACTGGTGCTGAGGGATGTGGAGAGCAAGGTATCCCCCCCTCTCCGGTCAGGGCATCCCCCCCCAAAAGCCTTGCAGCCCCCCGGCCATGGCACCAGCTCAGCCACGGCACCCGCTTTGGACCCAGCACCCCCATAAATCTTCTGTTGCCCCAGCACCAGCACCCCTCCCAGCTCGGGCACCCCCTTAACTCTGGCATTTGCTACCCCCCCACAATGGCCCTTGCACGCCTCCCTTAGCCCAAACACCCACTCCTGGCACCGCACCCCCTTAAAGCCAGTGCCCCCCCTTCACCCCAGCACACACATCAGCCTTTCAACACCCCCCTGGCCCTGGCAGCCACGCTGCACCCCTAATCCAAGCACCCCACTTAGTCCCAATCCCCCCCCAATCCAGTATTCATCCAGCTGTGGCACCCCCATAGCACTGGTAGCCCCCCCCTGTTTTGCACCCGCTTGGCCCTGGCACTGACCACCCTCAGACCCCTCTAACACTGGTGCCCCCCATAACCCCACTGCTCCCCAGCCCTGGCCCCCCTACAAGCCTCTTACCCTCAACCTCACCCCATGCCCCCTCCAGCACCCCCAAAAACGTGGTATGCACCCCCAACCCCACCCCATGCCACACTCCCCTCCAGACTCAGCCCCCAAAAAACCTGTTATGCCCCCCCACAACCACACAATTAACCCTTACACCCCCACAACCCTCCCATGCCCTTGCACCCCCTTGGCCCCATACCCCGAGTAGCTATTCGGGGGGGGCTAAGCACCCCATTTCCCCCCTCCCCGGCCAGGAGGAACTGGACACGTACCCGCTGGGCAGCATCCAGGGGTGCTGGGCTGTGCTGGATGCGTGCAGCTACGATTCGGTGTTGGCCATCAGCGTCCAGGAACGGAGCCCCCCCGGGACGAGCGTCCTGCTCTTCCAGTGCGAGAGGCTGGGGGTGAGCACCTGGGGGGGGGTGAAAAAGTGTATTTGGGGGGTGCAACATCCCACGATGGGGGGGTTCATGGTGGGTCTGCGGCAGGCAGAGGCGCTGAAGAGCAGCCTGGAGAAGCTGGTGAAGCAGTGGAAGGAGGGGCAGAGGGGTGACTACGGGAGCAGGTAAGGGGGTACACGTGGTTCCTTGCCCCCCAAGTCTGCCCCCCCCCATATCCAGAGTTGCAGGGGGATCTCCCTGTGGGTGGGGGATAAGTCCCTGCTGTCCCCCCATCCCTCAGAGTCCCTCCGTGTGGGCACATCCCCACTTCTGCCTGCACTCCTCTTCATAGGGGTGCCCCCCCTCACCCTCCCAGGACAGTGGGCCCCCCCTTTTTGCTCCCGCACCCCAGCTCCTGGCTCAGACTCCCTCTACAGTCTTAACCCCTCTCCTACCCCATCCTCATGGCCACAGGACCCCCCCTACCCCCACCCCACCCCTGGGCTCAGTCTGCCCTTACCCCTATGGGCACAGTGTGACACCCCCAACCTCTCTCCAGGCTCAGTCCCCTCCTCTTACCCCACACCCCCCGGCACAGACCTCCCCATGCCCCATCCTTGAGCTCAGTCCCCTCTCCTACCCCCTCATATCTATGGACACAGACACCCCCACACACCTCGCACCCCCTCCCCAGGCTCAGCCCCCTCCTCCTCACCCAGGAACAGCCTGGACACGCTGCCAAGCTTGGCCCCTCCCTACGCAGCCCCGGAGCGGTGGGCTGAGACCCCCGAGCCTGACATCCACGTGCCCCCCCAGCGTGGGGCCCCCTCTTCCAACTACAGTGAGTCTGGAGCGGGGCTCACAGAGTGCCTCAGTTTCCCCAGGAGCCGGGGGGGGTGGGAGCGGAGGGGGAGTGACAGGGAGCAGAGGTGGGACCTCGTGTTGTCACCAGGCTTGCCGGACCCCCAGCAGATGCCGCGGACCGCCCCCCTGGGTGAGGTCACGCCCGACGTGGAGCGAGATGTTGTAAGTCCCCATCCCGCCTCCAGCCCACCTCAGATGGGGGCTTCCCCCACCAGCACCCACCGGCTCTCATCCTGCTCCCTCAGGAGGTCCTCAACCACGTGCTGGAAGACCTGGACCTCTTCATGGTCCAGCTGAAGACAGCCCTGGGCTTGGGCAGCACCACCAAACTGAAGAAGAAAAAGAAGAAGAAAAGTGGTGAGAGCTGTGCCCTTGGGGGGGCTGGTGGGGGTCCTGGTGGGGGCTATCCCGGTGCCAATCCCCCCTCTCTGCCCCATCCCCAGCTCTGCCTCCTGAGGAAGACTACACGGCCTTCTTCCAGAAGGTGAAATACGCCATCAACCTTGTGGTAGGTCCCGTCGAGCTGGATGTGACCCCACGGCTCGTGGGCACCCCCAGCGTGTCCCTGTCCCCCAGTTGTCAGGCTGGGGGGCTGTGTGGGGACGGGGTGGTTGTCTGGGATCGGGGGGCTGTGTGGGATCGGGGGGGGCTGTGTGGGGACACCCTTTCCTCTCCTCTCACAGGGAAGGACCCACCAGCACATGCGGGAGCCGGACCCCTCTGAGCTGCTGTATCTCATCTTCACGTCCCTCTCCTTCGTGAGTGCCCCCCAACACAGGTCTCAGCGCCTTACCCCGGGGTGAGGAGGGTGGGGAACAGCCCTCAAGAACCCCCCTCCAAACTCGGGGGCAGGTGTGGGGGTGCTGCTCCATCAGTTCCCACCGCAGGTCCTGGACCACTGCCCCAGCCCCAGCCTGGCGCCGGAGGCGGAGGCTCCGCTGCTGTTGCCGGAGGCGCTGGAGCTGCTGGAGAGGACCCTGCACCAGGACCACTACAGAACCTGGAAGTCCCTGGGCATGGCCTGGAACAAGACCAGGTGGGATCCAGCTCCTCCAGACCCGGGGGGGGGGTGTCTGATTTTGGGGGGGGGATGGTATCACACCACCCACCTTACCCGTCTCCTTGCCTGTCGCAGGGCAGAGTACCCCAACGGGGCGCTGGTGCCCCGCTACGTCCCCGTTTTCTCGAATGGGTGGCTGCCCCACCCTATGAAGCAGGTACGGCAAGGGGGCGGGCAGGACATCCCACCTCCCGCCTCAGTTTCCCCAACTCGCTCTCAACACCCACCTCTTTCTCCGCTCCCTGCGCAGTCGCCCGCCGCCAGCCTTAGCGACAACCCTGGTCAAGAGTAAGTTCTGGGGGTGCTGAGGGCTGGGGTAGGATTTAGCCCGCAGCTGTATGCTCACATCCCACCCCCTTTCCCACCTCCAGGCCCCCTCTCCCCATCCCCAGGCCCCCCCTCCCCACCCAGGGGCTGGCCCGAGCCCTGTACGACTTCCAGGGGAGGAACCCGCAGGAACTGACCATCAGGATGGGGGACACGGTGCAGGTAGAACCTTGGGAGGGGCGTGTTCCCCTCATTGGGAAGGGGGTCCTGGAAGCGGGTGACAGCAGGGTGCTGCCCCCTCTATTTGTCCCCAAGGTGCTGGACCAGCAGAAGAAGTGGTGGCTGGTGCAGGACAGCCAGGGGGAGAGGGGCTACGTCCCCAGCAACATCCTGGAGACCCTGGGGCAGGGGGGGAGCCCCAGTGCCAGCCAGGTGGGTGCCCTTCTCCTCTCCTTTCCCTCCTCCCCCCCCATAAAGAAGGGGTGGTGAGAAGAACCACCCTGCTGCCCCCTCCTCTTGCCCCCCCAGCTCCAGGAAAGCCCCCCCAACCTGCACCCCGACTCCTCGCCGGCGGAGGTGACGGCCTGGCTGAAGGACAAAGGCTTCTCACGGATGTAGGTAGACCCTTAAAACCCCCCAAAAAAAGGCGTGTGGCTCGATTTGGGGGGGAGGCTCACCCCCTTACTGCGTCTGTCTGTCCGTCCACAGCACAGTGCGGTGTCTGGGGGTGCTCCGGGGGCACCAGCTCCTGCAGATGAGCCCCGAGGAGCTGCGAGCCGTCTGCCCCGAGGAGTGGCGGCGAGTCCTCTTCAAGCTCTCGGCCGTCAGGACCTCCCTTGGGGTGGGTGAGAGACCCCCCCCCACCTCCCCGTCAACCCCACATCCCCCTCCTCACCCCAGGGGTGTCCCCGCAACCCACCCGCCCCCCCACTTCTCCTTCCCTGCAGATGAGTCCCAGGCACTGAGGCGTCGCAGCCCCCATGGAGCCCCCCAGGAGAGCAGGACCGTGGTGGGGTGGGCAGGGACCCCCTCCACGGCAGGGAATTGGGGGCCAGGCAGCCTCGGGGAGGGGGCCAGGCACCGTGAAATGTGTGTGCACCCCCCAAAATGTAAAGTGTCCAGTGTGGAAAATAAAAAGAGTGACACCACCAGCACCTCTGGGGGGGGAAACCCAGTCCTTGTGTCACCCCAGTGGGGCAGGGAGGCAGACAGGGGACACTCAGCAGCACCTCCGGGTCCCCATTGCCCCCCCACTCCCTGTGCCCAGGGTGGGCAGTGAGGGGCCCAAGGGACAGGGCTGTCCTCAGCCCACCCAGGGTGAGGGGGGTGGCAGAGAACCAAGCTTCCCCCCCACTTGTGTCAGCACCGCCTCATTAGCAGACAGGAATGCGCTAATGAGAAGTGAGGAGCAAGGGGGGGCCGTGGCTCCTTTCCCAGGGGAGCGAGGGGGGGGGTCTCTGCACCAGCCAAGCCAAAGGGGGAGCCCCCCCCCACTCACCCCACACTACCCCCCATCCACGCCACAGCACCCAGGTCACCACATCTAAAGAACTTTATTGTGCTGGGGGGCTTCGCGCCCGTCGTGCCCACCTCAAGCCCAGGTGATGGTGGGGGGGCGTCAGGTCAGAACCCCCCTTCCCCCCCCGCCCCTCGCTGAGCTTCTACTCCTTCTTGTTGCCCCACTTGGCCATCTTGTTGTTGATGGGCATCTTCTGGAAGCGGCTGGACTTCATGTAGGCAGCCACCTTCTCCAGCGCCTGGGAGGGGGCCAAGGGGAGTGTCAGGGACCCCTCCCAAGCAGGACATCCCTGCGCACCCCTGGGTGTCCTCAGGAGTTGGGGGTCCTTCCCCAAGGTGGGTCAACTCACCCCGAAGCGATCCATGAAGTCCTTGAGGTTCTTGAAGGGCTCCAGGCACTTGGGCTCGAAGATGCGGTTCTGGTCCAGCACGTCGAACATGAGGAAGTCCACGAAGGTGAGCTGGGTGGAAGGGGGGGGACACAGTGAGCACAAACCCCCTCCCCAGCCCCCACCATCCTCCTCAGGGGTCCCGGTGGTACCTTCTCCCCCGCAAACCACTTTCTGTCCCCCAAAAAGTTGGAGAAGAGCTTCAGCTTGCCCGGGAGCTGCTCCAGGTAGCCTGGCTTGAGCTTCTCCTGCAGAAGGAAGGGGTGGAGGGGTAAGGCTGGGCACCCTGAGGCCCCCACCCCAGGAGACAGGACCTTCCCCAGGTGGGGTCCCCAACACTGATACAACCCAAGGGGGGACCCCGTGTGGTCACCCGGCCCCACAGCACGTGGACACTCACGAATTCGGGGTTGTAGCAGACCATCACCAGGCTCATGCGGAAATCCATGATCTGGTTCTCCAGCATGTCCACGCGGAGGATCTCCTCCTCCGTCTCACCGCCTGCGCCACGGGGAGACATCTGCGCTGGGGAGGTGCCTCCCCAACCCCACCTAACCCCAAGCCTGAACCATCTCCAAGCCCAAGCCCAACTATATTCCAGACTCAAGTGCAAGTAACTTTGAGACAACCTCTAAGTTCAACCCTAAGTCCAAACTCCAGCCCCAGCCCCAGCCCCAGCCTCACCCTCCGGCCTCACCCTCCAGCCCCAGCCTCACCCTCCAGGCTCAAAAAACTCCAAGGCCCCCCCAGCACTCACACATCTTGTGCTTGCGGGCGATGTAGCGCAGGATGGCGTTGCTCTGCGTCAGCTTGGTGCTGCCGTCGATGAAGTAAGGGAGCTGGAGGGGACACCAAGGCATGGGGCCACCACGGCAAGGGGCCACCGGGGTACCCAAATCCCCCCGCCCCCCATTAACGCCCCCCAATCTCGAGACCACCTACGTTGGGGAAGTCCAGCCCCAGCTTCTCCTTCTCGCTGATCCATTGGCTCTTGTCGTAGTCGGGAGCTGGAAAGAGGGTGGGGAGGGAGGTGTTGGGTGACACCGTGGCCCCCCCCCACCAAAAAGAGCTTGAGGGTGGTGTGGGGACCCCCTCCAGCCCCCCCCACTCACCTTCCCCACAGCGATAGAGCTTCTCCTCGTAGGGGGTCTCGGTGTACTCCAGGAGCAGGCGGATGGCGTGGGCGAGCTGGGGAGGGGGGGCAACGATTAGGGAGACCCCCCCCAAAAAATCCTCACCAACCCCCCCTCTTCACCATGGAGAAACTGAGGCACAGAGGAGGGGCCACCCCCACCCCAGCCCCCCCTCCCTCCCTTCCCCCAGGCATTGGGGGGGGGCTCCACAACCCACTGGGCGCCCCCAAAAGTGCCCCCCACAGGACCAAAGGGTCCCCAAGAGCGGCGGGAAGCCGGGGTGGGGCGGGGTGGGGAGGGTTGGAGAGGGGGGGTAGGTCGGTGTGGACCCCCAAGGGAAGCCCCCCCGGGGTGTGTTTGGGGGTGGGTGCAGCCCCCCCTGCCCACTCACTCCGCGGATGTCCCAGTATCCCAGCACCGCCATGGCCGCGACCGACCGCTCCTGTGCCCCCCCCCCAGCTCCGCGTGATCCTCCCCCACCCACCGGAGGGTTTGTCCCGCCCCTCCCCGCGGGGTGAGGCTAAACCGGGGGGGGTCTTAAAGGCGCAGGAGCCCGGGAGGGGGAGGATTTGTGTCATGCCCCCTCCACTTTTAGGGGTTGCATCGGGGTGTTCCGGATCCTGGGGGGTCTGTGACACCCACCCCGGGGGTCCCCTTATCCGGGGGTAACCCCTCAGTCTGCATTGGGGTCCCCCAGTCTTAGGAAAGGCATAGACCCGCCCCCCCCCGAATCTTTCAGTCTGTAGGGGGGGGCCATGAAGTTTCCTTTGCACCCCCTCCCCCATATTGCATGTGGTCCCCTTTATTTTGGGGGGGGGCGTCTTTGCAGCCCCCCACCCCAGGCAATGAGGCACAAGGGTCCTCCAGTCTCCAGGGACCCCTTTACTCTTCGCGGGGGGGTCATGGGTCCCTCTGTCACCCCCCCTCAAGCTGCAGGGGGTCCCCCCTTTCAGCCCCCAAGGTCTCATTACCCTGGGGTGTATGGCCCCTCCTCCTTGCACCCCATAGGCCCCCCATTATCCTGGGGGGAACATAAGGGGATGGCTTAAACCCCCCCCCCACTAGGGTGCAGAAGGGTCCAATACCCCCCTCCTCTCTAACAACCCCCCTCAAGAGTCCCCCTCACAAAATCGGGGGGTCCCCATCCATCCCAAACCACCCGCCCCTGCCATCCCACGGAGGCTCAATGCACCCCACACGACAGGCAAAAGAGGGGGTACACACCCCCCTCTCGGTTTATTGAGCAGGGGAGGGGGTGGGGGTGAGACGAGGGGTCGCGGGGGGGGGCTCAGTCCTTGGTGTTGCACCACTTGGCCACGCGCCAGAAGATGGGGGTCTTCATGAAGCGCCCCGAGCGCATGTAGGCAGAGATCTTGTCCAGTGCCTGCCAGGGGGGACAGAAACGGGGACAGCGGGGTGTCAGGGATGAGGACACTGGGGTGTTGGGCATGGGAATGGGGACACCAGGGTGCTGAGGTGGAGATACTGGGGTGTCAGGAATGGTGACAGGAACACCAGGGTGGCAGGGACAGGGATGAGGACACCAGTAGGGCAGGGATAAGGGTGATGGCACTGGAGTGTTAGGGATGGGGACACTGAGGTCTAAAGGATGGGGCCAGGGACACTCTGGAGTGCTGGGGACAGGGATGAGGACACTGGGCGGCCAAGGATGAGGACAGGGACACTGAGGTGTCAGGGATGGGGACACTGGGGTGTTGGGAATGGGAATGGGGACACCAGAGTGTTAGGGATGAGAATGGAGATACTGGAGTGTCAGGAATGGGGACAGAAACAGGGACACTGGGGTGTAAGGGACAGGGACGGGGACATCAGGCTGTCAGGGATGAGGATAGGAACCCTGGGGTGTCAGGGGACATTGGGATGTCAGGGACATGGATTAGGACACTAGGGTGCCAGGGATGGGGACACCAGGGTGTCAGAGATGAGAGTGGGGACACCGGGCTGTCAGGGAGGGGGATGGGGACATCACAGTGTCAGGGGGATGGAGATGAGAACACCAGCGTGGTGGGGACACTGGGAATGGGGGACAGCAGCGTTTCAGGGTCAGGGACAACAGAGCGACAGGGATGGGGACACTGGAGCGCCCAGGATGGTGCTGGGTACAGGGATGGGGACAAAGGAGTGTCGGGCATGGGGACATGGAGGGTGACACGGGAGTGTCCCCCCGGGCCCCCCCCCACCTCGAAGCGCTGCAGGAACTGGCTCAGGTTGCCCTGGAGCTCGGGGCAATCGGGCACAAACATGCGCTGCTGATCCAGCACGTCGTACGCCAGAAAGTCCACGAAGGTGAGCTGTGACGGAGGATGGGGGGTGAACGGGGGGGTCAGCCTCCACAGCGACCCCCCCCAAAACCCCCAGCACCCCCACACCTACCTTATCCCCCACAAACCACCGCCGGGAGCCCAGGAACCGCGACAGCTCCCGCAGCTTCCCCGGCAGCTGCTCCAGGTACGCCGGCTTCAGCTTTTCCTGCACGGGGGGCACAGAGCTGAGGTGGGGGCTGTCTCCCCTCTAACACCCAGGGACATCACCCCCCTAGTGCAGCCAGGCACCCCAATGCCCCTCCCTGTGCTGGTCATGCCTTGGTTTCACCTCAACCGTATGTCCCCAGTGGGGTTCAGGGGATCCCCAGAAGGTGCAGGGGTGTCTGTCCCCCCTGTCCTTGTCCTTCCCCCCTCCAAGGGGGGGTCACTCACGAAGTCGGGGTTGTAGCAGAGCCGGGCGAAGCTCATCCGCAGATCCATGAGCTGGTTCTCCAGCATGTCCTCCCGCACCTTCTCCTCCTCCGTCTCAGCACCTGCACGATGGGGTCAGGGTGACCCCCCCGCTTCGTGCGGACCCCCACAGCCTCCCCCCACCCCGATGCTGTGACCCCCACCCCCCCAGCACTCACACATCTTGTGCTTGCGGGCGATGTAGCGCAGGATGGCGTTGCTCTGCGTCACTTTGATGGGGCCATCGATGAGATAGGGTAGCTGGGGGGGTGCAATGGGGGGAGTCAATGCTTGTGCACCCCCTCCAGGACCCTCCCTTTGCCCGCCCAATTCAACGTCCATCACCTACATTGGGGAAGTCAAGGCCAAGTTTCTCCTTCTCGTTGGTCCATTCGCTCGGGTCGAAGTCAGGGGCTGGGGAGAGGGGTGCAGAGAGATTGGGGGGGGCTCCCCCGCACCCCGCTCCCGCCGCTCATCCCTCCCACAGTAAATTCATTGAGGGGAGGGGTGCACAGTGGAGGGGAGAGGGGAAAGCCGCTTGTGTCCCACCCTCCCTGGGCACCTACTCGTGGCAGATAAGGGAGAACATTGAGCTGGGACTAAAGTCCGAGGCGGGGGGGTGAGAAGTGCCCCCCCCCACCCCGGCAGGAGGACGATGAGGAGGGGGAAGAGCCTCCGCTTTTGCCCTACGAAGTGGGGAGTTTCTTCACCCCCCCCGGCCAGTTTCTGGCGCGGCACGAATGGGAACCATGAGGGTCCCAGTGTGAGAGAGACACACAGCGCACATGGGGGGGGGGACACTCCGCTGTCCCCCCCCCCCTCACCTGGGCCGGGGCGGTACTGCTTCTCCTCGTAGGGGGTCTCAGTGTACTCCAGCAGCAGGCGGATGGCGTGGGCGAGCTGGGGGGGGACACACACAGAGAGCACCCCCCTTCAGCACCCACCTTCAGCACCCACCTTCAGCACCCACCAACACCCCCCTGCGCTCCTACGGCGGGACAGCGCCCCCATCCCTTCCAGCCAAGCCTTGTCCCCCCCCCAACCCTTCCCCACTCACCCCACGGATGTCCCAGTAGCCCAACGTGACCACCATGGTGGCACTCGCTGACACGCGGCTCCGTGGCCACACGGACGGTGACAGAGGTGCTGAGCCACCCTCTCCCCGCCCAGCACCCTCCCCTGTCCCCTCCCCGCTCCCGTCACCGGGCAGGGTGCCCGGGCGTCCCGCCAGCCCCGGGAGTGCCAGCGCGGGGGCCACCACCCTGTGCCAGCCTGATTCGGCACCTCGGGGACCCCCCACCCCCAAAGCCCCGGGGGGACCACCCGATCTATGGGGCCACCCTCCCGCTGCCTCAGTTTCCCTGCGGCGCCACGACACCTCGCCTCCCACTTCCAGCTACGCTTCGATCCAAGTATTTTACTTAAACACTTTTATTTTTCATGCTTGGTTCGGCGATTTTTCTTTTTTTCACTTTCTCTCTTTCTTTTCTTTATTTTAACTTTTGTTGTTGCTTTTCAGATTCGTCATCACTTTCTTCCGGGAGCATCGGCCGCGCAGGGGGAAGAGGCAGGACCGGGATGCGATCCCACGGCGGCTCAACGCACCTCACACGGCAGCCAAACGAGGGGGTCCACCCCCTCCTCGGTTTATTGAGCAGAGGAGGGGGCTGGGGGTGAGATGAGGGGTCGCGGGGGGGACTCAATTCTTGGTGTTGCACCACTTGGCCATGGGCAGGAATACGGGGGTCTTCACGAAGCGCCCCGAGCGCATGTAGGCAGAGATCTTGTCCAGTGCCTGGCGGGGGGAGAGAGAAACGGGGACAGTGGGGTGTCAAGGATGGGGACAGGGAGATTCTGGGGTGCTGGGGACAGGGATAGGGAGACTGGGATGTCAGGGATGGAGACACTGGGTTGTTAGGGACGGGGGACATTGGGTATTCAGGGAAGGGGACAAAGGAGTGTCGGGCATGGGGACATGGAGGGTGAGATGGGAGTGTCCCCCCGGGCCCCCTCACCTCGAAGCGCTGCAAGAACTGGCTCAGGTTGCCCTGGAGCTCGGGGCAATCGGGCACAAACATGCGCTGCTGATCCAGCACGTCGTACGCCAGAAAGTCCACGAAGGTGAGCTGTGACGGAGGACGGGGGGTGACTGGGGGGTCAGCCTCCACACCGACCCCCCCCCCCAAAACACCCAGCACCCTCCCACCTACCTTATCCCCCACAAACCACCGCCGGGAGCCCAGGAACCGCGACAGCTCCCGCAGCTTCCCCGGCAGCTGCTCCAGGTACGCCGGCTTCAGCTTTTCCTGCACGGAGGGCACAGAGCTGAGGTGGCGGCTGTCCCCCCCCCCCAGCACCCGGGGACATCACCCCCCGAGTGCAGCCAGGCACCCCAATGCCCCTCTCCGTGCTGGTCATGCCTTGGTTTCCCCTCATCCCCATGTTCTCAGTGGGGTTCGGGGGATCCCCAGAAGGTGAGGGGGAGTCTGTCCCCCCTGTCCTTGTCCTCCCCGCTCCAAGGGGGGGTCACTCACGAAGTCGGGGTTGTAGCAGAGCCGGACGAAACTCATCCGCAGATCCATGAAGTGGTTCTCCAGCATGTCCTCCCGCACCTTCTCCTCCTCCGTCTCAGCACCTGCGGGACGGCGAGACATCAGGGCGACCCCCCCCGCTTCGTGCGGACCCCCACAGCCTCCCCCCACCCCGATGCTGTGACCCCCACCCCCCCAGCACTCACACATCTTGTGCTTGCGGGCGATGTAGCGCAGGATGGCATTGCTCTGCGTCACTTTGATGGGGCCATCGATGAGATAGGGTAGCTGGGGAGGTGCGATGAGGGGAGTCAATGCCTGTGCCCCCACCCAGGACCCTCCCTTTGCCCCCCCAACTCCCCGTCCATCACCTACATTGGGGAAGTCGAGGCCAAGTTTCTCTTTCTCCTTGGTCCATTCACTCGGATCGAAGTCAGGGGCTGGGGAGAGGGGTGCAGAGAGATGGGGGGGGGCTCCCCCACAACACCCCCCCTCCCGCCGCTCATCCCTCCCCCAGTAAATTCATTGAGGGGAGGGGTGCACAGTGTGTGTAGCGGGGAGACCCCTGTGTCCCACCCTCCCTGAACACCTACTGGCGGCAGATAAGGTCGAACATTGAGCAGGGACCAAATTCATTGAGGGGAGGGGGGATCAGAAGCGCCCCCCCAGGCAGGAGGAGGATGGGGGGAGGAGAGGAGGCTGCAATTTCACCCTGCAGATTGGGGAGTTTGTTTCACCCTCTTCCTCTTGGTTTCTGGCGCGGCACGA
Organism: Trogon surrucura; assembly: GCA_020746105.1. Lineage (NCBI taxonomy): Eukaryota > Metazoa > Chordata > Aves > Trogoniformes > Trogonidae > Trogon > Trogon surrucura. Next base: position 5,013,954 of record CM036641.1, read on the forward strand.
ACGGGGGCTATGGACCCCGGTGTGGGGGGGACACACAGCACACATGGAGGGGGACACCCCGATGTCCCCCACACACACACCTTTGCCGGAACGGTACTGCTTGTCCTCGTAGGGGGTCTCGGTGTACTCCAGCAGCAGGCGGATGGCGTGGGCGAGCTGGGGGGGACACACACAGAGAGCACCCCCCTTCAGCACCCACCTCCAGCACCCACCAACACCCCCCTGCGCTCCCACGGCGGGACAGCGCCCCCATCCCTTCCAGCCAAGCCTTGTCCCCCCCCCAACCCTTCCCCACTCACCCCACGGATGTCCCAGTAGCCCAACGTGACCACCATGGTGGCACCCGGCTGACACTCGGCTCCGCAGCCACACGGACGGCGACAGAGCTTCTGAGCCACCCTCTGCCCGCCCAGCACCCTCCCCAGCACCCTCCCCTTTCTCCTCCCCGCTCCCGTGACCGGGCAGGGTGCCCGGGGGTGTCGCCAGCCCCGGGGGGGCCGGCGCGGGGGTCACCACCCTGTGCCAGCCTGATTCGGCACCTCGGGGACCCCCCAACCCCAAAGCCAAGCCATCGAGGGTGGGGGCCACCCACCCCCAAAGCCCCGGGGGGACCACCCGATCTATGGGGCCACCCTCCCGCTGCCTCAGTTTCCCTGTGGTGCCACGACACCTCGCCCCACACTTCCAGCCATGCTTCGATCCAAGTATTTTACTTAAATACTTTTATTTTTCATGCTTGGTTTTATGCATGTTTTTTTTTTTTTTTTTTTTACTTTCTCTCTTTCTTTTCTTTTTTAACTTTTTGTTGTTGTTTTTCAGAATCGTCATCACTTTCTCCCGGGAGCATCAGCCTCTCCCGACTGCGGAGGGGGCAGAGGCAGGACCGGGATGCGATCCCACGGCGGCTCAACGCACCCCACACGGCAGCCAAACGAGGGGGTCCACCCCCTCCTCGGTTTATTGAGCAGAGGAGGGGGCTGGGGGTGAGACGAGCGGTCGCGGGGGGGACTCAGTTCTTGGTGCTGCCCCACTTGGCCATGGGCAGGAATACGGGGGTCTTCATGAAGCGCCCCGAGCGCATGTAGGCAGAGATCTTGTCCAGTGCCTGGCGTGGGGAGAGAGAAACGGGGACAGTGGGGTGTAAAGGATGGGGACAGGGAGATTCTGGGGTGCTGGAGATGGGGACAGGGACACTGGGATCTTGGGCATGGGGACACCAAGGTGCTGAGGTGGGAATACTGGTGTGCCAGGGAGAGGGACAGGGACACCAGGGTGGCAGGGACAGGGATGGGGACACCGGGATGTCGAGAATGGAGACACCAGGAGGACAGGGATAAGGGTGATGGCACTGCAGTGTTAAGGATGGGGACATTGGGGTAACAAGGATGGGGACAGGGAGATTCTGGGGTGCTGGGGACAGGGATGGGGACACTGGGATGTCAGGGATGGGGACACTGGGGTGTTAGGGACGAGGGACATTGGGGATTCGGGGAAGGGGACAAAGGAGTGTCGGGCATGGGGGCAGGGCATGTGACACGGGAGTGTCCCCCCGGGCCCCCCCCACCTCGAAGCGCTGCAGGAACTGGCTCAGGTTGCCCTGGAACTCGGGGCAATCGGGCACAAACATGCGCTGCCGGTCCAGCACGTCATATGCCACAAAGTCCACGAAGGTGAGCTGTGACGGAGGACGGGGGGTGACTGGGGGAGTCAGCCTTCACAGCGACCCCCCGGCAAAACCCCCAGCACCCCCACACCTACCTTATCCCCCACAAACCACCGCCGGGAGCCCAGGAACCGCGACAGCTCCCGCAGCTTCCCTGGCAGCTGCTCCAGGTACGCCGGCTTCAGCTTTTCCTGCACGGGGGGCACAGAGCTGAGGTGGCGGCTGTCCCCCCTCCAGCACCCAGGGACATCACCCCCCGAGTGCAGCCAGGCACCCCAATGTCCCTCTCCGTGCTGGTCATGCCTTGGTTTCACCTCATTCCCCTGTCCTCAGTGGGGTTCATGGGGTCCCCAGAAGGTGTGAGGGGGGTCTGTCCCCCCTGTCCTTGTCACTCTCCCTTCCAAGGGGGGGTCACTCACCAAGCTGGGGTTGTAGCAGAGCTGGGCAAAGCTCATCCGCAGATCCATGAGCTGGTTCTCCAGCATGTCCTCCCGCACCTTCTCCTCCTCCGTCTCAGCACCTGCACGATGGGGTCAGGGTGACCCCCCCGCTTCGTGCGGACCCCCACAGCCTCCCCCCACCCCGATGCTGTGACCCCCACCCCCCCAGCACTCACACATCTTGTGCTTGCGGGCGATGTAGCGCAGGATGGCGTTGCTCTGCGTCACTTTGATGGGGCCATCGATGAGATAGGGTAGCTGGGGGGGTGCAATGGGGGGAGTCAATGCCTGTGCCCCCACCCAGGACCCTCCCTTTGCCCCCCCAATTCCCCGTCCATCACCTACATTGGGGAAGTCGAGGCCAAGTTTCTCTTTCTCCTTGGTCCATTCGCTCGGGTCAAAGTCAGGGGCTGGGGAGAGGGGTGCAGAGAGATTGGGGGGGGCTCCCCCGCAACCCCCCCCGTCCCGCCGCTCATCCCTCCCACAGCAAATTCACCGAGCGGAGGGGTGCACAGTGTGTGTGGGGGGAGACCCCTCTGTCCCACCCTCCCTTGACACCTACTGGCGGCAGATAAGGTCGAACATTGAGCAGGGACCAAATTCATTGAGGGGAGGGGGGATCAGAAATGCTCCCCCAGGCAGGAGGAGGATGGCGTGGGGGAGTGAGAAGCGCCCCCCCCAGGCAGGAGGAGGATGGGGGGACGAGAGGAGGCTGCGCTTTCACCCTGCAGATTGGGGAGTTTGTTTCACCCTCTTCCCCTTGGTTTCTGGCGCGGCACGAACGGGGGCTATGGACCCCGGTGTGGGGGACACCCACAGCACACATGGAGGGGGACACCCCGATGTCCCCCCCTCCCACCTGTGCCGGAGCGGTACTGCTTGTCCTCGTAGGGGGTCTCGGTGTACTCCAGCAGCAGGCGGATGGCGTGGGCGAGCTGGGGGGGGACACACACACAGAGCACTCCCCTTCAGCACCCACCTCCAGCACCCACCAACACCCCCCTGCGCTCCTACGGCGGGACAGCGCCCCCATCCCTTCCAGCCAAGCCTTGCCCCCCCCCAACCCTTCCCCACTCACCCCACGGATGTCCCAGTAGCCCAACGTGACCACCATGGTGGCACCCGCTGACACTCGGCTCCGCGGCCACACGGACGGCGACAGAGGTGCTGAGCCACCCTCTGCCCGCCCAGCACCCTCCCCAGCACCCTCCCCTGTCCCCTCCCCGCTCCCGTCACCGGGCAGGGTGCCCGGGCGTCCCGTCAGCACCGGGGGGGCCAGCGCGGGGGCCACCACCCTGTGCCAGCCTGATTCGGCACCTCGGGGACCCCCCACCCCCAAAGCCCCGGGGGGACCACCCGATCTATGGGGTCACCCTCCCGCTGCCTCAGTTTCCCTGCGGCGCCACGACACCTCCCCCCCCCACCTAGAGCCACGCTTCAATCCAAGTATTTTACTTAAATACTTTTATTTTTCATGCTTGGTTCGGTGATTTTTTTTTTTTTTTTTACTTTCTCTCTTTTCTTTTTTTTTAACTTTTTGTTGCTGTTGTTTTTCAGAATCGTCATCACTTTCTCCCGGGAGTATCGGCCGCTTCCGACCGCGGAGGGGGCAGAGGCAGGACCGGGATGGGGGGAGGGAGGGGACAGGACAGGGGACGGGACCGGTAATGTCCCTCGCGGGAAAGGGAGAAGCCTCATCCAGCCCGATCCGGGCCACAATCGGCTCCTGGAGCTTTGGGGACAAGGATGCCTTCCTATCCACACCCCTCCGCTCCCCACCCCTTTGCCTTCCTCCCTGTGGCGATGAGGAGGATGGAGCATCCCTCACCTTGCACCGGCCAACCCCCCCAGGTCCCCACTGACATGACCCCCCCCGGGGGGGGTCCCTGGGGTGCTGCTCGGTTTGTCCCTGCGGGGCAAGTAAGCGGACGGAGAGGGGGGGCAATTTAAAAAGTCCTGCCGCTGGGCTGGGTCCCCCCAATCTCACCACAGCCCTGAGCCAGGGTAGGGGGTGAAGACAGGACCACCACCCCCCAGCCCTGTGTCACCTCCTGTAGCCTTGTCCCCCTGCCACCAAGCTTGGGAGAGATAGACCAGCAAGGAGACACCGATTAAAAAAAAAAAAAACAGAACAAAAAAAGCAGAACAAAAAATCAGAACATAAAAACCCCCACAACAACAACAAAAAAAAAGACCGAACGAAACAACCCCCGAAAAATAAAATGTTGAGGACCAAGCAAACCCCGATCCCCCCCCTTGGTGGCACTGATGGAGGGAGGAGGGGGACAGCAGCTGGAAAAGTCCCCTTCCCAGGGCGGGAGGTAGCAGGAGGGGGACGGCGACGAAGCCCTGGAAGGGATGCGGGGGTGACCACAGGGTGTCCCCCCCCCGACCCTGCCATGGGGACAAGAACACGGGGAGGAGTGGGGTGGGTGAAGTCAGTGGGTGCCCCCCCGGGGTGGAGGTGATGGTGAGGGCATCCTCCTCCTGGATGGTCTCGAGCTCCTCGCTCTGCACCGCCTGCGTGATGAGCGTCAGCTCCTGGCACAGCGTCTCGAAGCGGTAGCTCACGCGGATGTCGGGGACGTTGGTGCGACGGATGTCGTTGCCTTCCGGACCCTCCTTCAGGTAGTGGGGACCCAACCAGTAGCTCTTCACCTGAGGAGAAGGGGGAGGAGGAGCTCCCATGACCACCTGGCACCCTTGGGTGCTCAGAGGGGGCTGTCGGTGGGATATGGGGGGGCAGGGGGGGTCGTTACTTTGTGGGAGAAGCCGCTCATGAGGACGCTGTTGCGGGCCAGCTCGCACATGTCGCAGGAGCTCAGCTTCCAGACCTGGGTGGCGATGCTGTACTCCTCCATCAGCGGTTCCTGTGTCGGGGGACACACACACAGAGCTTCAGCGGCCACCCATGGGCGCGTCCCCCTCCAGAGAGGATGGGGCTCCCCGGCTTCTCCCACCCTCCAGAGCCCGTCGGTGTTGTCTTGCTCCCGGCCACCACCGTGGCTTGGCTGGTGGCCACCCCGTCGCTGATTTTTGGGGGGTCAGCGGCCCATGATCCCACCCCCAAACCTCTCACCTTGGTGAAATGGAACTGGAGGGGGTCATCGGTGGAGAGGGAGACCATGAGCCCCCGCGAGAGGTACTCAGGCAGGGGGTTGCGGTGGTAGCTGAGGAAGAGGCTGTTGTTGCTCAGTGGGGACATGGCGATGCCGATCTGCGCCAGGTAGTAGAGGTACTGCAGGACGGGGGCCTGGAGAAGCAGGGGGGGGGACAAGAGTGTGAGGGTGGGGGCCCCTGGCCACGCACCCAGCCCCCACGGGCACCCCCATCCCCTCTGACCTTGCGGAGCAGCAAGCCGTGGGAGATGTTCTCCGAGACCATGAAGCCCGAGACGAGGTGATGGATGGGGCCGGCCTCGCCGCAGTGCGGGCGCAGGACAAAGGTGTGGAAGCCTCTCTTCCTGCAACGTGGGGCCAACCATCATCATCTGACCCCCCCAAAAAAGTGAGGTGCCGGGGACCCCGAGGTGTCCTTACCGTCGGAGGTGGTTGAGGACCGTCATGTTGGCGTACATGTAGTACAGGTAGTAGGAGTAGGGTGGGTTGTCCTCCTCCACCCAGTTGCCCGGCAAGGGGCTGTCCAGGTTGAAGATGTGATGTTCTGGTTTGGATTCGTCATCCACGCTGTCGAAGCCGTCCACCTGCGGGAGAGACAACCCCAAGGTGGGGCGGTCACGCCTCCAGCGGATCTTCCCCAGGCCTCAAGCTGGGTCCAGGCTGAGGGTTGGGGGGTGTCATGGATGTCCCCTGTCCCCCACCCCGGGAGCAGGATGTGGTGCTCACGTGCTCCAGGAAGAGGTGTAGCTCCGGGTGTTGGGCAGGGTGGACGGTGGCCTCGTAGAGGGGCAGGAAGATGTTCTCCAGCATCTCCTGGAAGTTGGCCAACTGTTTCTTCGTCCGGTAGACATCGCTGCAGGGGGATGGGACCCCGCTCAGAGCTGGCTGTCCCATCCCATCCCGTCCCGTCCCATCCCATCCCGTCCCGTCCCATCCCATCCCGTCCCATCCCATCCCATTCCACCCCCTCCCAGCCATCAGCCCAACTTGGTCTCCCCATGGCCCCGGTTCAGGGTATCTGCCCCCTCGCCCCCGTTACTCACAAGAGCCGGGGCACCTGCACGAGCCAGCGGACGTTGTTGGAGTGGACACGGTGGTTGACGGCCCAGCGGGCCAGCTTGTCCCACTCGTCCCGGGAGCGGCCGTAGATGGAGAGCCTCAGCTCCGCGTTCTGGTACTTGCTCTCCTCCAGGTCGGCCATGACCTCCTGCCAAGGAGGAGCAAGTGTCACCCCTGGGCCACCGAGAAGGTGGAGGTAGCCACTATGGGCATCAGAAGGCGGGAGATGTGGAGGGTGGCTCACATCAGGTCCGCTCACCTTGATGATGTGGGCGAAGTACTTCCCCGAGACGCGGTTGTCCGTCTTGATGAAGATCTCCCGCAGGATGGACTCGCCGATGGGGTTGTACTTGGCGTTGAACTTGTCGAAGCGGTGGAACGTGTTGCGGTCCTGGCGGGGGGGATGAGGATGTAAGCAGAGACCCCTCATCACCCGAGAGTTGCTGCAACATCCCAACCCAGAGCCTCTGGCAGCCCCCACCCTGGGACAACCCCTGGAGAAGACCCCCGGGCAGAGACGGGCTGAGGGCTCTGCTCATCTCCAGGATCTGAGGGTATCCACCGTACCGCATGGACATCCAGCGTGTCCACGCTCAGGTCGTAGGCAGTGAGGTTCATCGTCTCGAAGACCTCCTTGAGCGTCTGCTCCTTGCCCTTCTCCACGTGGACGATCTCATCCAGGTGCTTCTTCATGGCCCGCTTGATGAAGCGCAGGAGATGCTTCTGGTTCATGCAGGACGAGGCGTGGATGTGGGTGTCCACCTGCATGGCCAGAGATGATGTTCAGCCCTGAGATCCTCCAAGGGCTCCCTGGTAAAGCCAAGAACCCCCTTCTCCACGAGCCGACGGGTACCTTGCGGATATTGTAGAAGTCGCGGTGGGGCACCTTCTTCTGGGCTGCCAGCTCCTTCATCTCGTTGAGCAGCACGTGCATCTGGAACTTGGAGCTCAGGTACTGCAGCCGGCGGTAGCAGAAGGATTTGCTGCCCGAGGCGGGGAGGAGGGGAGTGAGTTTTGGGGGAGAGGAGGGAGAACATCCAGCCCCAAAAAGCTGGTGCCCACCACAATGAGGAGATGAGGGTCTGGATTCTTGGACGCTCCCCCTTGCCCGAAGACCACGAGAAAGGACAGATGCAGGAGCTGCGCCAGCACCAGGGGTCTTTGCCACCACCACACCCTCCGGTGCTGTCCCCAGGGTTCTAGACACCCCCCATAGTGGGACCTCCCCAAGAGACCTCCCCTGAGACACTTCCACGGTGGGACCCTTCCCCTTACATGGGCCCGTTGATGATCAGAGCCATGAGGAAATTCATGTCGGCGATGAACTCCTGCAAGTCAGGGTAGGGCAGGTCCAGCTCCGTGCTCCTGGGGAGTGGACAGAGGTGGGTCACAGGCGGGGACACACTCCAGCAGGGTGTGTCCCCCCACGCCCCGTGCCACCCACCGCAACCCCCCCCTCCCCGGCAAATTCACCACACCAGGCGGTCTCACTTGTCGGTGAGGTCCTGCTTGGTGTAGACGTGCACCACGCCGTCCACCATCTTCAGCCCGAAGCCCAGGTCAGCCGGCATGGTCTGGGGGTCCCACGTCTCGTAGGGGTGCTGCTCCGCGAAGGGGGGGTGCACGGGGGCATCTGCGGCCGGGAGACACCCGACGAGACGCACACGTGTCATCAGATGCTTCCTCCGAAGCTCCTTCAGCTCTCCAGCTGAAGAAGACCCCACCACCCTCTTCCTGCTCACCGGCAGCCACGGGGGTCTCGGGCACCTCTTCGTAGCTGCGTGTCTCCAGGGGTTTCTCGGAGAGCTCCTGCAGGTACCGGGCGGTGGTTTTGCAGAAGCTCTGCAGGGACAACCCCATGTACTTCTCGCGGAGGAACAACGCCTTCACCACGCTCTTGGCCGCGTCCAGGAGGTCCGTGAAAGGCACCTGGGGAGGAGGAGGACGCCAGAGGAAACCACCGACGCCTTGAAGACCCTCGCCCGGCGCCCATGGGGTGGGGCTGGGTTGGCTGGGGGGGGCCCTCACCCCACATTTCTCCTCCCCGGAGATGGTTACCCGCTGGAACTCGCGCTCCAGCAGCGCCTCCCGCTCCTTGGGGACGTGGTCCACCAGGTCCTCGCTCTGCTCCTTGAAGAGCCTGTGGGGACCAGGCGGTGGCCGGTGAGACGGTGACACCGTCTGTCCCCATCCCTGTGTGTCCCCCCACTGCGTCCCCCCCGGGGACAGTGTCCAGCATCCGGGTGGCAGGAGGGTGACGTCGTCCCCAAGGATGCCACCACCAGGTTTGGGCAGCTGCGTGCCACCCATGTCCTTGGTGGTGATGGCGTTGTGTGTCCCCCCCCCCCGACCCCAGACACATCCCCCGGCCTCACAGGAGCACAACAAAAAGTTGTTGGGGAGGGGGGGACACGGGACAGAGAACGAAATAACTCGTGACAGAGACAACTCCCAAGCGGAGACAGGAGGGAGGAGGACACGCAGCATCGGGCCCCCCCTTCTTGGGGGGGACACAAGGTCTTGTGCCACCAGCGGGGCTGGAAGCCCCCCAGCTCACCCCAAAACCCCCCCACCCCCCCCTTCATCCCTCCAACCTGGGCACATTAACCCCTCCAGTGCCAGTGAGAGCAGCTGGGTGGGGACATTTGGGGACATTTGGGTTCTGTGTTTGGAGGAAGTGGGAAGCAGGGGGGAGGGGAGTCAGAGTGAGGCTGGGGGGGTCCCCAAATTCCACCCCCCCGTGTCCCCGGCCGGTGACACCAAGCCGGACACTCACTGTAAGTCGGCGGCACTGTCAATTTTCAAGAAGTCCTGTTTGGCTCTGAGCAAAATGTCGGGCTCGAGTCTGGGGACAAGCAGGTGGTGGCAGGGCAGGGTTGGGGGGGGCAGGGATGAGGTGGGGGGGGAGGTGGAAAGAAAGGGGCCGGGGAGAGAAAACACCCCGTTAATGCCGAAAACCACAGAAACCAGACAAAAAAGAGGAAAGAAAAAAAGAACAACAAAATGAAAAACATAAATTCAAAAAGGGGGACACCAAGCGCAACACCCACGGGAGAGGGGACACAGAGCGGGCACAGAGGACCGACAGCCCCGCCCGGGGCACCCAGGGTGGGCGGGTGGCGGCACGTCCCCACGCAGGGACCCTGTCCCACAAATGGGGACCCGGACACCCCCGATGCCCCTCCCAGCCCGGCTTACTTGACATCCTGGCTGATCTGGCGTTCGAGGCGCTGGCGCCGCTCCTCGAGCTGCTCGATGGGGCTCTCCTCCGGGAACTCGTAGGGCGCCGTCCGCATCTCGCTCTCGGCCAGCGAGCGGCAGAACAGCTCCTGCGCGGGGCATCGCCGTCACGAGCTGTGCCCGGCCTCAGCCCGGTCCCCAGGGGGTTTTGTGTGTGTCCCCTCCTGCCACCCTCCCCGAGCTGGGAAGGGTGGGATTGAGGAGGGTTTGGGGTGGGAAAGGACGGAGACTTTGCCCCCGCTGAGACCTGGTAAACTCGTGACACAGAACCCACCTCGGCGATCTCCTTGTATTTCCCGTCCATGGAGGTGCGCAGGTCCACGGGGAAATGCTTCAGGCAATGGGGGGTCCCGGGGAGGGAACGCGCCGACTGCAGGGGCCGCGAGCCCAGCGCCCCCCGCAGCTCTGCAGGCACCCGGATGGTGTGAGACGGGGGCAAGGGGGGGGACTGGACCCCCCTTCCTGGGCTGGGAGGGGTTCATCAGCCCCTCCACAGCCCCCTCCCCCTCAAACTGGGATTCTGGTCCCCCAAGAGATGGTGGTGGGGAAACTGAGGCAGCTCAAGAGCAGGAGGAGCCCCCTCTCTGCCCCTGCCTCCCATGCACTGAGGGGGCTGGCCCGAATGGAGGGGGGGGGTGCAATGAGCCTGCAGCACCAGTGAATGAGGGGCTCGGGGATGGGGGGGGCAGGATGACCCCCATATGGGGGGGCAGGACACGGGGATCCCCCTTCTTACACCCCTCGCTCAGCCGGGCTGCTCCATCCAGCCTCCCCCACCAATGTCAGCACTGCACCCCCCACCCCGGCCCATCCATCCTCCTGCCCCCCCAATCCAGTGCAAAAGACACCGCTATGGGGGGGCCACCCCAAACCCGAAGGGATGGGAGGCAATGCCCCTCCCAGTAAGCAAATCCCATCACCCCGACATCCCCCTAGAGCACCCTCAGATCCTACCGGGCTGAGGGGGGGTCCCTGCATCTCCCCTGCAGTGTCAGGGCCCCCCCCAGGGTGCCAGCAACCTGCTCTGCAGCCCCCACCCTCATCGCAAAACCCCCACCACAGACTCAGCTCGGGGGGAGGCACTGGAAATCAGGCCCCACTGGTTAAACTGGGGCCACCAGTAGGGACCACCCAGCGTAGCTTGGGGAGTGAACCCAAGCATCCTGCCCCCCCCACCTCAAAGAGCCCCTCACTCCATTTACCCTCCCAGCGCAGACCGGAATGGAGGGGGGGGGCAGCAGCCCCTCACCCTGCCCATTGCTGAGGTCTAGGGTGGGGAAACTGAGGCGGGGGAGAGGGTCGTGCCTCAGTTTCCCCACCATGAAGGCAGATGATGGGGGGATGTCCCCCCTCACCAGGCAGCCCCAAGACCCCCTCCCCAGCACAAGCCGGGTGTTACCAGCCCCCCCTTCCAGCACCCAGCACCCCGCGACCCCCAGCCACGCTGCCAGCCGAGACCCCCAGGGACAACACAAGAAGCTGACACCCCCCCCAGCACCCTGACACCCCCCCCAGGACCCTGACACCCCCTCCCCAGCACCCTGATCCCCCTCCCCAGCACCCTGACCCCCCCCTTCCCTCCGTGGGGGTCCCAGCGCTTCCTCCCCCGCCGCTGCGCCAGGGCTCCGCCGCAGAGCCCCCCCCCAGCGCACCGGGCACCCCGAGCCCCGCAGCCCCCGCTGAGCCGCCCAGGCGCCGCGGTGACGGCCACGTCACCCCCCCAAGAGCCACCCAACGCCTGCCCGCCCCCCTCCAAAAACCGAACCCCATCGGCGGCTCCCCCCCGCCTGAGCGGCCGCCCCAGCAGCATCGCCGGCGGCTCGGCGTGAGCAGCGGCCCCGGGGGGCTCGGGGGGGCAAGGCCGGGCGGGGCGGGGGGTCGGGGTGCCGGGGCGGGGGGTGGGCTCACCTGCGGGGCTGGGGGCCTGCAGGCTGCCCCGCTTCTTGAAGGGACACTTGGCCGGGGCGGCCGAGGACATGGCGGCGACGGTGGCGATGGCGGCAACGGGGCGATGGGGGCGACGATGGCGACGCCGCTGGGGTTGGCGACGGCGGAGGCGCCGCCGGGGTTGGCGATGGCGGCGGGGTTGGGTGGCGACGGTGGCGGGGCCGGGGGGGCGCGGCGGGGACCCCCCCCCCCGGGGGACTCTTACGGCGGCGGGGACCGAGCGGCGGCCGCTGCCTCCCCTGCCTGCCCCCGGGTTGATGATTGATGCGGGAGAGCCCGGGGCTGGACCAAAGTCCCCGGCGGGGCCCGGCCGGAAGCCGGAGCGAGGAAGAGGATGGGGCGGGAGGAGGATGTGGGCGAGGAGGAGGAGGAGGAGGAGGAGGAGGAGGAAGGTTGTCGGAGCAACCAGCCCTCGCTGCGGGGCTGCCGGGCGGGAGGAGCCGGGGGGGGAACCCGCTTTGCTGCGCTTGCAGCAGGGGCTGCTGAGCTCCCCCACCCCGGGGGCAACAGTGCTGCCCCCCCGCTCCCAAGCGCCCCAAAAAAAGGGGGAGCATCTGGCGTTGGAACACCCCCCCCCCCAAAAAAAAAATGGTAGCGGCACTTCAGACACAAGGGTGTCCCCCAGCCCCGAGACGGGGGCTCCTCCCAAGTTCTTCCTCCCCCCAAGTTCGTTTCCTCCTCCCCAAGTTCTTCCCCCCAAGTTCGTTTTCCGCCCCCAAGCTCGTTTTCGTCCCCCCCGCCCAAGTCGTTCCGCAGAGACGGGCATCACCCCCGTGAGAATCGGGGTACCGCACCCCCCCAGCAACTCCGAACCCCCCCCCAGGCACTGCCCGTCCGTCCCCCCCCCCCAGGGTGAGCACTGCCCTCCCCAGCACGTTCTGCCCCCCCCCCTTAGACGTTGTACCCCCTCCTCCCTAAAAATAGGACCGAGTACCCCCAAAAAAGACCAAGTACCCCCAAAACGCGGCATCGCCTCCTCCGAGATGAGCATCCTCCCCCCGCCATGGGGTAGGGCGCCCCAAATGAGGGGGCTCACACCCCATCGCCAGCCTCCCCCCCCACCCCGCAAGGCGGAGGGCACCCACAGGGGTGACACCCCCTCCACCCCCCAAGTCAAACTGGGGACACCATCATAGAGACCCCCCCAATGTAGGAGCAAGACGGGGGGGGGTTCAGGCCCCTTGTGTGCCCCCCCCGGCCCGATCCACGCGTGTCCCTACCTGTGCCGGCGGCTCCCGGGGACGGGTCGGGTGGGGGTGCCGGGGACACGGCGGGGGGAAGGGTCTGGGACAGGTTTGGGGGGTGCAGGGGACAGTTTGGGGGGGGGGGCAAGCTGTGTCCCCGCTGAGCACCCAGCCGAGTCCCCTAATCCCGCACCGGAGCGGGGGGGGTATTTTTAGCCGCTGCCGGAGGGGAGGGAATGCCACCCACCAAGCCCCCCCCCCCGCCGTGTCCCCCACCCCGCTTGTCCCGACGAGGGGGGACAGCGAGGTGACGCCACCCATCAGGGCCACCGTGCCAGCGGGGGGGGGGCACCAGCAATGGAGGGGGGGGGACACGGTGGGGACCTCCAGGCTGAGCGAGCGCCGCGTCCCCTCCCCAGCAGTGGCCGGTCCCCCCCCTCCCCGTGACACGGGGCGGGAGTGTTGTTGGTATTTTAATTGGACCCCCTTCATTAGCGCCAAGTTCATTAGAGCCTCACAAGGGGCTTTGTGTCGGCGGGGACAGAGTGTCCCCAAGCCACCGCGGCTGGCGGGGACGGGGAGGGGAGGGGACAGCTTGGGGGGGACACACACGACACGCCAATTGGGATATGGGGACAACCAGTAAGGGGACATAAAACACTCCGTGACCCCTAAACCGGGGACCTGCAGCACCTTTGGGAGGGGGGGTGACACCGACTCCGCATTGGGGCGTCCCTCCCCCTGCGGTGTCACCCCCTGCACTCAAAATGAGCCCTGGTGGGACAAGAGTGGAGGCACCCACTTGCCCCCCACCTCCGGGGGGACTGGAAGGGGACGCTGTGGTCGCGCAGGGCTGGGGAAGGGGGTGCTGAGCCCGGAGAGGGGGGAGGAGGAGGAGGAAGAGGAGGAAGGCTGAGCGCAGGATCCCATTAAAGAGCTTAGGGCGGGGCGGCGCCCAGCGGGGCAGGATTAGGGGGGCTCGTTACCCCCCGGGGTAATTAACTCCTTTTCTCTCCCCACCAGAGGAATCCCCCAGCGCCGCCATCCCCCTGCCACCACCCCCGCAGCCCCTGGGGACCCCACCGCCCCCGGGGAGGGGACACACACACGAACAGGGACCTGAGCCCAGCCCTGATGCCAACCCAGCACGTGGAGGGGGGGCACACACAGCCACGGTGCCCTAAACCCCCCTGAGCCACCCAGGGGACACAGGGGGACCTTGTCCCTCGTGGGAAGGGGATGTCACACTACCTGTCCCCCCCGATGGGTGCCCACCTCCCCGAGATGTTCTGTCTTGGGGGGGTGTTTCTTATTCTTTTTTTTTTTTTTTCTTTCCCCTGAGCCCTAATCTTTGCCATCTTGGGCTAATTGGATTTCCTGGGTCACATGGCGAGATAAAAAGTCCCCAAATCCCACGGGCCAAAAAAATCAGGTTATCCATGGGGAATTAAAGGATAGAGCGGGGGGCAGCCGGCCCGCGAGGACCCACCGAGCTCTACCTGCCGCGGGGCACCCCGACGTCGGGGCTCCTCTTTGTCACCCCCTCCAACTTCGTCACCCACCGCTCGCTCGCCCGCCCGCGGGGGTGTGCGCGCCATCCCCCACGGAGAGCTGGAAGAGCCTGGGGACCTAGAGGAGCTCGAGGGGTTCGAGGAGGAGGAGGAGGAAGACGAGGCCATGGGGAGCGGGGCCAGCGCAGAGGACAAGGAGATGGCCAAGAGGTCCAAGGAGCTGGAGAAGAAGCTCCAGGAGGACGCGGATAAGGAGGCCAAGACGGTCAAGCTGCTCTTGCTGGGTAAGGGTGGAGGGAATGTCCCCGGGAGGTGTCCCCTCTTGTCCCCATGAGGCACAGGGGAGCTTGTGGGTGTTGGGGATGGGCAGGGGGCAAAAGCAACCAGGGAGAGGGGTCAGGGACAAGGACAGCGACAGGGAGTCCCCAACCCCATCAGCTCCTCCTGCTTTGCCTTTCTTCAGCCCAAGAGACCCCCGTCCCTAAGCTCGGTGGCCCCTGGTAGCCCTCAGTAGCCTGATGAGTTGCCATTAGGGAGTGAGCTGAGGTTGTCCCACCAGCGGGATGTCCCCCGGGGTTGTGCCTGGGAAGAGCCTGGAGGTGACATCGGCTCTTGGTGGCAACCAGGCGGGTGGCAGGGACGAAGAGGAGGAAGAGAATGGGGAAGGGACCAGATCGCTGGGTAGCAGCAGGGCCAGGCTGTGGCTCATCCTGACAGGGGGGGTTCAGTGAGACCCCAGGGACCTCCTGCCACCAGCACCCCCAAACCCTGTCGCTGGGTGCAGGGCGGGAGTGGACAGTCCCTTGGGGGACCCCCTGCACCCCCGCTCGGGCAGCGGGGTGACCCCATGGGGAGGCATCGGGGGCCCCGCAGGGCAGGGACCGTCGGCGGGGGCTTATCCAGGTGGGG
Source organism: Trogon surrucura (assembly GCA_020746105.1). Classification (NCBI taxonomy): domain Eukaryota; kingdom Metazoa; phylum Chordata; class Aves; order Trogoniformes; family Trogonidae; genus Trogon; species Trogon surrucura. The sequence goes on from CM036641.1 coordinate 5,029,026, forward strand.
GGGGCCGGGGTCAAGGCGATTAGCACCCTAATTCTAAGCAGCTTCCTGCGCTGCCCTAAGCCGCTTACGGCACCGAAGCCATCGCTGGTGATGGCCGTGGCGGGTGGGGGGCGTGGGACCCCCGGCCACCAGCAGCTCCCTGGGTCCTTGCCACCCCTGGGGGTCCCTGGCTGTGATTGCAAAGGGGTGACAGGATGGGGATGGTGACACTGCGGGAAGGGCGTTTGGTCAGGAGAGTGGCTCTGGTCCCCGGCAGGGTGGGGTGCCCATCACCGGGGCGTCAGGCCCGCGGTCTGTCCCACCCTGGCCAGCACTAAGGTGTCCTCCCACCCTTTTCCAGGGGCTGGAGAGTCGGGCAAAAGCACCATCGTGAAGCAGATGAAGTGAGTATGGCTGACACCCCCTGATTGCTGAGGGAGGGGACACTGGGATGAGCCCAGCTCTTGGACACGGGGGAGCAGGAAACCTGGTCCCCAACCCCCATGTCCTGCTGGTGGGGGCACCTGCTGATTCCCAGGGTGGGGTGATGCTGGGGCAAGGAGAGGCACCCTGGGGTGCTGGAGCTCAGGGCTGAGGCCACTGTGCCCCCACCTCCTCGCCCCAGGATCATCCACCAGGATGGCTACACGCCCGAGGAGTGCATGGAGTTCAAGGCCATCATCTACGGCAACATCCTCCAGTCCATCCTGGCCATCATCCGCGCCATGTCCACGCTGGGCATCGACTACGCCGAGTCGTCCTGCGCGGTCAGTCGGGGCGGGCGTCCCCGTGTGCCCCCCTAAACCCACCGTGAGAGCTGGAGCAGCCCCGTGCTCCAGCTCCCTGCCCAGCCCTGGGGGGCTTTTTTTTTTTAGGGAGGGTGGTGACGAAGGGTTCCTCTTGCAGGACACCGGGCGGCAGCTCTTCAACCTGGCCGACTCCATCGAGGAGGGCACCATGCCCCCCGAGCTGGTCGACTGCATCAAGAAGCTGTGGAAGGACGGGGGGGTGCAGGCTTGCTTCGACCGAGCCGCCGAGTACCAGCTCAACGACTCGGCCGCCTAGTGAGCGGGGTCACTGGCAGAGGGGGGGACACACGCACAGGGACGTGCCCGGGGACACCCCTCGGCTGCTTATTGCCATTTCCCACCCAATCTGGCCAAAGCAATCCCCTCTCTGGTCCTGGGGGCAGTCCTCCACCCCACCAGTGCCACCCTCCATCCCACCAGTGCCACCTTCCATCCCACCAGTGCCACCTTCCATCCCACCAGTGCCACCCTCTATCCCACCAGTGCCACCTTCCATCCTGCTGGTGGGCTGCCACTCCCGCCCCGTGCCCCCCTGCCCCATCCCTGCAGCCCCCCAGGGATGGTGCTGCCTTGGGTGTCCTGGCGTTTGGGGGAGCTCAGCCCCTCAACCGTCCCCCAAAAGCCATCAGTAGCGGGGTGGGACGCGGGGCAGCCCCTCAGCAGTAGGTCACATCCCCTCCTGTCGTCCCCCCCTCCCAGTTACCTGAACCAGCTGGACAGGATCACGGCCCCCGGGTACCTCCCCAACGAGCAGGATGTGCTGCGATCCCGAGTGAAGACCACGGGCATCATCGAGACCAAGTTCTCCGTCAAAGACCTGAATTTCAGGTGGGTTGGTGACCCCCCCATCACGATCCTCCTCCCCCCCTCCAAGTCCCAACGATTTGGGGCTGCTCCAGGGACCCTCAACCCCACCAGGACCAGGGGTGGTTGCTCGCTGCCGAGGACTGGGACCATTGTGCAGGGGGGGTGGTAGGACTAGACGTGTCACCTGCATCACCCCTGTCCCCTCCCCAGGATGTTCGATGTGGGAGGGCAGAGATCGGAGCGCAAGAAGTGGATCCACTGCTTCGAGGGGGTGACCTGCATCATCTTCTGCGGGGCGCTGAGCGCCTACGACATGGTGCTGGTGGAGGACGACGAAGTGGTGGGTCGGGGGTCCCAGAAGTGCCCCAGGTCACAGAGAAAGGGTGGGGGCAACACCCCGGGGTGGCTGATGCTCTGGGCAATGCAGGGAAGGGGTGGGAGATGTGGGATGGAGCTGGCTCCCACCCAGTTTTGCCCAGTAAAGGTGCTCACTGGGGCATCAGCAGCCTGACCGAGCCGAAATGTGGGTCATGGGGCTGTGGGGCTGCCTCCCCCCCATCCTTCCGAGCAGTCATGGGCAAAGCATGTCCCAACACCAACCCCAAGAGCCACCATCCCGCTGGGGAACGCTTCCAACGCGGCAAAACCAGCTGGAAAAACCCCAAGGAGCCGGCCTCGGTGCAGGAGGGGAGTAAGAGGAGCGACCCGGTCGTGATGAAGGAAAATCTCGCCCAGAGGAGGGACACGACAGCCCCAAAATGGGTCATTTCTCAGAAGAAATAAGAAGTGAAGACAAGCAGAGCAGGAGGAGGCTGCCTTCTCCCCTGGGGCAAGGCAGCCTCGCTGGTATCTCCGGTCCCGCCGATGCTCCCTGGTGCTCTGGGGTCAAGGTCGGGGTCCCCCACGCCCAGGGCTGGCCAATGCCAGGCAGGAGCAACCCAGCACCTTCCTCAGCACAGCGTGTGTCAGTCATCTGCCCCACCAAAGCCCTCGGAGGAGGCTGGAACACTCCTCTCTGTGACGGGGCAGGATTTGGCCCAAGCTGGCCCCGCAGGCGCGCTGTGCGCCGAAACCGCACGGAAAAGCTGCTGCACTGAGAAGCTGGACGAGGCAAAACCATCCCCATCGCCTCCCTGCGGCAGTACAAAGGTGGAGGAGATTCACCTTCCTTCAACAAAAGCCCCCGGGTGGGCTCAGCACCGGCTGGATGGAGCCTCGTCCTCCCAAGGAACCTCCAAACCGCGCGTCTGCCTTCAAACCGGAGCTCCTCCTTCTCCCTGCTCCTTTTTGAACAGCCAGAGCATCCCCCGGCACAGCCTGGATGATGGAGACGCCACCTCGACGCCTTCACCAAGGGGCTGCTGGCTTCCCCTGCGGCGTTTTCCCACCCCAAAACCTTCATTTCCCAACATCCCAGAAGCCACCGGGAAGGATCGCAGCGTCGATCTGCTTAACCCCCCTCCTCAGCCCGAGGATTTAACCGGGTCGCTCACACCAGGGCATTTGCTGCTGCGACAGAGGAATGTCCCAGAGGGAAAAAATAAAAATCTCTCATCTCAGACTGGGGAAGGGGCTTGGGGGGAGCTGCAAGAGCCAAAAAGAGGTTGTTGTAGGTTATTTCGAAACCCGGCGCTCGGCGCCAACGCGTCTCTTTGCTTGCAGAACCGCATGCACGAGTCCCTGCACCTCTTCAACAGTATATGCAACCACAAGTTCTTCGCCGCCACGTCCATCATCCTCTTCCTCAACAAGAAGGACCTTTTCGAGGAAAAGATCAAGAAAGTCCACCTCAGCATTTGCTTCCCAGAGTACGACGGTGAGTCCGTTTCCTCCAGAAACATCCCCCCCCACTCCCAAACCGCAGCCTCCAGCACCTTGGGTTGGGGTTACGCCGGGATCGTCGAATCGTTCAGGTTGGAAAATCCCCCTGGGATCATCGAGTCCAACCATTCACCCTATTCTGCAAAGCTCAACCCAAACCATCTCCCCCAACTCCACACCTAAATCACCTTTAAACACCTCCAGGGATGGGGACTCCACCACCTCCCTGGGCAGCCTGGGCCAATATCTCACCACTTTTTAATGAAAAAGTTTCTCCTCATGTCCAGTCCAACCCTCCCGTTGCAGTTTGGAGCCGTTCCCTCTTGTTCTATCGCTCATTACCTGTGAGAAGAGACCAGCCCCAACCTCTCACAACGTCCTTTCAGGTCGTTTTAGAGAATGATGAGGTCTCCTCTCACCCTCCTCTTCTTCAAACTCAACAGCCCCAGCTCCTTCTATGGTTAAGATTTAGTCTCTAGACCTTTCCTCGTCCGCACTCGCCCCAGCCCCTCGAGGAGCAGAGGAGAGAGGACAGAGGTGGCCTCAGCAAAGCGTTGGAAGGACTGAAACAGCCTCAAAATGCCTTTTTTTTCTATTTTTTTTTTAAATCGCTTTGCTAAGTGCAAACCCAGCAACTTCCTCCTCCTCCGGAGGAATCACAGAATGTCAGGGGTTGGAAGGGACCTCAAAAGATCATCTAGTCCAACCCCCCGCTCTTAAAAACCAGCCTTAAGCAGCCCCCGGTCCCGGCCCAGCTCCGCCGCCCCCATGTCCCCGCGGGAGCCGCTGGGGGCAGCCGCCGCGTTCCCCTCCCATCCGCAGGCCCCAACACGTTCGAAGACGCGGGGAATTACATCAAGACCCAGTTCCTGGATCTCAACATGCGAAAGGACGTCAAGGAGATCTACAGCCACATGACCTGTGCCACAGACACGCAGAACGTCAAATTCGTCTTCGACGCCGTCACGGACGTCATCATCAAAGAGAACCTCAAGGACTGCGGTCTCTTCTGAGCCCCGGCGCGACAGGTACCCGAAAAACGGGCGTTTGACCCCCAAAAAAAGGGGTTGGGGAAGGAGAGGGTGGGGCTGTCACACCTGCGGGGCCATGGGATGTGGGTCCTACCAGGTTTTGGCATCAAAGCAGGCTGCAAATCCTCGCTGGGACACCCTGGGGAGGGTTCCCCGGACTCAGCTCGGTGGGTGTTAACTCTGAAACCAGATTTTAGCCCCAAAATCTTGATCCTGAGAGAGATCAACCCAGTTTCTCACATGCTGGGGTGAGGGGGAGGCTGTTAACCCCAGCAACCCCCCCCATCAGTGCGGGAACGCGGCGCTCTGCCCTTTTAGCTCGTCACCATCGAGGTTTAATTAGGGTTTCCCACCTTAATTCTTCCACTCCCTCTGGGCCACCGGCACCAACTCTTTGTTTCTCCAGCTTCTCCCTCGTCCCTCAACGTTAATAGAAATCAAAGGGGGAAAAAAATGAAGATAAAGCAAGCGGGCAGGACCTCGCAGGCAGAGGGTGCAGCGTCGTGCCGGGAACGAAGCTGCTTCCCGAGCACCCTCGGGCTGCAAAACCGCTTTTAGCAGCCAGGAAAAATAATTAAAAAAATAAAAACGACCGCACCGAGGCAGCAGGCAGGGCAGCCCAGCCTCCTGCGAGGCAAAAAGCCGCCGGGGCTGGCGAGCCAAGGGAAGAGGAGGTGCAGAGCTCAGGGGTTTTTGGCTCCGAGCGATTAAATCGATGATTATTTCTCACCGGCACCGCCTTAACCCCCTCCCTCTTCTTTTTTATTCCCTCCTAGAAGAGGAAAGGACTTCACTTCCACATCGCCGTTCTGCTGAGCAGAGCCAAAAGGATTAACCAAAATAAAAACCAACCAACACCAACAAACCAAAACAACGAAAACTTACCCGGACCCCACTTTTTTTTTTTTTTTTTTTTTTTTTTCTATTTTCAAGCCCAAACTAGGAAGGGGCTGAAGCTGAACTTCCTGCTCCCTTTCGGGGCCATTTCCTCTTTTTTTTTATTTAAGAAAAAAAAAGAAAACCCCGCTCTCTTGCAGCGTGCGAAAGGCAGCGTCTCACGAACGAGGTCGGGAGTGGTTTGACACCAAAGAGCGTGCCCGTCGGCCCAAAAAATTAACCCGGAGCCCCTCGGGGTCCATCCCTTCTTCTCGGATCAAAGGCGAATTCATCAAGCCAGGAGTTTCTGGGGGAGGCAGAAGCTGCGAGTCCCCCAGGGAACCAACCTCGGGCAGGGGAAATGAGGGTTGGGTGTTCTCGTTTGGGTTTTTTTCTCTTTTTTTTCGTGTCCCCCCTTGAGAGTTTCTCTCCAGAGCTCGGCTCGGGGCGGCAGGAGCGCACCTGCAGAGGAGGAACGGGCTGGATAAAGAGGAAATGGTTACTCGAAAGCTCGTCCTTCTGCTATTTAGAGCTGTATTTGCTCTTTAACTGTTTGTAAATAAACCTCCTGCTGGTCCTGTAGCCGAGCCCTGTGCCCTCTTTAGTCCTGTCCCCTCCCCGTTTAGTGCAGCCACCACGGCGCCAGCTGCGTTTAACTGTAGGAAAAACGAAAATAAAGACATGCGCATGACGCGGGCGTCTGTCATTTCTGCCGCTTCGCTCTCGCCCCTCGTTCCCCTTCTCCCGGAGCTTGGAGCGAGGAAGGTTTCACGTTCTTCGCGTTTCATCCGTGCTCGGATGAATTTGGTGGCACTTCCCTTCGTTAGGCTTCCGCTAATCAATATAACATGCCCAGATTTTTGACTTTTCCCCCCCACGTCTTTCCTACCAGTATGAGTTTAGCTGAGGGGATTCTCTGCTGAGACCCCACCTCGAATGCTGCGCCCAGGGCTGGTGTCCCCACCGTGAGAGGGACATGGAGCTGTGGGAACGAGGTCAGAGGAGGCCACAAAGCTGAGCCAGGGGCTGGAGCAGCTCTGCTGCGAGGACAGGCTGAGGGAGCTGGGGTTGTTCAGCTGGGGAAGAGAAGACTCCGCGGGCACCTTATCCCTGCCTGCAGTGCCTGAAGGGACCCACAGGGAGGCTGGGGAGGGACTTTGGACAAGAGTGTCCAGCGACAGGACAAGGGGAGATGGATTTGAGTTGAAGGAGAACAGGTTTAGATGGGATCTGAGGAAGAGATTCTGCAGTGCAAGGGTGGCCAGACTCTGGGCGAGATTGCCCAGAGAGGCTGTGGCTGCCCCTCCCTGGAGATGTTCAAGGCCAGGTTGGATGAACCTGGAGCAACCTGGGCTGGTTAAGGGCGTCCCTGCCCATGGCTGAGATGATCTCCAAGGTCCCTTCCAACCTCAGCCGTTCTAGGATTCTGTGATCTGCCACCACCGGCCTCCCCATGACCTGCCGAGGACAGAGGCACCAGTGTCAGGTGCCAAAACCTTCCCAGCCACTTGCCCTCCCCTCTGGGCGAGCTCAAGGGTGTAACACGGACCCCGCCTCTACGGCGGCTCCAGCACCAGCTGGGGAGTGCCGCGCCGTCCCAATCTGATTCCCGGGGGAGTTTTTCAGTAATTCGGTTAAAAGGCGAGTTACGCCGAGCCGGAGCAAAGCCTGGCAGGGAATCATCAGGCAGGCAGAGCTCATGGCAGCTTGGGAAGGCTTCCAGGACAGAAAACCCCTCAGTGTGTCCGACACCCGGCACACACACCCCACGGCAACCGCCGACGGCGCCCACGAGCATCCCTGAAGCGTTTTGAAAGGGGCAACGTCGACACCAGCTTCCAGCAGATCCGAGCGGTCGGGGTTCCCAAGCAGCAGAGCGAGCCCGGCGCTATAAATAAGCAGGTAAACGAACCTTCTGCCAATAATCCCGCCGGACGCCTGCCGCTTCTTGCCTTTGGGAGAGGCAGAATCAACACAGGGAGCACGAGGAATGTTCCTCCACCATTAGTTATAACTGTAAAGGAAGAAATTCTTCACCACACGAGTGGTGAAGCACTGGAACAGGTTGTCCAAAGGATGCCCCATCCCTGGATTTGTTCAAGGCCAGGTTGGACGGGGCTTGGAGCAACCTGGGCTGGTGGGAGAGAGGTGTCCCTGCCCACAGCAGGGGTTGGAACGAGATGATCTTCAAGGTCCTTTCCAACCTCAACCATTCTATGATTCTATTTTACACCCACTCTCCATCAAAACGCTTTCCCTTCTTCCCCAGGAAAGCCCAAAACGGGGCGGGGAGGGGGGTGAGGAAAACCTCCTGGAGAGAAAAATGAAGAATGAACTAGAGAAAAGGCTAAACTGTTTTACTCACCATTTTAATACTGCCAACAACTCTAACAGATGGGAACTGTACACGTGACAAACCGAGGGGTGGGAAGGAGAGGAAGGAATTAAAAAAAAGAAAGAGTCTCGATGCGACGGTTCGGCGAAGGAATGTACTGACTGGTCATGAACAGCGCTACGGGTAAAACGGTGGCAGACAGGGATTTGGCACCACATATACAAAGTAAAGGCATGCTCGTCGATACAGTTTAGGGGAAAAAAAAAACAAGAAAAGAAATTAAAAAGACCGTGGTCAACGCAGAAGGAGGCCCAGCACCCTGTGCAAAACTGCTCGGGAAACCTCCGCGGGGAGCAAGGTCCCAGTTGGAGCTCGATGCTTCATCTCACCCCTCAACATCAGTTTTAGGTTCTAACCCCGCGGGAGGGAAGCTCCGTCCCCGTCTCGGCATAAACCAGGTTTCGCCCCTACCCAGAAGCTAAAAAGAGTCGCTGATCCTGCTGCAGAAGCGTCTTTCGGAAAGCAGGCCGGTAACAAACGACACGTCAGAAATGAAAGCCGTTAAGAGCTCTACGGATCCTTTAAGTAGTTGCAGAAATATTAAATCCTGACCGTACTAAGTGTTAAAAACAAGGAGTTCCTGCTAAGAGGAATGCTTTCTGCATGATCTGGTCACATGTGCATAGTTAAGTGATGTTTTTTTCGTCGTTGTCGCTTTTTTTTTTAATTATTATTATTATTATTATTATTAAAACAAAGATTTGTTTGCGAATAAAGAAATAAAATTTAGTAAAGTTATAGTTTTTCTCGATGGAAAAAAAAAAAAAAAAAGAGAACAACCAAAAAAACCAACCTTAAAACCAGCCTAGCGGTGGCTTGTTAACCAAAGGAAAAGAGAGAAAAGCTACATATCGAAGGTCTGGAATGCAGCACCTCAACATCACGACGGTCGGAGACGACGCCATCCAAACGCTGCCGGGATGATCTAGTGCCACTAAGGGTTGTTCCAGCTTGCCCTGACTTCGCCATCCCCCAGCAAGAGAAAGGTCCCTAATACAAGAAGATTGTGCTAAAGAACGCGACGGTTTCCGCGTGCTGCTCGCGTCTCCCTGGTCCCGTGCGTGCTCGCGGCCGTCCCCGCGAGGCGGCAAAGAGCCAGCTTCTCAGGAAAAAAAAAATTAAAACAAACAAAAAAAAAACCAACCCAACAGAGAAAACCCACGCCGTGGAAAGGGAAAGACAGAGCGGGGCGTTAGCGAGGCGCCCGCCAGCGGCTCCGGCTTTACCTCCTGGGCGCGCCCCGTCCCCCTCAGTAGAGCCCGCACTCCTTCAGGTTGTTTTTAATGATGACGTCCGTGACGGCGTCGAACACAAACTGCACGTTCTTGGTGTCGGTGGCGCAGGTGAAGTGCGTGTAGATCTCCTTGGTGTCTTTCCTGCGGTTCAGGTCTTCGAACTGACACTGGATGTACGCGGCCGCTTCCTCGTATGTGTTGGAGCCTGAAAAAGATCAAGATCCCTTCCTTTGGCCAGCAGTTGACAGCAGAAAGATCTTTTAAGTCCAGATTAAGCTGCCTGCAACCATCTGCCTTATCCAGCCACAAATCCAAATCCACCATTAACCCCTTCTGGCAGATCTGAAGTCTGTTCCCAGCTTCTGCCCAGTGACCTTGGACGAGGCGCTCCCACCACTCGCCCACCCGCAGGGAAGGGCCCCCCCGTGCGAGCCTTGACTTTGATGTTTGAAGCCTAAACGCTGCTTAATTTCCAAAAGCTCAGCGAGAAAAAAAGCTGAGGAAGCACCAAACTCTTGGAGGAGGTTCAGGAGTAAAGATACGACACCGAATAAATATCATTGTTGTCTTCTCTGATGCGTACAGGCTTTAGGGCGTTATCACCTGTCCCAGTAGCTGCGTGGTCTGTTCCCCCGAGGGGCGAGTGATAGGATGAGGGGAAATGGATTTAAATTGTGCCAGGGGAGGTTCAGGTTGGATACGAGGAAGAATTTCTATACTGAGAGGGTTGTCAGGCATCGGAACAGGCTGCCCAGGGAGGGGGTTGAGTCACCATCCCTGGAAGGGTTCAAGAGATGCGTGGAGGTTGCGCTGAGGGACAGGGTTTAGTGGTGTTGATAGGGCTGGGACAAAGGTTGGACTCGATGAGCTCGAAGGTCTCTTCCAACTGAAACTATTCTATGATTCTAAAAGGGCCAAGTGACAGGAATAAGCAGGTTTGAAGGAAGAAACATTAAAAAAAAATCCCCTCAAAAATATACCACCAAATAATAACCTAAATCATCGCAGGGCAGGGCTGTGGCTGAAACACGGACACGCCGCGGTGGCCGAGCGGCGAACTCAGGGAGCGGAGAAGCTCTAAAAATGGGAGTATCGTCTTAATAACGTGGAAAACACAGAGCGAGCTTGCTCTGCTGCAGAGCAACGCTTCGCTCCGCGCGCTCCAGGCCATAAAGCACACGGACAAAGGTTGTCGCGAGCCGCGGAGCCGCACCGGCGTATCTCAGCCCAGAAAAGGAGCTCTCAGCCAACCAGACCAGCCTGAGGACGCTGCCCGAGAGACTGAGCTACGGCAACAGGGGAAAAACAGAAGCTTTTAAGTTCTCCTGGATTGTGGAGGCTTCACCTGACTCCTGGCAACAAAATCAACAGGGAGCTTCCTGCGCCTTACCCGTGTACTCGGGGTAGCAGATGGTCAGTGGGCTCTTCTTGATCTTCTCCTCAAACAGGTCTTTCTTGTTCAAGAAGAGGATGATCGACGTGTCCGTGAACCACTTGTTGTTACAAATGCTGTCAAACAGTTTCATACTCTCGTGCATCCGGTTCTGGGAAATAAAACAGAGAAAGGTGACGCATCCACCCGGAGTTTTCCGGGGAGGAGGGGGTGGTGAGGACAGACAGGCTTTACTGCCAAGCTAGAGAGTCAAGTGTCACTGATTTATCCCCAGGGACGACCTCAAGCGGGTCCCACATCACCTTCCTCACCCTGTAACTCCCCCCAGGACCCATCTTGCTCCTCCTCCTCCAGTGCCACGGGGCCAGGCACCGGTAGCAACTCCACCACGTACCATTTCCTCGTCCTCAGCCAACACAAGGTCGTAATCGCTGAGGGCCACGCAGAAAATAATCGCCGTCACGCCTTCGAAGCAGTGGATCCACTTCTTCCGCTCCGACCGCTGGCCGCCGACATCAAACATCCTGGGAGAGGCAGAAGAACCATCTCAGGAGCTACAGAGACCTCCTTCCCCACCACCACCGCGGTGCTCGCGGGGGACGGAGGGGGCTCTACGGACTTTTAGACAAGCAGGGTCGAGGGACACAACACAGAGCCAACGTCTCCGAGCCCTCCCTTTCTCAGGGAGAAGGGATTTGAAAACTCAACAATTCTTCCAGTTTCAGCAAGAAGAACTAGATGTTACCTACGTTGCTATCCAGCAGCCTGCTGATTCACCAGGGCACGCTTGTTTTGTTCTCTGCCTCCTATTTCCTTAGCAACAATCCGTTTGCTTGACTGGACTCCAAACTCCTACTCAGAGTCAGCTCTTCCAGTTCATTTACACTGCAGCTGACAAGGGATTACGTGGAACCTACTACCTGCACGCCGCTACTGGGACCCAGGGGGGAAAAAAAATAAATTAATGGGGGTTAAGAAAGAGGTTCTTGTATGAAAATAGCCCGTGAGCTACCGGAGTGTAAAGGCTGCGGAGCTGCTTATGGAATTTCTGTATATAAATAAAAAGATGCAGAGTGTCTTGGTGACAGCATCCTGCTCACCAAAATATCTGGAGGAGAAGAAGGATTGCCCAGGATGTTCTGAGGGGCTACGACTCAATTAAACCGAGTCGGAGCCGAGTCGATATCCAAGAGCTACGAAAATCAGGAACATCGATTCGGTATCAAAGCAAACAGGCAGACGAGAGGGAATCCGCCCGGGCTGGGCCAAAAAGCGATTTAACGGTGCCAAACAAGGTGGCTCAACCTCCTCTTTTAACACAAACCATCCCCGCGGACCGAAGGGAGAAAGAAAGATGAAAACCCTCCGTCAGGATCCGGGTTATTTACTCAGCGCGCGGCGTTTGCCATCCCTCTCCACCGGCAGCACGGAGACGTCTGGGAAAGGAACAGCGTCCTCGACAAGTCCGCCGCGCTGAGCTAATCCAAATTCGAGTCACAGCTCTGCTAAAGCTACCTCAGCCCGTTCTTAACGCCCGAGATTTAACATCAAGGCTCCTGTCGCGGGGAAAGACGGCAGCTCCGGGGTTTCAGATGTATTAATGGTTTCCTTTGTGGAGTGAATGCCTCCGAGACGAGACGCCTCGTGTCTCGGGCTCCGCACATGATCAATGACTCCGGAGGGGGGGGAAAAAAAAATAAAAGAAAGGAAAAAAAGAGCTATTCCCTTCTTCTTTGCACGGGGAGGGGGGGCACGATTGGGAGCGCCCAGCCTTTGTGCTCGTAAGGGAGGGTGATAATGATTAAACGGAACACGCTGCTACCTCCAAGCTCCCTCTGCCATTAGTCAGACGTGACGATTTGTCAAAGAGCGCCGCGCACGGCAGCTGGAAACCCTAATCCGAACGCAGCACGGCGGAAGACAAGGGTGGGTTGGGTTTTTGTCCCCCCCCAGGATGAACCAGAAGGCGTGTCAGCAGCTCGGCGATGCAAAGCGTTTTTGTTAGGACGGGTCGTGAGTTAAGAGGGTTCGGAAGCCAAGGATGCTACTGGTCTCCCCTCTAAAGAAGCACGCAAGCAAATCTCATTTTATAAGCAACGCTCGGGATTTTTGCTGTCGCTCTTTCCAACTGTTTGGAAAACACGAGCTAAAAATAACCAAACAAACACGTGTTTAAAGGCTCTGAGCAAGAAAGACGTGAAAACGTTGCCAGAGACGAAGGGAACTCGCCCAAGACACGGGCGCTGCCTTTTCCTACGTCCACATCCCCGCCCGGCACGGCCCGACGCCGCGGGGCTCCGGGCTGGCTGTGGGCAGCGCGCTTGGGATGCCAAGCGAGGAGATTTTCTTTTTACTGAACGAGCAGACGAAGAGCAGGGAGAGGAGAACTAAACTGCGGGCTAGCAGGCACCACCACGGAGGTTAGAGGGAGCTGGGTTAGCGATACGTAAAGGGACACTGCCAAGAGCAGGCTCGATACCTGAGCCCCGCGGGGACTGAATTTAGAGGACAGGCGACGCCCGTCTTCTCGGCCAAGCAGAGTCACCTACAGCCCCGCTCAGCCCCCGGCCAAGGGAAGGCTCTTATCTCCAAGGCCGGGGTTAAATTCCGACTCAAATTCCAGGAGTCAGTGTCCTTTGCGTATTTCAGTTTGTTACGGGTTCGGATCCCTCCCCGTAAACGAGCAGGCAGGTACCTGTGTCCGCGATCCCAACATAAAAGCAGCTGGAAAGAACAGAAGAAGGCAAAAGAAAAGTCAAACCGGTATCTCCGGGCGAGCGACGCCGGCAGGGAGGGAGCGTAACGGAGGCAAAGAGGACAGTTAAAAAAAAAAAGGGGGCGAGAAGCTTTGCGGGCGCGGGAGCTCCCGGCACCGCTCCACAAGTCCCCGCAGCCCGCGGGGACGAGTTCTGCCCTTCACTTACTTGAAGTACAGGTCCTTGAAGGTGAAGTGAGTTTCCACGATGCCGGTGGTTTTCACCCTGGTCCGCAGAACATCCTGCTGAGTGGGAATATAGGTCGGCTGGGATATTCTATCCAAGTCGTTCAGGTAACTAAAGCAGAAGAGACAAACACGAGAGGCGCTTTTTTTTTTTTAGCCCGTTCGCTCGCCGTGAATCTTTTATGAAGCTGCGGAAGGAAGCCCTCGCGGAATCCGCTCGCCGCCTCCGAACGCGCGGCAAAACACCCCCTCCCCCAGCACCCCAGGGCTGGTTTCGTGGCGGGCTTTTTATTTCTTTAATTGTTATTTTTCAACCCCTCCCCACGCGACCTTGCGGCAGGGGAGAGCCGAGCTGCGCGAGGAAGCGAAGCCCGATAAGAAGCGAACACGAGAAGCTGAGTCGTGCCAAGGCCGGTATCTCTTGGGGCGATTCGAAGCGAGTCAAGGTCTTTCGCATCAAAGCACAAGGCAATAAATCCACGGGCTCGTTTTTAAAGGGCACGGAGACATCAAACGAACCGACAAGTTCAAGAACAACCCCCCCCCCGGAACGGGCAGATCCAGTCACCCCCTTTCGCAAGAGCTAACCGACGGAGCGATTCCTGACGGCACGGCCGCTGCTCTGCGGCGTCCCGACCCCAGCTAGTTCCAGCCACAGCAGATTTTCTTTGAAGAGGAACTCTGGGGCACACAAATAATAGGGACACGGCATCTCCAGCAGTGACAGAAACCCGGCAACACCTCCAAGTTCAGTTTTTTCTGCAAAGGGTTTACCTCCTGCTCCCGCAAGAGACGAGGACGGCTCCACCTCCGCTGGGAAGGGATCAGCCACGGCTCTTGCCAGAACTGGTTTTTAATCACTAACTGTGAGATTTCAGTGGTGTAACAGCTCGACATTGATGCCATGAACTGTGCCCTCCCAGGCAAACCGTCAGCTCCTTGCCGTGCGCCTGGAAGCCGCGCCACGAGCCCCAGGTTTCCGCTCGCCTTCGTCACCGAGCGACATCCCCCTCCTCCGTCAGCTTCAGCATCCTCTCCGCTCGGGTTTGCAGAGCGCTGACCTATTTTTCTGAACCCCAGAAGAATCCAGCCTACCTGCCAGGCTCCTGCCCGGGCTCGCCCGGCGCCGCGGGGCTTTGCTCAAAGAGCTGGGATCCGTAAGCGGTTTTAGCCCAGAAAGGGCCAACTCCTCCCATTCCTCGCTCGCCTACAGCAGGACGACGGGTTTGTGAACTGCTCCTTGACCAGAAACCAAAGCTTACACCTGGGGCTGGCTTTAGTAAAACAGAATTTGGTGGCACTTCCCTTCGTTAGGCTTCCGCTAATCAATATAACATGCCCAGATTTTTGACTTTTCCCCCCATGTCTTTCCTACCAGTATGAGTTTAGCTGAGGGGATTCTCTGCTGAGACCCCACCTCGAATGCTGCGCCCAGGGCTGGTGTCCCCACCGTGAGAGGGACATGGAGCTGTGGGAACGAGGCCAGAGGAGGCCACAAAGCTGAGCCAGGGGCTGGAGCAGCTCTGCTGCGAGGACAGGCTGAGGGAGCTGGGGGTGTTCAGCTGGGGAAGAGAAGACTCCGGGGGCACCTTATCCCTGCCTGCAGTGCCTGAAGGGACCCACAGGGAGGCTGGGGAGGGACTTTGGACAAGAGTGTCCAGCGACAGGACAAGGGGAGATGGATTTAAGCTGAAGGAGAACAGGTTTAGATGGGATCTGAGGAAGAGATTCTCCAGTGCGAGGGTGGCCAGACTCTGGGCGAGATTGCCCAGAGAGGCTGTGGCTGCCCCTCCCTGGAGATGTTCAACGCCAGGTTGGATGAACCTGCAGCAACCTGGGCTGGTTGAGAGGCGTCCCTGCCCATGGCTGAGATGATCTCCAAGGTCCCTTCCAACCTCAGACGTTCTAGGATTCTACGAGGGGGAGGAAACAAGGTGTATCAGGGTGCTCCATTCCAGGAAGACTCGAGGGGCAAATCCCAAGGAAATCCCGGCTGCAAGACCTGAGCACGGGGGGTTTCTCAGGAGCAGAAGAGCCCGAACACACGCAGCCGCCCCCAGCAAACCGGGGTGCAGGGCGTGGCCAGCACAGGCTGCCAGTCCTTGACCACCAATGGCTTTAGTGGGACTTGAAAAAAAAAACAAAAATCCAAAACCAACTGGCAAACACAGTCTGGTTTTAAGCGACTCGCAACCCGCAGCTTGGCACAGTCTGTCTGGAAGTTTAGAGACGTCCCTCGCAAAGATTGTTTCAGGAACTGAAAGCGTTCACCTTGCTGAATCCTCTCTCACCGTCTCCTCCGCCGCGGGGCTTCCTTCACACGCCGAGGTTGCCACACTCGGTCCCCACCTCGGAGCCTCGTGTTTACGGAGCCAACCCTTTCTCACGACTCGACGCTTCCTTCCCTGCCCCTCCCATCTTAAAATGAGGGACAAAAAAGATAAAGCTGATCAAAAGCCTACGGCTAAATCGGGTTTTGTCCCTCCAGCTGCTCCAAGAAACACCGGCAGCAGGAGAGGGATGTTCCAAGGCAGGCTCGGTGAAGATAACGGAGCTCCCCTCCTCCACACGGACCCCGGAATGGTATTTTCCTAACAAACTCAGCCCTGTTTCCGTCTGAACCCTGCATTTTCAAGGCCAAAAATTGCTCAGGAAGCTCGGAAAGATTCCTACAAAGCATTTATTATGAAGTCTGAGGCCCGGGAAGGAGGCGCTGTCACCAGCACACCCCAGGGCAGGGCAGCAAACAAAAGCCAGCCCTTGGCAGAGAGAGGAGGGAAAAAAAGGGAGAAAGATGCAGGTTTGGGACCCAGGTGGGTCGGTCTTGGCTCCCCCTTCACGTTTAGCTGGATTTGGGCAGGTGAGAGCAGAAAAATGAGGTAATGCAGCGAGATCTTCAGGAAAAAAGGGAACGTTACCTTCACCAGCTCGAACGCTCGACCCACAGCCTGAGGTCTGGATTCACTGACAAAAAAGAGCAGCTTTGAAAACTTGAGTTTCCCCAAAAGGGACGTCGGGAGGATGACATGTCACACAGTGCTCGA
Source organism: Trogon surrucura (assembly GCA_020746105.1). Taxonomy (NCBI): domain Eukaryota; kingdom Metazoa; phylum Chordata; class Aves; order Trogoniformes; family Trogonidae; genus Trogon; species Trogon surrucura. The sequence continues at coordinate 5,045,357 of CM036641.1, forward strand.
AAGCAAAGAGGGGGGAAAAAAAACCCACACAGAAATAATTTAGGTTTTACCCAGCATCATGTCAGGGAATTCAGGTCAAAGCCGCCACGCGGGAACAAGACGCGCCAGACTAGGGAAGGCTTGATCAGAAACTCTGCTAATTACCCGTGAGACTGCGGTTAATTACCGGCCGTATCTGCAGCCCCGCGTCATAGAATCATAGGGATTGGAAGGGACCTCGAAAGATCAAGTCCAATCCCCCTGCCAGAGCAGGAACGCCTCGATAATGCTACACAGGAACGTGTCCAGGCGGGTCTTGAATGTCTCCAGAGAAGGAGACTCCACAACCTCCCTGGGCAGCCTGGGCCAGGGCTCCGTCACCCTCACTGAGAAGAAGTTTCTTCTCGAGTTTACGCGGAACCTCTTATGTTCCAGTTTCAGCCCATTGCCCCTTGTCCTATCAGTGGTTGTCACCGAGAAGAGCCTGGCTCCATCCTCGTGACACTCACCCTTTAGATATTTGTAAACATTAATGAGGTCACCCCTCAGCCTCCTCTTCTCCAAACTAAAGAGCCCCAGCTCCCTCAGCCTTTCCTCATCAGGGAGATGCTCCACTCCCTCCATCATCCCAGTTGCCCTGTGCTGGACTCTCTCCAGCAGTTCCCTGTCCTTCTTGAACTGAGGGGCCCAGAACTGGACACAATATTCCAGATGGGGTCTCACCAGGGCAGAGCAGAGGGGCAGGAGAACCTCTCTTGTCCGCCTGAACTTTGGGAAAAGCAGCGAAACGAGCGACTAAAACCTTTTGGGGCATCAGCCGTTCACCGAGAGGTGGTTGCGGAGGCGCGAGGCGGCGGCACAGCTCGGCACCCGCGCCACCCGGCGGGTTTCTGTCGTTCTTTCGTCGCCGTCGCGGACGAATCGCGCTCAGAGAGAAACGGGAGGTCGCGACAAGGCGAGCGAAAACGCAGATGGTTGGAACTTGTCGCATCGCTCGAGGGATGTTACCAGGCGGAGAAGACGCCGGGCGTTTGCGCGAGCGCTTGAACGGAGCGAGAGTTACTCAACCGTTCTCCGAAAAAAACAAGAAAAAAAGATAAAAAATAAATAAGGAAATGTGGATTACGACACGGGGTTGTTATGGTTACCTCCTCTCCTGCCTGCCAGGGCAGCTCTCTGCCGGGCAGGATCCCCGGAGCAGTGGGAAGGAAAAGTTTTGGGAACAATCTGATGCTGCCCCAGTGCTCCCGTCCTCGCCGCCGCCTGATTTTCACGAACGATCAATCAGATGTTTCCTCTTTCTCCCCCTCCCTTCCGGGGGAATATTCTGAGGTCGGACACGAAGCTTGAAACACGGCACGATATTGAATTTCGGCTGCCTCAGACGGGACACGCTATTTCAAGGTCGCCAACGCTGAAGTTTGAAGCCCAGTTGTAGGAGCTACTGAAAGGAGCAGGGAAGTGAAACTCCCCCAAGAGAACGGTGCATAAAAGCCAGTAGCTCCGTGACCCCCCCCATCACCACAAAAAGGGACTGTGAGACATCCACGGGCGAGGAAACCACCAGGGTGAGGAGCCAGAGAGGAAAAACTAGCGAACGCTCATCCTGAAAGAGACTTTCAGAAGAAAATGGGATTTTTAATCACGCAGTCGTGCCCTGTGCTGAAGGAAGCCCCTCGCTGCGTTTCCCGATTCGAAATGACGCCGCTTTCGCCCGACTTCCTGCGGCTTCTGGGCCAGGAAGTCAAGTTCTCTGACGTATTTATCAGGAAAAAAAAAGCGCAGTGAGTCACCAGCGGGCTGAAACCTCTCTGCCCCCAGATCCGATGGCGCCCGGCGGCAGCAATTCATCCCAGTGCTGGCCCTACACGTACCAGTACCAGAAACCAGACACGAGTGGGTTGTAGATATTGAGCAACGAGATCCACGGAGGTCTCCCCGATCTGCTCCACTTCCAAGCCCTTTTGGCCTCGTTTCCTCCATCCTTCCTTCATCCTCCTCCTCTTTTGGAGCCGACCAGCACGACCGCAAAGCTGAGGTTCCTCATCTTCAACTTCCTCCTTCAGCTCCACTCAACCACTCAGGGTTTCTGCCCTACATCCTCCACTTGAGAAATCGTCAAGTTTTCCTTCTCTTCAATAAATTATTCCCTCGTTCATCCCCCTCCTCACCTGCCCTTCTGAATCTGAAGCTTCCTCCCGTAAAGGCGCACGGGAATCTGAGAAAGCCTCCTCTCGTCAACTCCCTCACCTTGATCTAAAACCCACGACAGCCTGCCAAGGCGTTACAAATTTAGAAGAATTCTTATTTTCTCAAGCTAAAATATGCTCCGCGTAGAAAGAGCCCCCAGGCAGCTGAGCTGCGACACATCTGAAGTCGCTTTAGAAACTTCAAAAATTGAGTTTTCAAAGGCTTCAAACTTGGCGAAATCGAGACAAGTCTTCAAGCTGCGCGTCGGGAGGCACGCTTAACCCCCAAATCATCCTTTCGGAGCTTGAAAAATATTTGTTCTAGAGAGATGAAGCACGTGACTTTTAAAAAAAAAAGCAAGGAAAAAAGCAAGTGTTTCGCTCATTAAAAGAAACAGCCTCCTCTCCCTGCCCCAACCTGTCTCTTGGAGCTAGATGAGGCATTTAGTCAAAATTCTCATTAACCAGCCAGGCAGCAGCTGGTTTATCTCCTCATAACTTTGCAATTATTAAGCGATCGAGCGCGTTTTCCAAGCGGAACGACGAGCAGGTTTACAGCCGGTCCGCAGCGGGAACCCGCACGGACAGAAAAGCAACAACGACCGCCCCGATATCGATCCTCCGGCGGCAGGAGATGCCACCACGAGAAATCGCTGCTCCTCGCAGAGGTGGGCTGTGGCTCCGGAGCAAAAGGAGGTGTCGCTACTCCTTTGTGTAGGGATAGTGATGGTAAAAATACTGGCGAGTTCACCCAGGCACAAAACCAAGGAAAGTGTAAGGGTTTTTCTTCCCCCACGTACAGGGAAAACAATCAGCAAAACGGTCTTTGATGAAGCACCGAGTCACCTCACGAGCCCAGCCCAGTGTAAACCAGTCAGACCAGGGTTTCCATCCGCCCTCACCCAGTCCCAGTGCGCCGGGAACACCCTTTGGTTAGCGGGAAGAGCCCAGAAGCTTGCGAGGGTTTCTTACTATGAGGCGGAGTCGTTCAGCTGATATTCTCTGGATCTGCTGAAGCAGGCCTGAACGCCGGCGTCTCTCCACAACCGTTTAATCACGCCGGCCAGCTCGGCCGTCATCACGCCCTCCTCCGCGCTCCCAGCCAACACGAACAACTGGCGGGCATCGTCCTGCAGGGAGAGGAGAAACCAAAACAAATTAGGACAGAACAACCACTTACACCTTTAAACTTCAGCTGTTTGTAACGTCGGGAACAATCCTCGGTGCTGCGGCAATCGATGGAAAGAGTCATGATCCCCTCTCTTGAGTCTTCTCCCCCCAAATCATAGAATTACAGAATTGTCAAGGTTGGAACGGACCTTAAAGAACAGGCTGCCCAGGGAGGTTGTGGAGTCTCCTTCTCGGGAGACATTCAAGACCTGCCTGGACACGTTCCTGTGTAGCATTATCTGGGCGTTCCTGCTCTGGCAGGGGGATTGGACTTGATGATCTTTCGAGGTCCCTTCCAATCCCTGACATTCTGTGATTCTGTGGGGACATCCCCCACTCGATCAGGCTGCCCAGAGCCCCATCCAGCCTGGCCTTGAAAACCCCCAGGGATGGGGCTGCCACCCCCTCTCTGGGCACCCTGTGCCAGGGTCTCCCCACCCTCATGGGGAAGAACTTCCTCACGTCCCATCTGAACCGACCCATCTCCAGCTTTAATCCATCTCCCCTAGTCCTACCACTCTCCAACATGCTAAAAAGTCCCTCACCAGTTTTTCAGCTCCCTTAAGATACTGGAAGGCCACAACAAGGTCTCCTCGGAACCTTCTTTTCTCCAGAAAACATTTTTTTTTCCCCTGAAAGGCAAATTCTAGGCAAGAAGCTCCAGCCCTTGGGGCGAGATGCACCAGTGACGGGTGGCACACGAGCGCCGGCGTGACAGGGATCACCGCTCCAAAGCCCCAGGCAGCGCTCGCATCGGAAACACGGGGTTTTGGTAAGCTGGAGTAAGGTGTCAGAGGAAAGGGAAGAAGAGCAGCGTGGTACTGCAGACTAAACGATAAATAGTAGGGTTTTAAACTGGAAAATGTCTATTGTAGTGTTGTGCAGCATGGTGAGGAGGAAAAATTCAGTATCAAAAGCAAGCGTTGGATGAATATAGGTTTAACACTTGGAGGACTCCGGCAATAGCTGTCAGAAATAAGGGAGACCCACTTCTTAACGAAGCTTTTACTCAGGAGACAGGATGGCCTGAACGGGATTCAAGCGTTTGCCCTAGAGCACGAAGGAAAAAAACCTTCTCAGAAGTCTTAAAGCAAGACCTCGTTCTTTTACAAGTAAAAAAAAACAGGCTGACCTACATCCCCCACTGACAGTCGGACCCACCAGCATCCTTTTGGGAGATTTAAGAAGCTTTTTCACCATGCCAGCAAGTTCTTGGCATCAGACCGTCTCCTCCCACCATCAGCTCCTCGAAACTCGGGCGAGAGTCGAGTCGGCGTGCTGCTCCAGAGGGGTCCTCCCCAGCACGAGCAACAGGAGCCTCAATTAACTAAATCAAGGAGCTCGCTGAGGAGCGCAGCGTGAGGCCGACTGCTGCGGTTTGCTGTAAGAGAAGTGACTTTGGGTACCCTCGGGCTCTTCCCAGGAGAGCGTGGCAGGCTGTGTGCCCCTCCTGGTGGGTTGGGACACGGGAGAATTCTTGGCACTCGGCTCCGGTTCTGCTTTTGCGAAGGCAGCTGAGCCTGGGCAGAGGTCAACCGAGGAAGGAACTTGGGGTTTCCACATCTTCCTCTGTGCAGCTCCGGCAGGCAGGCTGAGATCACGCCTGGGCTCAACACGCGTGGAGGGGAACGCCAGGGAGGGCTCAGAGCAGCAGCTCGGCAACAGCCCGGGTTAACACGTGAGTGAAGGGCCCCGACTTCGACTTCAACCCTCAAAAGGCGCATTCAGAAGAGTGTGGGTGCACTGAGGGTGTCCAGCAGACTGAGGGAGGTTCTCTCCTCCTCCTCTGCCCTGGTGAGACCTCACCTGGAGTACTGCATCCAATTCTGGGCTCCTCAGTTCAAGAGGGACAGGGATTTACTTGAGAGTGTTCAAGGGAGGGTCATGTGGATGATGAAGGGAGTGGAACACCTGCCTTAGGAGGAAAGGTTGAGAGGCTTCTCAGTCTGGAGAAGAGAAGGCTGAGAGGGGATGTAAATAATGTGTATAATATATGAGGGCTGGACATCAAGAAGGAAGGGACAACCTCTTTTCAATTGTGCCCTGTGACAGGACAAGGGGCAATGGATGCAAGTCAGAGTTCCACCTCAACATGAGGAGAAGCTTGTTGGCTGTGCGGGTGCCGGAACCCTGGCCCAGGCTGCCCAAAGAGGGTGTGGAGTCTCCTGCTCTGGAGACCTTCAAGACCCACCTGGACGTGTTTCTCTGTGACCTGCCCTAGATTCTGTGGTCCTGCTCTGGCAGGGGGTTGGACTGGATGATCTCTGGAGGTCCCTTTCAACTCCCAACGTTCTGTGATTCTGTGAAGTGTCAGGGGGAGCACAAGTAACCCCAAACCACTAAAGTTTCCTGTAACCTCAGTAAAACACTTGACACTTTGTGCCGGACACGGGTTACAGATTATGGAAGGTCTTTTTCTACTGTTTCTTGTAACAAACATGTTTCCTCCCCGGCTGAATTTCCAGGACTCATTAGCACAATTCACAGCACGGGCTCGGACGAAGGGAAATAAGTGAAATACTTACTGCTCTGGCAACTTCCCCAAAGTCTATCTTTAGCCTTCCCATGGCTCTTATGATCGCAATGATGGACTGGATAGTATTGCTGTAGACAACCACTTTATATTGTTTGCATTCTTCCTCCGAGTAGCCATCCTCATGAATAATCCTGGAAGAAACCCAAGCCATCATTCCCGAGCCAAACCAGAAGGGCAGATTTCTTATTTCGCCCCGTGCAAAGACGCAGTTACTTCACTTACTTCATCTGCTTCACGATGGTGCTTTTCCCAGACTCTCCAGCACCTGAAAAGCACGAAGAAAAAAAGAAACAAAGTTAGCAACTGCATGAAAACAAAAGGAAAAGCAGAATGTCTTCTTTCCAGGTCCCACAGAGAAGCTGACGGGGTCTGGAGGATGATTGTTGCCGGGGATGGAGTTCCTCCACAGCAGCTGCCCCCCCCAGCCTCTCAGCAAGGGCTTAAAAGCAGTTTTAAGCTATTAAAACCCTGAAAAGTATTACAGTGGCAGAGCAGGAACACCAAAGTGGAGCTTGCAAGCTCCCTTTCAGCACAAAGTCAGCCAAATGTCACCCACCAACCATTCAGATGGGTGTGTGGGCAGGCCCCCCCCATCCCTCACCATGCCACGAGCACACCGGCATCGCTCCCGAACACAAGGCAAATTTTAATCGATTAACAAGCTCCACTCTCTATCAATTTCCCCAGATGCGAGGATTCTTATTCTGGGAAACTGGGGATAAGGAGACCCACAGGTTTAGCCCAGAAACAAGCCTTGGCCAATTCCCAGTTGAAGCATCAGACGCGCAGGTTGCGGCGCTTGGGGCTTCCCCGCGCCACAACGAGCCTTCCTCCGAAGAAAGGCGGAGAAACCCGGCTTGCCAAACCTCTGCACACCTGGCAGGGGGCGAGTTACCCCCTCTCCGTCTGCAAAACAGCTAGTCGACCCGGTTTTCACGCTTTTCCTTTTTTTCTTTTCCCGTTAAAGAGCAGAGCGCTCGCAAAATGCCGCAGGCACAGCAGCCAACACGCTCGAGGATCCCAAAGCATCGCGGAATCGGGATTGACCGAGCTCTGTCGGTCGAAGGAGGTGAAAGGCACGCGAGGCATCGCCGCCCGTGTCCCGGATCGACCTCCCAGGACCGAAACATCAGGAGTTCATCGCAAACGAGCCAGACCAGCCACCAGCTTCGGGGCCACCTCGGCCAAAAAGGCTCCCGCTGAGCCGCAGAACTGGGTTTGCTGAAGGCGAAGGAATGACGTTGAGCCTGCCCGGGTACGGATACGTGACTCAAGAGGCGCTGGATGGACTAAAAGACTCCCGTTCGCTCCTAGCGTCAAGGTACCGAGACGTCCCAACCTGCAGACTCTACCCAACGCGGCGGCACGCTAACCCGGAACGGCATGAGAAATCAGGTTGTGGTGTAATTCTCCGGATAAAAAAAAAATTCAAACCCAAAAACGAAAACAGAAAAGCTTTCAGCTCCTGGCAGGAAGGAGTAAACCCAAGTCCTGCTTTCAGAACAGGCACCCAACAGCCAGATAAAGCAGCTCTTTCGCCAGTGATGAACATCTCGGGGCCAACCTGAGCCCAGATCTGCCTTTAACAACCAGAACCAAATGAGGGACAACGTGGCCCGAGCTGCCAGACCCTTCTATCTCCACTCCCAAGTTCACGCCGGCCGGTTCCCAGATGTCGACGAGGATTCCTGAGGATCCACCGCTGTATTAATGCCAACAGGAAAAACTTCCCCGGCGTCAGACAAGGTCATTTTCGAGCTGAAAGAGCATTTCCTCTCTGCGCTTCGGCAGCTTCAAACCAAACGAGTGGCCAAATGTGGTTTGTCGGTTTGGGTTTTTTTTTTACAGCCCTTCAGCAGCCGAGCGGAGCCGATGGGAATCGGTTCCTTCACCCAGCAAGAGCTTCCGCGGCAGGACGAGCACTTCGAGGGCAGGTTCTCCAGCTGCCAAACGGGAGGCGGCTCAAGTCAAACGGTGCCTTAACTCATTCTCCCCACCCGTGGGGGTTGCGTCTCCGCCGCGGGGCGGCCGGATCAGAGGATTTCTGCCGCCCGTTTTGCACAAGAGAACCGAGAGGCGACGAGAGAAACACGTCGGCGTTCGACGAACGAGCTCCCGGTGCCTCTCCCGCCCGACTCCTGGGGGTGTCAGGAAATCCATCGAAGAGCACCGACACCTTTCAACACCGATTGCTCAGACGTGCTTCAAGTTTATCTGTCTGGACGTGTCCCCCGTCCAAGGGACGGTAACACGACAGCTGCCCCCGCGCCGCGGGGAAATCGTTTCCGTTTAAAACACTTAGCCTCTAGTTTAGGTAGAAGAGTTACCAGGTTAGAGCCTCTCCTGACAAAACGCTGCCAGGCTGCCAAGTCAAACATCTGCCAACCAAGGAACTGCAACTTGTAAATTATTCCTAAGCATAACGCAATTCAGGTTGCGGGTTGGGTTTTTTTTCTTCTTTCTTTTCTTCTCTTAAGCCTTAAAGAAAAGCTGCTGCCGGTTCAGCCTCAAGCAGAGCAGCCAACGTGAACTAGATTCCACCTTCAAAGCCAGTCAAGAAGCATCAGCGATGAAAAACGAAGCACCATTTCAGCAGAATCCTCCCAGATCTGCTCAGATGTTGGAGTTAACACCTCCCACCCAAGCAAATCCCGGGGCCTGAAGCGCCCTACGCTGGCAGAGCTCCCCGCTGGAGCCAGCTACGGCGAGGCTCCGGGTGAAACCAGCAGCTCGTGGTGAGCATCCTTCCTTGGAGGGGGAGGTTCTCCTTTTGTTATCGCCTCTCCCGCCAGCTGCCAAGACGTCCGTGCCTCTTCCTCTGGCACGGATTTGAACAGAGGTGGCCCCAAGAAGGACTCGGCTCTATCTGTGAACGTGGTTTCTCAGGCGCTCGGCGCGGCAGCGGTCGTCCTCACACGTGAAAACGCCGACGCTCCGTACGCTCGGCCCTTCCACCCTGGCGAGCAACACAAACCCCGTTTTTATTCCCCCTGCCATCACCCCCATTCCCCGTACGACGATTCCAAAGTTTCAGTCCCAAAGCAGTGGCGTTCCACCCGGAGCCCCAACGGCAGGAACTCGGAAGAGACTTTTGAGCGCGGCCCCTGCAGCTTTTTACTTCTCGTCGTCACACGCGCTGTCATTTCCTCCTCTTGGTTATCTTCAGCTCATCTGCTGCCGCAGCAGGCAACGCTCAGCCCGCACTGCCTGTCCTTTGGCTGACAAAACAACACCAGGTACAATTAAACGCTGTGACAACACAGCCAAGTTGGTTATACATCGCTAAACCAAACTGCGTTCAGTTAACCCCCTCCCTTCTCATTTCCAAGCCCCGTGCGCTTCAGCCGAGTCGAGAAGAGCGGCTGCTCGGGGGTTACTCGCTGTGATTTCGAAGGAGGTAGCACCCCGTGTCCTCGAAACCTCTCCCCTCACCACCGCACGGCCCAGAACCAGCTCCTCCAGCACACACAGCTCCTCCAGTCCCAGCTACGGGGGCACGGCCGGGCAGTAAGGTCACCTCCTCGGGGAGGTTATTCCCAAAGGAGTTTTTCTGGATGTTCCAGGTCCTCTCGTGGGAGCCCGTCAGGAGAGGCACCTCGTTAAGCAGTCATTTAAAAACGTCTGCCCTCCAGCTCCTCAATCATTTGCCGGGAGCTCCCACCGGGGCCGCAGCTGCTCGACAACGAGACACGTCTCATCTCAATCACTCGGGGGAAAAAATAAAAGAGAGAACTGCATTAACTCTGCCCTAATCTGTTCTGAGATACCTGCACCACATCCTCCCACAGCTTCTTCACGGCTGCACTTTGATTCTTATTCTCCCCGCTCTACGGCAGACAAGGGCCGTTTGCATTTTACTCTTTGCTCTCCAGCCCCGGGTTCAACATCTCCAGGTCTCGCTCCCGTCCTCCGATGCTCGCAAACTCCCCTAAACACCTGCAGATGTGCACACCGCTCCCCCCGCCGACCGGCCTTAAGGGGTTTGCGTAAAGATCCGCTAGAGATGAAGACGCCAAGCGGGGATAGAGTTACACCGAAATTCTTACGGACTCCGCAGGCAAAGCACCTGGCCTCTGGGCTCGCAGGAGGGGACCAGATGGGGAGCTAGAAAGAGGTCAAAAAAAAAACCAAAATTATGAAATATGACACTGTATCGCCCTGGGTTCAAAAAAATACGAAACTCGGAGCGGTGCTGGGATGTTTCTCGCTGCGAAAGGAAAAGCAAACCTGTCCTTCTCGCTCCAGTTAGCACAGCTACGCGGGGATCGCGGCGCGTCACAAGAAGCCGAGGCTGACCTAAGCGGGGATGTCGTAACTCCGTGGAAAAAAAAACCATTTCGCAAGTCTTTTAACTTCTCTTTTCCCAAATTAGCAGCAAGGAACCTATTTAGCCCACGGTTCTGCTTGTACCCCCCTTACAGCTAATCCGTCACGACACGGTCGCTGCAAAACCCTCCGTCTCCAACCTTCCCCTCCACAAACCAGTCCTGGCCACGAGGCACCCACAAACCCCTCAAAAAAAAACCCTCTGAATGACACCCCACGGGCTTTCGGGCAGCAGGAGGTGGGAAGCCGAGCAGCTCGGCTCGTCCCTGCGCTGGAGGGGACGGGGAAGGGAGCAGCCAGCGAGCTCCAAAACCCAGCTTAGAGCTGGAATTACAGCCCAACGCAACGACGCTCTGGATAAAGTGGTTGCTCTTAAACCCATTACTTAATTCATCCCACTGGGGGAACGAGGAAGGTAGGTCAGAGCCTGCCTTCGTCTTCACTGCTTCAGAAGGCACTAACAATCTTATTTTTTAAGTGTGGTTTGTTTGTTTGGGTTTTTTTTTCCCCTAAAGCCGTAACAAAACTGCAGTAAACTGCACTTTCCCACCTCCCAATTAAGGGGAAAAGCCCTGCAGCACCTGAAAGTTTTGGAAGAGAAACCACGTCGCCGCCGACACGAATTGAAGACGACGCAGAGGAGACGCACCTGGAATCTGCGTTAAATGATGAGCAAGGAAGACAAAAAAAAAATAAATTAACAGACTGACACGTTTCTGATTTCTGGCCTCTGGAGGAGAGCGTGCAGAGCTCGTCGCTCCAGCAACAGCCCCTGTCGGCTTTAAAAATCTCGGCAGGGGTTTGGCAGGAGCTTTGCCAGACCATTCCCGACGCCGCAAGCCTCGCCGGACGCCGAAATGCACGGGAATTTCTCTGAAATGCACGGGAATTTCTCCGCATTTCCAACAGTCCGTCCTCGAAGCTCCAAACTGAACCATTTCCCCTCCGACGGGGGGGGAAAAAAAGGAAAAAAAAAGGGGGGCGGGGGCCCAAACCAACAGGAGTTTTTGTTTCGGCGCGCCCCTAGAAAGCTGAGGAGGGCAAGAGGGGTTTGGCAAACCGCAGATGCGGCGCTGGGAATGGGGGGAAAAAAGAGCTACAGGAAGGAGCGGTGTTGCAGCACTGAGCTGGAGATTTGGTTGTTGTCAGAAAAGTCAACAGGAATCAGGACAGCTTAGGTTGGCACTTAGGCTTGAAGTACACAGCAGGAAAAAAAAGCCCTCAAAACCCAATGTATACAAACCAAACAGGGCGGATGGGCTGACTAAAGCCTAACTTTGGGGGCAAGAGGAGCCGCTGCTGCAGCACAAACCGCTCGAAGCCGTCGCTGCCTCTCGATTAAACAGAAAGCGCTGGGTTTTTAAGGAAATGCCACTTTGAGAAACATGAGTAACGCGAGCCCCCGGGATCACTGGGCCAGGTTTGCAAAGGAAACACAAAACCATAAAGTACCAGGAGATGCTGAGGGCAGCCGCAGCCCCGGAGGAGCAGCTCGTGAAGAGCCGCACGCTCCCACGCGGGATCGCGGGCTCGTCGTTCGTTTTCCGTTCGTTTTCCACGTGAATGACGTCCCCGTATGAAAATAAAATCAGGGAGAGCGTTAGTCTCACGCAGATCATTCAGCCGCCCCACAGGCCTAAAAAACGTCGCTTGCGCAAGCCCGAGAACCGAAGACTTGAAACGATGAACATCAACCTCCGAGCACGCAGGCAGAACCTTTTCCAAGCCTTGCTTCGCTTTGCCTTGAAACCATCAGGATCACTCAGGTTGGAAAAGCCCCCGGGATCATCGAGTCCAACCATGAATCTACTCTACAAAGCCCTAAATCATCTCCCCACATCTCAAGGAGTTTTAAACAAACCCAGGGGTGGGGACTCCACCACCTCCCTGGGCAGCCTGGGCCAATGTCTCACGGCTCTTTCTGCGATGATTTTTTTTCCTAATGTCCAGTCTAAGCCTCCCCTGTTGCACTTGAGAGCCTTCAGCCATTAGTTAGGGCATTAGCCTCATTTTACTTAAAGGCTCTGCGCACCTACACGGAGATTTTGAACGCGTGCCCTTACGAGAGGAAGCCGTCAAGCGCTGGGCACGGTGGCCGTGCCCGAAATACACCCTTGGCGCGCTCCCTTACTGTGATGGATCCGGGGAGAGACTCCCCAGAGCCTGGGAAAATGAGAAGAAGGCTGGCATTGCAAGGCAGGCAGGTTGGTTTTTTGTCTCCCTCCTTACACGAGACCTCGATGACCGCGCAAACTTACTTCCCAAGAGGACAACTGGTTTACAACCACTTGTAGCTGCCGACAGACTGATGATGTTCCTCTAGTGTCACCCCTCGAGCACAACAAACATCAAAGCAGCGGCTCCCCAAGCACGTCTTCTGGTGAGTGAGGGCTTCTGGGGGATGATCTGCACTTGGGAAACCACCAAGCCAGGGTGCAAGAGTATTTGGGTGACAGCCCGAAGGTCTCTTTTTCCACCTGTGACACTGGTATGCTGATTATTCAAATAATTTCTTGCCTCCCAAAAGTCTCTTTTCACCCACGACCAGACTCAAATCAAAGCTGAAATGCAATTTAGGAGGCGGATGCTAAAACCTGCGTGACCTCGCCCCGAGCAGAAGGGCCGTCACGACTAAAACCGCTCCTCACCGCAAACCCAAACGCGTGAGAAAACGTCGCCCTGGTGAAAACGAAGCCTTTTGTTCCCACTGAGAAAGGGCCAACCAGCCCAAGGGCTGGAATTATAAATCCCAGCCGTGCCCTTCTCCCCCAGGAAGGCAGCACCAGCTACGCTCAGGGGAAGACGTAACAACCCGTGGATCAACGCTCGCTGAGGGAGCCCCCAACTCCTTCCTCCCCAGCCGGAACGTCCCAATCCTTTCCACAAAAACCAGTTGCGGACACCTCGTCCTCCGCAGGAAAAGGCTCTTCTATCGCACGTTCAGGCCATGCCTGGGATTTCTGGCGCGCGGTTGTTTGTGCTGCTCTTTTGAACGATGCTCCCGGGAGTGTTTTCAACTCCCCGCGCTCGAGACACCCGCTGCCGCGACGTCTCTTTTGGCCGAGGACCAAGCGAACATCTCTCTGCTGGCTGAGCCTCCCCGGGCAGCCCTTGCTCAGCAACAGCTCCTTACATCCAGAGTCACATCTGAGCATGAGGAGCATCAATCACAGACGAATCAATCACAGAATGTTGGGGTTGGAAGGGACCTCTGGAGATCACCCAGTGCCACCCCCTGCCAGAGCAGGGTCACCCAGGGCAGCCCCACATCTGATAAGAGATTTTCAAGTCCCTTCATCATCCTCGTAGCTCTCCGTTGGACTCTAAGAGTCCAACGGAGAGCTACGAGGATGATGAAGGGAGGAGGTCCCAAGGAGACTCCACACCCTCCCTGGGCAGGTTGAGGTGGAACTTCCCATGTTCTAACTTAAACCCGTTATTCCTTGTCCTATTGCTGGGCACCACTGGGCAGAGATTGTCCCCTTCCCCTTGCCCCCCACCCCTCAGATATTTCTATTCGTTAACACGGTCCCCTCTCAGCCGTCTCCTCTCAAGGCTGAACAGCCCCAGGTCTCTCAGTCTCTCTTCCCAGCAGAGATGTTCAGTCCCTTGATCCCCCTCGTAGCTCTCCCTTGGACTCTCCCCAGTAGGTCCCAGTCTCTCTGCAACTGGGGAGCCCCAAACTGGACCCAGGGTTCCAGGGGTGGTCTCCCCAGGGCAGAGCAGAGGGGCAGCAGAACCTCCCCAGCCCTGCTGGACACACTTTTCTTGATGCCCCCCAGGACCCCACTGGCCTCTTGGCCACCAGGGCCCGTTGCTGTCCCAGGGACAACTCACTGCCCACTGGCACTCCCAGGTCTCTCTCCACGGGGCTGCTTTCCAGCAGGGTGACCCCTGATCTGTGCTGGTGCTGGTGTTATTCCTCCCCAGATGCAGGACCCTGCACTTGTCCTTGTTGAACTTCACGAGGTTCTGAGGCTGAGCAGCCCCAGGTCTCTCAGTCTCTCTTCACAGCAGAGAAGCTTCCAGCGAAGCGTGGTGGCGCGGACGCAGGCAAGTGCCTTCGCTAACCCGTCGGGAGAGTCGGCCCACGGCAGTTTTACCACCCTCCGAATGCCACACAGTGACGCGGTGTCATCGATCCCTCTCGGGCAGGAGTCCCACACGCGGATACTCTCAGAGATCTGGGATAAGAAAGGCGCTGCCTGGTCTGCTCAAGATACCACCGTGGGTGGATGACAAGAGAGAAACAGCCAAGCCAGGCCTAGAAAACAGGAGTTACACCAGAAAGCAACAGATCACTTGGAAAAGGAGGGAACGGTGAGAAGAGAAGGGTTTGGAAAAGATTTCCCTTAGCCTGGTCTCCCGAGTATCATGTTTCTTTACACGAAGCGCCCGTTTCTTCAAATAAATAAATAAATAAAAATCAAACGTCCACCGAACAGGGACAACAGTCCCGAGTTGTTACAAACATTTATCCAAACAAGCAGCCGGGCTGTCAGCTCCCCCGCTGAGGGCAGAGCTCATTCCTCAAACACGAGGGAGCTCGCGGCGGACGCAGACCCCAAAACCCAAAACGACAGGAGGCTGAGCTCCACCGGCGCCTCCGCTCGTCCTGGATCCTGCTCCCCGCTTGTTTTTAAAGCTAACCCGGCCAGCACCACCCCGGGTAACGAGAGAAGGTTAAACAAGGCGGAGAAGCTGCCAAACGCCAACTGAGAAAACATGAAATAAGAGACCGGCATCGGATCGCTGGTGCTGGGGTACCCGCGGGGGAACAAAAGGTGACGGCACGGAGGCGGGCGATGGCCCCAGCGGCCGCTTTACGGAGGGTGTGCAAGAAAAATAATCAGCATCTGTCGGTCCTTGCAGATACAAACGTTGTTAAAGTCGTCAAGAGATGCTGTTTGATCCCACCTGTATGAGGAGCAAGTGCTTTACTGAAGCAGAGAGCATCGTCTCACCGCTACAATGGTTTAATACCTAAAAAAAAAAGCCACATTCTAATTAAAAAATTCTTTTTCACACCACACTCTCCTCTTCCAAGAAAAGTTATTTCCATGCTCTGCCTCGGAATTGAACGAAACTTGAACCACGGCCAGAGGGCTCTTAGAGGAAAGGATAAAATCCCAATCCCTCGGTCACTCGCTCCAGCTGTGGCCGCGTTGTGTTATAAATTGTCTGTTTGAGGCTCCTGGCACCGACGCCCTTGTCCGTCCGTCCCTCCATGCGACCCAGGTGTCAAAAGCTGGCCCCAAGTCCCGTCCCACGGCCGGCTAACGGCATCACACATGGCATCACCCAGCGCGGCACGAGCGTCTCTTTTCCGAGCTGCCGCCACCCCAATTCAATCAGGGTCGACTCCTCAAAGAACCAGAGGGGTGAAACCACCCAGAAAAATTATCATTTTGTACACGGGAAATGTTTTGCTCGGCCCACGGCTGGTTTTGGCAGGCGGAGCGCTGAAGACCAAGCAGAAGGTACGTAGAGATGCCGAGCTCGATTCAGGGCAGGCGGGAAAACGCGGCTGGAGCTGCAGCCCCAACGGCTGAAGATGAAGAAATCCCCGCGGCGAGGGAGATATCGCCTCCACCACAAGGGGACTGGGTCCTCCAAGCAGCTCAAAGCCAGTCGTGTCTTCGGAGAGACGATCTGACCCGTTATCAAGTTGCTTCAAGCATCAAGGGGTCACCACGTTTCTACACGGGGACATCTGGGACGTGGAGAGAACCTTTCCCAAGTTGGGAGTCGGGCACTGAACTGTCTCACAACTCCCACCGGTCGGCTCTTCAAGCTAATTGGATCGAGATATCGAATATTTGCCTTGTGAAAAGGGCGACGCAGGGCTGAGCCCAATGGGAGAGAAAAGTCTGCATGTGGTCACGAGATCCGCGGCGCGTACCTCGGAGAGCCGGCGGGAAGGATGCTCCGGGGAGTTTCCCGAAAAATCAAAGATCTCCAGAAAAAAATCAAAGATCAGAGAGGAGGATGGTTCCCTGCAGGTGCCCCAAGCGGGGTCCCCACGTCGGCTCCAGCTGGGGAAGACACTCAGAGCAGTGGCTACAGGACCAGGACAAGCTGAGCTGGAGACAAAAGTCCAATCTCTGTGTCGCCCTTCGAAGGGCATCAAACAGCTCCAGGGGCAAGGAGCAGCCAGGTCTGACACCCCGAACCTCCCTCAGAAACAGGGAGGCAGAAGAAAGCCACCGTGTTTCTAGAAAAGTTACTTCTGTTAACAATGTTATAAATAGTAGCGACAGCTTTGCCCCGATTTGCATCCCTCGAAGGCTCTTTTCTCCGTCTTATCGAAACGGAACCAAACGTCGTGACGCGCCGGCGCTGAGGAAGCTTCAGTGAATTTGGGAGGGGGGAAGGTTGGGAAGAAAAATAAAAATGAAAATAAATCAGCCTCTGAAAAAAATTCGAGGTCTCCAGGAGCGGCAGGGCTCGCAGTTTGCTTGATGACTTATGCAGATGAAGGCTATTTTAGAACAAACTTACGCTTTTAATTATTTTTGCATGAATTAGCAGGACTGCTTCAACGTAACGATGTCCCGAAACCGAGTCGAACCGTAACGGGGCGGGGAGAGGGGGGAATAACGGCGTGTTTCATAGAGTCACAGAGTGTTGGGGGTTGGAAGGGAGAGATCACCCAGTGCCACCCCCTGCCAGAGCAGGGTCACCCAGGGCAGCCCCACAGGAACGCATCCAGGCGGGTTGGAAAGTCTCCAGAGCAGGAGACTCCACACCCTCTCTGGGCAGCCTGGGCCAGGGCTCCGGCACCCGCACAGCCAAGAAGCTTCTCCTCAGGTTGAGGTGGAACTTCCCATGTTCTAACTTGAACCTGTTATTCCTTGTCCCATTGCTGGGCACCACTGAGAAGAGATTCTCAAGTCCCTTCATCATCCTCGTAGCTCTCCGTTGGACTCAACGAGTCCAACGGAGAGCTACGAGGATGATGAAGGGAAGAGGTCCCAAGGAGACTCCACACCCTCTCTGGGCAGCCTGGGCCAGGGCTCCGGCACCCGCACAGGGAAGAAGCTTCTCCTCATGTTGAGGTGGAACTTCCCATGTTCTAACTTAAACCCGTTATTCCTTGTTCTCTTGCTGGGCACCACCGAGAAGCGAAGGGATGAGCCGTTCGATACTGGCAGCGCCCGCGCAGCCGGAGCCTCGGAAACGCCGCTTGCAGGGGCCAGAGGAGCGAAACCGCCTGGATTTGGCGACAGGGTGAGCGTCCAGTGACGACCTTCACCGCTCGACATCCCGCAAAAGCCTCCCAAAGACACAGCCTAGATCCCTCCAAAAGCCACCGGGGAGCTGAGCTAAAGACAGAGGCGCCTAAACGGAACCAGGAAGGGTTCCTGCACCCTCCTCCATTTTTGGCTACTCGTCCCGACGGGGGAAAACCCCGCAGATTCCTACGTCGGCAGAAATCGCGCGCCTGCGCCTGCAGAGCGGCGTGTTCCTGGAGGAGAGTTAGAGAAAAGAGGCTGAGCTGAGCAAGGGGATTGGAGGAGTCGTTTCCAACCTCCCAGGAGCTGCCAGAAGCGTTTACCTACTGGTGTGCGCGGTCGTTCCGGCCGTGCCCGGTGCTTGTTCCAGAGGAGCCGCTGCCGGCGCTCGCCCGCGCAACAAAACCACCAGGACAGGGGGTTGGCACGACCGAGGTCGGTCGTTATTCAACGCCGGGGGTTTCCTTTTGTTTTCCGAAACCACAAAAAGCTTCGGGGCTGCTCAAGGGGCGCGGAGTTGTGAAAGGGAAACATTCTGAAGCCAAGAAGCTGCCACCCAAACGGCTCCGGGGACCCCAAATTGACCGAAATAATTCCTGCCAGCACCCAAACCACCTCCTGGACACGAGGAGAATGGAAGGAGCTCCCAGAGGAAGGCAGCCCACAGCTGAAACTCCCTTTCTTCCTCTGCCCAAGAGGATGCTCGGGGAAGAGGGCAGGAAGCCAAAAGCACCAAAATCCTCCTGATTTTGGGTCCTAACACCCAGGCTGGGTCAACAGCCAAGCTGGGAAACAAGCACCCTTGGCACAAACATAAGGTGTTGGTTTTTTTTTCCTTAACCTACGTAATCCTGCAAAACCCCAAACTAGGGCAGCTCTTTGAAAAAGAGTCAGGGGAGAAGGTACAGGCTGCAAAGTTTAGAGAGAAATTCATTTCTTCTTGACTCCGCTGCCTCAGCGGCGCTGCAAGAGGCTCGCTCCGGTTACATAAACCACCGCAGGATCTCTTACAACCAGTTCATGACACGAGGCACGCCGCATCCTAGACGTTTTAACGCTAGGTTATGAATAAAGAAAGAAAGAAATTGCTCAAACCGTGGGGAGAAAAAAAAAAAAAAAGCCTCGTGAAGTTTTCTATCGGCTTCTTGACGATGCCTGGCTGAAATGACGTTTGCTTCCACGACAGATCTTTTCCTCCTGGCAATCGACCGCCCGGTTTTACCTGCACGGGGGGGAGAGAACGTTTCGGCGTCCCCTTGGGTCGCCGGGAACCGTTGCGTTATTTCTGCAAACCGGGAAAGCGGGATATTTGAGCGAGGTTGCAGGTCACAGCCAGCTGCCAGCCTGACCTGAGAAGGGCTGGGTTGGTTGGTTTTTTTAAAAGGAGGGCAGGTACAGACCACTACTCTCGCGTCCCGCTGCGTGTGAGTCCAGGAGGGCTCCTCCAGAGTGACCATACGCACGAGCCCTTACCCGAAGACACGCTCAGAAGCGCAAAAATTGGGAATTCTGCTGCCGTCCAAACTCAACAGCAGCCCAAAAATTCAGCTTTCGGAAGCCTCGCCCCGTCTGTAACGCTTTGAAACCTTTTGGGTCCTCCCTCACTTGCTGACAAGGTCGGGAAGTCTCCACCCCTTTTCAGCATCGCCACAAAGACAACAGCGCAAAGGAAAAACCCGGCATCGAAGAAAAGCCACGAGGGAAGAATTATTCCATCCCAAGAATTCCCAAGCGTCGCTTACTAAGAGCAAACAAACACCTGGAGAGCAAAGGGTTCTCTCAACACGCAGCCCAGAAGTTTTCTGCACGTGCCCAAGGTCTTGGAGCTCAGAGCTCCTCTTGTACAAGTCAAAACAGGCGAAACGGGGAAATAAAAAGTATTTTTAGGACAAGAATCACTTGGAAAGCAGCACTGTTGGGTAACACACCCCGTTCTAACTCAGTGCTGCTGTCCTGGTTCTCTTGAGCTCAGTCTGTCTCCCTGAGACAGAAAACGTCAGCGCAAGAAAGGGAAAAAAAACCAAAACCTCAAAAAACCACACCCAGAGGTTAGAGGAGGAAGACCCAGATGGTTCAGCCACCCCCGTCCCGCACGGCTGCAAAGAAACGGAGCCAGTCCCCGCGCGGCCGAGTCCAGAGAGCGGCGGCAGCTTTCCCCGCTCCACGTGTCCCCCGCGAGAACTTCTAAAGCCACCAGGACGCGGGCCCAGCGCGGCCGAAGTTCTCTGCCGCAAAGAACCCGCAGTTCTCCTCCGAGAAGAAATCCTCCGTTCAGCTCTTCTCAAACCCCGCCGAACGCATTTTAGCCGGGAAAAGGGAAAACACAGAGAAGCGACGCTTCCTTTCCGCGGAGGCGACGGCGGGTTCGCGCTCCGGCGAGCGCTGCGGAACCAGCTTGGCCACGGCAGAGCTGAAACCGCGCAGAGTCGGATCCTATCGGGTGGCAGGGGGGGTGCAAACCCCCAGTTCGTGACCCCCCGGACCCCCCCGGGCACATCCAGTCCGAGAAACACGGGTGCAACGAGGCCGTTTGCACCCGATAAAAGGATTTAACTCCACTGCCCCATCGCAAGTGGAAAAGCTCAGCAGCCGAGCGCCAGCGCTATAATCTCTGTATCCAAAGGAGAGCACAAGCGCTCCCTCCCTTCGCCGTCCCACAGCCCTGGAGATGAAAGGACCCGCCTACGTGGGTGCAACGAGCACCTTCTGCTCTCAGTGCCCCAGCCCAAAGCCACCAGGGAGGGGCGGTCCCCCCGCCAGGGCAACCAGGAGGGAGCACTGGTCACATCCAGTGCTGGGAAACGAGCCCCAGCCCAGCACAGGCCCTGCCCCGGGAGGCAGGACAGCCTGTCTTCGCCCTCATCCCCAAGGGAAAGGGGTCGGGGACCCAAGGGGGGTGAGGGGACGGGCCCACCCCCAGCGTTGGGGACCTCGTGGAGAGCCCAGCCCTTGCCAGCGACGCTAAGGCAGAGGTGCTGCTCCAAGCGGCCTCGGCCCAGACACCCCCCGGACCCCCCCCAGGCCCTCCTCAGGTCTCCTGTTGAGATCCTCACCTGCCCCTCATCTTCCTCGCACCTCCCCAGCCCCCCCAGGGGATCCCTCAGCCCCTCCCCAGCCCCCCTCATCTAACCCTCTCCCCAGCACCCGCCCTCTGAAGCTCTTCTAACCTCGTGGATCCCCCTCGCTGCTCCCCTCCTCTCCCCAACCACCCCCTCAGACCCCCCTAAAGCTCTCCTGAGCTGCGGAACACCCCCCACCGCCCTTCCCAGGGGCTCCTTCCCCCTCTCCGAGCCCCAGACCCCTCCCAGAGCCCTCAGCCCCGCCGGCGCCTCTCCGCAGCTCTCTCACACCCCCCGGGGACGCCGCGACCCTCACCCACCTCCTCCGGGACACCCCAACCCCCCCCCCCCCCCCCCATTCATTCCCCGGGGCCCCTCAAGCCCCTCCCTCGGCACCGCGGACCCGTCCTCACCCCCCCCCAAACCCCTTCCTGAGGCCGGGAAAGCCTCACCCCCCCCCCCCCCCCGAGAGCCCCCCCAACACCCCCCTCCCCGCGCCGCTTCACCGCCTCCTCACCGAGCAGCAGCAGCTTCACCTCCTTGGCCGCCTTCTCGCCGTCTTCCCGCAGGTTACGGTCGATCATTTTACTCCGCTCCACCGCCGCCTTGTCCTCGGCGCTCAAAGTGCAACCCATGGCGGCGGCGGCGGGGTGGGGGTGGGGGGGTGCGGGGAGCGAAGCCGGCGGAGCGGCCGAGCCGCCGGGAGCGGGGCCGGGGCCGGGGCCGGAGCGGGGCTGCGCCTCTCGCCTCCCTCAAGCCCGGGCGGCTCCCTGAGGGCGGAGCCGGATATCCGGTCGCCGCGCGGGGCGCGCCGGGAAGTGGAGTCCTCGCGGGGCACGGCGGGAGTCGGTGGGCGGGGCTTCCGCCCCGGTGGAGCGGGAGGGAGGGAGGGGGCGCGGCCCCGCTTCCGCCTCGGTGCGGCGGGGCATGATGGGAAGGGGCGACTTCCGCCTCGGTGCGGGAGGGCGCGGTGGGAAGGGGCACTTCCGCCGCTGTGCCGCGGGGGATGATGGGAGATGTAGTCCCGGGGGGGGCGCAGCAGCTTGCCCCCCCCTCCGCTCACCCCCCCGGAGGGGTCTCCGGCCCCGCGTCCGTCCCCCCGGAGAGAGGGGCCTGGGGGGGCACGGGGGAGGGAAGCAAGGGGCGGCAGGTGGGGGCAGGGAGGAGGTCTCAGGGACACCCCCCGCTCCCAACCCCCCCGGGGCTGGACGGGGCCACAGGGGGGAAGGGGGGGGCCCTGAGGGACCCCAAAACCCGACACACCCCCACAGCTTGGCCCCACCATGAGTTTCCTCAAGCTTGTAGCCCCCCCCACTCTGAGTTTCCTCAAGCTTGTAGCCCCCCAACATGAGTTTCCTCAAGCTTGTAGCCCCCCAACATGAATTTCCTCAGGCTTGTGGCCCCCCCCCCCATGAGTTTCCTCAAGCTTGTAGCCCCCCCACCATGAGTTTCCTCAGGCTTATAGCCCCCCAACATGAGTTTCCTCAAGCTTGTAGCCCCCCCACCATGAGTTTCCTCAGGCTTGTAGCCCCCCAACATGAGTTTCCTCAAGCTTGTAGCCCCCACCTTGAGTTTCCTCAGGCTTGTAGCCCCCCCACTCTGAGTTTCCTCAAGCTTGTAGCCCCCCAACATGAGTTTCCTCAAACTTGTAGCCCCCCAACATGAATTTCCTCAGGCTTGTGGCCCCCCCACCATGAGTTTCCTCAAGCTTGTAGACCCCCAACATGAGTTTCCTCAAGCTTGTAGCCCCCCCACCATGAGTTTCCTCAGGCTTGTAGCCCCCCAACATGAGTTTCCTCAAGCTTGTAGCCCCCTGCTACTTCCCCCCCCCCCGCCAAAACCTGGTGCAGGCATCGCGACTCCCAGAGGCACGGACCCCCCCCAGCGAGGCACTCAGACCAGCTCTGCCCTTGCAGCCATGTTTACCCCCAAACACCTCCCTCCCCCCCCAAAAAAAAGAAAACGCTACAGCTCCGGTTTGGCAGAGGCGACCGCTGGCACACAGACCCCGTCCCCGCCACGGCGCTCCGGCCCCTCGGCCGCGTCCTCGTCGATCTGCCCCGGGATGCGAAAATCCACGGGGGGCTGGTCCCTCTTGGGGCTGGGGGTGCGGGGCCGGGGCTCGGCGGGACAACCGGTGCCCTGAAGGAACTGGAGGAAGTTCTCCTCGATGGAGCCCTCGCGGCTGGGCAACCGCAGGTCCTCCTCGGGCGGCTGCTTGAAGAAACAAGTGAGGAGCCGTCCCAGCTCGCCCCGGATCTGCCGGTTGAGGCACCCGTAGAAGAAAGGGTTGGAGGTAAAGCAGAAGTAACCGAGCCAAGTGACCACGGTCTCGGCCGCCGGCCCCACCAAGGGCTGGGTGCTCAGGGCGGTGTAGAGGTGGAAGGAGAAGTAGGGCAGCCAGCAGAAGAGGAATTGGCCCCCCACGGCCAGAAGGATGGCGGCCGCCTTGCCCCCCCCGAACGTCCTCTGCGGGGTGGTACGAGGGGCTCCCGAGGTGGTGACCATGGTGGAGCGGCTGCTGAGCGACTCGGAGCGACGTCGCGGCGTCTCCATCCAGGTGGGGAGGGGGCCGTGGTGCATGGCGGCCACCCGCGCCACCTTGAACATGCTGCAGTAGACCACCACGATGATGAGGAGGGGCAGGAGGAAGTAGAAAGCAGCAAAGAAGACCACGAAGAACTTGCAGTAGGGACCTCGACTCCATTGCAAGGAGCAGCCGCGGCCGGCAGACACCGGCGGGCGGTCGGGGGACAACCAGCCCAGCACGGGGACGAGGGAGGTGGCCACGGCTTTGAGCCAGACGCCGACGAGGACGCAAGCCACCAGCCCCACGGTCATCCTCACCTCGTAGCGCATGGGGTGCACCACGTAGTAGTAACGCTCCACGTTGATGGTGGAGATGGAGAGGATGCACATGCTGATGAAGCAGACGCTGAGGAACAGGTAGACGCGGCACATGGCCTCGCCGAACACGGGGCTGTCGAACACGGCCGAGCCGGAGAGCATCTCCAGCGGCATCAGGGTGAGGGCGGCCAAGAAGTCCACCAGGCAGAGGTGGAAGACAAAGACGAACTTGCGCAACGCCGGCGTCTTCACGATGACCGTCATGACGGCGGCGTTGCCCACGATGGCCGTCAGGTCGAGGAGCAGCATGAAGAAGAGCCCCACGGATTTCGACGCCACGTCTTTGGGTTTGCCGTCGGCCGTGCCGTTGGGGGGCATGGGGCCCGGCGAGGGCTGGAGCCCCCGTGCCCCCCTAGAACCGTTCCAAGCCCACGAGGTGGGCGGGGAGGGCTCCATCCTGTGCCGCCGAGCCGGGGCTCACCGGCCCATCACCCATCCTCGGGACGGGCATCGCCGGGGGGTCACATCCTTGCCCACCTTTACTCCTGCTGCCGGCCCCGGGTCGCGATCCGGGGACGGGTGGTGCCACAGGGGCGGTGCTCAGAGCACCCAAGGGTGCCCCCCAGCTCTGCTCATCTCCCCCCTCGTTGCCATCCGGCAGCACCAGGCACCTGCGGGGAAGGTAGAACCGTCAGCGAGGTGGGAGAACACAACACTGGGGTGACATGTGAGAGCCTGGGGGGGCTCTCAGCTCGGCTGTGACCCCCAGCCGCAGCCCTCCAGCGCCTGCGACACCCCTTCCTCAACCTCAAGCCTGGTTCCCTCTGAAAATGAGCAATTCTGGAGCGAAAGCCCCCAACCTCCAATGTTTCAACCCACCAGTGGGATCCTTCCCCCAGAGCCTGGCGACCCCGAGCGGTCGTGGGGATGGGTGGGGGGCGTCACCGACGCCCCGACTGCCTGGCTTCACCCCTCGAGCTTCGAGGGCCGTGCGTGACCCCCCCAACCCCGAGCCCAGGGTGCTGCAAACCCCTGCAATGGGTGCCACCGGCTGCAAAGCAGAGCCTGGGTGCTGGTGGGGGGCTCAGGGGCCACCCCGGAGTCCCCCACCCATGGGTGCTTCCCCAAGCCCTGCACCTCGAGGAGCCCTGAGGGGGGGGTGTTAAAGATGGGAGGAGGGTGCAGGCAGCCCCATCCCGCCGCCCCCCCCATCCCCGCCGGCCGGGATCCCCTCTCCCACGGCCGGGAAGGGGGGATCCCCCGGTCCGTGTCCCCCCCCCCGCTCCGTGGCCGCATCCCTCCCCGCCCCCCCCTCCTCCCGGGCATCGCCCCGATGGGGCGGCTCGGCCGCGGCACCTACCCTGGGGGGGCTGCATGGGGCCGTGGGCCGGGCAGAGGGCGGAGGGGGACCCGGGCCGGGTGGGGGGGCCCGGGCCGGGCGGGGATGCTCGGGGCCGGGCCGGGGCCGGAGCCGCTGCGGCGAGGGATGCTCCGCACCCGCCCGGCTGCTGGGTCCTAGCGCCTCCCGCCAGCGCCGCCGAACCCCCGGCACGCCCCCCCCTCGGGGTTTCCCCCTCCTTCCTCGGCCCCGCTGGAGGTGCGGGACCCCGGGGGTGAGGCGAGGAGGTCGACTGGAGCCCGGCTTCACCCGCGCTGGGAGGGGAGAAGGCGGGTGGGTTCACCTGTTTCCTGCTCTGCGTGTTGCTCCGTGCCTCAGTTTCCCCAGTTGCCCCCACAAAAGACATGGGGAGGGGGTGGAGGGGGGGGTGGTCTGGGAGGGAGCAACCCCTCGGGGGTCTTGGAGTTGGGTGGCAAGAGGGAGGGCTTGGGGAGGAGAGCAGGACTCTGGGGTAGGGGAAGGAGAGGTAGGGGGCAGGTCCGCTGTGGGGGGCACAGGGTGGGCATGGGGACGGCTGCAGGGGTTGTGAGGGGTCGGGAGGGTCGGCTCAGAGAGGTCACAGAGGTCCCCACTCTCCTCACCCCCAGCTCAGTTCCCCTTTCTTGCTTCCACTTTATTAACGGAGCAACTAGGGCAGGGGCAGTGCCCCCCTGGCATGCCCCGCTCCGTGCCTCAGTTTCCCCAGGTCAGCCATCAGCTCACAAGGGGGATCCCTATCACTTCCAAACACCCCCCAAAAGCCTGCACAGGCTGCGAACTTCCTCCCAGCAGCGTCTTGGCCCCCAGCCCATGGGTGCCAAGGCGGGGGTGAGGGGGGGACACGTGGCCAAGATGACCCCATCCCCGGTGCCGGTGTGCGGAGGGCGACGAGCGGCCGGCGGGCGAGGCGGGCGACGCGTGTCCCTGCCGCAGGCCCCGCGCGTCACGTGCCCATTGCTAGGTTACAAAGACCCAAAAATAAACCCATCCACACCAGATTAGAAACGCAGGACCTGGGATGAACCAACCCCGTCGTATCGGGGCCCAGCGACGGCTGACGGCGACCGCCCGGTCACCGAGGGCACCGGTCATGCCGGCACGCGGTCTCCTGGGGAGTAGCTGTGCCGGTGACCCGTGGGACATCCATCCTGCTCCATGTCCCCCCGCCATGCCCCACCTCCTCCCTGGGTCCATCTGTTGCCTTGCGTGGCAGCGCAGGGATGGATCCTGCTCCCCAGAGTGGGGGACAGCCCTGACACCCCCCCCCACCTTGTCCTGGTGACATGGGGGTGCACCAGAATCCAGGAGAGCACCCATCCCTGGGTGCCCACCGCACCCTGGGTGCCCACCCCAGGCTCACACCCCACCAACCTCTCCCTCATCCTGGTGCAGACTGGGGGGGGGGGTGTTCAACCATGCTGACCCTCCCCTCTCCAAGCATCCCAGTGTTTTTAGGGTGTCCCTCAGTGAGGAGGTGCAGAGTTGGCCACCAGCACCCCTTGAGCCAGGAGATGTGAGGAGCATCGCTCCCCGACTTGGGGTCTACGCCCCCAGCACACGGGGTGCATCCTGAAAATGGGGGCACCCTGAGGCTTTTTTCTTCTCCCTGAGGAAACTGAGGCACGGAGCCAGGGCTGCTCCTGCCCCGTCACGCCGGTGGCAGCACCGGCAGATTTATGACTTTGCTCTTTCCTGCCACCGGAGCATCAATAATTCAGGGCCCGGTGGCTGAGCTGCTGCAGCACAACCTCACAGTCCCCCCCCCATTCCTCCTGCTCTGCTTCCCCCCCCGTGTCACCCTGCAGCCAGGAGGTGACAGCCCCCCATCCCCAGGGCACCACACACCCCGTAGCCCCTCTGGGCATCCACCCCATGTAGGTCCCCTAAAACAGGTTCCCTCCTTGTGCTTCCCTCAGACCTGGATTCCCCCCCAAGTTCTCCTTGGAGAGTTCCTGCCCCCCCCAAAGAGGATCTGGCTGCTGGACCCCACCCTACAGCTTGCCCAGACCCCCGGGGGACAGGGCATGGTGGGTACTGCGGGGCTGCCTTAGCATTATGGGGCTTACAGTGCCACAGCACCCTGGTACCCCAGCACTCTGACAGCCCAGAACCCCAGCACCTTGTCATCCCCGTACCCCAGCACCTCATCAGCCCTGTACCCCAGCACCTCATTATCTTGGCACCCCAGCACCAAGACACCCTGGCACCCCAGTACCTTGGCATCCCCGCACCCTGAGAATGTGGCAGCCCAATATCCTGGGATCCCCGTCCCCAAGCACCTTGTCACCCTAACCTACCCGTACCCAAGCACCCCGGTACGGCTGACGGTCTCCTCCAGCTGTGCACAGCTGGAGAGCCCTGGCCAGGCACACGGGGTAAGGGTGTTTGCACACGCATGTAGTGTGTGGGGCTGGCTGGGGTGGCTACAGGCACGTGTGTATGCGTGAGAGCAGCCGTGTGCGCGCACACGCGTGTGAACCTGGCGTGTTTGCAGGCGTAGGTGTGATTCGGAGGGGTGCACGCGCATGTACCTGGTGCACACGTGTGCCTTCCTGTCTGTGTGCGCACGTCGGCACGCGTGTGCTCCCGTGTAACACGTGCATCCGCAGCCAGCACCCATCCTGCCCGGCACGACGCTGTGTCTGCTCCCACCAGTACGTCTGGGTCTCCCCACCGCGGTGGCACAAGGACAGGGACCCCCAGAGCCCACCCAGTGGGCTGGGGGGGCTGGGGTGTGGGTGCTCCCAGCCAGGGCATCTTTGCTGGGGGGGGGTGGGTCTGGGTGTTGGGTGGGGGCCAGGCTGGACAGCGGGTGCTGGGCAGGGATTAACACCCGGATTAAAACAGCGAAATTGAGGACGATCAAAGGACAAAATTCCTCGTCCCGACCACAGCAGCTGGGGGGGGCGGGGAATGACACACGATGGGGTGAGGGGCACCCTGGGGACACCCTGCTCCGTGTTGTTGGGGTTCCCCTTTAATTACTGCCTCCCCTCCCCCCGATAAAAAGCTGCATCATCTCAGCGCGCTTTGTTCCTGCTCCTTTCCCTCTAATTTTGGACCCAAAAAACCAGCACAAATGTTTTGCATCTAAAAATACACCCGGGAGGCAGAGACACGACCGCACGCATCAAAGGGGGGTGAGGGGAGGCGCAGGGCACCCATGCCTGGCTGGGGACAGCAGCACCCAGGGATGTCCCTGGGTGGGAACCAGGATGTCCTGGGGGTGGGTGGCACTGGGATGGGGTCGTAGTGGGGAATTTGGGCTGGAGGGGGTGGCCCAGGCCAGCGCGGTGGGGTCTGGGCCGGTGCCGTGGGGCGTGGGCTGGCACTGGGGGCCGTGGTACCACCGGCAGGTACGGGCACAGTGGGATGGGGCAGATGCTGGGGGAGCAGGGATTTGGGAAGGGGCTGGGTTTGGGGTGAGGATGGGATGGGGACTGTAGGTGGGGCTCATGTGGGATGGGGTGAGGATCGGGGTGAGGATGAGGAAGGTGCTGGGGCAGGGACAGAGATAGGGCTAGGATGGGGCTGGGGACAGAGACGAGAATGAGGAGGAGGAGGAAGATGGAGACGCGATGGGAAAAGGGATGAGAAGGGGGACAGGGATGGGATGGGGATGAGGATAGGGATGCCGGGATGGGGAGAGGGATGAGAATGAGGGTGTGGATGAGGCCTTGAGCAACCCAGTCTCGTTAAGGGCATCCCTGCCCACGGCAGGGGAGTTGGATTAGATGAGCCCTGAGGTCCCTGCCAAGCTCAGACATTCCATGATTCCGTGGGGATGGGGATGGGAGGGGGATTGGGACAGGGATGAGGGATGGGGACAGGGATGGGGATGGTGATGGGAGGGGGATTGGGACAGGGATGAGGGATGGGGACAGGGACAGGGATGGAGACGAGGATGAAGGCAAGGATGAGACGGGTGTATTAGAAGGGGAGTAGCAAGTAGGTCAAGAGAGGTCCTCCTGCCCCTCTACTCTGCCCTGGTGAGGCCACATCTGGAATATTGTGTCCAGTTCTGGGCCCCTCAGCTCAAGAAGGACAGGGAGTTGCTTGAGAGAGTCCAGCGTAGAGCCACAAAGATGGTGAAGGGAGTGGAGCATCTCCCTTATGAGGAAAGGCTGAAGGAGCTGGATCTCTTTAGCTTGGAGAAGAGGAGGCTGAGGGGTGACCTCATCAATGTTTATAAATATGTCAAGGGGGAATGTCAGGAGGACGGAGCCAGGCTCTTTTCAGCGACGTCCACTGACAAGACAAGGGGCAATGGGTGGAAGCTGGAACAAAGGAGGTTCCAGAAAAATATGAGGAAAAACTTTTTTACTGTGAGGGTGACAGAGCCCTGGCACAGGCTGCCCAGGGAGGTTGTGGAATCTCCTTCTCTTGAGACATTCAAAACCTGCCTGGATGCGTTCCTGTGCGCTCTAGTGTAGGTGATCCGGCTCTGGCAGGGGGGTTGGACTAGATGATCTTTAAGGTCCCTTCCAACCTCTAACATTCTGTGATTCTGTGATTCTGTGACAGGAATGGGATGAGGCTGGTGGGGATGTGGACAGGGACAAGGACGAGGATAAGAGATGGGGACAGGGAACAGGGGGTGGGGATGGGCACGGGGACAGGCACGGGATGAGGACCACGGGAGGGGCCTGGGGAGGAGGGCAGTGCGGGGCTGGGGGGTGCTGGGGGTTGGGGTGATGCGGGTTCGGGTCCCGGCCCCGCCCGGAGGGGGGCTCAGCGCGGGGGGGCTCAGCGCGGCCCACGAGGGGTTAAGCGGGCGCTGCCGCCATTGGTCGGGACCGAGGTGGCGGCGGCCAATGGGGACGGGCCGTGCGCGGGGGGGGCGCCGCCCCCAGACCCTGTCCCGGGGCCGCGGGTGCGCGCTGCAGCCGGTGCCGGGCCCGGCCCGCTCGGCCCCGCTCGGCTCCGCTCGGCTCCGCTCGGCTCCGGTCGGCTCGGTTCGGCTCCGTTCGGCTCGGTTCGGCCCCTCTCGGCTCGATTCGGCCTGGCTCGGCCCGTTCGTCTCGCCGCGGTTCGGCCCGGCCCGCTCGGCTGCTTTCGGCCCTGCTCGCCTCTGTTCGGCCTCGCTCGGCTCTGCCCGGTTCGGTTCGGCCTCCCCTGCGCACCCTCCTCCGCACCGGCCCCGGTACCAGGCCCCGGTAACGCCCCGGGAGGCGGGGGGGGGGGGCGGTGAGCATCCTCGGGCCGCGGCGCGGCTGAGACCGGGAGGGCCCGGGGGGAACCGGGGGGGAACCGGGGGGGGGGAACCGGGGGGAGCGGGGCTGCGGCGGGCGGGAGCCCCGGAACGAGCCGTGCCCTGGGTGGGCAGCGACCCGCGGGTGCACCGTGGCACCGGGCAGCGAAGCCACCCCAGGGTGCGTGCGGTGACATTGGGTGACAAAGCCACCTCACACCGTGACACCGGGTGAGGACCAAGCTTGGGGCACACCGTGACACTGGGTGACCAAAGCCACCCCGTGCCGTGACACCGGGTGACCAAAGCCACCCCACGCTGTGACACCAGGTGACCAAAGCCACCCCGTGCCGTGACACCGGGTGACCAAAGCCACCCCACGCTGTGACACCGGGTGACCAAAGCCACCCTGTGCCGTGACACCGGGTGACCAAAGCCACCCCACGCTGTGACACCGGGTGACCAAAGCCACCCTGTGCCGTGACACCGGGTGACCAAAGCCAGCCCACGCTGTGACACCGGGTGACCAAAGCCACCCCGTGCCCTGACACCGGGTGACCAAAGCCACCCCACGCTGTGACACCGGGTGACCAAAGCCACCCCGTGCCCTGACACCGGGTGACCAAAGCCACCCCACGCTGTGACACCGGGTGACCAAAGCCACCCCGTGCCCTGACACCGGGTGACCAAAGCCACCCCACGCTGTGACACCGGGTGTCCAAAGCCACTCCACGCTGTGACACTGGGTGACCAAAGCCACCCCGTGTGGTGACACCGGGTGAGCTGTGAGCCCAGTGCGTGCCGTGACACCCTGTGACCAAAGCCACCCCACGGCACCCTCTCTGACACCCGAGTGACCGAGCCACCCCACGCCGTGACGCTGGGGGAGCAGCTAGCCTGGCCCACGCCGTGACACCGGGCGACCGAAGCCACCCCGCAGCACATGCCGTGACACCGGGTGACGAAGCCGCCCCGCGCCGTGACCCCGGGCGAGCTGCCAGCCCCGGTGCATGCCGTGACGCCGGGTGACCGAAGCCACCCCGTGGGGCAGAGCGTGGCCATGGCGGGCGCCGGGCGGTCCCTGCTGCCGCTGCTGCTGGCTCTGCTGTCGACGTGGCGGGGGGGCGGCGGGCGGGAGCTGCCCCCCCGCGCTGCGTCTGCGCCTCCAACATCCTGAGCTGCTCGCAGGCGGTGCTGAGCGCCGTGCCGGCGCCGCTGCCCCGCTTCACCGCCGTCCTCGACCTGAGCCACAACAACGTGAGCCGGCTGCGCGCCGACTGGGCGCCGGGGCGCCTGGCCCACCTCCACGCCTTGCTGCTCAGCCACAACGGGCTCTCCTTCGTCTCCACCGAAGCCTTCGCCCACGTGCCCCACCTGCGGCACCTGGACCTCTCCTCCAACCGCCTCCGCACGCTGGAGGAGAACCTCTTCAGCGACCTGGCCGAGCTGGAAGTCCTCCTCCTCTACAACAACGAGATCTCCTCAGTGGACCGCACCGCTTTCGACAACCTGGGCCGCCTCCGCAAGCTCTACCTGGGGCAAAACCGCATCGCCCGCTTCCCGCTGGAGCTGCTGCGCGACGGCACCCGCCTGCCCCAGCTGGCCCTCCTCGACCTGTCGGCCAACCACCTCCGCAGCCTGCCCGTCGGCGAGCTGCAGGCGCTGCCGGCGTGGCTGCGCGACCGCCTCTACCTTCACGGCAACCCGCTGGCCTGCGACTGCTCGCTTTTCCAGCTGGTCTCCCGCGGCCACCGCCGCCGCTTGAGCGCCGTGATGGATTTCCAGGAGGAGCTGCGGTGCTGGCTGCCCGCCGCCACGGCGCCCGTCGGCATCCTGGCCCTGGCCAACCGTCAGCTGCTCAACTGCAGCGAGGCGCGGGAAGCCGTGCTGGAAGCTCACCTGGGCGACAGCGTCACCCTCAGCTGCGACACCCGGTTGCGGGGGGCGCGGAGCTGGCACTGGGTGACGCCGGAAGGCGAGCGGGTGCCGGAGGAAGGGGGGAACGGCAGCGCCGCCCTCCTGGCCAACGGCAGCTTGCAGCTCCGCACGCTGCGCCCCGAGGACGCTGGCACCTACACTTGCAGCGTGGCGGGCCCCCTCTTCAACGAGACCCTTTACGTGGAGCTGCTGGTGCACAACTTCACCCTGCACGGCCCCCATGACACCCTCAACACCGCCTACACCACGCTGGTGGGCTGCATCCTGAGCGTGGTGCTGGTCCTCATCTACCTGTACCTCACCCCCTGCCGCTGCTGCTGCTGCCGTGGCCCCGACAAGGCACCGCCCCCCCGCGACGACAGCATCAACTCCTCGGTCCTCAGCACCACCCCCAACCACGCCGCGGGGGTCCCCGGGGAGCCGTGTCAGTCCCGTTCGGCCTCCGCCACCGGCCCCGGGCAGAACGGCAGGTTTAAAGCGGGGGGAACCCCGCAGCCACCCCCCCGGCACGGCCCCAAGGTGCAGAGGAAGGTGTCGGATCCGGACTCGGTCAGCTCCGTCTTCTCCGACACCCCCATCGTGGTGTAGAGGCCGGGGACACACACGCACGTTGCGGGGACAGTCCCCAGGGACACCCCCGTATCTGCGCCGCCACCGAGACTCATCCCCGTCGGCAGGAGGGGACCCCCAGCGCCGCGTCCCCAGCTTTGAGGAGGGGAGGACGCGCACGCCATCGCCTCCCCCCCGCCACCCCGAGACTGAGCATTGCTGCTGTCCAGCCCCACCGGCCTACGCCGAGGTCACCAACCTCCGCCGAGGTCACCAGCCTCCGCCGAGGTCACTGCCGCCGCACCAGGACTGTGGGACCCTGAGGGACAAGGTGGGGTTGGGGAGGGCTGGGAGGGGGGGGGCATGGGGTACCACAGGTGACGGCGCCGGTGATGGCTCGGCGGGTGTCCCCCCTCCTCGACAATAAAGGCACCCACAGGCTGTGGCACCGGGGGGGTCCCGCTTTGGCAGGGCAGCTGCCCCCTCCCCTCTGTGCTGCCCCCCCTGCCCCCCGCCCGGCATGCGTATCGCGAAGCATGAGCCCCGCCGGGGGGGGACGTGCCACCCCAGGGAGGGGGGGACACACACCCCCCCCCTCCCAGCACCCTCGTTGCCCCCCCTGTGCAACCCACAGCTGCAAAGCAGAGCCCCCCCCACCCCACAGGGAGCGGGACCCAGTGCTCCGAAAGGGGGTGATCCTCGTGTGTGTCCCCCAAAATCGTGCCCCCCCCCCTCCCCTCCCTGCACCAGCAGCCGCCCGCTGATGCCTTGGCCAAAATAAACGTGTTTCCCCATCGTGCCGGGTGTCGGGGTGCTCTGGGGGTCATCCCCAAGATGGGGGGGAGGTATCAGGATGGTACCACCACGGTGGGGTCGGCCCGAGCCAGGACCCCCATCTGGGGGTCAAGGGGGTGCACGGGGGGTGTGGGGGGGGGCAAGGGGTTTATGGGAGGAGAGGGGCGCGCTCTAGTCACCCCCCGATGCCCCAACGCCCCCCCCAGGTGACCCTGGTGAGGGGGTTTCTGTGCACACCCCCCCCCCCGCCAGTCCCTTGCTCACCCCTCCTCCCACTGCACCCAGCACCCCAATGAGTCCCCCCCAGCACCCCAAAGCCCCCCAATACCTCTCTCACACCCCACTGCCCCCCATCCCTGGGGCCCCCCAGGTCTCCAGTCACCCAGATCTGTGGCACTGGGGCCCTCCCCCACCCTCCAAACACCCCCCCCCAGGACACAGCCCACCCCCCCCCCCCCCCCCCCGACTTTGCACCACTTGGCAGCTTTTTGTGTTTTTTTCCTTCCTTTTTTTTTTTTTTTAAAAAAAAAAAGAAACAAAAACCAGCAATAATAATTCTTATAAATATCCGCGGCCGGGTGGTGGCCACCGGTGGCCAAGTCCTGTGCCGGGTCCCCCCACCCTGGCCGCGGCCGCCTCCCGTCCCGGGGGCTGGTTTAGCAGCAAGAGAACAGAACTGAGAGTCTTGAGGTATTTTTCTGGAGGTTGGGGGGGTTTTGTTTTGTTTTTTTTTCTCCTTCTTCTTTTTGTTTCCTTGCAGGGGTGGGGGGAGCAGGGTCGGGTTTTTTTGTTAATTTTCTTTTTTTTCTTTTTCTTCCCCCCCTTCATCAGCTCTTCGGTGTTTTTTTTTTTCCGGCGGGGGCTTCCTCACGCCTGCGGTGGGGGATCCCCAGTGCCCCGTGGCGGGGGGGGGACACACCCCCCAGTGACCCCTCCGTTAATGGGCTTTGGACTGTGGGAGAGGAGAGGCGCTGGCTCAGCCGTGGGGACCCACTTTGGGGACAATATAGGGGGGTCCAGGGTGTCCCCCACCCCTGTTAGGGTGTCCCCCAGAGGGAAAGGCTCCCCCCACCCAAGGTTAAGGTGTCCCCAAAGGTCCCTACAGCACCCACAACCCAAGATCACAGTGTCCCCTGCTCGGGACCCCGAGGGTTCCCATGGTGGCCCCCACCCAGGGTGTGGGTGGCCCAGAAGGTCCCCGTGGTGTCCCCACCCAGAGCCATGGTGTCCCCAGAGAGTCCCCACTGCAGCCACCGCCCGTCACCCACAGACCACAGTGTCCCCCCATGTCCCTTACCCAAGGGTGGGGGGTGCCCAGAGGGTCCCCCATGGTGTCCCCAACCTGTGACTGGGCTGTCCCCACGGTGCCCCTCACCCCAGGACCAGGGTGTCCCTCACACAAGCCCTGGGTCCCGCCTTGTCCCCGGTGGGTGCTGGTGGCCCTGGGGAGGGGTGGGTCCCCCCATTTTTCTGCCTCACATCCCGACACCGCTCTGTCCCCCCGAAAAACCACCCCAACACCCCCCCCTACGGTGCAGTGGGGACCCCCCCATCGCCCCCCTCACCCCTACCTTCAGGGCGCTCCGCTTCTCCTCGAAGCTCAGCGGGGGGGTCCCCGGCTTCTTCCGACGGACGGACCCCCCCGCGTCGGGGGACGCCGAGCCGGGGGGCGGCGGCGGCGGGGGGCCGGGCGGGGGGGGGCGCGGGTTTGGGTTTGACGGGCCGGCAGTACGTGGCCGAGTTCTTGCGTTTCTTGACCTCGTCCTCGGAGATACAACGAGGAGCGGGGGGGCAGCACCGGCACCCCAGCTCCGTGCAAGCCTCGGGGGTCGGCGGCGGGGGGGCCGCGGCAGTCCGGAGGGGGGGCGAGCCGCTTGACCCTCGTTGTGCCATTGAGGACGGCGGCGTTGGAAGAGGAGGAGGAGGATGACGAAGCCGGACAACCCGGAGGGGTGGGTTTCGTCTTGCCGGGGGGCGCCGTAACTTGGCAGCCGGGATTTTTGCTTTTGAGCCCGTCCCCCAAACAGGTCCGTTTATAGGGGGGGCTGCCGGCGGCGAGGGGGGGGCTTCCGTTTGCGGGCGTCCGGGTCCGTGGCGCCGCCGATGGTGGCTTCCCGGGCGCGGGCAGATTTGCTGGCCTTGGTGGAAGGCAACTTGCTGAAGGAGGGCGAGGGGATGTTGGCGGGTAACGGGGAGGTGATGGACTGCGTGCCCCCCCCTCCGCATTCCGGCTGGCTGCAGGCGGCGGCGGCGTGGGGGGAGCCCACCGTGTAGTTGAGGCTGGTGGGGACCCGGGGGGGGTGGCGGCGGCGGCACCGAGGAGGAGGAGGATGATGATGATGAGGTCCGTGGTGGGGGTGAAGGGGTCAGGGCAGCGGGGCCATAAGGGAGGGCAGCGGGGTTGGGGGGGGCCGGGGAGGGGTGGAGAGGGGGGTCGGCGGCCGGAGGGATCTTCCTGTGGGAGGGGAAGGGGAAGAGTGAGATGGGAGCCCCCCGGAATCGCTCTGCACCCCCGCTACCTTCCCCTCCGGTTCAAGTGGGGGGGGGGAAGGCGGGATCCCCCAAATCCCCACTTCTATCCCCACTCCCCTTCGTGTTCCCCCCCCCTCAAATCCCTGCTCCAATCCCTACATCCTCTCCTTGCACCCCCCAATTCAGGTGAGGAGGGGGTGAGACAGGCTCTCCCCAAATCCCCATCCCCACTCCCTGCCATGTCCCCCCTCAATTCAGGTGGGGAGAGGGCGAATTGGAAACCTCCCCAAACCCCTCCTCCCATCGCTACCCCCCCCTCCATCCTTTCGGATTCAGGTGGGGAGGGGTGAGACAAGACACCCCTCCCTCCAAATCCCGCTCGCAATAATTCAGGTACACCCCCCCACGCCACGCTGGGGGGGCAAAGCCCTCCTTGGGGGCAGCTGCCTTTGCACCCCGGCACCCAGCAGCACCCTCCAGCACCCACCGGCCCCCCCTAACCGCCCCCCCAGCTGCCCACCCCTCACCTCCACATGTGGGAGCTGAGGTGCCGCTCCAGCATGGAGCCCAGCGCCGAGCAGAATCGGTCCAGCCGCCGGTTGAAGACGTAACAGCCCGGGCTGACCAGGCGGCTCCCAAAGGTGCAAAACTGAGGGGGGCGGGCACACACACACTCAGCGTGGGCCCCCCCCAAAACCCCGTCACCCCCAGCATCCCAGGTGGTAGCGGGATGCCGCCGGACAGGCTCACTCTGGG
This sequence comes from Trogon surrucura, assembly GCA_020746105.1. Taxonomy (NCBI): domain Eukaryota; kingdom Metazoa; phylum Chordata; class Aves; order Trogoniformes; family Trogonidae; genus Trogon; species Trogon surrucura. The sequence goes on from CM036641.1 coordinate 5,081,777, forward strand.
GTTTGGGGTCCCCACCCCGGGGTCCCCTCACTCACCGCCTGGGGCCGCGGCGGGCGCGTGGGGGGCCGGGGGGGGCTCCTCGCCCCCCTCCTCCTCGCTCTCCTCGCTCGACACCCGGCTGCTGCCCGCCTTGGGCAGGGGGAAGGGGAACACCCCCGTGCTCCCCTCCCCGGAGGCGGCCGGGGCATCCTCGGGGTCGCTGTCGGAAGAAAGCCGGGCCCTGAATAAGAAGATGGGGGGGGTCGAGAGATTTTTAGGGTGCCCAATATGGGGGGGGGCATCCCTCTCCCCCACCTCGCAAACATCGGGGTCCTCACCTGGGGAGCGGGCAGTGAGAATGGGGCGGCTTGGCTCGGCAGGGCGAGGTGCTGGGGGGGCCGGCGAGGGGCTGCGGCGGCAGCGAGGATGGGGAGTCCTGCTGCGGGGGGGGGCGCGGGTTCCTTCCCTGGGGGGCTCCTCTCCTTGCGGGAGCTGGCCTTCAGCTCGGCCACCAGCACGTCAAAGTCCTTGGCGCGACCCTGCACCTCGCGGCGCTGGTGAACCGAGTGGATCTGTGCCGGGCGACAGCGGGGAGGGGGTGAGAAAACACAGCTTAACGCCCCCCCCCCCAAAAAAAATACGGGTGGAATGATGGAGGGGGCTACCTTGCAGGTTAGCAAGCGGGTGCAGATCTTCTGGGTGTCGGGGTTGAGCACGCCGCACTGCCGGTTCAGGTCGCACTCCTTGCCTGCAGGCAGAGGAAGGCAGCGGGATGCCGGGGGGGCCCGAGCTGTACTGAGGAGCTGGGGGGGGGGATGGACACACACGCGCTTTGCCCCCCCCTTTCACATCCAGCCCTGGCTGAGGATTCCGCGGGAGGAGAGTCGCGGCGGCTGGCGGGGGACACGGTGTTGCCGGGACTGCGGCCAGCTGGCTGGAGCGGCAAGGGGGGGCTCTGTGGGGCTGGAGATGGAGACCCCCCCTCCTCAGAGGGAGAAGTCACAGCATCCCTGCTCCGGGGAGGGTGACGACAGCCCTGCCTGAGAGTCATCCCTGTGGGGCGTGGGGGGGCCACTGTGTCCTCCCCCTCCTCTTTCACCCCTTCCCTGGGGCAAGCCCCGCAAACCTGCCCCCCCCCAGCCTGGGTTCTGACAACGCCATCGCTGCCGGGGCATCTCTCCACCTCCCAAATCTAGGAAGCGGGGGGGGGGGCACTGCCACGATGGCGGGGTGCAGGAGGGGGTTCAACCCCGGCTCACTCTTGCCGCCGCCGTTCCTCCGGGCCAGAGACCCCTAAACCTGCCGGGCGAACGGAGCCGGGGTCAGGGTGTGGCTCCCGGGGAGGTGGGGGGGGGCACAGGAGGAGATGGGAGCGTTGGGAGGAAACAATGCCCCCTCGGTACCTACCCCGCTGCCAGCCCCGGCCGCCGAAAGAACCGGGACCGGGGGATGCCGCGCCGGGATGCGGTGCCGCGCGGCACCGACCTGCCGCCCCCACCCCGTCGCCGGCAAGGAAAGGGGGACTCACGCGCCAGCTTCTTGTGGGACCTGGGGGGCGGCTTGGAGGAGCCCGCGTCCTTCTCCCCCGGGGCGGGTGCGCTCTCCGGTTTGCACCCGGGACCATCGGCGGGCATCGCCGGATCCCCCCCGAGCCCGGCCGACACCGGGGGCTCTTTCGGCGCCGCGGCGGCAGCGGGTTTCCCCAGGGGTTCCTTGGAGTTGGTGGCTACGGCTTTGGGGGGCACCTTGATCCCGTGCCCGTCCGGTTTGGGGATGCTGGGGATCTTCTCCAGGTTCACCACGGGGACGAACAAGCTGGGGAGAGAATTTGAAGGAAGGGGGGGGTCAGCGCGGCCCCACGGCGGCCAAGCGGGCAGAGCCGCCCGTCCCGGCGCTCACCAGAGGTTGTTGTCCTTGTCCGGTCGCTCGGGAAGGGCTTGGACTCGCCCGCGGGTACCGGGGGGCTTCTCCCGCAGCCCCTTGGCCGCACCGGGGGTCCCACCGGCCGCCGGCTGCCCGTTAACGGCGACGTGGCACTTGGCGGCGGCGCGGGCATACAGCTTGCTGAGCGGGCCGTGACGGCGTTCTGCCGGGACATGGGGAAGGGGAAACCCAGTGTTAACCTGTGCCGGGGGCTCCCGCCGCCAGCAGCCCCCCAACCCCAGGCCAGACCAGCCCCGGCTTCCTCGCCGCCGCCCTCCCGGTGCCAGAGGGGCTGCGGCGGCGGGGGGAGAGCGGCGCCTGTAACCCCCTCCCCGGCTCACCGCAGTGCTTCTGGAACGCCTGCGGCTTCACCACTTGGCTGCAATGGTTGCAAACCACCAGGTAAAACTCGTCGTGCGCTGGGCAGTGACCGAAGATGTTCATGTCTGCGGGGACAGACGTGGGTGAGCGGCACGGGGGGTGAGGGCGCGGGCTGGAGGGCGAGCGCTGCCCCGGAACGGTGGGTTTTCTCCCCCAAAAGAGGGAACTTACCTTCCTTAATCAGGGTCATGGCGTCCAGTTTCTTGCCACTGCTCTTCGCGGTTTCATCCAGCTCCGGCCCTGATCCTGCCGGAGACAAAACCCTGTCAGCGGTGGCCAGCACGGGGACAGTCCCAGCTTCCCCCAGCCCCATCCCACCACTCCCAGTACAACTAAACTGGCCACAGTGAGCCCCGGGGCAGCCCTGCAGCGTGCTGGTGTCTCCAAGGTCCCCGTCCCACAGGTGCTCCACCCTGGTTGGGAGGTGACACCTCCGGGGACACCCCAGTCCCCACCCGGCTGTGGCCCCACAGCTGTGTCCTCACTGGGAACGGTGTCACCACGCCAGGGGTGACAGTGTCTCAGCCAGCTGTGCTGTACTGGGCGGCCACTGCTGTCCAGCAGCACCATACTGGGCACCCAGTGCTGTCCAGTTGTACCGTGCTGGGTGCCCAGGGCTGTCCAGCTGTGCTGTACTGGGAGCCCAGTGCTGTCCAGCAGTGCCATCCTGGGTGCCCAGTGCTGTCCAGCTGTGCTGTACTTGTCATTCAGTGCTGTCCAGCAGTGCATACTGGGTGCCCAGGGCTGTCCAGCAGTGCTGTACTGGGAGCCCAGTGCTGTCCAGCAGTGCTGTACTTGTCACTCAGTGCTGTCCAGCAGTGCCACACTGGGCGCCCAGTGCTGTCCAGCAGTGCATACCGGGTGCCCAGTGTTGTCCAGCAGTGCATACTGGGTGCCCAGTGCTGTCCAGCTGTGCTGTACTGGGAGCCCAGTGTTGTCCAGCTGTACTGTATTGGTCACCCAGTGCTATCCAGCAGTGCCGTACTGGGTGCCCGGTGCTGTCCAGCAGTGCATACTGGGTGTCCAGTCCATCCCCAGTGCCATACTGGGCACCCAGCTGTGCACCCCAGCAGTGCCCGTGGCCCGTCCAGCCATGCCGGTAGCCTGCACCGTGCCTGCCGGTGGTCCGGTCCCATCCAGCCGTGAGACAGGGCACCGGTAGCGCAGTGCCCAGCTCCCCAGTACAGGGCAACTGGTTTCCAGTGCAGGGCACCCTGGTACCAGTACACGATGCCCAGTTCCCCCACCTGATTCCCAGCGCCCGGCTCCCCCTGCCTGCTCCGGGGTAACGGCGGCAACTGCCTCCCAGTAACAGGCGCAGGGCTCCCAGTGACTGCACTGGGGTGCCTGGTGCCAGGTCTGGCTGCCAGGTACCGGGTGGCCGGTGCAGGATGCCCACTTCCCCGTTTCCAGTGCCCGGTGCGGGATGCCCAGTGCCCGGTGTCCACTTCCCGGTGCATGATGCCCGGTCCCCGTTACCCGGTGCGGGATGCCCGGTTCCCCGTGCCCACTTCCCGGTGCAGGATGCCCGGTCCCCGTTACCCGGTGCGGGATGCCCGGTTCCCGGTGCCCACTTCCCGGTGCGGGATGCCCGGTTCCCGCTGCCCACTTCCCGGTGCGGGATGCCCGGTTCCCGCTGCCCACTTCCCGCCTGCCGCTCGGCGGCGCTAGGACCGGGGGGGCGGCGGCGGGCGCGGCTCCGATCGCGGCATCCCCCCCTCCTCCTCCTCCTCCGCCCCCCCCCCCCCCCCCCCCTCCCGCCGCCGCCCCTCACCCGGTTCCGCCGGCGGCCCGGCCCGTTCCACCCAGGCGCTCCAGCTCTGCCCCGCGAACTCGTCGAGGCTGGGCAGCCGCCGCTCCGCCGCCATCGTCGCCGCCGCGCGCCCACGCGCCGCCATCGCCGCCGCCGCCGCCGCCGCGGGAGCGCGCGCGCCCCCCCCCCCCCCCAGCCCGCGGCCGCCGCCGCCGCCGCCGCCACCGCCCCCGCCCCGCGCGCCCCCCCGCGCATGCGCCGCGCGCCCCCGCCCGCCCCACGGCACCACGGGCGGTGTAGTCCCGGGTGTGCGTGTCCCGGGTGTCCCCCGCCCGGCACAACGTCCCCGCTCCTCCGACAGCCGGACCGTTACAGCGGGCTGGGGGCCGGGACGACGTGTATGGGGCCGGCGGGTCCTGTATAGAGAGATATAGGGGATATATACCCCTATATGGGGCTGAGGAGTCCTATATAGAGAGAGATACAGGGGATATATACCTCTATGTGGGGCTGGGGAGTCCTATATAGATAGGTATATAGGTGATATATATCCTTATATGGGGCTGGGGGATCTATACAGAGAGATATATGGGGGATATATATCCCTATAAGGGGCTGGGGGGCTCCTCTGTGAAGAGGTATACAGGTGACATATATCCCCGTGTGGGGCCAGGGGTCCCTATAGCGTTATATGGGGCTGGGCAGCCAGGGGTGATGCATACCTCTATGCAGGGCTGCGGGTCCATATAGACCTATAAGGGGCTGAGGAGTTGAGGGTTAGCCCTATAAAGGGCTGGGGGTCCTATATAGCCCCTGTACAGGACTGGGGATGCAGGGATCAGCCCTATATGGGGTTGGACGCCCAGGGGGTGTATATACCCACTGCAGGGCTGGGAGTCAGGGAGTGCTATATGCCCTCTGTATAGGACTGGGGGCACAGGGTTGTGCATATATGGGGCTGGACACTCAGGGGTGACATATAGTCCCCATATGGGGCTGGGGAGCTGGGGGCTGTATGCATACACCCCCTATACAGACCTGGGGACTCAGGAGTTATATATACCCGCCGTATGGGCTGGGGTCACCCTTACATGGAGCTGAACTCTCATATACCCCCTATACTGGACTAGACTGGACAGCCAGGGGTTACACATATACGTTTGAGGACTTATATGTGTCCCTATAGAGACTTGGACATCCAAGCGCCGTATGGCCCTCTGTAGAGCTGGACAGCAGGGGCCATCTATGCCCTTACACGGGGCAGGATGCCCAGGGGTTATATATAGTGCCTATACACCGGGGGGTATCCAGTGTTTAATTACTCCCTCTCTCGAGCTGGCTACCCAGGGTTATATACAGCCCCTATATAGAGATCAGCACCCGAGGCTGATATATCCCCTTGGGACATCGGGTGTTATCTATTCCCTTATGGAGAGCAGGACACCAGGAGTGAACCCCACAGAGGGCAGGACACCCAGGGGTTATATATAGCCCCTGTAAGGAGCTTGGGCACCCGAGACATATATATCCCTATAGAGAGCTGGACACCCCGGTGTTACGTGCACCCCGCAGGGCACCCAGGGGTGATACATGCACCCTTATATGAAGCAAAACAACCAGGGGTTGTATGCACCACCTATATAAAGCTCCTTAGGCAGAGCAGAGTGCCCAGGAGCTGTGTGTACCCCCTATAGAGAGCCAGACACCAGGGGCTACACGCACCCCTACATAGAGCTGGTACCCAGGACTTTTATACGTGGACACCCCGAGGTGACACCCAGAGCCCCCTCCTGTGCAGAACAGGACACTCAGGGTTCTGCAGACCCCTATATACAGCCGGGCAGCAGCCATTAATGCCCCCTATAACCCGGGGTTCTGCACCCCTCTGACCTCCTCCCCTATAGCTTCCATACCCCCCACCCCGGGCCCAGCAACGCCCCGTCCCCGGGCTGGCGGCCGGCGCGAGGGGCCGGGAAACGAGGTGGGGGACCCCCGGCGGGGGCTACTGCTTGTCGAGGGCCCCCTGCTCGGCGGCGGCGGCGCTGTCGCGGGGGGCAGCCGGCGCCGGCCACGACGTCTCCTGCAGCACGAACCAGCAGTTCCCGGCCCACAGTAGGAAGTTGAGGAAGCCGAAGAGCTGGGGAGGGGAATTCGAGGAAAGAAGGGTGGGGGGCACCCATGGGTGAGGCCCCGCACTGGGGTGCCCCTCGTACCCCACGTAACCCATGCACCTCGTGCAACCCGCGCACCCCACGCATCCCACGCGCCCTGTGCACCCCATCTGTGTGTCCCATGCGCCCCACGCTCGCTGTGCACCCCGTGTGCCCCACGCACCCATCCCTGCCCCACACACCCCATGTAGCTCATCCGTGCACCACGTGTGTCCCGTGTACCCCCCACACCCCACCTGTGTCCCATGCACCCCAGCCACGCACCCTTTGCACCCCGTGTGCCCCATCCTTGCCCCATGCACCCCACGTACTTCATCCACGCACCCTGTGTGTCCCATGTACCCTACACACTCCATGTGCGTCCCATGCACCCCATGCACCCCACTCATGCACCCCACCTGTGTCCCATGCACCCTGTGCACCCCACAAACCCCATCCACGCACCCTGCACACCCCGTGTGCCCCACGCACCTCATCGCTGTCCTGTGCGCCCCACGCACCTCATCCATGCACCCCATGTGTCCCAGGTACCCACCACACCCCATCTGTCTCCCATGCACCCCATCCACACACTCTGTGCACCCCGGGTACCCCATGCACCCCATCCCTGTGTCCCATGCACCCCGTGTACCCCCTTGCACCCCATATGTCCCCCATATGCACCCCATGCACCCCAAAACCCCATGCCAGGGCTGCATCACCACCGCCCACCCCAGCAGGGGGGCACCCTATAGCTAGGGGGCGCCTGGTGGGGGTGCAGGGTGGGTCTCACACCCCGTGGGACACACATGGCGCCAGCACGGTGGAACACGCGTGTTTCCACCACCCTCTCCCAGCTGAGCTCGGGAAACTGGGATGCGTGTGGTTACGTGTGTGTGTGTACACGCAGGTACACGCCTGTGTGCGGAGCTCCCGTGGGTGCTTCCAGGTGCCCATGGGCGGGTGTCGCATCTTTGCACAGGCGTGTGGCCCCGCCAGGCCTGGCAGCCGCCTGCAGCGCCGTAAATCCCACCGCACGCACACCCGCGTGCCCCCGTGCCCACCCACGCCCGCCCCTCACCACGGAGATGTTGGCCAGCCCCATGGCTGGCGTGGTGCCGACGTCGCAGGTCACGCCCGAGTCCTGGCAGACCATCATGGCGGCGATGAGGCTGGCGGGCCGCGTGGCCGCCTTCGCGTCGGTGAGCCCCTTGCCCCAAGCCGCTGCCGCCACCAGCCAGAAGAAAGCGAAGCAGACGGTGACGCAGAAATCCTACCGGGATGGGGACGGCAAGGCTCAGCCCCCAACCTGGCACGGTGCAGGATTTGACCCCCCCCCCCAGGCTCCCCTCGGTGGTGCAGGTGTCTTACCACGAAGGGGATCTTCTTATTTTCACCGTAGAGAGCGTGAAAGCGCAGGTAAAGCACCAGAGCTGCCATGGTGTAGAGGAAAGAGAAGACCCCCAGGGTCACGAAAAATTCGGCGGGAGCGGAAAAATCGCCGATGAGGTGGAGGGTTTGGGTCGTCGACTCCTCCTTGCACTCTGGCATCTCAAAGGTGTTCTGGTATAACCTGGGATAACAGGAAAGCGGGGGGTGGGGGGTGGTCCAGGAATGGAGAGGGCAATGGGGTTGGTGAAATAACCACCTTGGGGTGGTCTCCCAGGGATGGAGGGCACAGACCCTCTGCCAGGGTCTGTAACCATCCTTTGCCACGGTCCGGTGTCCCGGTGGCTGAGGGAAGGGGTTAAAACCATGGCTCACAGCTGGCCTGGCTCTGATCCCCGGGATGGTGCCAGTAACTGGAGCCGGGGGGATGTACTGGGGGTCCCCAGCCAGACGCAGCCACCTCCCTGCCCGCAGGGACTGGGGCTGCGGTCCCACAGGGGTCCCAGCAGCAAGAATGGGCTTTAACTCCCACCCAGCACCCCACATCCCCCCCAGACTGCTTCCCAGCCGCCCTTTCACCTGAAGGGGTACCCAAACTGGACAGAAATGACGGTCATCTCTTTGGTTTCGCCGCCGCAATTCACCGTCGCCCCGGTCTCGCCACTGAAGGAGCCGCAGGAGCCAAAGGCGAAGATGGCGAAGAGCTACGGGACAGGAGCAGAGGGTCGAGACCCTGGGAAACACGGTGGCCCCGCTGGCAGAGGGCACCTTCCCGAGCGGGGTTTGTCCAAAGGAAAGGGGAAAATGGCGGGAGATGCCCTAATGGGTCTGAGGTTGAGTGCCCCAAGCCCTCCCCATGCCTCAGTTTCCCCACCGCTGGGTCCCCCCCAGCCACAGTGAGGCCGAGCTGCAGAAATGCCGCCCTGAAATCCAATCCTGGAGCCATTCAAGGCATGGCTGGGACACAGCCGGGGCCGCGGGCGTTTGGCTCCCCACCGTCCCCGGGGTCCCCCCCGCCTGGGGTGCACTCGGTCCCTGAGCCCTCCCTCCCCACCCATCCAGTGCCCCCTTGAGCCGGTGGGAATGAGGGGGACCAGGCACCCTGATGACACCATCCCCTCCGGTACAGCTGCACGAAGCCACACGCTCAAGGTCACCGGGGGAGCTGTGTGGCCTGAACCCAGGCGTCCCCGCACCCCGCTTCCCGCGGAGCCCCCCCATCCACCAGGATGAGCTCCCCACACCCGGAGCTACTGGAGTGGGAGTAGCTTTGGAGGGGCAAGGGGGGGCTCCAGTGTCCCCTTGTCCCGGGGGGGGCTTTAGGAAAGCAATAGGGCACCCCGAATGTGGCAGTGGGTGCTGGAAAGGGGTGTCAAGGGGTCAGCACCCAAGGGTGCTGGGGAATGGGCTGGGTCTAGGGGAGGGGGTCTTGGTGCTGGAACGGGGATCAGGTCTGGGACCGAGGGGACACACACCGAGAAGGGGACACACACTCACCCATTCCAGCAGTTTGATGAAGCCCAGGGGCTCCAGGAGGCGGCCCCAGCGCACCCCGGCCAGGACGCGATCCTGCGGGAAGAGAACGGGGGAGCCGAGGCACGGCGGCGGCACCGGGACGGCTGCACCGGCGTTAATGGGTAGGGTGGCAGCATCAAGGGCTGCTGCGAGGCTTCAGAGGGAGCTGCACCGGGGGCTGCACCGGGGGCTGCACCGGGGGCTGCACCGGGGGCAAGGGAGGGGCTGTCCCGGGTGGCCGGGGAGCTGCCCCGGGGGTTGCAGCGGGGGAAACGCGGCGGGAACTGCGCCGACAGCTGCTGCCGAGAACCGGGGGGGCTGCACCGGGGGCTGTTCCGAGGGGCTGCTCTAGATCGGGGGCGGGAGCCGCCTCGGGGGAGCAGAAGGGCTGCACCGGCCACGGCACCGGAACAGCGGAGGGTTGCACCGGGATACTAGGAGGCTGCACCAGGGATCGCACCGGGCGGCTGCACCGGGACACCGAAGGGGTTGCACCGGGGGTTGCACCGGGATACCGCGGGGACTGCCTCGGGGGTTGCATGGCGGGGACCGAGAGTTGTCCCGGGGAACCGTGCTTGGCACCGGGAGACTCCCCGGTGCACCGGAGAAGCTGGAGAACGGGAAGAATCGTACCGGAGCCCTACCTGGAGCCGGGGCGCTTTATCACCGGCCGCGGGGACACCGGTCTCCGACATGACCGGGCCGGGGGGGGCGGTCGGTGCTGCCGCCTCCACCGCCCGCTGGCACCGCTCGGTTCTCCGAGCCGCCACGGGGAACCCCCCGGGGGAGGGCAGCACCGCCACGCCCCCGACAAAAGTCGCCCCCCCCCGCCCCCGATCCCTCCGCCCAGCCTCGGGGGTGTCCGTCAATCCATCGTCGGACCCTTAATTAGGCTCAATCCCGGCCCCCCCCCCCGCTCCCGGGGCGGTGCCGACAGCCCCGTTACCGGCCCGTCGGGCCGGTAACGGGGCTGTCGGCACCGCCCCGGGAGCCAGAGGTCGGCCTGGCCCCGTAGAACCCGGTAGCATCCCGCTACCTCCATCCTTGCCCCCCCCTCCCCGGTAATTCCCCTCCCCGGTAACCCCCGCCCGGTCCCCTCGACGCTCTAGCCCCGCCCCCTAAACTTTAGACCACGCCCCTTTCCCTTAACCCCGCCCACACCTCAGCTCGCTGGCCACGCCCCCTAAACTCCAGGCCACGCCCCCTCCCTCAACCCCGCCCACACATCAGGGCCTTGGCCACGCCCCTAAACTTTTAAGCCACGCCCCTTTCTATTAGCCACGCCCCCTCCCCAGGCCAGCGCGCTGCACACCCTCCCCTTTTCAGGTTGACCAATAGGGAAGCGGTGCGGGCGGAAGTCGGTGAGGGAAAGGGTGGGGCTGCGCATGCGCCTTGACTGACCGGAAGTGGCAGCGCGGAGCGGGCTGAGGGCAGAGCGGTTCTCCCGCCACCGGCGTCCGGTTCGCTCCCCGCCCCCCCCCCCGCGAACCCCCTTTCCCCCCCGCGCCGTCATGTTCCTCACACGCTCCGAGTACGACCGGTAAGAAATCCCCTCCCGCCGCCCCTCGGCAGCTCCTTCCCCGCCTCCCGCGGCCTCCGGCTGAGTCACGGGCCTGCGGCCGCGCACCCCCCGCCCCCGGTAGGCCCCGACCGGCGCCTCTCGCCGTGAGGCACCGGCGCGGGAGGCCGCGGCCCCGCTGGGACCCCCTCGAGGGATTTTGCTGCTCTCCCAGCCCTCCCCGTTCCCGCCTGGCCGGGCAGTGGTGCAACCCAGCCCTCCCCGCGGTGGGATCTTCCCTCTTTTTTTTCGTGTTATTTGTAATTTTTAATGTTTTTGTTGAAAATAAAACGCAAGGGAAGGGAGAGCACCTCCCTTATGACCGGGAGATTCCAGTCCTGGAAAGCTGCTGGTGCTGGGGGGAGGCTCCGAGCCGGGGTGGGGGGGGATCTCCAGAGGCTGTTGTTCGTCTCGCGAAACGTCCCCTGAGCCCTGGAGGGTTTTTCAAACCCTGTGGAGGGTTTTGTGTGCGGGCGGACGCCGGCCCCGCGGGTCTGGTGGAGGAGGAGGAGGAGGAGGGCAGAGTCATCTCCCGCGTTGTGCTGCGGGCTGGGAGGAGCGGGGGAAGCCGAGGGGGGCGGGGGGCGATGGGGTGTCAGGGGAAGGGGACGGGTCCTGGCGCCGAGAGGAGGAGGAAGAATCTTTCCAGCATTCTCAGGCCAAAGCGTGCTGTGAAAACAAACCCTCCTGGCGTGAAAACTAACCCTCCTGATGCATAACTAGACCTGCTGCCCTCCCTTTTGTTCTTTCCACAAGTATCCTGAGCCCAGATCCTGCAAGGGTGACGGGCTCCAGCATGGTCCAGCTGCCCCTCCTGTGTCACCCAGCCCTTCCCACCATTGCTCTTGAATCAGGAACTGCGTTTTCTCTCGGCCTTCGGCTTTATATCGTCTCTGATGTTGTTCTTGCAGGGGTGTGAACACTTTTTCTCCGGAGGGGAGGCTGTTCCAAGTGGAGTATGCCATCGAGGCCATAAAGGTATCGTCAGCTCCGTCTTGGTTGCCAAACTGTGACGTTAAAGGGCTCTTTCAAACCTAAAGCCTGGGCTCAGGCAGAGATAAACCAAGCAGGTTCTGTCCATTTGGGCTCTGGTCCTGCTCAGCAGGGTTTAGCTGGGATGTGACCTGGAGTGGGAGCTGTTTTCTCTCCCCGTAGGCACCCCTCCCACACGCAGCCGCTCCGGCAGGGAAACCTTCCCCTCCCTTTCTTCTGCCAACTACACCGTACGCCCCCAAACCAAACGCAGTCTCACGGTGCTAATCCCCAAAATCAAACCTGCTCAGAGCAATCAGGGAGGCAGGAGGTGCCCGTGTGTCGCGCTGCCGGCGCGTCCTGCCCCTCAGAACCGTGAGGGTTTGGCTGAAAGCGGAGTTTGCTCTGCTTTCTCCTCCCCTGACTGTGGCTCCCGTGGGCTTTATAAAGACGGAGCCTTTTAAAAATCCCCAAAGTGGCAACTTTTCTCTCGGTACATCAACTTTTCTCAGCTTGCAGCTCAGCTGAGTTTTAAAACCCGAAGGTGAAGGTTGTTAGGAGCAAACTAACCTACCTCTGCCCAGCCCAGCGACCTTTCTGGGGTGTTAAACGTTCTTAACCGAGCAACGTTCTGGTTTCTGAGAGTGTGGAATAAGTTTAAATCAGGGGAAAACTCATCAAGGGATGAAGTGAGGAAGCTCCGAGCCGGCCTGTGCACAGACTGGGAGAAGGAGGGCGCTGACTTGATCTCCCCTCTGCTGCTCTGGAGCATGTTTTGGACTCCAGAGGAAAATCTTTCACTGGGAGAGCAACGAGACATTGGAATAGTCTTCCGAGACAAGTGGTGGATTCCTCAACTTTAGGCTTAGCTGCACTGGGCCATCTCTTTTAAACTGTATTTCTTAAAGGGTTGGACTAGATGGTCCTTGAGGTCCCTTCCAATGTGGTAATCTGTGATTCTATGATGCTGCTCTAGCTCGCTTAAACGAGGGGGCAGAAAGTAATAATGTTTATTAAGGAAAGTTAAAATAAAGTGCTGAGGAGGATGTCGGTCCCCGCGCCGGCTTTGCAAATCCATCGACTGGAGCAGCGAGCCCGCGGGAGCCTCCGGCTTCTTGTTTTGTGGATCGCCCCAACCGGCCGCGTCGCTGCAGCTCGGGGGGGCTCTCGTGCCACGTTGTTTGTGTAGGAGGATTTTTTTTGTCCCGTGCTGAACAAAAACCCATCTGAAGTGACATGAGGGTTCCCCTGGGGTTTGGGCACCGAGAGCATTGGGCACCATCTCAAACTGGGAGTCCTTTAAATTTTTGTACTGCGCTGAAAATTATTTTTCCCCCCGGGTGTGTAAAACCTGAATTTGTATTTTTTATTTTACTATTTGTTTCTTAGATTTTAAATCAATAAATAATCTCGGACTGGCACTTGTTTTGCAAGCCCAGGCGTTGCTCTGTACATAAGCTTCAAAGTTTCCTTTCCTTTTTTAATTTATTTTACATTTTGCCATGTTTTTCTCCGTATTTAATAATTTTTCCCTGTTTAGATTTTTTTTTCCCTTCGGCGAAGCGAAGTTCTGGCGCTCGCAGCAGGGAGCAGCGCGTGCGCGAAACGCTTCCGTCGCCGATGTAACCGTTGTGGGCGTGAGGACGCTCGGGAGAAAAAAGAGCTAATGGAAAGCAAAATACCCGAGCCAGAAGCACAGATGCAGTTGGAATTAGAACCGTTGTGGGAAATCCCCCCCTCTCAGGCTTTAAAATTTAATTCCTGTCTCGCAAAGGAAGATTTCGCGAGGCTTTTTGCGTTCGTCAGGCTTTAAGCTGTAAAAAATTGATGTTGCTTAGGGAAGAGATTAATGGTTTGCGGCCGCCCTGCCGCGTGCTGGTGAGCTGATCGCGGAATCACGGAAACATCCAGGTTGGAAAAGCCCCTCGGGATCATCCAGTCCAGCCTATAACCCTACTCTGCAGAGTCCACACCTAAAGCGTATGCCCCAACCCCGCATCTCAACGAGCTTTAAACACCTCCAGGGATGGGGACTCCACCCCCTCCCTGGGCAGCCTGGGCCAGTGTCTGACTCTACTCTGTCTGTGAAAAAATTTTTCTACCATCCAGCCTAAATCTGCCCTGTTGCAGCTTGTGGCCGTTCCCTCTAGTTCTACTGCTGTGGGAAGAGACCAGCCCCAACCTCTCCACCACGTCCCTTCAGGCAGTTGCAGAGTGATGAGGTCTCCCCTCAACCTCCTCTTCTCCAAACTCGACAGCCCCAGCTCCTTCAGTCGCTCTTCATAAGATTTATTCTCCAACCCTCCCCATCACTCGCTCCAGCTCCTCGACGTCCCTTTGCTATTGAGGTGCCCAAAACTGAGCACAGTCCTCAAGGTGAGGCCTCCCCAGTGCTGAGCATGGGGGCACAATCAGCTGAGAAGCAGCCTGGCTTTCCTCTCCCCAGCTCCCTCGCTCAACTCAGAATGTTTCAAATTTGCCTCGCGGACCTGGAGTACCGCGATTGCCTCTGGAATGAATCCCATAAGCCCCCTCTGCTCTGCCCTTGTGAGACCCCATCTGGAATATTGTGTCCAGTTCTGGGCCCCTCAGTTCAAGAAGGACAGGGAACTGCTGGAGAGAGTCCAGCACAGGGCAACTGGGATGATGGAGGGAGTGGAGCATCTCCCTGATGAGGAAAGGCTGAGGGAGCTGGGGCTCTTTAGTTTGGAGAAGAGGAGGCTGAGGGGTGACCTCATTCATGTTTACAAATATCTAAAGGGTGAGTGTCACGAGGATGGAGCCAGGCTCTTCTCGGTGACAACCAATGACAGGACAAGGGGTAATGGGCTGAAACTGGAACATAAGAGGTTCCGCTTAAACTCGAGAAGAAACTTCTTCTCAGTGAGGGTGACGGAGCCCTGGCACAGGCTGCCCAGGGAGGTTGTGGAGTCTCCTTCTCTGGAGACATTCAAGACCTGCCTGGACACGTTCCTGTGTAGCATCATCTCGGCGTTCCTGCTCTGGCAGGGGGATTGGACTTGATGATCTTTCGAGATCCTTCCCAATCCCTGACATTCTGTGGTTCTGAGATCTCCGCGTGCGGCCATACTAACAGCGCCGTGGGTTGGTTTGTTGTTTTTTTCAGCTCGGTTCCACGGCCATCGGAATCCAGACCTCGGAGGGCGTCTGCTTGGCCGTGGAGAAGAGGATCACCTCCCCGCTCATGGAACCCAGCAGCATCGAAAAGATCGTCGAAATCGATTCTCACATAGGTAAGGAGAAAAGAAATGACGTTTGGGTGCCCATCGGGTAGAATCCCTCATGGTTTGGGGCTATATAAAATAAGAAACTCTTCCCTGGAAGCGGCAGTTTGGGGTTTGCCTTCCCCGTGGGCAGCTCTGCCGAGCCGAGCGGGAACGCTCGTCGCTCCCAGTGAACCCCAGGCCCTGCTCACTGGTTTTCCAGGCTCTGGGCCAGCAGGACATAGATACAGGAGCAGGAAGAGGCAGCTGAAGCACCCCCCTGCCACCTCAGTGACCTCCCTCACGAAAGCTCATCCCAAATTTAGATCTGGGAGGGCAGGGAATTACTGCGAAAGGCTTGAGGCCAGTTTCTGCTGGAGCACTAATGTTAGCCCGGACCCCTGCTCGTAGCAGCCCCCAGCACCATGCGGGGGCTCTTTACTCAAGATGTTGCCTTGAAAAGCAGGAGACCCTCAGAATACCCGGGTTGCTGGTGATGTGGGGTGTGA
This sequence comes from Trogon surrucura, assembly GCA_020746105.1. NCBI lineage: Eukaryota > Metazoa > Chordata > Aves > Trogoniformes > Trogonidae > Trogon > Trogon surrucura. The sequence goes on from CM036641.1 coordinate 5,097,130, forward strand.
AAGGAGCTCTTCAAGAGTCTAATTTCCTCCTCCTGTGTGCTCGGGATGCAGCCCCTGGAGCATGATCCGTGCTGGAGGCTCCAGTGGCATCCTCACACCGGGGCCATGAATGAGTTCCCCTTCTGAGCGCGTTGTGTTTCCACTGATGAGCTGCTCCTGCAAAGCCTCAAACGTGGCTCCTTTAACCAGTTCAGGTCAGGAGGGGTGACTGGAAGAACTGGGTTACGTACAAACCCTTTAGCTACGTCTCCATCCTCACTCTCAAGCAAATCCATTCCGATCCCGTCCGCTTCCCGGTGGCACTGGCACGTGCTCCCACGCAGGGACCCGTTCCCCACCACCACACCCGTTTGTGTTTCACTGTGGGCTTTGGGAAACCTTGGGGTGTGTTGCAAACTGTCACCAAACCGACTCCTAGTTACCCCTCTCTGGTTCCAGGATGCGCCATGAGCGGCTTAATAGCCGACGCGAAGACTTTAATCGATAAAGCAAGAGTGGAGACTCAGGTAGGACTGGATGTTTCTCTTAAAGCACTGGGCTCGGGGGCATCTCAGAATTTCCTGCCATGGATGATCTGGGATCGGTGTATTTTGGGAATGAGGTGATAATCTGAATCTCTTTTTTATTTTTTTTTCCCCTGCAGAATCACTGGTTCACCTACAACGAAACCATGACGGTGGAGAGCGTGACGCAGGCCGTGTCCAACCTGGCGCTGCAGTTTGGGGAGGAGGACGCGGACCCCGGGGCCATGGTGCGGAGCTGGGGGCGACTCTGGGGAGGTGCTGTCGGGTCCCTGCTCTTTTTTTTTGCCCTCCCCTGACATGTCGGCTCCTTTCTGTTGCAGTCCCGCCCGTTCGGTGTCGCGTTGCTCTTCGGAGGAGTCGATGAGAAGGGGCCTCAGCTGTAAGTTTGATTCGCTTGATGGCTCTGGGAAGAGACAAAACCTCTCCCAAAGCATCCCGGCACGTTTTAATGACTTGATTCTGGGATTTCGTTTAAGCCAAACACTTGAGCCTTTATCCCATTACATACCTGATGTGTTTGTTAATGCTTTTAAACCTTTCCCTTCAAAGCACGGGCTGGAGCAGCCTGAGCACTGCCTGAAGAGAACCGTGGCGTTCTCACTGAATCCTTACTTTTTGAACATGGTTTCCTGGGCAGGAGGGAGGCGTTCGAGCTCTCCTCAGCTCGAGTTTATTCTTACCTTTCCCTAAAGGCCCAGCAGAGCCACCGGTAACATAATACGTGGAGCCTGCTGCGACATTCCGTGGGGAGGTGGTGGAGGGTTTGTAACCTGAACTGCGCTTCAAACCGTCCCGCTGGAGGTGGGAACGGCTCGATAAGGTTTCCTTCCAAGGAGCAGTAGAGAAAAATCGCTGGTTTTATTTTAAAAAAAAAAAATTAAAAAAAAGATAAGGGGGAAAATAAAAAGGGAAATGAGTACGGAGAGCAGTGTTGTCAGTGTGAGCGTGGCTCTGACCCTCCTCAAACCTTGGGCTCCTGTTTGCCAGGAGGAGAAACTCACCGCCGCACCCATCGGTTCCCTGAGGAGGGGAGGCAGTGAGAGGCTGTTGTGGGCTCTGCCCCACAAACTGTTCCTCCTGAGGAGCCCGTGTGCTTCCCCAGCTCTGGAGGAGAGCTGTGGGTGTGTCGGGGGAAGCCCTCAGGCTGGGGTTGGGGTGCTCTCACCCGTCCTCTTGCAGGTTCCACATGGACCCGTCGGGGACATTCGTTCAGTGCGACGCCCGAGCGATCGGCTCCGCCTCGGAAGGCGCGCAGAGCTCTCTGCAGGAGGTTTACCACAAGGTAAAACGGCCGCGTTGGGGTTGACGCTTCTCGACGAGTTCCAGACGAGTGATTGATCTGTGGAGAGGAGGTGTCTGAGCTTCTCAGGGTGGGAACCGGCCCTTGGCACTCGATCCTGTGGCTCGGCGTCAGCGCTGAGGGTTTCTGTGCTGAGGAGTGCCCCCACCAGCAGCTGGAATGCGATGCTGGTCTCTGCTTCTAGCAGGTGATAATTAAAACCATGTCAGGAAGGACTCTATAAATAACAGAACCGCCGCTGGACGGCACCAGGGCTCAGTGTGGACGCAGCCTGAAGCGTAAGGAGCTAAAGCAAGCACCTTCCTTTCACCAGATCTGTTAAGCCGGTGAAGTTTAACGGCTTTCACACCGCAAGTCCCGCTCCCCTTGGACACTCAAGTGAAACTTTCCTTCCTTCTGCGAGGAGGGAGCTGTTCCCATTTTGTGCGGGGAGAAACCAAACCCTGTAGCAAAAAGCACAACTGAGGGTGTTGATTGCTGTGAAGACTCCGACGACCTGGTTTGTTGGCTGGCAGAGCTGTCCCAGGGTTTGGGCGCCGTGGCTCCTTTAACCCTCTGCCAAGCGCGGAGTTACCGCAGACGCGGCAAGCGTCGCTCTGCCAACGTCGCGCGGGCCCCTGGCTCCGGTTGCCCCTCACGCAGGGATTTCCGTGGTTAAAACATGAGCGCTTCTGCCAAGAGCAGGGCTTTTCCGAGCTCCCACCGGAGCTCGATGAGGGGATCTGCTCGATAGATGGTAATTGGGGAAGCAGAACTGGAGCCTCGTGTCCTGATCGTGACAGGAAGGTGTCTGTGCCCCGATTAACAGTTCTTAAGCTTTGAAAAAGAAAAAAAACCACCAAACCAGAAGCAGAAAGCCGCCGTCCTCGCAATTGTCGCTGTCCTGCCCGAACAGCGCGCTTTGATCTCTTGTTGATGCTGTAGATAACCTGATAAGCTTTGAAATGTGCTGCCAGTGACAGCTTAAAGGATTTGGGAAGAGCGGGAGGGCGCGCGGCGCGCTTCCGCCCTCGGAGGGGAAAGGTTCGGGCGCCGGCGACGCGGTTAACGAGCGATGTTTGTTTTCCAGTCGATGACGCTGAAGGAAGCCATCAAATCTTCCCTCGTCATCCTGAAGCAAGTTATGGAGGAGAAACTGAACGCCACCAACATCGAGGTAACCGCGTCACGGGGCGGAAATCATCCGTGGCGCCTGCAGCCTTCGCTTCCTCGGTGTGGGGGGGTGTCTTGGGAGCATCTTGTATTTGAAAGATCTGGACAAGAAGATTTTTCTTCCGCTTCTAGAGCGAGGAGGAGTCGGTGGAGCAGTCCGGGGTTTCCCAATCCGACTCTGGCTGTGGGTGCTTCCAAGCCGTCGTTGTGTGTGACATGTTGGAAAGCTTTCTTTCGACTTTGGGGCGTGCAGCCCGGCCTGTTTGGTTGATCCACGAGCGATTTCCCGTGGGGCTCCCTGGACGTGGGCTGGAGCCCCTCGTTGACCTTACAGAGGCCGAGGCAGCCAACAGGAGCCCGTCCTGCCAGCCCGATCGCGTTTTCTCCCCCCCCCATCCTGGCTTTAGCCATTCTTTTTTTCCCTGGTACTTGTAATATTAGAAGGAATGAAAATTATACAGCTCGTGGGCTTGCTATATTCGGTCTCGGGCCGGCGCCAAAAATCTCTTGGGCAGGAGGACCGGAGAGGTGAAGCCTCCAGGAGCGACCGTGCTCCTCTAACCTCTGGCTTTTGCCCGTGAGCTCGGCTTCGCCCCAGCGTGCCGCGCTCTCGGACATCCTCAAACCCTGCTTCGTAGACATAGGATCCTCCTTTTTAGGTAGTAGCCAAGGTAAAACCCTTCCAGTTTGGTAGCAGTAATGGATAAGTGATGAGCAAGGCCGGTGTATAGAGTTTGCTTCTATTTCTGGTGAGTTATGAGAGACTAGACCTTTCCAAATCGTGTCGTTCCGACTCCTGAGCTGCTCTTCTCTTGCCATTCTCCCATTCCTTCCCTTTGAGCGCTAGGAACCCGTTTCCCAAACAACCTAAAAGTGTGCACCCTGTTTTTTTACTAAATATCACTCTGGGGGACCCTTCCTCACATGAGTAACCAGCTTCTTTTGGGGAGAAAGTTTCCAACACGCTGGAAACTTGTATCCCCTGTCCAGAAATGGCACCGACTGGCTGAAATCTCCTTCCTGGCCCGCACCTCTCGGTTCTTTCTCGATCCAGCTCCAGGTCTCTTCTGGAAGATCTGCGGTACAGTGCGGAGAAATTGAGGCGGGGGAGCGTGTACAGTATCGTGATGTCATGTCCCCGTTTAACAGGGCTTAACTGTGCTTGGCAGAGCTCTGGCCGTGCTGAGGAATCGTGGCAGGGTTAAGTACGAGGAGAATGTGCTGAGGATTAAAAGGTCTCTGTTGGCTCAAGGCAACCTTCTGCCTGAAAAAATCTTCTACCTGAAGTGGCTGCTTTGCTTTCCAGCCCTGGAGAAGTATGTGGTGCTCCAGTTTATTGACTCTAGTGCGGAGTTGTGGGGTTTTCCGTATCCCAGCAAAGAGAAGGGGCCAAGCGCTGTGGAAGAGTTAAATCTGTTTGCAGGGGAGGTCAGGAGCCTTAAACAATGTTGTGGTTTTAAATTAATTACTTCCCCGTGAAGCCTGTAAAGGAATAGTTGAGCAAAGCTTTTATTTGTGGGGCACAGGGTGGAAAAGCGGAGCAACGCGTGTCTCTGAATACTCGGTTTGGGTTTCAGGGTGTGTTCAGCGCGTGTGGTTGAGTCTGTTTGGGTCTAGGGTCGGGCCGGTGCCCCTGTGGGCAACCTGAGGTGCCTGAAGTGGCATCAGCAAGTGTGTCTGAGAGCGCCAGCCCAAACCTGGGCTGGCTCTCAGGAGAAATGTTCCCAACGTTCAGCCCTGAAAAAATAAATAATCTTGCAGCTGCCCTCCCTCTACCCCAGAAGCGTGTGCTACCATCTCATGCTGGTTTGTGGGCAAGCACGCAAGCCTGAGCAGAGCTGCGGGGTTCGCCAGAGCTTTCCTCCAGCCTCCTGTGACCAAACGCTTCGATCCCTTAAGAGCAAAGATCCTGTGCTGGGTTTGGAGATCCTGGGGGTGAAGTCCTCAGCATCCCGGCTGCCTCGTCCCTTGGGTTCTGGCGCCGTGGGCTAGGTGTGACCGAAAAGTCCCGCTTTGCGTTCCTCTCCCAGGCTCGTCATTCTTCAGATACCTCTTGTCCTGGCGCTCGCCCCTGGTGTGAAACGTCTCGACCGTCTGCCCCGGGCGCTGCCTTTTGCTCTGGGTGGAGGGGCAGGGATCCAAAAGTTGTTCCCAGCTTCGTCCCCGGGGCTTTGCCTTGGAAGGGAGCTCCTTGTCCCGCTCGGGCTTCCTCCGTGTCGCTGTTCGGCGAGGAAGGTGCAGGTTGGCCTCTGCCTCACTTATCCAGAGCTAACCCACAAGTGTTTTGTTATCTTGGCTCTCACGAGGCACCGATCGCGCCAGGATTTGTCCCCTCAGCGGGTGGCTGGAGTAGAAGAGGCCCCCAGCAAAAACTGCCCCTCCCTGAGGAGTGTTTGGTGTAAACTTGTGTAAACCCTGATGGTTTTTTTTCTGTTTTAACCCCAGCGGGCTGAAGCAGAGCCTGCCTGTTCCCTGCCGCTGCTCCCATGAGGAGACTGAGTCAATTAAAAGCTATTTCTGCGGCAGGCAGCTATTTTAGGGAATCCAGGAGCGTGTTACGGGGTGAAATGATCTTGCTGGGCTGGCAGATCGGGCAGCCTGAGGAGGAGGAGGAGGAACAGCTGCTCCAGCTGTCCCCTGCCCCTAGCTGTCACTTCACATGTCACTTAACCCCTTGCTCCTTCTCTTCCAGCTTGCCACGGTGGAGCCCGGCATGAAGTTCCACATGTACACAAAAGAGGAGCTTGAAGAGGTCATCAAGGATATTTGAAAAGGAGAGAGACCCCCTCAAAGGCTTATTTCCCCACCATCCCGATCGAAGCGAACTGGCTCACGGTTCCTCCCGCTACCTGTGATTTTATTTTCCGGCAGCATCTGTAATTGCTCTTCTTTAGAAGGCTCTCGAGGTTTTTTTACAGTTTCTGTACATAACTGATCTCGACAATAAGAGGAAATGAGAATAAATCATTTTGTTACTCTATCCTGGGTCCCTCGTCGCGGAGGTTTGAGGTGGGAGGGGACCGTGTGGGGCTAAAATCGAGGGTGGCCGAGGGCAGGATCCACTGCAAAGGGCTGCGGTGCCGGTGCCAGGCGTTTCGGTCCCTGCAGGCTGTGGCAGGAGCCGATCTCCCTCTCGTGGAGAGCACGGTGCTATCACAGCTGTCTAGCATTTCACAGGAGCCTTGAAAAAAATGAGATTTTTAGATCTGATCCTCCCCTGTTTGATGCATTCCTCCTGTCCTCCAGTGTTTTTGGGGTTTTCTTGTCCTTAACAGCTTCCCCAGAGCTCAGAGTCCTTCCCAGGAAGGAAATCCATAACCAGGCTTTGGGGTTTATGTTTCCTTCTAGGAGAGCTTGGAGATACCCGTGAGGATTGTGATAGATCAGAGCATCCAGCAGGAATCTCTGGGGGTGATGGGACAGCCCCTTACCTGGTACCTGCACAATTCAACTTGATTTTGAGAACAGTCTCATTTTGGACAGCAAAATCCTGCTTTGGGGCTTGGTTGGTTGGTTTTTTTGTCTTTTTTTTTCTTCTTCTCCAGCCGACATCTCGGTCTTCAGCCTCAAAATAGCATCTGAGAAATTAAGATCGGTCTGATAAGGGAATGAGCTGAGATGAGCAAAGTATTTCCCTACAAAACCATGCCTGCGTGGTCCGTGCTGCTGTGGGCCCGGCTCTGCGGCCGGTGTCGCACCCGCCAGCCCCTATTTTTGCGGGAGGGAAAAGTGCCAATCCTATTGATTGATTGATTGATTGATTTCCTCCTCTCTTGCTGTTGCCAGACAGTTGAGGAAGGGAAGCCAGGCCTGCATGGCTGGAAGATGAATCCTTGGATAACCTCAATTTTCAGAGTAGCCGAGCGCCGCCATCCTCCGGGGCTTTCCTGCTGTGAGTTTCCCCTCTTTGCCTAAAAGTCTTGAGGAAAAGAACTGGATCATCACGCCCGAGGTCGTGGTGCAGGTTGAACACGAACCTGCAGGTGTAGAGCAAACGTAACTAATTAGTTGCTGGACTTTTACCCTTTGGGGAGACCTTCCTTGTAGGAGAAGGGAAACAAGCCCGAGTTCGGCTCTGCCCGTGCAGCTTTGGGGCACAGTAGCTGCTCTCTGCGCCGCTCCTCACCCCTGCAATGAATTCAGGAGGGCGGCTCCTGCGGAGGAGCTCACCTGGCCTGAATATCCAGCAGGTCAGGATGTGATTCCGGGCACCGCCCTGAGCGTCACCCTCATCAAACCACCCCCAAAGCGAAACTGGGGCTGTTATCAGCTCTTCCACGTCTATCCTTGACGTACTTCAAAGCTTTGTATTGAGTCAAAGCTTGGTGTTCTCTTCTCCTTCGGGAAGGAAGAGGCTGTTGTAAAGCACCCTGCCCCGCTGAGAACCTTGCCATGCTCTTTTTAGGTTTGTTTATGTCCCAAGAAACACAAAAAGCTAATTCTTCCCGACTGCGCTGGGCAGAAAATGGTCCTTTATTGCCCTGCCCTCATCACATGGTTTTGCTGGTGGCAGCATCACATGAGAGCGGCTCCTCTGTGAGTGAAATCTCCTCTGTAAGTGAAAATCGAGGCTTTGTGCTCCTTATCTGATCCCTCTTGGCAAGTGAAAGCCCTGAGCTCTTTCCAGACAGACAATGCCAAGGGGGGGCTGGGTAGCTGAGCCCTTTGCTTCCGCGGGTTTGAAATCTGCTGCTCCTCTACTTTCTGGGCCCAGCCGAGCGATTCCACCCTGGCAGCTCGTTGCTGAGCTGAGTTTCCTCCTGCCGTTTGTACATCAAACTTGTAGATAGTCTTTTTTTTTTTTTTTCTCCGGGGTGGAAGGATGACACAGCAGTAAACTGAAAATTCCCTCTTAGCAAAGCAAGAAGGATGAGGGCACTGAGGGTTAATAGAGGCTCACTGAGACTCTCGTTATGTTAGAACAAGTTACAAGTGTATCTCACTTAAGACAAAAAAAAGAAAATAAATAAATATATATATTTTTTTAAAGAGCAGAACAAATCTCAAGCAGCCAAGTGGTGAAGTTGCAGTGATGTACAGTAGGTGATGTAGCCCTACAACCTCTTGGGAAGATACACTGAAAGATGTCTGCAAATGCATCTTGGCAAAGTATGGGTACATCTGGTGGGGGGTTTACTGCCCCTTGTGACGCCAGGCAATGGGGCAGAGACCTCCTGCTCCCCTTCTCCACCACCCCCCTGAGCTGGGGGTGCTGGGGGTGCAGAGCCCTCCCTTCTTTGGTGGGGGGGGGCGGGCTGGGCTGTCAGGGGGGTGTGTTGCTTCATGTATTGCACCAGGGAGGGCAGGGCCACGCTCCAGCTCCGCTTGTGCAACGCGGATGTAACCGTCCCCGGGCACGAAATCACCCGGGGGGAAAGGAGCCAGCCCCGGGGGAAGCTGCTGCTGCCACCTGTCCACCCCCCCCCGCCAGCTGAGCGCCCCCAGCACCAGGAGCTGAGCCCCACAACCAGCCCCAGCCTGCCAAGGCTTTGCGGTTCCCTCCCCGGGACCCCCTACCCGGGGGTTCGGGCCGGGCCGGGCCGGGGGTCGCCGCACACGTGGGCGGCTGCACCTTGTGAATGGGCGGGGGGCGGGCTTGGCGCGCCCCCGGCTACTTGTAGCTTCGGCCAATCGGAAAATCGCTCCGCGGCTGCCGCCAATGGGAGGGCTGTCGCTAGGTGCCTTTTTAGATCAAACGCGAGCGAGGGAGAGCGGGCTCGCCCCCATCGTGCAAGCGCTGCCGGCCAATCACAGGAGGAGGAGGGCGCTGATTGACGGGAGGTCGGGCTAACCGGAGCGCGCGGGGCGGGGAGGGGGGCCGGCTGGGCGGTGCCTCGGCCGTGAGCGACGTCTCCCGCGGCCAACCCCAGCGCGGGGGCGCGGCGCGGGGGCGTGGCGTGAGGCGGCGGCCGCCAATGGGGGCGCGGGGGGAGGTGGCGGGGGGCGGGCGGCGGCGGCGGTCCCGGGCGCGGAGCGGCGGCGGCGGCGGCGGGAGTCGCCATGGGCCCGCGGCGGGCGGCGCTGGCGGCGCTGGCGCTGGCGCTGGGGGCGGCGGGGGCGGCGCTGGGGCTGAGGGAGCCGGCCCGGGCCCGCTCCCCCCGCGGCGGGGGGCTGGCGGCGGCGGCGGCGGGAGGCGAGGCCTGCGGCGGCCTGCGCGGCGTCCCGGCAGCCCTCGGCAACAACACGCACCAGGTGAGCGCGGGCCGGCCCCGGGGACGGCGAAGGGAGAAGCCTCCGGAGCTACCGGGGGAGAAGCGGGGACGGGCGGGCATGCCCCACCCCTCCCCCCTCGGCTGCCCGGCCGGGACGGGCGGGAGGGAACCCCCGCCCCGCCCCGCCCCGCCCCGCCCGGCACGGCACGGCCCGGCCCGGACGGACGGACGGACGGACGGAGCGACGGACACCACCCGCCCCGTGCCCTGACAGCGCCTGGCGCGGGACTGGGCGGGCGGACAGACAGACAGACAGACAGACAGTCCGCTCCGTCCGCTGGGCGGACAAATAGACACCCTGCTCCATCGCCTGGGACGGACAGACAGACAGACAGACAGACAGCCCCCCTATCCACCCTGGGACGGGCAGACAGACAGACAGACAGACAGCCCCCCTACTCCACTTGGGACGGACAGACAGACAGACAGCCCCCCTGTCCACCCTGGGACGGACAGACAGACAGACAGCCCCCCTACCCCCACCCCGGGACAGACAGACATCCCGCTTCCGTCCCCTAGAAAGACAGACACCACCCCCCCCCCCGGGATGGACAGACGGACACACACCACCCCTTTCTGTGCTCGGGAACAGACAGACAGATCCCCCCCCCTCCATCCCCTGGAGAGACAGACACCCACCCCCCACCTGCACCACCGGGGACAGGACTGACAGACGGTCCCCTAAGGGACAGACAGACGGACAGAGGGGCACCTGCAGTGGCCAGACAGGCTCCATGAGCAGGGACGGACGGACGGACGGACGGACACCGGCCTGATGTGGGAGGGCGACAGAGCTCCCCTCACCGCGGCGGGGACGAGACACCGCACAGACAGGCTCAGGGACAGGGCAGGAGGACTGACAGACAGACTGACAGACAGACTGACTGACAGACAGACTGACAGCCACCGCAGGGACGTCCCGACCTGGGGTTGAACGTTAACCCGGGGCGGGAGGATCCGCACCAGGACCCGCCGGCTGCTCCCGCTCTACCGGCCCAACCAGTTGCCACTCGGTGGCTTTGCCAGCCCAGTTTGACCAGTCCCAGCACCGATTTCCATTTCTTTCCCCTTTTTCCGTTTTTTAACCCCGGAAGGAGACACCTCCTGTCGAGTGGGACAGGGTGACACCGCGGGTTGGGGGTGACACTGTGCGGAGGGGGTGACCCTGTGGGGCCCCCTCCTGGCCCGACACAGGGCGGGGGGGCCATGGGAGCTATTTCCAGTGCTGAGGGGGGTCCCCAGTGCTGGGGGGGGGCTGAGGGGACCCGTGAGTGTCATCGTCCTGGGTGGGTGGCAGCGGGAGGTGCTGGCGTGCCGATGTCTCCTGGCATGAGGGGTGGCCGTGGGACACGCTGTAGCCCTGCCCTGCTGTGGGGGGGACACACCTGGTGCTCGTGTGTGTGTCCCACTGGTGTAAATGTGTTTTTTCCCTCGCAGTGTGTCTTCGATGACCTCAGCGGCTCCGTGTCACTGTCCTGGGTGGGCGACAGCACGGGGGTAAGCACCTTGGAGGGGCCTCCCCCTCCCCAAAGTGGCCGCAGTCCCCTCGGAAGGGGGCAAGAGTGGCCCAGGGGCTGGTACGACCTGAAGCGGGCTCTGGGCTGGAGTGAAGGGGGGGGGCTGGGGAGGGGACAGCCCTTCTCCCTGGGCTGGGGGCGGGTGTGGGGGTCCTTGGAACCCAGGTGCGACCCTGCCTGTCCCCCCTCCCCAGGTCATCCTGGTCCTCACGACGTTCCAGGTACCGCTGGTGATCATGAGCTTCGGGCAGTCCAAGCTTTACCGCAGGTGACCCCCCCGGGGAATCTGGGGGTGGAGAGGGGGGAAATCAGGACGTGCGGTGGGGTGGGGACAGGCTGGGAGCAGCCGCCTCCCCGCTGAGCGCCGGTTCCTGCCTTCCAGCGAGGACTACGGGAAAACCTTCAAGGACATCACGAGCCTCATCAACAACACCTTCATCCGGACGGAGTTCGGCATGGCCATCGGCCCCGAGAACTCGGGGAAGGTAGGGTGGAACCCCCCCCACGCCCAGCAGCCCCCCCCTAGATGGGTTGTGGTGTGTGGGGTTTTTTTCTCTGAAAAAGACACCGCTGAGCTCCCTCCTTCCCTCCCCGCTCCCAGGTCATCCTGACGGGCGACGTGTCCGGCGGCAGCCGCGGCGGTCGCATCTTCCGCTCGTCCGATTTCGCCAAGAATTTTGTCCAGACGGATTTGCCCTTCCACCCCCTGGTGCAAATCACCTACCACCCCCAAAACTCGGACTGCCTGCTGGCCCTCAGCACTGAGGTGAGGGTCAGGATGAGACCCCGGCTGCGGACGGTGAAGGTTCTTGGTGGCGCTTCCCTGAGGATCAGCCGGATCGTGGCCGCGTGTTCCGGGCTCCGTCCCCGCACTTGGAGGATGCGCGTGGCCCTGGGATGGGGGACACGCACGTGGTGGGGGCTGGTGAAGTGGCCCCAAAGTTGCGGGGAGGCTGTTTTGGGGTTTGAAGGGGGTGGTCATCTGTGACCCACCTCTCGGCTCTTACAGAATGGCCTCTGGGTCTCCAAGGATTTCGGGGAGAGTTGGGAGGAGATCCACAAAGCCGTCTGCTTGGCCAAGTGGTGAGTGGCCGTTCGCTCTGGGGGAGGGAGAATGATCTGGGGGGGGGCCATTGCGGCTCCAGCAGGCAGGGGGACACCACCCCCTCACCCGCCTGGTGTCCTCTCACCTCCCCTTCTCTCCCTCCAGGGGTGCGAACGACACCATCTTCTTCACCACCTACCTGAACAACTCCTGCAGTAAGTACTTCTGCATCTTGAGTCGCGATTCTGGGGGTCCCCGTCACTTTTCGGGGGGGCTCTGCAGGGGCAAAGAGCCCCCCGCCCAGCAGAAAAGCTAGGAATACCCAGAGCTGGGACACTGGAAGGGGGACAGATTGGGACGTCAAGGCAGGGGACACAGCTCCAGCGATGGCTGACGAAGCTGGAGGCAGCTCTGGGCTCGTTAATCCACCGTCCCTTCTTCTTAAGAAGCTGATCTGGGGTTACTGGAGCTAAAGAAAACCTCCGACTTCGGCAAAGCCTTCAAGGTCATCGGCACCAAGATTTATTCCTTCGGCCTGGGAGGACGCTTCCTTTTCGCCTCCGTGATGACAGAGAAGGTGCTTGTCCCCCTTTGTGGTGCGGCGGGGGCTCGGCCGCTGCTCACAGCTGTCCCCGGCCTCCTCCCGCTGTGAGGAGGATGAAGGAGACTTTGGTTCCTCAGGGCACCACGAGGCGCATTCACGTCTCCCTCGACCAAGGCGAGACCTGGAACATGGCCCAGCTCCCCTCCGTGGGGCACGAGCAGTTTTACTCCATCCTGGCCGCTAACGACGACCTGGTGTTCATGCACGTGGACGAGCCGGGCGGTGAGTTGGGAACCGGGGATGGGGACACACCCTGGGCTTGGGGACACAATGGAGTGTGGGAACCGGGACCACGCTGAGACCGTTTTGTGACACCCCCGCCGCTTGTCACCGCTCCCCTCGCGCAGACACGGGGTTTGGCACCATCTACACGTCCGACGACCGCGGCATCGTCTACTCCAAGTCCTTGGAGCGTCACCTCTACACCACCACGGGCGGCGAGACCGACTTCACCAACGTCACCTCCCTGCGGGGCATCTACATCACCAGCGTCCTCTCCGAAGGTGGGCGGCCGCCTCTCTGTCCCCCTGAAACTGGGGTCGCGCCTCCGCGGGGCTGGGATCGGCGGCTTGGGGCGAGGAGGCGACTGGAGGGGGAGTGTGACCCCCGTGAAGCAGGGGTGAGGGCGTACTGGGCGTCCTCCCGACCCCATCAGCTCTTCCTCTCACCAGACAACTCCATCCAGTCCGTGATCACTTTCGACCGCGGCGGGGAGTGGGTGCCGCTGCGGAAACCCAAAAACACCACCTGCGACTCCACGGCCAAGAGCAAGGAAGAGGTGGGTCCATCCCGGGGGGTCCCCTGAGGCGTCCTCTGTCTTTGCTCTGCCAAGGGGGTGCTGGGGGGGGAAAGCAAATCTATCCTGCAACTGCTGCCAGAGATGCCAGGGGTGTGGGGCCAGCCATGAAGGGGGCTGGGCGTCGCACTGTGGGGCTGGGGGACACACCGTGGGGCTGCACGCTGAGCCCTGAGCAGTTTTGGGGGGGAATGGGAGGGATCCTGGGGGTGCTCCCCGGTTGATGGGCTCTCCTCTTGCTCCTGCAGTGCAGCCTCCACATCCACGCCTCGTACAGCATCTCGCAGAAGCTGAACGTGCCCATGGCTCCCCTCTCGGAGCCCAACGCCGTCGGCATCGTCATCGCCCACGGTACCCAGCCTCGCCGGGGTTGGCGGGGGGGGGACACTTGTGTTTGTGCGTACGTGTCCCCCGAACTCACGCTGTCCCCCTCTCCCAAGGGAGCGTCGGGGGGGCCATCTCGGTGATGAGCCCCGACGTGTACATCTCGGATGACGGGGGCTACACGTGGGCGCGGATGCTGGAGGGGCCGCACCATTACGCCATCCTGGACTCGGGGGGGCTCATCGTGGCCATCGAGCACACCAGCCAGCCCGTCAACGTCATCGAGTACGCGCCCGCTCCCCTCGCCGCTCCTGGCGGGGGGAGGCTTTGGGGGGGGAGGTTCGCTGGGTTTGCGGCGGGACCCCCGGGCGAAAAGCGGGGGACGGGAGGGTGCTGCTGATCGACCGCTCGCGCGCCAGGTTCTCGACGGACGAGGGGCAGTGCTGGTACCGCTACGCTTTCTCCAAGGAGCCCATCTTCTTCACGGGCCTCGCCTCCGAGCCGGGGGCTCGCTCCATGAACGTCAGCGTGTGGGGCTTCCGCGGGAGCTTCCTCTCCCGCCAGTGGGTCTCCTACACCATCGACTTCAGCCAACTGCTCAGCAGGACCTGTGAGAGCTGCTGGGGATGTCTGGGGTTGGGGACGCTCGGGGCTGGGGACAAGGAGGGTGAGGGACAACCAGGGTTGAGGACAACGGTGGCTATGGACAAGCAGGGCTGGGGAGAGCCGGAGGTGGGGAAAACCAAGGCTGGGGACAGCCGGGACTGGGAACAACCAAGGTTGGGGACAGCCAAAACTGGGAACAACTGGGGTTGTGGAGAGCCAGGGCTGGGGACAACAAGGGCTGGGGACAACCGAGGCTCGGGACGCGGACGTGGTAATTCAGGACATGGTTTAGTGGTCATGGTGGTGTTGGGTTGACAGTTGGGCTTGATCTTAGAGGTTTTTTCCAACCTTAGTAGTTCTTATGATTCTAACTGGGGCTGGGGACAACTGGGGCTGGGGACAAGCAGGCTGAGGGACAACAGGCTCAGGACAAGCAGGATTGGGGAGAGCTGGATCTGAGGAAAACCGAGCTTGGGGACAACTGGGACTGGGGACAATCGAGACTGGGGGCAGGCAGGGTTGGGGAGAGCTGGAGGAAACTGAGGCTGGGGACAACTGGGAGTGGAGACAAGACTGGGGGCAAGCAGGGCTGGGGAGAGCTGGAGGAAACTGAGGCTGGGGACAACTGGGAGTGGGGACAATCAAGATTGGGGATGGATAGGGTTGGGGAGAGCTGGGAACAATGGGGACAGCCATGGCCAGGCTGGAGGACGCTCTTGCCCTGGGAGAGGCTCCACGAACGTCACCCGCGCCGAGGACTCTCGGCGCGGGTGACGTTCGTGGAGCCTCTCCCAGGGGACCGTGTCCCCACCATGACGTAACCCTTTCCCCCCGCCACCGCCGGCAGGCGAGGACAAGGACTACACCGTCTGGCTGGCTCACTCCATCAATCCCAGCGACCCCAGTGACGGCTGCATACTGGGCTACAAGGAGCAATACCGACGCCTCCGCAAATCCTCGGTGTGCCAGAACGGCCGTGACTACGTGGTGACCAAGCAGCCATCCATCTGTCCCTGCACCCTGGAGGATTTCCTCTGGTAGCTTTCCCAGCTTTGACGTCACCCTACTTTGCATCCTCGGGGCTGGGTGTCCCCCTCAGGGGGGTCTCACCTCTTTTGTTTTTTTATTCTTTTCCCACCCCGCAGCGATTTCGGTTACTACCGCCCGGAGAACCAGTCGGTGTGCGTGGAGCAGCCGGAGCTGAAGGGACACGACTTGGAATTCTGCCTCTACGGAAGGAGGGAGCTGCTCAAAACCAGCGGGTAAAGCTTCGCCGGCGCTGGAAACCGCCCCCCCCAAAATCCCAAGGGTGGGGACAGACCCTGCCCTGGTGGGGCTGACGGGTCACCGGGTGTCACCTCCCCTGTCCTCAGATATCGGAAGATTCCCGGCGACAAGTGTTCGGGAGGAGAGAGCCCGAGCCGGGAGGAGAAGGACATGAAGAAGAAATGCACAAGCAACTTCCTGAGCCCCAGCCAGCTGGTAGGTGACGGGGACACCGGTGACACCAGTGACGGCTCGGAGTCGCCTCCTACCCATACCCAGAACCACTCCATCATGGTTTGTCCAGCCCGAATCCACCCGCAGCCCACTCAGTTCTGCCTGGGAGCTGCGGGGACACCGGCTAAACTGAGGGGCTGGTTGTGGGGTGTTTTTTTTTGGGGGGGGGACACATGTTGGTCCCCGCCAACCCCGGCCTCTCCCTCCTCTCCCAGGCAGCCTCCACCAGCTCCACCCCCATCATCCTGGCCGTGGTGGCCGTGCTCGTTGTCACTGTTGTGGCCGGAGTCCTCATCGTCAAGAAATACGTCTGCGGGGGCAGGTGAGAAGTGGGGGGCTCCCCCCGTGCCCCCCCCCCAGCTGACTTTGCACCAGAGATGACCCCCACCACCCTGTGCCTCCACCCGGCTCCGCTCTGGGAGGATGAGTGTGACCCCTGGGGGGGCAGTCGGGGGGAATAGTGGGGAGCGAGGGGGTACAGGCGGGGTGGTGATGTGTATGACCCCCCCCTCTGTGCCCCCCCCCAGGTTCCTGGTGCACCGCTACTCGGTGCTGCGGCAGCACGCCGAGGCCAACGGCGTGGAGGGGATGGACGTGCTGGACCCCGGCACGCCGGCCCGCAAGGGCGGCTACCACGACGACTCTGACGAGGTGAGCGCCGGCGAGGGGGGGGGTCCCGTGTCCCCCCGCAGCCTTGGGGACACCCCTTGGTGGCTCCATCGGTGGGGGGGCAGCGGTGGGTGACGCACAGGTCTCTCCCCAGGATCTCCTAGAGTAGCGGCGCTGGGGACGACGCTGTGGCACCCTCTGCTGTGCGACCCCCTCGCGCAAGCCGTGGACCCCCCCCAAGCAGGCAGGGAACCCCCCATGTAGGCAGGGACCCCCCTGCACCCACTGCCTGCTCTGGCTGGGGCTGGCTTTGCTCCCTGGAGGGGGGGGGACACACCCCCCCCCCCGCCCCCCCCGAAGGGATTTAACTTAATTTTCTTCCAGCGCTGCAGGGCTGAGCGGGGCGGGGGGGGGGGCCTTTTATATTTTTAATTTTTTCCCTTTTCTGGGCTGTTTTAGTTGAAGGCTGAGGAACTGCTGTCCCCTGTGGGGAGCAGCCTGCCCCCCCCCTGGGTCGTGACATCCCCCCCCCCGCCAAGCATTGGCCCCGGGGTGGCCCCGTGGTGGTTGGGGGTGGCCAGGCCAACCTCCAGCTCGCACCCCCACCCCTTGCCTGTTTTTTCTCCAAAGCAATAGGATCCAGGACCCCCAGCTTGGCGGGGGGGGGGCCATGAATGTGGGCTCTGGCCCCCCCCCCTTGGTCATGTTGTCCCCCACCCCGGGCTGGCCGAGGGGAATGCAGCAATAATGAATGAAAGCTTGAAGCTCTTTACTGAGGGGCTGGGGGGGGGGGGCTCAGCCCCACTGCCCCCCCCCAGCTGGAGCAGGGCAGGACGGGAGGGGCTGAAAGCAGCTCCCCCCCCACTCCATGACTGATCCTTCCCCCCCCCAGACCCCCCTCCCCGCTTTCCCCCTGCCAGGTTGTGGTCCCAGCACTGTTACAGTCTCCTTACACTGGAAAACCTCCCTTTTTTTGGGGGGGGGGGGGGGGAAGCTGCACCCCACGACGGCCCCCCCTGCATCCCAGGTGAGGTGTGGGGGCTTTGTGTGACCTCCTTCAGCTTGGACATGGGGGCTTTGCCTGACCCCCCCCCGTCCTTCTTGCCGGGGTGCAGCGGGGTGGGGGGGCTTTGGGTTAGGGGTGCAGATATCCCCCCCCCCCCTCCCCGCCACGGCTATCGCGATAGGGCCGAGCTGTCGCGACACACGGCCTCTGCTCTCGCGCCAGTGACTGCGCAAAGCCTGCTGCCCCCCCCCCCACCACGGCCGGCGGGATGGGGGGGCTGCCACCCCAGCCCCCCCCCCCTTTGCATGTGCTTCGGCGTCCGTGTGGGGATGGAGCAGAACCCCCTCCCCAAATAAAAGCCATAGCCCTGTGCCCCCCCGCCCCCGGCTTGGTTTAGGGGTGGAGGGGGGGGCCACCGTCCCCCCCACCCCGAGGCCAGTGCAGAGTCCTGTAAATAAACCTGGATGTGTTATAACTTTGTACTGGTATTTTTCTGTATATTTGCAATATTCGGGTTATTAGAAATAAAACCAAAATGGACCCTGTGTGACCTCATCTGTCTCCGGGGGGGGGGGGGATGTTGGAGGGGGGGGGAATCACCCCTTGAAGGAGGGGGGGGGTCACTCCTTCCAGGAGGGGATTAAATGATAATTAAAAAGACTTTTTGTTTATTCCAGTTTTAAGGCAACTCAATACAAACCCACGGCAGACGCACATTTTTTTTGGGGGGGGGGTGGGCATGACCATGCAAATAGAAAAAGTGAAGGGGGGGGCACACACACACGCACAAAAAAAGGACTTGGGAACCCCCCTGGGAGCCGCTGCGTGAGGATGGGAGGGCTGGGAGGGGGGGGTGAGGGATGGTCACACATGTCACCCCCCCAGGGGGGATGGGGATGCTCTGAATGTCACTGGGGGGGGGGGGAAAGGGTGTGGGGGGGTGGCAGTGGGGGTCCTGCCCACCCTGGCTCTGGGGTGGGGGGTGTTGAGTTCTCCCTGCCCCATTTTTTTTGGGGGGGGGGACACACAGGTAATGACCCTCAGCACTGCGCCAGGGTGGTCCTGGCTGGAGATGGGGGGGGCCACCATGGCTGAGGCTGCTCAGCCACCACCAGCAAAGACACCCCCCCCAAAAATGATTTTTTTGGGGGGGGGGCAGGCAGACACCCAGCTTCCCATGCAGAACCCCCTCCCAAAATAAAACCCATCCAAGCCCCAGGGTGGGGGGAAATGTGAGGTGAGGGGGGGACACACACACGGAGGCGGGTGCTGGCCGTCAGGGCTGGGGGGGGCGCGGGGGGGTCGGGGCTGGGGGGGGCCGGCTGGGGTTTGATGCCCCTCGCCTTCATGTAGGAGATGAACTGGTCGGGGATCTCGGCCAGGACGTCCTTGGCAAGTCGCGCCATGCTCAGCCCCGCGCTGCCCCCCCCCCTCCACGTAGTCACGAAAAGGGACAAACTGGGAGGGGGTGGGAATGACACAAAAAATTTTTTTAGGGGGGCCAATTTTTTTTGGGGGTCCCTCTGCGATTTTTGAGGTTCCCGGGGTTGTTTTGCATCCCTGCGTCTTCCCGAAATCCCAGTGTACCCCCCCCCTCCAAGGACCCCCCCAGCCCCAGAGCAGGGCTTTTTCCCAGTAAGCCCCCCCCCCCCATCCCAGAGCACCCCCTCCCCATCCCACTGCCCCCCCCCCCTCAAAGGCCCAGGGCACCCCAAGGCCCAGGGCATCCCCCTACATGTCGCAGTGCCCCCCTCATCCCAGTGCACCCCTATGCTCCACTGCCCCCCCCCCCGCATCCCAGTGTCCCCCCCAATATCCCAGTACCCCCCCATTTCCCACTGCCCCGCCTCCACATTCCAGTATCTTCCCCAATATCCCAGTATCCCCCCATTTCCCAGTGCCCCCATGTCCCACTGCCCCCCTCCGCACTCCAGCGTCCCCTCAATGTCCCAGTATCCCCCCATTTCCCAGTGCCCCCCCATTTGCCACCTCCCTCCCCAACATCCCAGTACCCCCCCCTTTCCCAGTAACCCCCCATGTCCCACTGCCCCTCTCCACATCCCAGTGTTCCCCTCAAAGTCCCAGTGTCCCCCATGTCCCACTGCCCCCCAACATCCCAGTGTCCTCCCCAATGTCCCAGTACCCCCACAATTCCCACTGCCCCCCCATTTCCCAGTGTCCCCCATGTCCCACTGCCCCCCAACATCCCAGTGTCCTCCTCAATGTCCCAGTAACACCCTAATTCCCACTGCCCCCCCATTTCCCAGTGCCCCCATGTCCCACTGCCCTCCCTCCACATCCCAGTGTCCTCCCCAATGTCCCAGTACCCCCCCATTTCCCAGTGCCCCCCCATTTCCCAGTGTCCCCCCAATGTCCCACTGCCCCCCCCAACATCCCAGTGTCCTCCCCAATGTCCCAGTACCCCCCCAATTCCCACTGCCCCCCCATTTCCCAGTGTCCCCCCAATGTCCCAGTACCCCCCCCATTTCCCACTGTCCCCCCAATGTCCCACTGCCCCCCCCAACATCCCAGTGTCCCCCACAATGTCCCAGTACCCCCCCCAATTCCCACTGCCCCCCCATTTCCCAGTGTCCCCCACGTCCCACTGCCCCCCCCTCCGCATCCCCGTGTCCCCTCAATGTCCCAGTATCTCCCCCTTTCCCAGTACCTCCCCATTTCCTACTGCCCCCCCCATTTCTTGGTGCCCCCCTCCACATCCCAGTGTCCCCCCCATGTCCCACTGCCCCCCAATGCTCTGATGCTCCCCCCCCCTCCATGTCCCAGTCCATCCACGGGCCCCAGGAGTGATGGGGGCGATTTGGGGGGTGCCCCCCCATACCGGACCATTCCCGGGGGGGTCCTCCAAATCCCATTTTTTTTGGGGGGGGGTGGGGTCAGTACCTGCACGATGTCACGTTCGGCCACTTTGCCGCGGGAGGAGATGCGGATGTCGTCACCGTCCAGCTCCACCATGGCTGGGGGGGGGGGCAAAAGGGGGGTCAGCAGCACCCGAACCGCCCCCACCCCAAAGTAACACCCCCCGCCCCGCAGCTGCAGGCGGGGGAGCGGCTCTGATTCATTAGTGCTAATTACTGGGGGAGCTTTAATTTGGCTTCGCTGCCAGAGCAGCCGGCTGCCCGCGGCGGGGGGGGCTGCTCGTAGGACACGTGTCCCCCCCCCCCAAACACACACTGGGGGGGCTCAGTCAGCAATAATACCCCAAAACACACTGGGGGGGCTCATTCGCCAATAACCCCCCCCAAAAACACACTGGGGGGGGGCTCATTCACCACTTGGGGGGGCTCATTCACCAATAACCCCCCCAAAAACACACTGGGGGGGGGCTCATTCGCCAATAACCCCCCAGAAACACATTGAGGGGGCTCATTCACCACTGAGGGGGGGCTCATTCACCCATACCCCCCCCCCCAAAAACACACTGGGGGGGGGCTCATTCACCAATAACCCCCCCCAAAACACATTGGAGGGGCTCATTCACCACTGGGGGGGGGCTCATTCATCAATACCCCCCCCAAACACACACTGAGGGGGCTCATTCACAAATACCCCCCTTAAAAACACACCGAGGGGGGCTCATTCGCCAATAACCCCCCAGAAACACATTGGGGGGGGCTCATTCACCACTTGGAGGGGCTCATTCCCCAATAACCCCCCCAAAAACACACTGGAGGGGGCTCATTCACCAATAACCCCCCCCAAAACACATTGGAGGGGCTTATTCACCACTGGAGGGGCCTCATTCACCAATAACCCCCCCCAAAACACACTGGAGGGGGCTCATTCACCAATAACACCCCCCCCCCCAAACACACACTTGGAGGGGCTCATTCACCAATAACCCCCCCAAAAACACACTGGGGGGGGGCTCATTCACCATTGGGGGGGCTCATTCACCAATAACCCCCCCAAAAACACACTGGGGGGGCTCATTCACCACTGGGGGGAGCTGATTCACCAATAACCCCCCCAAAAACACACTGGGGGGGGGCTCATTCACTACTTGGGGGGGCTCATTCACCAATAACCCCCCCAAAAACACACACTGGGAGGGCTCATTCAACAATAAGCCCCCGAAAAACACACCGGGGGGGGTTCATTCACCAATAATCCCCCAAAAAAAACCACACACTGGGGGGGGCTCATTCACCAATACCCCCCCAAAACACACTGGGGGGGGCTCATTCACCAATAACTCCCCCAAACACACACTGGGGAGGTTCATTCACCACTGGGGGGGGCTCAGTCAGCAATTACCCCCCAAAAAACACACTGGGGGGGGGCTCATTCACCAATAACCCCCCCAAAAAACACATTAGAGGGGCTCATTCACCAATACCCCCCCCCAAACACACACTGGGGGGGGGCTCATTCACCAATAACCCCCCCAAAAACACACTGGGGGGGGTTCATTCACCACTGGGGGGGGCTCATTCACCAATAACCCCCCCCAAAACACACTAGGGGGGGCTCATTCACCAATACCCCCCCCCCAAACACACACTGGGGGGGGGGGCTCATTCACCAATAACCCCCCCAAAAACACACTGGGGGGGGGTTCATTCACCACTGGGGGGGGGCTCATTCACCAATAACCCCCCCCAAAACACACTAGGGGGGGCTCATTCACCAATAACCCCCCCAAACACACACTGAAGGGGGGCTCATTCCCCAATAACCCCCCCAAAAACACACTGGGGGGGGGCTCATTCACCACTTGGAGGGGCTCATTCACCAATAACCCCCCCAAAAACACACTGGGGGGGGCTCATTCACCAACACCCCCCCCCTCCCCTGCACCCCGCTGAGCCCCAACAAACTCAACTCCTATTTCCCCGACAGCACCTTTTGCTCTCACCCCTCCCCTTCACCCCAGGTTTTTTTGTGGGGTGGGGGGGGGTGGGGTCCACCCCCAATCTTACCGTCGAATTCAGCCTGACCCACCCCCACGATGATGATGGACATGGGGAGCTTGGCAGCCTGGGGGGGGGAATAAAAAATAAATAGAAAACAACCCCAAAACCCTGGGTGCGAGGACCCCCCCGCCGAGATAACGTACCCCCCCCACAAGGCGGGGTCCCCCCGCCTTGTGGGGGGGGTACGTTATCTCGGCGGGGGGGTCCTCGCACCTCATAAAAGGGGGACATAGGACTCACGTTGACGATGGCCTCCTTGGTCTGCGCCATATCGGAGATGACGCCGTCGGTGATGATGAGCAGCACGAAATATTGCGACCCGTCCAGCACCGCCGCCGCCGACCTGGGCAGGGGACAAAAAACCCACAAGGCGGGGGGGGGGGGGTAGTTACGGACCCTTTTTTTCCATCCTAGGGCGCCCCCACCATTTTATTTTTTTTTTTGCGTATACCGGGCGACGTGGTTGACGACGGGCGCGAAGTTGGTGGGACCGTAGAGCTGGACGCTGCGGAGGCTGCGGTGATAAGCTTCCAGGACGCCCTCGATGCCGCGGCACGCCGGGTTGGCCGCGTCGCCGTTCTACGAGACGACCCCCCCCCCCCCTCGGGTGACAACCGGAGACCCTCGCCGTCCCCCCAACTCTCAAGACCCGCCGTTGAGGCAGGAGACCCTCCTCACCAGCGGGAATTCGTGGGACACGCGGCCGTCCGGGGGGATTTTGGCGCCGAAGCCGAGCGCCGGGAACATTTTGTCGCTGTCGTAGTCTTGGATGATCTCGCCCACGGCTTTGAGCGCCATGGAGTAGGCGTTGAGTTGGTAGGGGCTCAGGTAGTGCAGGGACGTGGACTGCGAGGGGTTCCCTGAGGAGTTTTGGGGGTGGAAAAGGGGGGGGGGGAAATCTGGTCAGCCAAGATGGATGGGATCCCCCTCCCCTACTCTACGTCGGAGATTTGTAACGGCGCCGAGCTCACCGTTGGACGCGGTGAAGTCGATGGCCACCGTGAAGTTGATTTGGGTGCTGGGGGGGGAGGAAAGATGTTCGTAGGAAAGAGATGGTTTTGGGAAAGAGATTTTTTTTTTTTTAAAAAAAAAAAAGAGGTTTTTAAGAAAGAGGGTTTTAAGGAAGAGATTTTTTTTTAAAGAGATTTTGAAGGAGATTTTTCAAAAAGAGGGTTTTAGGGGGCTGGGGGTGGCTCATGAAGGACGCAGACCCAAGGATACATGCACCCACTCTCCCCCCCCCCATTCAGTGACACCCCCCCCCCCGCCCCACACTTTCCCTTGCAGAGCCATCAAGGTGGAGGTGTACGACTGGGACCGCGATGGTAGGTGAGCCGGGGGGGGTGGGGTGACGCTGGGGACCCCCCCGCTACATCCTGACCTGATGGTGACATCCCCCCTCCCCACTCTTGTCCCCCCCTTTCCCCCTCCCCAGCCACTGGGGACACCCTGCCCAGGAAACCCCCCCCCCGCCTGTTCAGCCCCCCCGCCCTGGATACAGATGGGGAAACTGAGGCACGTGTGTCCCCTCCATCGCTCACCCGCCCCTGATGTAGTCCAGGAAGGTGTGGTCAGACTCCACGGCGAAGGACAGCAGTGTCACCTGCCGGGGACATGGGCTGAGCAGGGGGACACACACACACCTGCTGTGTCCCCCCCTCCATGTCCCCCCCCCCCATCCTCACCGTTCCCGAGTTCAGGTATTTCTTCTTCTTCATCTTCTTCCTCGGGTTCACCACCTACAGGGGGCACAGCACCCAGGGGTGCAGCATGGGGGTGGGCACCATGACACCGGGGGGGTGCAGCCGAGGGATTGTGACACCCCTGGGTGCATCTGCCCCCGCCCCAGACCCCCCCCAGCCCCGGTCTCACCTCGTAGACGTTGAACTGGCTGTGGCCCCGCGCGAGCTCCCGGTAGCTGGTGGTGAACTCCCCGATGAAGTCGTGGCTGGGGAGGGGGAAAGGGGGGGGACGAGAGTGGGGAGGGGGGATGTCACCATCAGGTCAGGATGTAGCGGGGGGGTTCCCAGCGTCACCCCACCCCCCCGGCTCACCTGCCATCGCGGTCCCAGTCGTACACCTCCACCTTGATGGCTCTGCAAGGGAAAGTGTGGGGCGAGGGGGGGGGTGTCACAGCTGGCACCCCCAGACTGGCCCCCCCACCCCGTGCCCGCTCCCCGTGGGTTTGTTTTGACGCCTCCGTGGGCACCTTTTCCTCCTTCCTCCTCCTCCCTCCTCCTCCTCAGCCTTTTTCGGTGGGATATTTTTATCCGCCGTTGCCACAGCAACGTCCGACACGGGGGCCAAGCCAGCGGCACGACGCCGAGCTCGGTTTGCCAGGACACGCAGCTGGTGACACCGGGATTTGGTTTTGAGGTGGGGGACACCCACCTCCTCACCTCCCAGAGCTGGCTCTGTGATGGCCACGAAGGCCATTGCCCCGCTGGGTAAACCGAGGCACGCAGCGGGGGCCGCCGGAGGGGGCAGTACCGGCGGAGGTACCATAGAGAGGAGAGGGAAGAGGGTGCAGAGCGGCGCTCACCGGTCGTAGTCGCCGTTGCAGAGGGCGCGCACGGGGATGGCGAAGGCCTGCCACACCGGGTTCAGCGTGTTCCTCACCACCTCCGTCTTGTGGCAGATGGTGAAGCTGGGGGGGGGGACACACATATGCAAGGAGGGGGGACACACAGACACAACAAGGGGGGGGGACACACAGACACAACGGGGTCAGCCCCTGATGGCAACTCCCACCCCACGTCACCCCCACAGTGATTTTCGGAGATCAAGTCAACCCAGCCCTACAGTGACACCGGAGGTCCCCGAAGTGTCCCCTGGTTGAGGGTTGTGTGTCCCCCCCACGCTGTGATGAGGCGGGGGGGGGGGTCACAAAGGGTTTTGGGGAGGGGTTGTCGCTCACGTCCCGTCCTCGTTGCTGCGGTAGAAGACCATGAAGGGGTCAGATTTGCCGAAGAAATCCTTCTTGTCCAGCTTGTTGGCGCAGAACTGGAGCGTGGCCACGTCCTGCGGTGGTTGGCGGGGGGGGATGTCACCCATCTTGCCCCCCCATGGGGGCAGCAGGGGAGCAGGACTCTGGGGTGGGGCACCGAGGCACCCAGGACCGATGGGGATCCGTCAGCCATGACCCTCATCTTCCTCACCCCAGAGGGAGAGGGTGCAGCGGGGGTGTGCCTCAGTTTCCCCACTCCCCTACATGAAACTGGGGGAGTCCCCAACTTGTGTCCCCCCCCTCCCCGAGCCATGGCTCACCCGGCAGTTGCCCAGCTCTTCGGCGAGGAGGATGATGGTGCCACACTTCTTCCCAGGGATGCCGCTGCGGGGGGGAACGACACAGGGACATGATGACCCGGGGCGGGGTGTGTGTGTGTCCCCCAGGGCTGGGCACCCCAAAACTCACCCATTGGAGACAGCTGGAGTGGGTCTCCTGCCCCGGGGGTGTGTGGTGACTGTCCCCATCCTGCCAGGACACACAGTGAGGGGGGATGGAGAGGACACCCCCTCCCCCCTAAAATAACCAGGAACGCCCGCATGGGGAAACTGAGGCAGGGGCTGGGTAAATGGACACGGGGACCCGGAGTTAGGGCTGTCAGCACCGAGGGCTGGTCTCCATCCCAGACACCCCGATAAGGACCTGGGCATCCCGCCAGCACCAGGGGTGGGGAGGGACATGGGGACACTGGGCAGCCAGCCCGGCACAGGGCCCCCCCGCCAGGGGAAACTGAGGCACGGGGCGGGGTGGGGGGGCTCACGTCAGGGGTTTCTCCAGGCGGCTGCCGGCCGAGCCCACGATCTCGCCCAGGGTGCAGAAGGCCTGGCCGAGGAAATCCTGCCAGAGCCACCATGTCACCGGCGGCTGTCACCGTCCCCAACCCCGTGGCCGTGGGGGCCAGGAGGGGGGAGAAGCGGTGCCAACCTCCCCCAACTTACATGCTTGGAGAGGTCAGGGCTCTTGGAGTCCACATCGTACCTGGGGACAGAGCAGGGGACCCGCAGGTGAGGCAGCGGGGACAGGGTGGCTTTGGGAACAGCGATAGGGACACGATGGTTGGCTTTGGGGACAGTGATGGGAACAGCACAGTAACAGTGATGGGGACAGGAGGTGGAAGGTGACGGGGATAGCGATGGCACAGGAATGGGGACAGAGCAGGGAGGGGGACCGGGACAGGATAGTGACAAGGACACTGCTGGGACAGGGACAGGCGCCAGCACCCACTTGGCACCCCCAGGCACAGCCTGAGCGGCAGCCCTGTGGCAGGGGGGGGTTGGGGCGCTGGGGACCGTGGTGGCAGGGATGGGGGGCTGGCACTGAGGGGACAGCAGGGACACTCACAGGTCGAAGCGGAGGTTCTGCTTCTCCTCGAAGAAGTAGTCGAGGACGAACTTGCGCAGGAAGTCGGGGTTCAGGGTGTTGTCGATGACCTCGGTCCGGCCGAACTGGGGACACGGGGACACGGGGACACAGGGACATGGGGATGTAGGGACGTGGGGACATGGGGATGTGGGGACACGGGGATGTGGGGACATTGGGACACGGGGATGCGGGGACATGGGGACACAGGGACATGGGGATGTGCAGACATGGGGACACAGGGATATGGGGATGTGGGGACATGGGGACACAAGGATACAGGGATGGGAATACAGGGATATGGGGGCACGGGGACACAAGGACACAGACGTGGGGACATGGGGACAGAGGACAACCAGAGCGAGGGCGGGCGACACGTGGGGCCAGGCGGGAGCAGGTGCCCCTTTGTCATCCAGCGGAGCCGCCCCGCGTCCCGCCCAGCCCCGCCTGCTCGTTAAGGGCCGAAGCCCCTCAATTAGAGCCGCGGTTTAATTACAGGGCGCCCGGTGGGGGCGGGGGGCGGGAGGGAGCGTGGGGGGGGCTGGGGTGACCCAAGGGGTGTCCCTGAGTGTCCCCTCCCTGGGCATGGCCAGCCCCAATTGGCTGGCTGCCTGCACGCTGATGGCTGATTGGCCAGCTGCCCGGCACCCCAATGTGCTCCCCAGCTCTCCGATTGGCTGGTGGCTGCACCCCAGCAAGCTGATTGGTCAGCACCCAAGGATGCTGATTGACCGACTGCAAGCACCCCGACAAAAGGATTGGCTGCTGCATCCCAGCAAATGGAGGGCTTACTGGTGATTGGCCAACTGGCTGGCACCCCAACATGCTGATTGGCCAGAACCCCAGCAAGAATTGGCTGGAACCCCAAGAAGCTGATTGGCTGGAACCCCAACACCCTGACATGCTGGTTGGACGACATCTCACATGCTGATTGGCCACACACCCCTGACCCAAACATGCTGATTGGCCAGTGGGCTTGCACCCCAACATGCTGATTGGCTGGTGTCTATCATGCTGATTGGCAGGCTGGCCAGCACCCCAACATGCTGATTGGCCACTTGGTTGGCATGCGCTCATGCTGATTGGCCATCACTTTGGCACACGACATGCTGATGATTGGCCGGCTGGCCGTCACCCCGACATGCTGATTGGCTGACCGCCTGGCACCCCAACATGCTGATTGGCCAGTGGGCTGGCACCCCAACATGCTGATTGGCTGGGAGCCACCCGGCACTCACCTCCCGCCACTGCCGGCTGCCGGGGTGCTGGGTGTAGAGCACACACACTGCGGGACAGGTGGCACCGGGTTGGGGGTGACACCCCAACAACACCCCCCGACACCCCAACACCCCCCGACACCCCAGGACACCCCTTGGCCCCCCCAGCCACACTTACGTGGGTCCGACTTGGAGAAGGTGTCCTTGTCCAGGAGCTGCCTGCAGGGAGACGGGGGTGTGGGTGTGAGTGTGAGTGTGAGCTGAGTGTGAGTGTGAGCCGAGTGTGTGAGAGTGTGAGTGTGAGCTGAGTGTGAGCTGAGCATGCACACCGGGCTGTACCCGTGCTGGTGAGCGTGGCTGGGTGTCCCACGTGCCGTATCTTGGTGTGCACGGCGGCGTGTCGGGGTGCACGGGAGGGGTGTGTTGGGACGCACCCGGGTGTTGGTTGGGGTGCGTGTCAAGGTGTGTTGGGGTGAACACGGGTGTGTGTCAGGGGGTGCACAGGTGTGAGCCAGGGTGCACACGGGCGTGTACAGGGGTGTGTGTCGGGCCATGCACGGGTGTTGGTTGGAGCGTGTGTCAGGGTATGTAGAGGTGTGCCCAGTGGTGTGTTAGGGTGAAAACGGGTGTGTGTTGGGGTGTTTGTTGGGGTGCATAGGGGTGTTGGGGTGCATGGGAGCGATTGTTTGGGTGCAAGGGGATGTGTCAGGGTGTGCACGGGGGTGTTTGTTGGGGGGCAGAGGGGTGTTGGGGTGCATGGGAGTGATTGATTGGGTGCAAGAGGATGTGTCGGGGTGTGCACGGGGGTGTTTGTTGGGGGTGCACGGGGGACTCGTGTCGGGGTGCGCACAAGCGTGTGTTGGGGCGCACACGCGTGTCCGTCAGGGCGTGTCGGGGTGCGCACAGCCACGGGTTCCCCGCGGGTTTGGGTGTGCGGGGCTGTACGCGCACCATGCTGGGTATCGGGGGGTTCCCAGCGGGGTGTCGGGGTGCAGCTTGGCGGTGGGGGACCCCAGCAGCCAGCCCCCGCCACCCCCCGCAGCACGGAGCCGCCCCCGCCAGAAGGGACTGGCCGGTCCCCGCTGGCGTGGGAGGAAAATAGGTCGGGGCGGGCAGCGTGGGGGGGGCCCCCTCTGCAGCCAGGGGGGCACCCAGCACGGCCGGGGGGGGGCACCCAGCACGGCCCGGGAAGCAGGGACACCCCCCCCCACCCAGCGGGCCCCCAGCTCGCAGAGAGGGGTGCAGAGGGGGCCGTGGAGGGGGTGTCAGTGGCATTTTTTGGTGTGTCCCCCCCCCACTCCTTTTTGGTCCTCAGCACCCACAGTGAGAGCTCCCAGCACCCATGGGTGGCCCCTCCTGCCTCGCCGAGCCCCCTCCGGTCGGTACCTGCACCGCGGGCAGGATCCCCTGTAGGGGAGGTCACACCCTGGCACCCCCATAACACCCCCACACGCCCTCCCATCCCAGTGCCCCCCACTTCCCCCAGTGCCCCCCAGCGCCCTCTGTTCTCCCAGTGCTTCCCAGTGCCCCCCATGTCCTCCTCCAGGGCTCCCCACTCTCTCAGTGCCCCCCACCACCGAGTGCCCGCCTGTTCCCAGTGTCCCCCAGTGTTCCCTCCACTCTCCCAGTGCCCGACACCCCCGAGTGCCTCCCACTCCCCCAGTGACTCCCAGTATGTGAAAACATCAACTCCCTCCTGCTCCCCAGTGCCTCCCAGTGCTCCCATTACCCCACGATGGCAACCGCCCCCTGCTCCCCAGTGCATCCCAGTGCTTCCCAGTGTGCTACAGTGCTGATTGCCCCCCTGCTCCCCACGGTCTCTCAGTGCACCCCAGTGCCTCCCAGTGCCCTATAACACCCACTGCTTCCCAGCCCCCAGTGCCTCCCAGTACCATATAACGCCAACCGCTTTCTACTCCCCCAGTGCCTCCCAGTGCTCTCCAGTACCCTACAACGTCAACTACCCCCCACTCCCCAGTGCCTCCGACTGCATCCCAGTCCTCCCAGTACCTTACAACACCAACTGCCCACCACACCCCAGTGCCTCTCAGTGCATCCCAGTCCTCCTAGTCCTCTACAATGCCAACTGCCCCCCCACTCCCAGTGCACCCCAGTACCTCCCAGTGCATCCCCACCCTCCCAGTACCCTACAACACCAACTGCCCACCACACCCCAGTGCCTCCCAGTGTATCCCAGTCCTCCCAGTGCCCTACAACGCCGACTGCCCCCCACTCCCAGTGCACCCCAGTGCCACCCAGTCCCCTACAACGCCGACTGCCTCCGCCGCCCCCCGCCGCCCCCGGTGCCCGGTACCTGCAGGACACGGTCAGCTCCACCCGGGTGGCCGGGACGGGGCCGGGACCGTGGCCGCTGCCCGGTTCCGGGGCTCCCAGGCCCGCCATGCCCCGGGCTCCGCCGCTGCCCCGCTCCGGCCGCCCCCGGCAGCGGCACCGGCACCGGGATCGAGATCGGGATCGGCTCCGCCCCGGGACCGCCTCCGGCACCGCCTGGGGCTCCCGGCACCGGCCCAGGTCCCGCACCGAGGGGTTGCCCCGGTGTTTCCTACGATACCGCCCCCGGGGGCGCCGGTACCGCCCCCGCACCGCCCCTGGTACCGCCCCCGGGTCCCCGGTACCGCTCCCGTACCCCCGGTACCGCCCTCGGTATCACCCCCGGGGCCGCCCCCAGACCACCGGGATCGCCCCCGGACGCCGGGATCGTCCCCCGGTATCATCCCCCGATCCTCGGTACCGCCCCCGGACCCCCGGTAGCAGCCCTGGCCCTCCGGAATCACCCCCGGTACCTCCTCCTGACATCGCTCGGGGGCTCCCGGTACCCCCCAGCTCCCTGGCGCCCCCCTCCCGGTGCCGTGGGACCCCTCTGGTACCGCCCTGCTCCCCCGGGAGTACTCCCAGTCCCCCCAGTCCTCCCCGTCCCCTCTTAGCCAGAGCCCCCCCCATCAAGTGCCGCCTCACTGGCAGCCCCAAGGTCCTCTAATGCCCCCAGCGCCCCCAGTAGCTCCCAGTACCAACCCCCTCATCCTCTCCAGCATCACCCACGGGCTCCCAGTAATGTCCCAGGTCCTGCCTTGAGACCTCCCAGTGCTGCCCCAGTACCCCCCAGTGCTTCCTGTGCCTTCCCCAGACCCATCCCCAGCGCCTCGGCAGGGCTGTACTGGGGGCGCTGGGCAGACTGGGCGCTGGGCTGGACACGACACACCCAGTGTGTGCTGGCCTGAGGATGCATGGGGACACTGGGTGCCAGTTTGGGGGTCCCAGGACAGTATCTTTCCCCCTCCTCAGGCCTGGGGTAGGGAGGGGGCCAAATTAAGGTCTCCCCCCTCCCCATTCTGCTCCCCCCACCAAGTGCTGGAGCTCCATGTCCCCAGGGCAGGTGCAGGGAGGGGGACAGCCCCAGTACCCAGCTGGCTGCAGAGACACCTCTCCCTTGGGAGGGGGGGGAAACACCCTAAAGACTCTTTTTGAGTAGGGGGGGGACACACCCCAACGCCCCCCAACCACCCTTTAAAAACCCAAACCCACACACAGAGGGGTCACCACCACTTCCCATCACTTTTATTACAATTATACAAATCGGGGAGTGGGGTGTGGAGGGGGGGAGACGCCCCCCATCCCCACCCTAGCCCGAAGGGAATGCCTTGATGACTTTGACGTCGTCGAGGGGCCGGTCCTGGGCGTTGGTCTCCACCATGGCGAGGCGGCCCAGCACGCCCATGCCCTGGCAGACCCTCCCGAAGATGCTGTGCTTCCCGTCCAGCCACTGCGCCGGGCCCAGCGTCAGGAAGAACTGGCTCCCGTTGGTGTCCGGCCCTGCGTTGGCCATCGCCAAGATGCCCGCGCCTGGGATGGACCGACCAATGGATGGATGGATGGACACTATTAATGTTCTGTTTTTAAGGGGCTTGAACTGGTATCGTGGTGTCATCACGCTGAGGACGGGGTTCTGGGGGAGATGCCACCTCATGGCCAAGGTTCTAGCATCTTAGGGGACGTGTCACCCCACGGGTGGGTTCTTGGATGACACGGTAACTCATGGTCAAGGTTCTAGCATCATGGGTTCCTGGAGGACGTGCCATGCCAACACTTCATGGCCAAGGCCCTAGCATCATGGGGGACATATCACACCACGGATGAGTTCCTGGAGGACATGTCGTCCCAACATCCTGGAGAATATGCCACCCCAACACTTCATGGCCAAGGTCCTAGCATCATGGGGGACATGCTGCCCTATGGATGCGGTCTCGGGGCACATGTCACCTCATAGTCTAGGTTCTAGTATCATGGGGGACATGTCACCCCATGGATGGATTCCTGGAGGACATGTCATCCCATGGCCAGTGTCCTAGGGGACATGCCACCCCATGGATGGGGTCCTGAAGCCTGAAGGACATGTCATCCCATGGCCAAGGTTCTAACATCTTGGGGGACATGAAAGCCTATGGATGGGGTCTTGGGGAACATGTCACCTCACGGTCAAGGTTCTAGCACCATGGGGGACACGCCACACCATGGATGGAGTCCTGAGTGTCATACCACCTCATGACCAAGGATCTGGCAACCCTGGGGACATGTGGCCCCATGGGTGGGCTTCTAGGGGACACAGGAGACGTGCTACCCCACAGCCAAGGTTCTAGCATTATGGGAAATGTTGTCCCATGGTTGGGGTCCTGAGGGGTGTGGCATCCCACGGACTGGGTTTTAGGGGACACAGGTGACATGCCACCCCACGGGCAACGTTCTGGTATGGTGGGAAGACGTGACACCTCACAGATGCGGTCTTGAGGGACGCACCATCCCACGGCCAGCGTGCTGGGGGACGTGCCATCCCATGGGTGGGGTCCTGAGGGACATGGGAGACACGCCACCCCATGGCCAAGGTTCTAGCATCACAGGTGGACATGCCACTCCACGGGGGGCCTTTTTATCCCCCCCACCCTGCCGGTGGTTCCCGCTCACCGGTGAACTTCAGCTCGGGGTGCAGCTCATCCTCAAACTGTTTCCCGTAGATGGAGGCACCACCGCGGCCTGGGGAGGGGGCGAGGGGGGCTCAGCCGGGGGGTGTCCTCCTGCCCCAGTGGCAGTGGTTGGAGGTGGGGGAGGGGTGTGTGTGTCTCTCACCGGTGCCGGTGGGGTCCCCCCCTTGCACCATGAAGTCCTTGATGACGCGGTGGAACTTGGTGCCGTTGTAGTAGCCGCGGCGGCAGAGCTCGGCGAAGTTCTTGCAGGTGCGGGGGGCGTGTTTCCAGTAGAGCTCCAGCACCAGCGGGCCCATCCTGCCCCCAGCCCCCCCCCGAACCGGGGTCACACCGCGATGAACCCCCCCCCACCTCCGAAACCGGAGTCACACCGGGAGGACCCTCCCCCAAACCCGGAGTCACACCGGGAGGACCTGCCCAATCCTGCAGGGGGGGGCTCGGGCTGGACCTGGGTGGAAGGAGGATGGGGACCAGCGGGGGAATGGCCGGGGGTGTCCGGTACCGGGGGAGGACAACCGGGGCTTGGGGGGAATGAGGGTGTCTGGTACCGGGGGAGGATTAACCGGGGCTGGCGGGCAACGGTGGTGTGAGGTAGTGGAGGGGTGTAACAGGGCTGGGGGGTAACGGGGGTGTCCGGTACCGGGGAGGATAACCGGGGCTGGAGGGTAACGGGGGTGTCCGGTATCGGGGGGGGCGAGTAACGGGGCTGTTTTGATACCGGGAGGGGGTAACCGGGGCTGGGGAATAACGGGGGTGCCCGGTACCGGGTGGGGTAACCCGAGCTGGGGGGTGTTTGGTACCGGGCAGGGTAACCGGAACTGAGGGATAACGGGGGTGCCCGGTACCGGGGGGTGGGGAGGACACCGAGCGGGGGGACACCGGGGGGGGGGGGTGGGCGGGGCCTGCCGGTGCCGGTACCGGGGAGGGCGGCCCCGCCCCTTACGTGGTCTCCATGGAGACGGTGGGCGGCTGCCAGGAGTCGGGCGGGACAGCGGCCATGACGCCGCTGCCGCTGCTACCGGCGGCGGAAAGGCCCGAACGCGCGCGCGCTTCCGGGGACACGCCCCCCCTCCTCCGCGAGTCCCGGCGGCGGCCAATAGGAGCGCGCGGCTGGGGGAGGCGGGAAAGGGGCGGGGCGGGACAGGGGAGGGGGCGGGCCAATCGGCGCGGCGGGCGGGAGCGCCGCTATTGTGACGCAGGGGAGGGGGAATTCGAACGAGGCCACGCCCCCTCCCGGGCGCGAGGCCACGCCCCCTCCTCCGCGCGCGCGCGCCCGGCGAGCGGGAGCCGGGGGCGGGCGGCGGTGAGCGGGGAGGGGGGGGGCGGGGGGGGGGGGAACGGGAGCGGGGGCGGAGCCAAGCGGGAGCGGGGGCGCGGTGTGGGGGGGGGGGAAACCGGGACCCCCCCGGGATGGGGAAAAGGGGGGACGCTGCGACGTGGGGGCCGGGAGCGGGGATGGGGTCCCCCAAGGAGCGAGATGCGGGGATGGGCCCCCCCCGGCGCGGGTTGGGGACCCCCGGTGTGGGGCTGGGACCCTCCGGGGCGGGGGGCGCGGGGCTGGGAGCCCGATATGGGGCTGGGAGCCCGATATGGGGCTGGGACCCCCCCCGGTGGGGGTTGAGACCCTTTTAGCGCGGGGCTGGGGGCCCTCGGGGGTCGGGATGATGGACTAGGTCACCCCCTTCTCGGTGTGGGGCTGGGACCCCTCGGTGTAGCCATGGTGACCCTCGATGTGGGGCTGCGACCCCCCCCGGAGGTATCGGAGTGTGGGGCTGGGACCTCCCCCCTCCTCTCAGTGCAGATCTAGGATCCCCCGGGATCGTGATGCTGGGCTGGGACCCCCCCAGTGGGCGCTGGGACCCCCTCAGTGTGGGGCTGGACTCCTCAAGGAATTGGGGTGCAGAGTGGGGACCCTCCCGCTGTGGGGCTGGGACCCCCCGGTGGGGGCTGCGACCCCTCCTGGGAGCGGGGTGCTGGGCTGGGACCCCCCCCAGTGTAGAGCGCCCCCAGGGATTGGAGTGCTGGGCTGGGACTTCTCCCCAATTTTAAGGCTGGGACCCCCGGGCTCGTTGCGGTGTGTGGCTGGGGGGTTCCCCGGGTGGGGGGGCCCGGGGGTCTCCCGGTGTGTCCCCCCCCAGCCCGTGCCGTGTCCGCGCCGGCGGTGCCGTCCCCGGTGGCACAAAGCCCCGACTGTGCCGGGCACCGGCGGGGGGGGGCCCTGCCCTGGGAGCTCGCCGCTGCCATCCGGGGGGTCAGGGACACGATGGGGGGGTGGGGGACATCAAGGGGGGGGGTCGGCGACATGGTGGGGGATCTCTGGGTCACCCCCCCTCCTCTCCACCAGGCAGCCCCTGCGCCGGTGCCGCGGGCCGAGGTGATGGCCGAGGAGCGAGGTAGGACAGTGCCAGCGTGTGTCCCCCCCCGTGTCACCCCCTCATGGCGCTGGGGGGTCGGGGCTCACCCTCAGTGTGTGTGTCCCCCCCCCAGATGTCCGCTTTGTCACCGAGGAGAGCTTCGACTTTGGGATCCTGTCCCCTTCCGACAGGTGAGGTGGGGATGGGGGGGGACAGGGAGGATGTGACACCCCGTTTCGGGGGTCCTGGCACCATGGGGGACATGTCACCCCATGGCTGGGGTCCTGGGGGGACACGGGGGACATGTCACCCCATGGCTGTGGTCCTGGGGGGACACGGGGGACATGTCACCCCATGGCTGCGGTCCAGGGGGACACAGGGGACATGTCACCCCATGGCTGCGGTCCTGGGGGGATGCGGGGGACATGTCACCCCATGGCTGGGGTTCTTGGGGACATGTCAGCCCATGGCCAAGGTCCTGGCATCATGAGGCACTTGTGACCCCACGGCCAAGGTTTTGGGGGACACAGGGAACATGTCATCCCATGGCTGGGGTCCTGGAGGACATGCCACACCACGGCCAAGATTTTGGGGAACACAGGGGATATGTCACCCCATGGCTGGGGTCCTTGGGGACATGTCAGCCTGTGGCCAAGGTCCTGGCATCATGGGGCACTTGTGACCCCTTGGGGAAGGTTTTGGGGGACACGGGGGACATGTCATCCAGTGACTGGTGTCCTGGGGGATGGGGGAGGATGGGACTGTGCCACCTCCCGGCCATGCTGGCGGGTGACATGAGGCGAGGGAAGGGGTCTCAAGAAGCCAGGGCAGGGCTAACACCGAGCCTTCACCCCCCTCTTCACAGCCAGGAGGAAGAGGAGGATGAGGAGGCCGAGGGGGGCCCCGGGGGGGGCAGCTGGAGCCCCCTGCGCGGTGCCCGCCTGGAGGAGATGGTGCGGGAGGCCACGCGCCTGGCGGCACAGCTGGAGCAATGTCACCTGCCCCCCCCGAGCTCCCCCGGGACCCCCCCCGCAAGCCCGCACCCCCCGCAGCCCCCGCCGCGAGACCTTCGTGGTGAAGGACAGCCCCGTGCGGGCGCTGCTGCCCACCGTGCCCGCCCCCCCCACCAACATCCGGGCTGCCCCCGCTGCCCCCGGCCCCCCCAGCACCCGCAAGGTAGGTGACACTTTGGAGGGTGTATCTGTGTGTGTGTGGGGGGGGGGGTCCCAGTGCTCCCAGTATGGCCCCACACCATGTTCCCAGCAGGGCTCCAGTCCTATACCCCGGCTTCAAACCTAATCTTGGCATGGGGGGGGCCCTGAGTGCCACCCTCATGTCCCCAAGAGGAGCACCGTGACCCCCCCAGCCCCCAAAACGCACCGAAACGTATCCCTCTTTTTCCCCCCCCCCTCTCTATTTCTAGGTCTCGCCCAGCTGTCACCCCACAACGGCACCAAAGGGACCCCCCGGGGCCAGGGTGCCCCCCTCCAGCCGGTTGGGCCCCCCCCGCTCTTGCCCCCCCCGGGGGCAGGGGGCTGGGAGCCGGGGCAGGTCGGAGCCCCCCCCAGGCAGGTCCCGGCTCAGGGGGGGGCCGGGGTCGGGGCCAACCCTCTCTCCCCCCAGGCCAGTCGAAAGCGAGAGGGGGTGCTGCCCCCTGCCCCCCCGCCAGCCGCCAGCCCCGCGCCAGGGTCACCGCTGTCCCCTCCGGCCACCCCCCTGCCCCCAGCGCCCTCCCCAGGGGGCCCGGCCGGACCCCGGCGGGGGGGGGCAGCACCGGCCGGGAGGGCACCTGCACCCAGAGGTAAGGATTGGAGGGTGGGAGGGGGGGAAACAGGGGGTTGCTCCCCCCCACCGCCGTGCCTCAGTTTCCCCATGGCTGCTCTCCCCCTCATTGCAGGCGCGGGGGCAGCGCGGGCAGCCCCCCCGGCTGCCGGCTCGGGGTGCAAACCGGGACCCCCCTCCAGCCGCGTCCGCCCCCCCCGGAAGACGGTGGTGAGCAGCACCCCGAGGTGACACCCCCCCCCCTGCCACCAACACCCAACCCCACCCACCCAGAGGAGCCCAGACCCCCCCCATCTCGGTGTGTGGGTGAGGATATGGGGAAACTGAGGCACGGAGAGGTGGGGGGGGCAGCACTAGGCGCCCCCCCCCAGGGATGAGGCAGAGGCGCTGGTTGGATTTTGCTTTAATTACAAAAGGTCACATCAGCAGTAGGAAACCCCCCCTGCCCCCCCTCTGCCCCCCCCCCAGCACCCAGGGCTCCCTCCCCCCCCTCCCCAAACACCCTCCATTGGGTGCCACTGCCTGAGCCTCACCCCTGGGGAGGGGGGGATAAAGTATTACGGGGGGGGCCCAGCCATACCTGCACCCCCCAACTGATCCCTCCCCCCACCCCACCATGTGCCCCCCCCCCCCCCCCGCCCCCAACTGAGGGAGAGGGGGTGGCACCATGGAGGTGGGGTGTTATATATCTTTTTTTTTTTGTATTTTTCATGTATTTTTTAAATAAAACCCTCAACCAGGCACGGGGGCTGTGGGTGATGCTGGGGGGGGCACCCTATGCCACCCCCCCACCTAACGGGGTGAAGGGCAAATCCCTGCCAGGATCCAAAGTGCAATGGGGGGGGGGGTGGGGCGTGTCTGCAGCTCTGTGCCCCCTCCTGATGCCCCCCCCCTTCCCAACCCGGTGCCACCCCCTTTCCCAGTGCCCCCCCCTCCTCTAATCCTGGTGCACCCCCCCCCTCCCGGTGTCCCCGGCGCGGTGACAGGGGTGCCCGTCAGGTCCCCGTTAGATGGAGGTCTCGTCGCTCCTGGCGGGGCGGGGGGGAGGACAAGGACGGATGGGTGGGGGGGGGGGTCACGAAGGATGGGGTGGGGAGGGGGGGGGTGTGGATAAAAAAAAACACAAGACAGACGGATGCGTGATCGGGGGGCGAGGGGGGCGGCGGGGTGCCCTCCGTGCTCGCCCTGACGGGGGGGTGTGGGGGGAGATGGAGAACGAGGGGGAGGATGGAGAAGGGGGGCAGGACCACCCCGCTGCCATGGCCCCCCCCACGGATTAATGGAGAAAATTAAAAAACAGAAATCTGGGCGGGGGGGGGGCGGAGAGGAGAGAAGAGGGAGGGTTAGTGCCCGCGGGCTGGGAGGGCCCCCCTCCTCCCCAGTGCCCCCCCCCCGCCAGCACCCCATGGGCACCCAATGGGTAGGGTTAGACCTGACGGGCACCCTGTGTGTGCCCCAATGGCCAATGGGCACCCAACAGCACCCAATGGGCACCCCCAAACCTGTGGTGCACCCACCAGGGCCCCATGGGAACCCCGGCACCCAATGGGTGCTCAACAGCCACCCTGGCACCAATGGGTGCTCAATGGGAACTGTGGCACCCAACAAGCAGTGTTGCACCCAATGGATGCCCAAAGGGAACCCAGAAGTCACCCTCGCACCCAACAGCCATTCTTTCACCTGATGGGCACCCAGTGGGCAGCCATGGGGGACCCAAGAGCCACCCTGGCACCTGATGGGCACCCAGTAGGAACCCTGGCACCCAACGGGCACCCAAGAAGCAGTGTTGTGCCCAGTGGGCGCCCAAAGGGAACCCTGGCACCTCATGGGTGCTCAGGAGGAACCGTGACACCTGATGGGTACCCAACAGGAACCTGGCACCCAGGGGGCACCCACGGGGCACCCTGGTACCCAGTGGGCACCGTATAGGAACTGTGGCACCTGAGCACCCAACGGCCATCCTTGTACCCGATGAGTACCCGATGGGCACTCTTGCACCCAACAGCCACGTTTGCACCCAATGGGGCACCCGTGGGACATCCTGGCACCCAACTATCACCCTGGCACTTGATGGGCACCCAATGGGAGCCCTGGCACCCATTGGGCACCCAACAGCCACTCAGGCACCCAACAGCCATCCTTTCACCTGATGAGTATCCAGTGGTCAATCTTGCGCCCAGTGGGAGCCGTGGGGCACCCTGGCATGCAATCCCCACCCTGGCACCCATGGGGGCACCCAATGGGCACCCAGCTGCCACCTTGGCACCCAACGGGCACCCAGTGGGAGCCATGGGACACCCAATGGGCACCTAATGGAAGCCATGGGGAACCTTGGCACCCAGCTGCCACCGTGACACTCATGGGACAGCCAATGGGCACTTGTGGGACACCGTGGCACCCCACGGGCGCCCATGGGACACCCTGGCACCCGCGTGGCGTCACTCACTCGGAGCCGGAGGAGTCCTCGTCCACGGTGCCAGCCTTGATGCTCATGGCGATGGGGGTGACACCGCTGAGCTGCTCCTGCAGGCTCTGGCGGGGGCGGGGGGCGCGGGTGCACCCCACCCTGCTGCCCTCGCTGCCCGACGAGCCGCCGGGGGGGGCCGGGGGGGCTCCGGGGCGCTGGGTGTTGCCCCGCTCGCTGATGGGGGGCAAGGACTTCTTCAGGATGCCTGGGGGACACACACATGCTCGTCACCCAGGGATTTGAGGGGGGGTCCCCAGCCTTTGAGGTGCCCACCCCCATCCCATAGCACCCACTTGGGTGCGGGGCACCCTCGTACCTTTGTGGGGGTGCGACAGGGGCAGCAGCGGGGGGTCCCTGGGGTGCGCCTCGCCGTTGAGGCGGGGGCTTCCCTCGCCCCCCGCCGGCTCCACCCGCAGGGTCTCGCTGCCCCCCGGCCCCTCGCTCTCGCTGGCTGTCGTCACGAACTCCCCCGGCCAGTACGGCCGCCCCGGGGCCACCAAGCTGTCACCTGGGGAGGGGCGGAGGCTGATGGGACCCCCCTCACCTCCACTGGGTGCTCCCTAGCACCCAGGGCAGGGTGAGGGACCCCCCAAAGACATTGGGTGCCCCCCCAGGAACTCCGCCATATCCACTGTATGGGGTGAAGGATCGCTCTGACCCTCCCCCCCCGGACCCCCATTGACCCCCCAGACTGGGTGACAGACCCCTTCCCCATCCCCACTGGGTGCCCCCCATCCACATATGGAGAAAGTGAGGGACCCTCCCAAACCTATCAGTGCCCCACTTTGCACCCCAAACAGGACAAGGGACCCCCCATACCCAACAGGTGCCCCCCAGTGGTGCCTTGGACAGGGTAAGGGACCCCCTCTATCCCCAGTGGGTGCCCCCCCCAGCCCCTCAGACAGGAGAAAGGACCCCCCATGTCCATTGGGTGCACCCCTCCAGCACCCCAACCAGGCTGAGAGACCCCATCCCCAGTGGGTGCCCCCCAGGCTGGCGTTACCGGGGGCGGGGGGAGGCAGGGGGGGTCCGGGCAGGGGGTCCCAGCTGGCGGGGGGGGCCTCGTCCTCGCTCTCAGAGGAGTGTGTGGAGCCATAGGAGCCGCTCCGGTCGTCTTCCAGCGACAGGTCACTGTCCGAGTCCGTGTCATGCTCTGCAGGGAGGGGAGGGGACACACAGGTCAGGGGGGGACACATCCCCCCTACCCGGGCTGAGGCCGGGTGCACTCATTACCCGCGTGGTGGCCTTACCCTCGGGCTGGTCCTGGGCGTCGAGGAAGAGCCCCCCCGGCTGGCCCGGGCTGCCGGCCAGCCCCGAGTCCTCCCTGCCAGAGAGGGGGGCACCTGCACCCACCAGTACCCCCCACCCTGACACCCACCCCACCCTGCGTTGCCCACCGACTCCACCACCTCCCCACCCTGCCACCGCAGCATCACGCCACCCTGTCACCCCTCCACCTGTCCCATCACCCCGGCCACCATCACCCCAACACCATCCCACCCCACCGACCATCACCCCCCCACCATCCCACCCCACCGACCAGCACCCCAACAGCATCCCACCCCACTGACCATCACCCCATCACCATTCCACCCCACTGACCATCACCCCAACATCATCCCACTCCACCGACCATCACCCCAACATCATCCCACCCCACCAACCACCATCTCAAGCATCACCCCAACACCAACCCACCCCACCATCACCCCAACACCATCCCACTCTACCAACCACCATCCCAACACCATCCCACCCCACCAACCATCCCACCCCACCACCATCACCCCAATACCATCCCACCCCACCACCCCATCTTCATGCCGCCCTTGCCACCATGCTATTCACCCATTCCATCACCCCCCCCCCCCCCCCCCCCCCACTTCCCCCCCCGTCCAGGTACCGCCGCACGAAGGGGATGTAGCTGTGGTGGCTCTTGCCAGAGCGTGTGGTGCTGGCCAGGGAGCCCGTGGACCCCGCCATGGGTGCTGGGTACGGCCGCCCTGCCACGTAGGTGCTGTCGCA
The DNA here is from genome assembly GCA_020746105.1 of Trogon surrucura. Taxonomy (NCBI): domain Eukaryota; kingdom Metazoa; phylum Chordata; class Aves; order Trogoniformes; family Trogonidae; genus Trogon; species Trogon surrucura. The sequence continues at coordinate 5,138,467 of CM036641.1, forward strand.
GCCATAGGCCTGCCACGGAGACGGGGGGATGTCACTGCTGCCCTTCACTGCTCCCAGAGCCCCCCCGGAACCCCCCCAGCCTGGCACTCACGGGGGTCAGGGTGGATTTGGTGGTGAGCGTGGGGTCGGGGCTGCGGTGGCGGGTGCAGCTGAGTCTGAGGCTCCTCCACACCTCCTTGCTCAGCACCACGCAGAAGAGGAAGATGAGGGGGCCCTGGGGTGGAGAGGGGGAGGCGTGTGGGCATGGGGGGGGTGCTGGCCAGCCCCGCCATCTGCACACACACACACACCCCAGACAGGTCGAGGATCCCCCTGTACCCACTGGGTGCTCCCCACTGGCACCCCTAACTCGGTGAGGGAACCGCCTGCCTGCTGGGTGCCCCCCATCAGCATCTGAAATGGGGAAAGAGACACCTCTGTGCCCTCCCCCCCCCAAAAAAAAAATAGGTGAGGGATCCCTGGCATCCACCAGGAGAGTGGTTCATCTCTGGGGTGCCCCTTGTCCCATCACCCCACTCCCCACCCCGTGCCCTCATGGGTGCCCCCGGCTGGGGAGGGGGGCAAGGGGGTGCAGAAACGTCATGGGAGAGTGTGGGGAGGGGACACGGGGATGGAGGTACTGGGGGCTCAGGGAGTTATAGGGGGCTATAGGGGGCTTCAAGGTGCTGTAGGGTGCTATGGAAAGCTATAGGGTACTAGAGAGACCTACAGGAAGCTATAGAGAGCTGTAGGGAGCTAAAGGTTGATATAGAGATCTATAGGGAGCTATAGGGATCTACAGGATGCTATAGAGACCTACAGGGTGCTATAGAGACCTACAGGGTGCTATAGAGTGTTATAAGGTGCTGTGAGGTGGAGCAGGCACAGAATGGGATAGGGTGAAGGAAGACATAGGGGGCATGAGGGGGTGTAGGGGGAATGAGGGGGTGCTGGGGGCACAGGAAGGTGTAGGGGGCAGGGTTGCAGGGAGGTACAGGGGCAGAAGGTATAGGAAGGCACGAGGGGTGTGGGGAGCCACAGGGTGCAAGGGGGCAAAACCAGCACAGGGGCTGTAGGAGCAGAGGACACGGGGGATATGGGGGACAAGAGGGCTATGTAGGGGTTCTGGGGGACAGGGGGTATGTGTGGGGGCTATGGGGGGGGGCTGTGGGGCCCTGCTGACCTGCAGGCAGTTGGAGATGGCGAAGAGGTAATGGAAGAGCAGCGCGTCGCTGTTGACCGAGAGCAGGGCCAGGAGCCAGGCCAGGGTGGGCAGCGCCAGCAGGACCCCCGCCGTCTGCAGCCCGGACCTGGGGGGGCACCGGCACGTGGGCCCTCCTCGTACCCCTGCCTGACCCCCCTGCCTGCACTGCTGGTCCTGTGCTCTCCCACAGGCACCAAGCCACCTCCCCTGCCGCGGGCACCACCTCTGCCCTGCCCCCGTTACGGGCACCCTGAGGGCCCTGTGCCCCCCACCCACCCACCGGCACCCCAGCGCCCCACGTCCCCCCCCACCATCCATGGGTGTCCAGCGCTCCGTGCCCCCCTGATCACCGAGGTGTCCCTACACCCCACAGCCCAGCCACCTATGGATGCTGCACCCCCATGCCAGCCAGGGGCACCCATGCACCCCCTGCCCTCCTGAACGCCACCATCACCCATGGGTGCCCCCCCATGCCCCCCCTCCATTGACTCACGCTGTGCCCTTCTTCTCGAAGCCCTGCGGCGTGGCGCAGGTTGCCCTGGCCGCCAGCACGAGGAAGAAGATGCTGACCTGGGGGGTGAGGAAAGCAGAGGGGTGAGCACCCATGGGTGCCCTGGGACCGCGCCCCCAAGCTCCCCCCACCCCGATACTCACGGCCACGGCGCAGGCGATGGGTCCGGCCAGGCTCCAGACCAGGCTGTCGTGGATGGAGAGCCAGCAGAAGTCGGGGTTCCCGTAGCCCTCGGGGTCCAGCCCCACCGCCAGCCCTGCCCGCCCAGGCACGCCTCAGGGGCGGGGCCGGGCCAAGGGGGCGGGGCCAATGCGGGAGGGGCGGGGCCAAGACAAGGGGGCGGGGCCAAGGCGGGAGGGGCGGGGCTAAGGCAGGGTGGGGCGGGGAGGGCTCTGCCCTTGGGGGCGGGGCTATAATGAGTGAAGGCGGGGCTATGGTGGATGGGGCGGGGCTATGGTGGATGGGGCGGGGCTATGGTGGATGGGGCGGGGCTATGGTGGATGGGGCGGGGCTATGGTGGATGGGGCGGGGCTATGGTGGATGGGGCGGGGCTATGGTGGATGGGGCGGGGCTATGGTGGATGGGGCGGGGCTATGGTGGATGGGGCGGGGCTATGGTGGATGGGGCGGGGCTATGGTGGATGGGGCGGGGCTATGGTGGATGGGGCGGGGCTATGGTGGATGGGGCGGGGCTATGGTGGATGGGGCGGGGCTATGCTGGATGAGGGCCCCTCCCCTGCCCCAAGCTGATTGGGGGTGGTGGGGCCAAACCCTAGGACCAGGCAAGGCCACCCAAAGGATGATGAGCCACGAGGTGGTGGGTGCTCCAGGACTCATAGAGGGGGGCATGGGGCGGGGCCAGGGGCAGGGCCAGGCACAGGGGAAGGGTCTCGGCCGGGTGTGCGTGGGCTCACCGGTGATGAAGGCGGGCAGCCCCCAGCCCAGGACATGGTAGAAGCGCATGGGCCCGCGGTCGACGTGGCGGGGCTCGCTGCGGCGCCGGTAGAGGTGCAGCCCCTCGAGCAGCGCCCAGCCCACCGCGCTCATGTACAGGAACTGCAGCAGGATGGCCACCACCGTGCACGCCAGCTGCGCCCCAAGCCCATCGCGTCACTGCCACGCCCACGGTGGCCACGGCCCCCAGGGAGCCCCACCCACACAAGCCATGGCCCCCTCCCTGTAGCTCCTCCTCCATAGCAATCCCATGGTAGCCCTGCCCACCCTGGGAACCCCTCCTTCTCAAAAAGCTCCACCCACTTTGGGAAGCCCACCCCCTTGAGGGTCCCATTCCTTTAAAAGGCCCCACCCCTTTGAAAACCCCACCCCTTGATAACCTCCATCTCCTCTGAATAGCTCCACCTCTTGCAGAGCCTCACCCCCACAAGAGGTCCCACCCCATGGAGCCCCACCCCTTAGTATGCCCCACCCTTTGATATGCCACACCCTGTTTGAGAGCCCCACCCCCTTAGTTCCACTTCCCCCAAGGTTCCTCCCACACTTTAGCCTCATCCCCCCATGCCTTGGCAGTAATCCCTGCCCCTTTAGCCCCTCCCTCCCTCACCCTACCCCCTTTAGCCCCTCCCTCCGTCACCCCAAACCCCCGTTTAGCCCCCTCCCCGCTCACCGGGAGGTCAGCCTGGTTGATGCCGAGCAGGAAGACGAGCTGGGCGAGCAGCAGGGCGGTGGCGGCGTGCCGGCGGATGCTGTGCCGGTTGGCGCGGGGCCCCCGCGGCCCCCCCAGCGCCAGCACGGCCAGCAGCAGCCCCGCCAGCCCCACGCCCAGCGAGGCGTACGTCAGCGGCGCCAGCGGGAGGATCTCGCCGTTCTGCGGAGACCGAGGCACCCGTCGCACCATGTGGCAGGCATGTGGCCAGGGGACACGCCCCCCCATGGACAGGCCCCCCTAGGGGACACGGTCCCCCAGGGCCACCCTCCCCTTTACTAAGGGTCCCTGCGGTGGGGAAGCCCCGCCCACAGTGCCACAGCCCCACGGAAGCCACGCCCACAACGGGAAAGCCACGCCCACATCTCTCAGCCCCACCCACTGGGAAACACCCTCGTCCCCCTGGCCCCGCCCCCCTTGGAGCCCCGCCCACTCTCAAAGCCCCGCCCCCATCTCCACCCACCCCATCATTGGCCCCTCCCCTTCCACCAAGCCCCCGCCCACCCCGACCACGCCCTTTACTGCAAGCTCCGCCCCTGCCACCCTAAATCCCCGCTCCACGGTGTGTCCCCCCTGCATCCCTTGTCCCCAGGCAGGGCCCTCTCCCCAGGTGACCCCTGCCACGGCCCATGTCCCCGCCGTGCTCCCCCTCCCCGTCCCACCTCGCGGCGGGAGATGTCCATGAGGACGGCGAAACTGGTCAGGTGGTGGCACTGGCAGCTCACGTGGCTCCGGTTGCGGAAGACGACCTCGCAGCCCCGCGCCGACCAGCCGCCCGCGCCACCCACCCTGCGACGGCACCCTCAGCCACCGACGGAGACACCCGGCCACCCCCCCCTCCCTGGGGACACGCACCCGCGCTGTCAGCCACCTCCTGGGGACACCAAACCTCCCTGGGGACACCTACCAGGACCCTCAGCCACCTCCTGGGGACAGCAACACTCCCTAGGGACACCTACTGGGATGCTCAGCCACCCCCTGAGGACACCAAACCTCCCTGGGGACACCTACCAGGACCCTCAGCCACCTCCTGGGGACAGCAATGCTCCTTAGGGACACCTATTGGGACACGCAGCCACCCCCTGGGGACACCAACTCCCCCTGGGGACACCTACCAAGACCCTCAGCTACACTTTGAGGACACCAGCTCCCCCTGGGGACACCTACCAGGACCCTCAGCCACCTCCTGGGGACACCAGCTTCTACCAGCACCTTGCTCCTGACACCCACCCGTGACACCAGAGTCAGGGCTGCCACCCTAATGCCCTGTCCCCATGTCACCCACCAAGGTCAGGGCTCCCTCCCTGCCCCTTGGGGCACCCACCCCCTGTTTCCCCATGTTTGGGGGTTCCCCGTGTCCCCCCCCCAGCTCACAGCAGGGAGTGGTTCCAGAAGACGCAGATGGGTTTCGAGCGCTCCTGGGTCTCCAGCAGCCGGAACTGGAGGGTGATGGGCTTGGGCAGCGCCCGCAGCGCCCGCGTCCCCCCGATGTGCACGCTGATGCTCACCACCGGCGTGTTGATCACGGGGCGCTTCGGCACCCTGGGACGGGGGGGGAACACCGGGGTCAGGGGCTCCCGCACCGTGATACCCTCCCTGGTGACACCCATCCGTGGGCACCCTGTCCTTGGGTACCCCCCGATCACCTGCGTCCTCATCCTTGGGCACCCCATGGGCGCTCTCCTCAGCCCCCCCCCCTTTGCTGGGGATGCCCTGGGGACACTCCCTGTTCCAGCACCCCTCAATCCTCTGTGCCCTCCTCCCCTTTTCAGTCCCTCCCTGGGGGATCCCTGGACACCCCGAGGCTCCCCCATCTCCCAGCACCCCAGAGCTGTCCTCCCTTGCCCTGGTCACCCCCCTGAGCCCCCTCCCAGCCCCCCCGTGCCCTCCCCACCCCGGTCCCGCAGGCACCTGAGGCTGCGCTTGTCGGTGTCAAAGTGCTGGGGCAGGAGCCCGGCCAGGGTGCGGTAGATGATGACGCTGGCGATGGCCTGGCCCTCGCCCAGCGCCGGGTGCCGCTTGCGCCGGGTCACCAGGGTCACCTCTTCCTCCTCCTCTTCCTCCTCCTCATCCTTCTCTGCAGCCTCTTCATCCTCCTCCTCCTCCTCCCGGGGGGGTTGCCCCTGCCCACCTGAGGGGTCTGGGGTGCACGGGCAGGGGTCTGGCATCATGTTCTGCCAGCACCTGTGGCCGTGTCAGGGTCCCCCCAACTCTGCCAGTCAGTGCCATGGCCACATGGGGGTCCCCCCAACCCTGCCAGTCCCATCCTGGGGTCCCCAACCCTGCCAGCCCCATCCCAGTATCCCCCCAACTCTGCCAGCCCCATTGCCACATCGAGGTCCCCAACCCTGCCAGCCCCATACCAGGGTCCCCTCAACCCTGCCAGTCAGTCCCTTGGCCACATGGGGGTTCCCCCAACCCTGGCAGCCCCATCTTGGGGTCCCCAACCCTGCCAGCACCATTCCAGGGCCCCTCTTAATCCTGCCAGCCTCACACTAGGGTCCCCAGTCACACAGCCCCGTGGCCAAACAGGGGTGTCCCCCAGCCCTGCCAGCCCACGGGTGTGTGTACCCTTGCCCACCCCAGCCCGTGCCAGCCTCCCCCTGCCCCACACGCCCCTCCCCGTTCTCCCCCCGGACTCACGCCTGCCCTCGGGGGCGCGGAAGACGCTGTCGGGCAGGATGACGGTGGTCTCCAGGTCGGGGGGCTGCTCCCCCCGCAGCGCCTCGTAGCGCGGCAGCCGAGCGCCCGCGAAGCTGCCCTTGTCCAGCCGCACCACGGACACCACTGCGGGGCCACAGACACCCCGTCTGCCTCGCGCCCACGCCCCTGCGCCCACCCACTCCAGCACCCGCTGACCCTGGCATGCATGGCCCTGTAACACACACGTCCACATCCCCAAGACACACACATGTCCATGTCCCCAGCACACACACATGTCCATGTCCCCAGTATACATGTCCTTGAGCACACGTCCCAGCACACGTGTCCCCATGGCACACGTGTTCATGTCCCCAGGCACACACCCATGTGACACACATGTCCTTCAGCACATGCATCGTCCCCCCCAGTACTTACACGTCCTTGGGGACACACATGCCCCTGGCACACCCATGCCCATGTCCCCAGGCACACGTATGTCCCCATGGCACATCCATGTCCCCACCCACCACGTCCTTGGAGACACACATGCCCCCAGGTACCCTCTTGTCCCCAGGCACCCCCACGCCTGTGTCCCCAGCACCCGGCCACACGCGTGTCCCCGTTCCCTCACCGATGTTGGGGGTGACGATGGTGAAGGGGCTGAGGTAGGTCTGGGGCATGTTCTGCGCCAGGGCGCTGGCGTAGTCCTCGAAGTGCTTGAGCAGCCAGGCCGTGCCCCCCTCCGTCTGCTGGATCAGCTCCCAGTGCCGCTTGTTGCTGGCGTCCAGCAGGGCGCTGCCCACCCGCAGCAGGTTCTGCCGGGACCCCGGGGCAGCCCATCACCCCGGCGTCCGGGCTCATGAAGGTTGGGGGGGCATGGAGCCCACCCCACACAGGGCTCAGTGGTTCCCTGGGGGGTGCTCTGGCACTGCCAGGCTCTCCCAGCCGTGCCCTGCCCAGCGTCCACCCCATTTCCAAAGGGCACCCATCACCCCGGCGTCGGGCCCCCTGCCACCAGCCCGTGTCCCCCTGCAGATTAAGGCTTGGAGGGGTGGAACACGACACCCCAGCACCCCTTGGAAAGGCAGCCCGTCACCCCAGCATCTGGTTTCCTGCACCCCCCCCACCCCTGGTGTTGGGTCCCACAAACCCCTTCCCTATGTGGTTGCCCACCCCCATGGCATCAGACCCCCCCGCACACCCCCACCTTAGTGACTTGTCCCCGTTGTCCTGACATCAGGTCCCCTCCCTACCATGAGTCTGCCCATCCCCATGGTGTCTGCCCTCCTGCACCCCTTCCCCAGGCAGGTGCCCATCCCTGGGGCATCAGACCCCTCTCTCCCCATCCTGATGTCCTCCCTGTCCTTATCTCTAGAGGTCCCTTCCAACCCCCAAGATTCTATGATTCTATCCCATCACCCCGGCATCAGGACCCCCATAAAGTGGGTGCCCCCCATGGCATCAACCCTCCCACCCACCACGAGGGTGCCCACCATCACCCTGACACCAGGTGGGTCCCCACGCCATCCCCGTGGCATCAGACCCCCTCCCCTCCATCCTGGTGTCCCCCCCGTCCCTACCTCAGTGAATCATCCCCATCACCCCAGCATCAGGACCCACATAAAGTGGGTGCCCCCCCATGGCATCAACCCTCCCACCCATCACCCTGACAGCAGGTGTCCTGGATGGCGCCCATCACTACAGCATCGCGCCTCCCACCCCTTTCCCATGTGGGTGCCCATCCCAGACCCCCTCCTGCCCATCCTAGTGTCCCCCCTGTCCCCACCTCAGTGAATCAACCCCATTGTCCCATCATCAGGACCCCCATAAAGAGGGTGCCCCCCATGGCATCAACCCTCCCACCCACCACAAGGGTGCCCATCACCATGACACCAGGTGGGTCCCCACGCCATCCCCGTGGCATCAGACCCCCTCCCCTCCATCCTGGTGTCCTCCCTGTCCCTACCTCAGTGAATCAACCCCATCGTCCCATCAACAGGACCCCCATAAAGTGGACGCCCCCCGCCATGGCATCAACCCTCCCACCCATCACCCCGACACCAAGCGCCGTGGATGCCGCCCATCACCCCGGCATCGCGCCTCCCGCCCCTTTCCCCACGCGGGTGCCCATCCCCGTGGCGTCAGGCCTGGGTGCCAATCCCCAATCCCCCCCCCCGCCATGTCCCCGACTCGAACCTCGGTGAAGTGGGCGTCCTGCGTGGCGGCCATGCGGAAGCCGCGCTGGGCGCTCTCGTGGCGCAGCAGCCGCCCGGCCAGCCGGTAAGCCAGGCGCAGGTCGCTGCCGAAGGCGGCGGGAGGGCGGCCGGTGGCCTGGCGCAGCTGCAGGGCCACCCGCCCCGACTGCCCCGCGTCCAGCCCGGACTCGTTGCGCTCCGCCTGGACGGGGACAGGCGTGTCACGGCGGGGACGCGGCGGTGGGTACCCCCCTCTCCCCCGGAGGAGTTCGTGGTCCCCGCCGCCGGCGATGCTCACCCAAGCGCGGAGGGCGGCGAAAGCCAAGGAGCTGCAGTTGAAGAGGTTGGGGGGCAGCCAGCCCCGGTGCTCGTCACAGTGACGGACCGCCGTGCCTGTGGGGACACCATCGTGAGGACACCTCAAGCCCACCGTGATGATGCCACCGGGTCACCATCCTGGCCCCGCAGGGATACCACCGTGACAAAACGCTAACCCCATGGGGACACCACCGCGACAAAATGCTGATCCCATAGAGATACCACAGGGACACCACCCTGAGCTCATGGGGACACCACCATGTCCCCACAGGGGATGCCACCGTGACAAGGCTCTGACCGCATGGGGACACCACGGGAACACACCGTGACCTTGATGGGACACCGCCAACAAGCCAGCCCCATGGGAACACTACCCCAACCCCACGGGGACACCACTGTGACAACACCCTGACCCCAAGGGGACACCACAGGGACACCATCCTGACCCCAAGGGAACACCACTGTGACAACACCCTGACCCCAAGGGGACACCACAGGGACACCATCCTGACCCCAAGGGACACTCCTGGGACACCACCTTGACCCCAAGGGACACTCCTGGGACACCACTCTGACCCCAAGGGACACTCCTGGGACACCACCTTGACCCCATGGGGACACCACTGTGACAACACCCTCACATGGAGCAGAGGGGACACTACTGGGTCACCCCACTCCAGCTCCATCCCAGCAGTGCCACCAGCACTGCCCTGCCCCAGCACTGCCACCATGGCATCCCCCCTGCTCCACTGGTGCCACCACAGTGTCACCTCCAGCTGTCCCCACGCCTCCCCACCTACCGACGGCTCCCTTGGGGCAGGGGGCAGCGGCGGGCAACCCGAAGCGGGTGCGGGGCCACCAAATGCTGGCTTCGATGGCACGGGGACAACTGTCGTAGTTGACTGTGGGAAAAAGCAGAGTGTGACGGCGGGGTGACAGCAGGGTGACGGCAGTAGCACCCAGTTGCTGGCACCTGGAGTGACAAGAAGGTGACAGCAGGGTGACAGCAGTGGCACTCTGTCACTGGCACCCAGGGTGACGCAAGGGTGAAAGCAGGGTGACACGACAGCAGGGTGACAGTGGCAGTCAGTTGCTGGCACAAAGGGTGACAGTGGTTGACAGCAGTGGCACTCATTCCCTGGCACCCAGGGTGACAGGAGGGTGAAACAGGGTGACAGCAGGGTGACAACAGGGTGAAAGCAAAATGACAGGGTGACACCGGGTGACAGTGGTGCCCAGTTGCTTGGCACCTACAGTGCTGCAGAGTGACACAGGATGACAGTAGGTGACACAGGGTGACGGTGACACCCAGCTGCTGGCACTCAGGGTGACAGCAGGTGACACAAGGCAACCCCCCTGGTGCTGCCACCCACCCTCGCAGCCGCTGGCCGTCACCTCGGCGAAGGGGTTGTCACAGCGGTCGCAGTGGCGGCCGATGACGCCGGCCTTGCAGGGACACTGCCCGCTGGTGCCATCGCAGAGGCGGGACAGGGACCCCGTGGGGTAGCACTCGCACAGCAGGCACTGGTCACTGCCCGCCGGCCGGTAGTGGTTCTCCTGGGGGGGCACACATATTTTAGGGGGGGTCACGGTGCCCCGGGGCCACCGTCGGGGCCGGGGACAGGGACGTCACCTTGCAGCGACACTCGCCCGTCGTCTTGTTGCAGTCGGGGTCGAAGCCCTTGGTGACGTCGCAGCTGCAGGGGCCACACGTGGGGTGTCCCCACCAGCCCCGCGGGCAGGGCTGCGCTTCCCTGCAGGGGGGACACACACACACCCCGTGTGTCACCACGTGCTATGACACGACACCACACGTGGCACGTGGCGAGGCCACCCTGCCCCAAGCCACGGCCACCACAGCTCCGGCACGGCCACCACGTTCCCACCACCGTGCGCCTCGCACGTCGTCCGTGCCCACCCTGCCCCTTGCACGACCACCCCCCTCGCTGTCACCGGACACCCCCGCACGGGCCACCACGGCTCTTACACGCCCGCTGTGCCCCTCGTGTCCACTCTGCTCCTTGCACAACCACCCCTCCCCTGCCACACCCTTGCACACCCACCTCACCCCTTGCACACCCACTGTGCCCCTTGCACGGTCACCGTGCCCTCCCCGTGCCCATTTTACTCCTTGCACACCCGCTAGAGCTCTTGCACACCCATCCTGCCCTCCATGTGCTCACCCCGCCCCTTGCACAACCACCCTGCCCCTTGCACACCCACTATGGCTCTTGCACACCTTCTCTGCCCCTTGCACACCCTCTCAGCCCCCTGCACGCCCACCATGTCCCTTGCACGCCCACCGTGCCCTCCACGTGCCCATTTTACTCCTTGCGCACCCACTAGAGCTCTTGCACACCCACTCTGCCCTCCATGTGTCCACCCTGCCCCTTGCACACCCGCTATGGCTCCTGCACACCCACTCTGCCCCTTGCACACCCACCCCACCCCTTGCACGGTCACCGCGCCCTCCGTGTGCCCTCCTGCACACCCGCCGTGCCCCTTGCACGCTCACTATGGCTCTTGCACACCCCTCCCCGTGCCCCTTGCACACTCCCCCCCAGCCGCACGTGCCGCTCGCTGCCACTGACTTGTGCTCGCAGTAGGGCCCGAAGTGGCCCTGGGGACACTCGCAGGCGTAGCCGTGGGGCGAGCCCGGCCGGCGGGCGCAGGTGGCCGGGGGCTGGCAGGGGTTCAGGGCGCAGGCGCTGACGCAATTGTCACCAAAGTAGCCTGGGGGTGAGGACAGGTGGCGCTGGGGACATCGGAGGGACTGGGAGGGGATTAGTAGGGAGGGTGGCAGCACACTAGGGACAGTGACAGGGGGTGGCAGTACCCAGGGAGGGTGGCAGTGCCCAAGTAACAGGGACAGGGAGAGTGGCAGTGCCCTGTAACAGGGACAAGGAGAGTGGCAGTGCCCTGCGGATAGTGACAAAGGTGGCAGTGCCCTGGGGACAGTTACAGGGGGTGGCAGTGCCTAAGTAACAGGGTAAAAGAGGTGGTAGTGCCCTGCAGACAGTGACAGGGGGTGGTAGTGCCCAGGGAGGGTGGCAGTGCCCTGGGGACAGGGACAAGAGTGGCAGTGCCCAGGGGACAGTGACAAGGTTAGCAGTGCCCAGCAAGTGTGATGGGGCCCTAGGGAGTGTGACAAGTCGGGGGTGACAGTGCCTTGGGGATAGTGATGGAGCTGGGAGTGCCCAGGGAGGGTGGCAGTGTCTTGGGGACAGTGACAAGGCTGGCAATGTCCAAGGAGTGTGGCAGTACCATGGAGAGTGTGACAAGGGGTGGAGTGGCAGTGCCCAGGGGACAGTGACAAGGGTTGCAGTACCCAGGGAGGGTGGCAGTGCCCAGGTGACAGTGACAGGCGGTGGCAGTGCCCAAGTGACAGGGACAAGGGGGTAGGGGTGCCCAGCGAGGGTGGTAGTGCCCAGGTGACAGTGACAGGGGGTGGCAGTGCCCAAGTGACAGGGACAAGAGGGTAGCGGTGCCCAGGGAGGGTGGCAATGCCCAGGTGACAGTGACAGGGGGTGGCAGTGCCCAAGTGACAGGGACAAGAGGGTAGCGGTGCCCAGGGAGGGTGGCAGCGCCCTGCGGGTGGTGATGGGGCGGCGGCGCTTTGGGGACAATGATGGGGGAGAAGGTCCCTGGGGAGGGTGACAGTGACAAAGAGGGGGGGGTGTGAAAGCGACAGTGGCGGGGGGGGGGGTGGGGTGGCAGTGGGGGTGTCCCCGCTCACCGGGGTGGCAGCGGCAGGAGAAGCTGTCCCAGTCGTCGCTGCAGTAGCTGTGGGGGGGGCAGGGCCCCGAGTCGCAGGGGTCGGGCAGGGCGCAGCCCCCCTCCACGGCCACGCGCGCCGCCTGCCCCGGGCTCAGGGCCACCGCGCTGGCCGACGTCTCGCCCACGCGCACGCCCTGCGGTGTCACCCCTCGGCCTCAGTTTCCCTCCACGGAACGACCACGATGCCCTCCCGCCACGCTCTGACCCCCCCCAGGGACATCTGTCCCCAGGGCCACGTCCCCACGCTCCCCACCCCCAATCCCCGTGTCCATGTGCCTCGTCCCCACGTCCCTTGTGCCCGTTCCCACGTGTCCCCACGTGTCCCCACGTGCCCACCTGCCACACGTCCCACGTCCCCACACGCCCATGTCCCTGCTCAATGTCCCTGTGCCCGTGTCCCCAAGCTCCCCCCATGCTCCCCCCATGCCCCTGTGCCCAAGTGCCCGTTGTCCCCACGCCTTGCGCCCATACTCAGGTGTCCCCCCACCCCAATCCCATCCCCATGTCCCTCCCCATGCCAATATCCCCATGTCCCTGTGCCCCCACTCCGCCACGTCCCCAAGCCCATACTCCCCTGCCCCCTTGCCCCCCCACCTCGTGCCTGCCCTGTCCCTTTGTCCCCAAACCCCGTGCCCGTACCTGCATGCACCCGCGGAATCCCTGCTCCACGGTGCCCCCGTCGCCCGGCAGCCCCCCCACGCTCAGCGTCCGCAGCCGCAGCCCCTGCAGCTCCCCGGCCACGTCGGCCACCGCCTGCGGAGCCAGAGACGGGGAGGGGCACAAGGGACACCCATGGGTGCCACAGTGACACCCACGTGGCGAGCAAGGCGGGGATGCCCACGCCGTGCCTCAGTTTCCCCATCCCGGGGGGGGGTTTCAGCCTACCTGGTGGCGGCCATAGTCGAGGGTGAGGAGGAGGAGGGTGGCGGGGGGGGTCCGGCCGGGGCCCCCCCGCAGCTCCAGCTGGAGGTGGTGCCAGTCGCCGTCGTTGACCCTGGCGTGGGGCAGCCGCAGCCGGGCCAGGAGGGCCCCCCCCTGCCAGACCTCGGCCTCCGCCTGCCCCTCGCTCAGCTGTGCGGGGACATCAGTGGCCCCGGGGGGGGCACCCAGGAGATAATCACCTCCCGGCTCTGGCAATACCCCCCTCCATCCAGGACACTAACCCCCCCAAGGCAGGACTCCCCATCAATAACCCCCCCAAAGTTAATAACTCCCCCAAAGTAAATACCCCCCCCTTGGGAAATACCCCCCCGCTCGGAAATACCCCCCCCCCAAGGCAACACCTCCCTGCTAAGGGCAGTATCTCCCCAAGGGCAATATTGTCCCCCCCCAGGAGCTGCCCCCAGGGCAATACCCCCTATGCAAATAGCCCCCCCGGGGCAATACCCCCTATGCCAATAGCCCCCTCGGGGCAATACCCCCCATATGAATACTGCCCCCCCCCACTGCAACGACTCTTCTGCCAACAGCCCCCCCGGGGCAACTCCCCTTAAACCAATACCCCACCCCCCCACCCCGCAATGACTCTTCTGCAAATAACCCCCCCAAGGCAATACCCCTTATGACAATACCCCCCCTGGGGCAACTCCCCTCAGGCCAATAATTGCCCCCCCCCCAGGAAATCCCTCCCTGGCACTGCCCCCAGGGAACTGCCCCCTATTCCACCCCCCCATGCCATTCCCTCCCCCCGCCATACCCATCCCCATGCCCCCCCCATCCCCACACCCCATGGCAATACCCCCCCCCATGCCAATGCCCCTCCACGCCCACTCCCACCCATACCCCCCCCCACGCCGAGCCCCCCCCCGCAGGGCCCACCTGGAGGGTGAGGCTGGCGGGGGGGCCGGCGCTGGCTCGCAGCAGCACCCCCCGGGGGTGCCGGGTGCGGAACATGAGCCCCAGGTGCCAGGGGAGGGTGATGGGCAGCGCCAGCCCCCCCCAGGAGAGCCGGCTGCTGCCCAGGAACCGCTGCGGGTTCGCCATCTCTGCGGGGAGACAGGGGTCGTGACCCCCCATGGACCCCACAAGCTCCCCCCCCACCATCATGTGTAACCCCCACCCCCCCCCACCCCGGGTACCTTCCTGGCAGGTTTTGCCCCCGAAGCCGAGGGGGCAGCGGCAGCTGAACCCGTCCCACTCGTGGACGCAGGTGCCACCGTTGTGGCACGTGCCGGCGTCGCACAGCGTCTTCTTGGCCGGGCAGCCTTGGAGGGGGGACACACACACACATGGGGGGGTCACAGTCCCCTCCACATCACCTCTGTCCCCAAGTGCCCACCAAACCCCAGCCCCATGGCCAGAGGGGCAATGAGATGCTCGAGCACGGGGTGCCAAGTCCTGTCACCCCCCCCCACCAAACAGTTTTCCAGCCCCCCCAGCCTCTTATCCAGCCCCATATGGGCCAGCCCCACGCCCAGAGGGGCACAGAGACCACCCCCCACAGCCCCACATCCCCCTCCAGCCCTGGCAACCCTGACCCCGCATCCCCCCACCCATGGGACACCCCCCCCAGCGCCCCTTGGATCCCCAGAACCCTGGTACAGCCCCCCCCGACCCCCCCCCAGCCCTCACCCCATGCCCAAGGGGCACAGCCCCATGGCCCTGGCACCCCCTAACCCCCCCCAACCCTAGGGGGCACTGCCCTCCTGCCACCTCCAGCCACTCCCCCATCGCCCGGTGCCCCCCCCCGTGCCCCCCACCGGGCAGGGTGCCGTTGTTGGCGATGAAGGCGGCCATGTCGACGGGGCGCTGGTCGATGTGGAGGTGCCGCATGCACCCCACGAACTGACGGCTGCGGATGGGGAAGCTCTCGGGGAGGGTGGGCACTCCCCCCAGCAGCAACGGCCCCGTCAGATCCAGCGACCTGCAGCACCCGCCCGTCACCCCTGGGCCCCCCCCAGGGACCCCCCCAACCCATGGGGACCCCAAGAAAGCCCAAGAGACTCCCCCCCACTCCACCAGCCGTGGGGATCCCTAATGCCCTCCCCACCCATGGGGACCCTGAGGGACCCCCAAGGGACCTCCCAAACGTGAGGACTCCAAGGGACCCTGAGAGACACCCCCCCCACACCCATGGGGACCCCAAGAGCTCCCCAAGGAACCCCCCACTGATAGAGACCCTGAAGGATGCCCAAGGGACCCCTCCCCGCCCATGGGGACCCTGAGGGACTCCCAAGGGACTTCCCACCCATGGGGACTCCAAGGGACCCTGAGAGACCCCCACTCACAGGAACACTGAGGGACCCCCCCCCTTCACCCCTATGGGGACTCCAAGGGAATATTGATGCCCTCTAAACCCATGGGGATCCTGGGGGACACCCAAGGGACCCCCCCTACCCACCCATTGGAACCCCGAGGGACCCCCAAGGGACCCTCCCACCCACTGGAACTCCAACCCTCTTCCATCCCCATGGGGACCCCAAGGTACCCCCAGCTATGGGGACCTCAAGGGAACTCCCCTCCACCCTCGTGGGGACCTTGAGGGCCCCCTCCCACCCATGGGGATGGATCCCAAGGGCCACCCCCCACCCACGGGGACCCCAAGGGCCCCCCCCGTTACTTCTTGCTGCCCGACTGGGTGCCCTGGGCGGCGCAGGAGTAGTTGCCCAGGAGGGCGCCGAAGCGCAGGGCCATGGCGGTGTCACAGTCGTCCACTGTCACCACGGCCACCTTCTGCTCCGAGGGGCCCTGGGGTAGCCCCGAGCGCCCCAGCACCGGCTGGGGGCAACGCCAAAACCTTCAGCCCCCTCCTCCTCCTCCCCCAGCACCCCCCCCACCCCACTCCCCTCTGGCCCTTCTTGTCCCCCCCCCAAACCCCGCCGTGCTCCCCTCCACCCCTCCTTCCCCTCCTTCTCTGCTGCCCCAAAGCCCCCATGCCCCTCACCTCATCCCTCTGCCCCCCAAATCTCCACCCTGCTCCCCCCCAAGCCCCCACCCCACTCCCCTCCACCCTCTCTTCCCCCATACCCCCAAATCCCCATCCTGTCTCCATCCCCTCTTCCTCCCTCTCCTAAACCCCCTCCCTGCTTCCCCACATTCCAAGACCCCCACCCTGCTCACCTCCACCCCTAAACCCCCCCCTCCACCCCCTCAAACCCTTCCCCTGCTCCCCTCAACCCTTGTCCCCCACCAACCCCCCACCATCTCCCCCAAACCCCCACTCCCCTCCCCTCCATCCCTTCTCATCCCCCAAAATGCCACCATGCTCCCCTCCATCTGTCCCCCCAAATCCTCCCCCCTCATTTTTCCCCCTTCCATCCCGTCTTCCTCCGTCCCCCCCCAAGCCTCACCCCACCCCCGGTGCCCCCCTGGGGTGCCCTCACCTTGTTGTAGTAATGCAGCTGCACCCGGTGCCACTGCCCGTCGCTGACACCGCCCGGTACGAAGGGTGACACCGTGGTGGTGGTCTCACCTGCGGGCACCAGTGCTTGGGCAGTGGGCACTGCCAGGGGTGGGGGGGGCACGAGGAGGGACACACACAGAGGGATGGGGGTGCCAGGGCTGTGGTGTTACAGGGACAG
Organism: Trogon surrucura; assembly: GCA_020746105.1. NCBI lineage: Eukaryota > Metazoa > Chordata > Aves > Trogoniformes > Trogonidae > Trogon > Trogon surrucura. The sequence goes on from CM036641.1 coordinate 5,155,276, forward strand.
TGCCAGGGCTGGGAAGGACAGGATGCAGTGCCAGCAGTGTAACACCCAGGATGCAGTGCCAGGGAGGGGATACAGGCATGGGGATGCGGTGCCAGGGATGCAGTACCCATGGGATGTTGTCCCTGACATGTGGCAGGGGTGGGATGCCCAAGACGCAGTGCCAGGGATGTGACACATGGGATGCAGTGCCGGGATGCAGTGCTGGGATGTAGTGCCAGGGATGCAGTGCTGGGATGCAGTGCTGGGATGCAGTGCCAGGGACAGGATACACGCATGGGGATGCGGTGTCAGGGATGTGGTACCCATGGGATGTGGTCCCTGACACGTGGCAGGGGTGGGATGCCCAAGATGCAGTGCCAGGGACGTGACACACGGGATGCAGTGCCGGGATGCAGTGCCAGGGACGTGATGCATGGGATGCAGTGCCAGGGATGTGACACGTGGGTTGCAGTGCCAAGGAGTGCCCGGGATGCAGTGCCAGGGATGGGATAAACAGTGTCAGGGATGTGGTACCCAGGACACAGGCCAGCGATGCTGTGCCCGGCACTGCCAGGGATGGGATGCCCAGGATACAGTGCCAGGGATGTGACACACAGGATGCAGTGCCAGGGATGGGGTGCCTGGGATGCAGTGTCAGGCAGTGCAGGGATGTAACACGTGGGATGCAGAGCTGAGATGTGACACGTGGGATGTGGTGCCAGGGACAGCAGCGGGGGGGGCTGCAGTGGGGGGGCTGCAGTGCCGGTACCTGCCGAGAAGGTGAGCTGGACCTGCTCGCCCACGATCTCCAGCGCCACGAAGTCGTGTTTCTCGTTGAAGCGCCCGTTGTAGAGCAGGAGCCCGTCCCTCTCCTTGGTGGCAAACCTGGGGGGGGGAAGGGGTGCAAAGGTCCCCCCACCTGCCCCCTCACCCCACAGCTCCCTGGCCTGCCCCCCACCCTGTCACCTTGCGCCCACTGGGATACGCCAGCACCCATCTCCCCACTGCCCCGGGGAGTACCCCCACCCTGCTGTCCCCGCCCCAAGGGGTCACGCCATCACCCCACAGCCCACTGCCCCTACCCTGTGCCCATGGGGGCACCCATCACCCCACGACCCATCACCCCAGACGATGCCAAAGGAGGGCCCAGCACCTCATACCCCATTGCTCACGGGGCACCCATCGCCCCACACCCCATCGGATGTCCATGGGGCACCCATCACCCCACATCCCAAATGATACCCATGGGGGCGCTCATCACCCCATGGCCCATCACCCCAGGTGATGCCAAAGGAGCACCCATCACCCCATATCCCAAAAGACGCCCATGGGGCACCTGTCACCCCACACTCCATCACCCAAGGTGACGCCCATGGGACACCCATCACCTCACACCCAATCTAACACTCGTGGGGCACCCATCACCCCACACCCCATCACCCCACACCCCAAATGACACCAACGGGTCACCACCCATCGGCTCACACCCCACTCGATGCCCACGGGACACCCACCACCTCTCCCCCCAGATGATGCCCATGGGGCACCCACCACCCCACAACCCAAACAACACCCGAGGGGACACCCATCACCCCGCGCCCCATCGCGACAGATGATACCCGTCACCCCCCACCCATCTGATGACCCCCTGCCCCGTCGCCCCCACCCGGGGCTCACGTGAGGGCGAGGGTGAAGTGGAAGCGCTGGCGGAGGCCGCGGAAGGTGAGGAAGGAGCGAGGGGGGAAGCTGCGGGTGCTCATGGTGCAGAAGGGTTTCTCGTAGTGCCCGGGGGGGCACTGGCAGCGGAACCCCCCCACCAGCAGGTTGAGGCAGGTGCCCCCGTTGCGGCAGACCCCCGGGGCGCAGCGGCCCCCCCGGGCGCTCAGCTCGCAGCGCTCCCCTGCACCGGGCCCAAAATGAGGGGGGGGCATGGGGGGGATGGGGGTCCCCTCTTCCATCCATTCCCCCCCCCATCAGCGCCAGGGAGGTTTTACCAGCTCTGTCACCTTGGCAACCGCCTCCTGTCACCATGGCAACTGAATCAAAGCCCCCCCACTCCACAGCATCCCCTCCCCCAGGGGCTGGTACCCCCCACCCAGGGTGTCCTGTGGGGGCTGGGGGTACCCCCAGGATGGGGGGGGGGGGCTGTCCTCAGTGCCACCAGTCTGTCAGTGACCGTGGTGTGTCACCCCACTTCCAGGGCCAGTCATGTGGGGACAGAGTGTGTGTCCCCCTCCCCAGGGTGTCCCCTAGGCTAGTGTCTCCATGTCCCCCCTCCTGACCTCAGTGGGAGACAGAGGGGACAGCGAGAGGGGAGTGGACGTGGAGGGTGACAGGAGGATGGGGTGACATGTGAGTGGGGGTAGGGAGAGAGAGGAGAGGGGTGGGGTGGAGAGAGGAGGGAGGAAGGTGGAGAGATGGGAGAGAGGAGGAAGATAAAGGTGTTGGAAACAAAGGGAAGGAAGGATGGAAGAATGGATGGATGGATGGAAGGAGAGAGGGAGGGATGGATGGATGGATGGATGGATGAGGGATGAAGGGATAGAGGGATGGAAGAGGGATGAAGGGATAGAGGGATGGAAGAGGGATGGTCAACAGAGAATGGGCTGACAGAGGGACAGCTGAAGAAGGAACAGATGACAGAAGGCTGAAGGGAATCAGGATGAAAGGATGACCATGATGGATGGTGGAGGGACAGCAGAAGAAGGAGTAGATGAGGAAGGCTGGTGGGGAATGGGATGAAGGCTGATGGGGATGGATGAGAGAGGACAGGCGTGGGACAAAAGGGTGATGGATGGACACTGGAAGGGACACACGATGGAGGGTCGAAGGAGGGAAGGCCGAAGGGATGATGCGACAGATGATAGAGAGCTGAGGGGAAGAGGGGTGAAGGGATGTTGAGGGAAGGATGATGGAAGGGTGGATGCTGGAGGGATGAAAGGAAGGAGGAAGAAGGGATGAGAGGGATGGATGATGATGAAGGAGATGAAGTAGCTGGCTAAAGGGAAGATGAGGATGGGCAAAAAGAGGAAGAGATAGATGGATGGACGGATGGATGGATGGATGGATGGGTGGATGGATGGGTGGGTGGGTGGATGGAGGGATGGAGGGATGGATGGAGGGATGGATGGGTGGATGGAGGGATGGGTGGATGGATGGGTGGATGGATGGATGGAGGGATGGAGGGATGGATGGAGGGATAGATGGATGGATGGAGGGATGGAGGGATGGATGGAGGGATAGATGGATGGATGGAGGGATGGAGAGACAGTGGAGCAGGGGTAGACAAGGAGGAGCCAGCTGAAGGGATGAGGTGGATGGACACCAAGAGGCTGGATCACGACCAGAGGCGACATCGGGGCTCTCACCCGTGAAGTCCTCGTGGCACTCGCAGGTGTAGCCGCCCTCGCGGCTCCGGCACCGCCCGTTGTTGCCGCAGGGGCTGGAGTAGCAGAGGTCGATCTCGGTCTCGCAGTAGTCGCCGGTGAAGCCGGGCGGGCAGCGGCAGCGCAGGCCGGTCACGGGGTGGATGGGGCGGAAGAGGATGGTGTCGGAGGCGAGGAAGGGCGCGGAGCTGTCGAACTGGAGGACGGAGACGCAGCGCATGTAGTTCTCGCAGGGCTCGCGCAGGCAGACGTTGTCGTCGAAGGGCAGGACCCGCTGGGCCGAGATCTCGGCCAGCAGCGAGCGGTTGAGGTAGAGCCGCTCCTGCAGCTCCTCGGAGGAGAAGAAGCGGGGGCCGTGTCCCGAGGAGGGGGGCAGCAGCGCCGAGAGGCTGACGTTGAGGATGCGGGCGGTCCCCACGTCCGTGTCCGTCTGGATGTTGAAGAGGACGACGCGGTGCCGGGGGGTGGCCAGGACGGCGGCCACCCCCTCCAAGAAGCGGTTGAGCAAAGGCGAGAGGAAGCGCTCCTGGGACATGTCGGCCAAGCGCAGGGTGATGCTGTTGCTCAGCATCTCGTCCGTGATCACCGTCACCCGCAGCGTGCACTGGGCCGTCGCGCTGTGGACACCGTCTGCAGGGAGGGGGACAAGGTGGGGAGGGGCTTCAGTGATGGAGGTGGGGACAAGGATGGTGGTGGGGATGGGGACAGTGGTGATGATGGGACACCCATCACGATGGCCACCATGAGATGGGGATGGTGGTGGTGACGGGGTCCTTGACCACCATGGACGGGGATGGTGCTGGCTACGGGACACCCATCCCACTTGGCCACCATGAGATAAGGATGCAGTGGTGATGGGGCACCCATCCTGATGGCCACCACGGGATGGGGACATAGTAGTGACAGGGACAGTGGTGGTGATGGGGAACCCATCCCACTTGGCTACCATGAGATGAGGGCAGTGGTGGTGATGGGGAACCCCTCCTGATGGCCACCATGGGATGGGGACGTGGTGACGATGGGGCACTCATCCCACTTAGCCAGCACAAGACGGGGCCAGCACCCACCCTGGGGCACCCATCCTGATGGCCACCATGGGATGGGGACATGGTGGTGACGAGGAACGCCTCCCACTTGACCACCGCAGGATGGGGACAGTGGTGGTGATGGGGCACCCACCCTGATGGCCACCATGAGATGGGGATGGCGGTGGTGACGGGGTCCCGGTGGTGGTCACAGGCCACCCATCCCGATGGCTGCTGCGGGATGGGGACAACACCGTGGCAGGAGGGCAGAATGGGGGCCAAAAACTCTGCCCAGCTCTAGAGCACCTTCCTCCTCCTCCTCCTCCTCCTCCTCCTTCTCCTCCTCCTCCTCCCCTTGGCCAGGCCGAGGGGCAGGGGGACAGATGGAGAGCGGGCGGTGGGCGGACAGATGGACAGAGGGAGCGTGGGGATGGCCGGGGGGGTGCGGAGGGGCCGGGGGAAGGGGGTGATGCTGAAGCAGAGGGCTGGGGCTGCCCGGTGGCCCGTGGCCGGTGGCCGGGGCGGGCGGGGGGGTTGCCATGGCTGCGGCCGCAGGGGCCCAGCTATGGCCAGACCCTTTGTTCCCCTCCTGGCTGCTGGGGGGGCACAGCCCAGGCAGGGGGTGCTCCCTGCCCCCACCCTTTGTGCAGCTGGAGCCCGCTGGGGGGGGGCGCAGGGGGGTTGTGGGGAACACGTGGCTGGGGACAAGGGACAGCGCAACACGGCCCGTGACTCAGTTTCCCTTCTTGGGGGTGGCCACGCTCCCCCTCACTGGGGCAACGCCAACTCCCCCCCTCCCCGACCCAAACTGCACTGAGCACCCCCGGCACGGCCACCCCGCCCCAGCCCCTTCCTGCCGGTGACCCCCCCAAAGTGATGGAGCAGGTCTGGGGACCCCTCAAAGCAGGGTGTGTCCCCCCACAAATACCCACACCAGGCCCTGTGCCCCCCCCATCCCCAAATACAAGCGTTGGGGCCTTCTGGAAATATGTGCCCCCCCCAATATGGCACTGGACCCTCAGCCCCCCCCGAAATTCACTGGCTGCACCGCCCCATGACATTCCGATAGGGGTACCGGGACCCCCCCCCGCACTGAGCAGGCTCTGCCCCCCGCCAAATACACACAGAGGCCCTGCGCCCCCCCCCAACACACACAGTGAGTTTGTCCCCCACAAAACACGAGCGAGTGGCCAGGACCTCCCCCCCCCAGATATATACATGGGGTCCTGCCCCACCAAATCCCTGCTGCAGGGTCTTGAACATACGCTCCCCCCCCAAAAAAACCCATGTAGTGGGGTATTGGAAACACCCCCCAGGGTTGAAGCTGGGGGTGGGGAAGGAAAAGGGGGTGCTGGGGTCCCAAGAGGGGATGTTGGGGGTGGGGGGGAGCAGAGCATACCCATCTCCCCCCAAATTCGGAGGAAGCAGTCAAAGTGGGGGTGGTGAGACCCCAAAACACGTTTGGGCGCATGCAGAAGGTGGTGGCGGGGACACCCAGGACACCTCCAAGGGCTCCCCCAAGGTCACCCCAAGGCCAGGCTGGAGGAGGAGACAGAGTGGAGGGGGGGGTCTCACCTGAGACAGAGACCCTCATGACGGCCTCCAGCGGGCGGTTGTTGTCCAGGGCGGGGTTGAGGCGCAGGTCCCCGCTCCGGGGGTCCAGCAGCACCAGGTTGAGGTCATTGCCCTGCTCGAAGGCGTAGGTCAGGCTGTCGGAGACGTCGGGGTCGTGGGCCGGGATGCGGCCGATGACCCCCCCGGGGAAACTGCCCGAGCGGTTGGTGATGTAGTTGTTGAAGAGGATCTCGAAGTTCTTGAGTTGGGGGACGTTGTCGTTGACGTCGCGAAGGCGGACGTGGACGGTGGCCCGGCTGACCAGGGGGGCCGAGGTGGTTTGGACCACCATGACGTACTCCGCCTTGGTCTCGTAATCCAGGTCGGCCAAGGCGGTGAGCTCCCCAGAGAAGATGTCCAGCTGGAAGACCTCGGGGATGTTGCCCTCCACGATTTGGTACATGATCTGGGCGTTGGTGCCCTCGTCGGGGTCGGTGGCCGTGATGCGGGCCACCACCAGCCCGATGGGGCTGTTCTCCTCCACAAAGATGTCGAACTCGTCCCTCTCGAAGACGGGCGGGTTGTCGTTGACGTCCAGCACCGTCACTTGGATCTCCACCGGCGTCCGCTTGGCCGGGACCCCCTTATCGACAGCGAAGGCCCGGAGGGCGTAGAGCGGCACGTTCTCCCGGTCGAGGCGGCGCAAGGTACGGACGATGCCCGAGGTGGACTCGATGATGAAGTCACCATCTCCGTCATCACCCCCCTGGAAGGTGTAGAAGACCCTGCCGTTGAGCCCCGAGTCGCGGTCAGTGGCAGAGACTTGGAGGACGCTGGTGAAGGCGGGGACGTCCTCATAGACGGAGCCCTGGTAGGAGTCGCGGAGGAACTGGGGTGCGTTGTCATTGACGTCGCTCACCAGGATCTCCAGGTAGGTGGTGTCAGACTTCTGCGGGATGCCGTTGTCACGCGCCGTGATGGCTAGGGTGTAGGAGACCTGGTCCTCGTAGTCCAGCTCCATCTGGGTGGTGACGGCCCCCGTCTCGGCGGCGATACGGAACTGGGGGATGCTGTCCTCCATCAGGTACGTGATGCGGGCGTTCTCCCCCGTGTCCTCATCCGTGGCGCTGATGACCACCACTGTGGTGCCCACCGGCCGGTCCTCGTTGACGTTGACGGTGTAGTGGGAGCTCTGGAAGACAGGTCGGTGGGTGTTGGCGTCGGTGACGTTGACGATCACCTGGGCCGTGTCCTGGCGGGTGCCGTCGGAGGCGGCGATGGTGAGGAGGTACTGCCGCTCCAGCTTGTAGTCCAGGGGCAGGGCAAGGGAGATGAGGCCGCCGCCACTTTGGCTGGTGATGGAGAAGCGGTTGCGCGTGTTGCCGCTGGAGATCTGGTAGGTTATGACGCTGTTGGCGTCGCGGTCAACGGCAGAGACGGTGAGGACGCTGGTGCCCACCGCCGCATCCTCGTTCAGGCGGGCGCTGTACTCCCGCTGCGTGAACTCGGGGCTGTTGTCGTTGACGTCCAGGATGGTGACGCTGACGCTGGCCGAGGAGGCCATGGCGGGGTTCCCCTGGTCCTGCGCCTCCACCCCGAAGTTGTAGAAGTCCACCGCCTCCCGGTCCAGCTCGGAGGCCACCACGATCCAGCCGGTGCTGTTGTTGATGGCAAAGGGGAAGCCGGCGCCCGTCTCCAGGAGGGTGTAGACAAGCCGGCCGTTGTCACCCGAATCGGCATCAATAGCTTGAACATGGATGACGGAGTAACCCACCGGCACGTTCTCCAGCACGGTGGCCTGGAAGGGCGTGCTGACGAAGATGGGGGCATTATCGTTGACGTCCAACACCTGGACGGTGACCAGGCCACTGATGTTGGAGAGGGGCGGGCGGCCGCCGTCCTGTGCCCGGATCCGGAGGGTGAACTCCTTGCTGACCTCGTAGTCCAACGGGCTGACCACGTCCAGCGCGCCCGTCTGCGCGTCGATGTAGAAGTGGCCGCGGGTGTTGCCGCTGACGATGCTGTAGTGCACCAGGGCGTTGCTGCCCTTGTCGCGGTCGGTGGCGGTGACCCGCAGCACGGCCGAGTTGGGCGCCACATCCTCGGGGACCTGAGCCACGTACCGTTTCTCGCTGAACTGCGGCGCGTTGTCGTTGTCGTCCTCCACGGCGATGCGGACGGTGGCCGTGGCGCTGCGGGGTCCCGGCTCTTGGCCCTGATCTGCAGCCTCCACCAACAGCTCGAAGGCTTCCACCTCCTCGCGGTCCACGGGGCCGCGGGTGCGGATGACGCCCGAGCGGGGATCGATCTCGAAGACCTCGTTGGGGCCGCCGGCGTTGAGGAGACGGTAGAGGACGTTGGCGTTGGGACCGGCGTCGCCGTCGGTGGCCCGCACCGTCAGCACCTCGTAGCCCACCTCCAGGTTCTCCCGCACGCTCTCCCGGTACTCGGCTTGCTCGAAGGCCGGGTCGTGGTCGTTGGCGTCGGTCACCGTCACCGTCAAGGTGGCCATGGCGCTGCGCCGGGGCGTGCCGTGATCCAGCACCGTCACACGGAACACGTGGGTGCTCTTGCTCTCGCGGTCCAGGGGGGCGGCCGTGGTGACGGCACCGGTGACGGGGTCCACGGCGAAGAGGGCATCGGAGCGGCTGTCGAAGAGGGCGGCCATGGAGTAGCGCAGCCGGCCCGCCTCGCCCTCGTCAGGGTCCACTGCTGTCACCCGCGTCACCGGCGTCCCCGCCGGTTGGTTCTCTGCCACCGAAGCCTGGTAGCTGGAGGGCTGGAACTGCGGTGCCGTGTTGGGGCTGCGGCGCCGGCGGGAGTGGCTGTAGATCACGGGGCTCCCGGTGGCCACGGCGGGCAGGGGGTCCGTGGTGTCACCTGTGACCGTCGTCTCTCTGGTGCTCCTGGTGTCCCTGGCAACTCTCCCAGTCTCCCCAGTGTGGCCAGTATCCCTAGTGCTCCTGGGGACTTGGGTGTCCCCAACGTCCTCGGTGCTCCTCACGTCCCTGGTGCTCTTGGTGTCCGTGTGGATGTTGGTGTTTCCGGTGTCCTCAGTACCCCCGGTGCTCCTGGTGTCCCCGGGGACATGGGTGCTCCTGGTGCCTCCAGTGCTCCCGGTGTCTCCAGCACGCCCAGCACCTCCAGCGCTCCCAGTGCCTCCAGCACTCCCAGTCCATCCAGTGCTCCCAGTGCTTCCAGCGCCTCCAGAGCCCCCGGAGCTCCTGGCACCACCCCGGCCTTGGGCACCCCCGGGTCTCCCGGAGCCGCTGGTGCCTCGGGACCCCTCTCCACCGCCGCCGCTGGAAGCTCCGGTGCCCGGTGCTCTTGCAGCTCCGCCGCCGTCGCCACCCGCGGCCGAGCAGGGCCCGGCTCCGCCGCTGTCCCCGGTGCCGCTGGAAGCGCCGGTGCTCGGAGAGGGCCCCTCTCCGCCGCTGTCCCCGGTGCCGCCGCTGTCCCCGGTGCCGCCGGGGGGCCGCGGCAGCGGCAGGAGCGCGCCGGGCGAGCAGGTGCCGGTGCCGGTGGGGGTGCCGGTGTCGGTGCCGGTTCCCGGTGGCGGCCGGCGGGGCTGGCCCGGCGCGGGCAGGAGCAGCAGCAGCAGCAGCAGCGGCGGCAGCAGCGGCGGCGGCGGCGGCGGGGGGGGCAGCGCGGCCCCCCGGGCGGGCGGAGCGCCCATGGCGCGGTGCGGCCGGTGCCGCCGGTGCCCGCTGCGCCCCGCGCCGCCGCCCGCGCCCCTCCCGCCGCCCGCCCGCCGGGGCGGGGCCGCCGCCGCACCGACCTGCGCCCGCCGCGCTTAAAGGAGCCGCCCACGCCCCGGGGCCCCACCGGCACCGGCACCGCCCCGGCGGGAGGGGGGGCCCGCACCCGGCCCCGGTGCCAGGCAGCCCCCCCGAAAACAGCCCCCCCCTCCCTTCCCACCGTGGTGCCGCTCCCGGGCTGGCGCCATCACACCAGAGCGGAGGAGAGGGGGGGGCACTGGGATAAACTGGGAAGGACTGGGAGCGCTGGGAAGGGCTGGAAGGATGGCGGACTGGGGATACTGGGGGTACTGGGAAGGACTAGGTGGGCAGGGAGGATTGGATGGACTGGAAGGCATGAGACTGAGGATACTGGAGGGCACTGGGACAAACTGGGAAGAACTGGGAGCACTGGGAAGGACTGGGAACACTGGAGTGGACTGAAGGCCCGGAGGGCTGGGGATACTGGGGGGCACTGGGAAGGACTGGGGGCACTGGGACAAACTGAGAAGGACTGGGAGCACTGGGAAGGACTAGAGGCCCGGGGTACTGGGAGCACTGGGAAGGACTGGGAACACTGGAGTAGACTGGAGGCCCGAAGGACTGGGGATACTGGGGGTACTGGGAAGGACTTGGAGCACTGGGACAATCTGGGAAGGACTGGGGGCACTGGGAAGCACTGGGAACACTGGAGTGGACTGGAGGCCCGGAGGATGAGGGATACTGGGGGGCACTGGGACAAACTGAGAAGGACTGGAAGCACTGGGAAGGACTAGAGGTCCTGGGTACTGGGGGCATTGGGAAGGACTGGGAGGTAAGGAGGACGGCAACAGACTGGGGCCACGGAGGACTGGGCATACTGGGGGCACTGGGGGTGGGTGCGGGCAGGACGGAGTAGAACGGGCCAGGTGGGAGGTGCGGGGACCCCCCCGGGCACCCGCCGAGGGCTCTGGTGACTCACGGGGCCCCTCCCCCGCCCCGGCGCCCTTCAAAGCGGAGCGGAGCTGGGGCCGGCCCGACCGGCTCTTCGGGGTGCAGCGCCGGCGGGGGGGGCCGGGAAGGAGGAGGAAGGGGGGGGGCCCGGCACCCGGCGTCCCTCCCCAGCACCCCGGGGCTGCAGCCGTGGGGTTCCCACGCACAAGGCGGGGAGCAGCGAGCGCCGGCGCATCCCCCGCCCTTGGGGAAACTGAGGCACGCTCTATGTCCCCCCCCTCCCCATATCCTCCTCCCGCAGGGGGAGCCGGGCTGGCAGCTGGGCCGGGGTGCGGGGGCCCCCCGGCCCCTCTTTGAATTTCAAATGGGCTCCAGCGAGCGCAGCTTTTGTCTGGGCCATTGTGTGGGGCCGGCGGAGGCCTGGGGGGGGGGGGGGGCAGAGAAGGAGGAAAAGCAGCCAGACCCCCCCCTTCCCTCATGCTCCCTCCCCAGACACGCAGCTCAGCAGTTCTCGGCTTTATTAACTCGAGGGAAAGGACATTTTTCCCTCTGGGAGGGGGGGGAAGAAGGGGTGCGAGGGAAGGGTCCCCAACCCCGCTCGGCGGGGGGGGGCTACACACACATGACAAGGGGTTTTGGGGGGGGCAGAGCCCCGATAGCGTCAGTCCTTCGTCCCGCGGGGGCGCGGCGCTCTGTGCCGTGGCGGGGCGGTGGGGGGTCAGCCTGGCCCTGAAGCGAAGGTGATGGGCGCAGCCCCCGCTCCTGCGATGGAGGCGGGATGAGGTGGGAATACCCCAAAAGTCCCCGGTGCTGGAGGACGGGGGGGGGGACACGTCAGCGCGGGGGGGGGGCTGTGGAAGCAGGTCTCAGGCGCTGTTGACACCCATGTTCTGCATCTGCTCCTCCAGCACCTGCTCGTTTCCCCTCCCCGGCTTCTTCTTGCCCCCCTCCTGCTGCTTCTTCTGCTTCTTGGCGAGCTCCTGCTCGATGGGCGCCGGCTTCACGAACCGGATCAGCTCCCGCAGGTCTGAGGGGGGAGTAAAAAGAGACGTGTGAGGGGGAAGAACCACCACCCCTTGGGCCCCGGCGTGGGGAGGGGAGGCAGGGCAGTACCCGGGGGCATAAAATCCCGGAGCTTTTCGGGGACGCGGATGCCGTCCTCGGTCTGGTAGTTCTCCAGGATGGCGCAGATGGTGCGGGTGGTGGCACACATGGTGGCGTTGAGCATGTGCACGAACTCCACCTGCGGTGGGGGGGGACAAAGATGACACGGTGAGGCTGGGGGGCTGACACAGGGGGTTCCCCTCCACCCCATCGTCTCAGCCTCACCTTGTCCATCATCTTTTTGGTCTGGCCGTAGCGGATGCGCAGGCGCCGTGCCTGATAGTCGGTGCAGTTGGAGCAGGAGACGAGCTCGCGGAAAGCGCCGGAACCGGGGAACCAGGCCTCCAGGTCCAGTTTCTTACTGGCAGCGTGGTTGAGGGAGCCTGGGAGACAAGGAGTGGGGGGGACACAGGACCCGTGACGGGGTGACGCCAGCGCAGGCCGAAGGCGTGAAGGTGACTTTGCGAGGGACGCGGGGTTCCTGCTGCATGGTAGGGGGGAGGCTGGGAAGCAGCGATTAAACGGGGTAATTGTCCTGGGAGAGCTTCCAGGAGGAACTGGGACATTCTGGAAGGGACAGTGGGGACAGTGCCAGCGGCCCCAGCGCAGAGGATCTCTGCAGAGTCTCCTTCTCGGCACATCTCCTCCCCCTTGGCAGGTCTGGGGCCACACGCCGTGGGAAGGGACAAAGAAAGCCAGGCCGGGGAGTGACTCAGGGCCACAGTGACACCCGAGATGCTGGCAGAGGTGGCCGCTCTCCTCCAGCGTCACAGCGGCGCCGGGGGGGGTGAGGAAGCCCGTGCCCCTACCTGAGACGATGTTGACGATGTGGTAGGGGATGCCCAGGGACTGGTAGAAGTCCTCGGCTGTGGCGATCATCTCCTCAAACATCTCCCACGATTTGTTGTCGTGGGGCGAGGCGTAGACGAACTGCTCGATCTGCCCAAGAGAAAGGGTTTCCCCCTCTGCCAGGTCAGCACCAGCCCCGGGTCACAGCGTGCGCCCCCAAAACCCCCGCGGGGGAGGCCATCCGGCTCCTCTCACCTTCTCGAACTGGTGGACGCGGAAGATGCCGCGGGTGTCGCGGCCGTGGGAGCCCACCTCCTGACGGAAGCAGGTGGACAGCCCCGCGTACTTGAGGGGCAGATCCTCCGGCCTCAGCCACTCGTCGCGGTGCAGGGCGGCGATGGGCTGCTCCGAGGTGGCGATCAGGTACTTCTCGTCGATGGAGCTGTCGTCGGTCTTCTCGCTGCCTTTGCCGATCACCTGTGGGGTGACAAAAGCCACGAGCCCCTTCCCCAGCTGCTCCCACGCCCCCAGGGACAGACGCTCGCTGGCACTGGGAGCAGGGACAGGACAGGGAGCAGCTGCCGGTTTGCTGCTTGTTTGGCCTCCTTCAAAGGCCCCGACGGCCTCCCGCCAGCCAGGCTGGGGACAAGCCACCTCCCTGTCGCCACCTCGCCATGACAACCGCCTCAGGAAACCCCCCACGCCGAGACACAGCTGCCGGGGCAGAGGGGAGCTCAGGCGGGTGGCGGGGAAGCCGTCGGTGCCCACAGGGGGCCGCTCAGTGGCGGGACACGGAGCTGCTCACCTTGTAGAGCTCCTCGTCGAACTGGCTGAGCTGGGCCACCTCCTGCATCACCTCCTTGCGCATGAAGAAGGGCGTGTAGACAGGAGTGTAGCCCCTGGCACGAAGGCTCTGCAGGGCGTACTGGATGAGGGCCTGTTCCAGGAACACCAGGGGACCCTGGGGGACAAGGAAGCCACAGCCCGTCATGCACAGCCACCCGGCTGCACCATCCTGTCTCGCTCAGCGGAGACCACGTTGAGCTCAGCATCACCCTCCGACTGCAGCGGGGACACCAGAGCAGATCTGGAGGGTGCCCAGGCCACGACGGCAGCACCACCGAGGCTGGAGAGGGTCCCACGCGAGCTCAGCCCAGGGTGGGAGAAGCCCCGCCCCCACCCCACTTCCCTGAGCTCTCTCCCACCAGCTCCGATCGTTTCCGTCCCCCCGCGAGGGTCCGGGCTCGCACCTTGAGGAAGTATCCCCGGCTGCCCGCCACGACGGCGCCCTTCTCTCCCTCGTAACCGTCCACCATCACCACCAGGTCCACATGAGAATACTTCTTCCTGCAGCTGCAGTCGCCCCAGATCCGCTCCACCTTATTGTCCACATCCTACGTGAAGAGGAGAGCAGGGAACCTGTCACCTCAGAGGTGGCCACACCAGTCTCCCGTATCAGACTGGGCCCAGTTTGGGATCCCACGCTCCAGAGCCTGGAAGCCCAGTCCCGATCCCGGCTGGTTACTTATTATGCGGCCATTTGGCAGCCGGCCCGGGCTCGATTGTGTTCCCCCAGCAAAATATTCCTGCCGGATGAATGAAGGCAGCGGAGGGAGATCCCAGCCCCCCGGCTGGAAGCGAGTTTCCCATGGATTCCCCCAACAATGGCCACGTCCAGCGTTGTCTGAGCCGCTCTTTGTCTGCTCGCAGCAGGAAACGCTGTCTTGTCATGCAGATTTCATTCACCGCCTCCGCAGATCTTGGGTTGGGGAGGGGGGGGACCTCCCTGCAGCGAGCCTCCCCCTCCTCCTGAGCCGCTCCCCCTCCCGCTTGCCCGAAGTTGTCCGGCTTTGATGAAGCTCCGTCCCTACCTCGTCGTTGCTGATGGGCACCGAGGGGTGGAGGAGGTTCCCGATCTCCCGCAGGCTCTCGAAACGTTCTGCCTCCAGCCTCACGCGCTCCGCGTCGCACTTGAGGATGGCTTCGTCGATGAGGAGACGGACTTGCTTGATCTGGGACACCTGCAGAGCCTGGAAAAGGGGAGAAACTGGCAGGGAGAGGGGGTTGGCGGCTGAGCACAGTGAATCATGGACCCCTCGCCCGACTGACCCGGCTTCTGGAGCGAAACAGAGGGCTGAACACACCGAACAACAGCCCCGGAGGACAAAGGACTGACAGAAGTCAGGCTCTGAAAGGGCCCGAGCGAGCTACGGCATCACGCAGCGCCCTGCGGGACCGAGGGGGAGCCGTCAGCTCCCGCGGCAGCCAAAGCCAGCCAGTGCCACGGTCATTAAACATCGCAGTTAATGAGCTGGGAAGGGGAATGGGCAGGGAGGAAGGGACTTGTGAGGACACGTAATGAGTGAGGCTGCTCAAATCTCCCTGCTGGAGGCTCAGGGCTGGGGAGCTGCAACAGACCGAGGCCGAAATGCTCTTTAGATGAAGGACACTGAGCAAGAGCTGGGTACTGCTGTGTGGGACAGGAGGAAATAAGGATCCTCCTGGCAGGGCGCTCAGGCGGTGCTCCCCCTCTAACTCGGTGCTGGGGTTTCAGGTGCCTCACGCTGCCCACTTGGGCAATTACAGACGAAGCTTTGGATGATCTGGGTGGGCCAGAGGGGGGAGATGGGGTCAGACTCACCCCCAGGACGTCAGCCGTGAGCTCGTCAAGGTTCTGCGCGCTCTCCGGTATGGACTCATCCGTCCCCACGGGCTCTTTTTTCTGTAGAGAGAAGAAAAACAAAGCCCAGCGGGGTTAAAGAGTACAGCTTCAGGGTAAAAATATTCCTCAACCGTGTGAGGGAGAGGCCTGGAGAGCAGAGACCTGGGAGAGATATCACTAATTAGTAACGTCCCACCAGTGAATCGCTGACAGGCCTGCCGGCCTTTGTGCCTCACCTTCATTTTGTCTCCGATGGTTTTGCTGCACAGGTTCTTCAGCTTGTTCAAGTTATCGGCATGAAACCTGCCTGGAAAGCAGAGGGGAGGGAGCTGTCAGCCAGCCATGTGAGTGTGAGCAGAGCTGAGACCCCTGTCCCACACCAAGAGGTGCCACGAAGCCTCAGGCAGGGGCAGGAGAGGGGCTGCCAGCCCCAGAGATGCCCCATCACCCCCAGGTGTTTCGGGAGGGCAGGGGAGGGGTTGATGTTGTGGCCTTGGGGAGCAGAGGGCTCCCACGCGGGGCTGCCACTTGAAAACACACTGTTCTGGGTCATGTTCCCACCAGGACCCCCCCCCCCACCATGCTGGGGCTGAGCACTTGGGGCTGTTCAATGAGGGGACCAGGAACGTCCCTCATGGTGACATCAGGGCTGGGAAGGGCAGAGTCCAGGACGCAGCCGCCCCCTCCTGGCAGGGCAGCCCAAACCAGAGACACCCCAACACCAGGGACGTGTCACCTCGAGAAGGTGACATCCCCACCTTCAGGTGGGATCGGCCCCGTGGGGGACGATCTAGAGTCAGGAAAGGATGAAGAGCCAGGCAACAGAGCACGGCCAACACGACCCTGGCAGCCTCCCACGGACCCCGCGGCACCGGCAGCCGTGGGATTGCATCAGCCGGCCGCTCGCCAGCGCGTCCTGCCAGCCCCGCGTCGCCCGGTTACGCGCCAGCACAGCCCTCCCGCAGCTCCCACCGCCGCCGGGGTGGGCCGGAGCCCTGCGGGGAGGGGGCCGGGGTGCAGCCCCCACCGGCGGCCTGGAAAGTCGGCTGGTGCTGCGAGATGAAAGGCCGTCGGGTAAAATTGAAGGTGGTGAAGAGGCAGGGCCAGAGCCAGGGGGACGCGGCGGGCGTCATTAAGCAGGGCCGGGCTCATTCACATCAAGGCAAAACTGAATTAAAAGGGTGTTTAAAGGTGCCTCTTTCATCCCGTGGCGGCGGCGAGGAGGGATCGGGGCGCCCTGGGAACTGCAGGTTTCTGGGGCACCCACCCCACCACGCCCGGGCACCCAAAAACACGGGGCTCCCAACGCCCCACCTCTCCCTGGGGCCGGGGGCGTTGGGGCCTTTGCTCCTGCTTTCTCGAACCACTCGGGTTTATCCCAGAACGTGGGGGTGGCACCCTGTGGGCCCCCCCCCTGCCCTGCCCAGCCGGATCCTGCAGCAGTGCAGCTCAGGCAGCACAGCAGAGAATCCCTGGGGGTCACCAGCGGGGCTGGATCTCGGGGGGGGGGGGGGGGGGATCCAAGTGCAGCCCAAGGGGGAGCAGCACCAGGGATCTGCCCCCGGGAGGGAAAGGGGGATCCAGCCCCAGGGAAGGGGCTGAGGGGGATCCAGTCCCAGAGGGCAGAGATCCGCCTCAAGGGGATCCCGCAGGCTGGGGAGGGCGGTGGGAGGGGATCCCCTTCCCCTGAAAGGCTGCTCCACCTCCCTGAGGGATTTTGGGCGTCACGCTGGGGATTGGAGGTGGGGGGGGGCGGTTAAAGGGGGTGTCCTGAGGGGCTGGGGAGGGGGGGACACCCAGGGCCGGGCTGAGGGCGGCCTGAGAGGGGGTCCCCCCTCCCCCAAGGGGGTGTGACAGGGCACAGAAGGTCCCCTCCAGAGGTGAGGCCCTGCTGGGAGCCACCTCCTCCAGAACCCCGAGGCCTGGCAGCCCCTTGCCCGCCATCCCCCCCCCCCCCCCCGCCCCTTCCCCTCAACCCCTCCACGTACACCTCCGCCAAGCGCCGTCGGCCCGCACCAACGCGTCCACCAGCGCCGGATCCTTGAAGCGTTTGCGTTGCATTTCCCGCACCATGGCGGGATCGCCGCCTTTGTCGACGCGGAACAGGTCCAGATCCAGCACCATGATGGCGCCTCCGCACCCAACACCCTGACGGCGGCCGCGGCTTTGTGCGCATGCGCCGAGCAACGCAGCCCCTCCCGCTCCGGGTCGCTAGGGGGCGTGGTTTGAGCGGAGTGCGCATGCGCCGAGTAAAAGCGCGCCACTGCCGGGCCGCTAGGGGGCGCGGTTTGCACGGGGCGGGGGCGCGCTGGCCAGCGCGCCCCCGCCCCGTGCAAACCGCGCCCCCTAGCGGCCCGGCGGAGCCCCCCATGGCATAAGGCAGCCCCCCCCCCCCCATGGCACCCAATGGCACAGCCCACCCCCAGTGGCACGCGGACAGCACCCAATGGCCCAAACCTCCATGGTACATAGATTCCCCCCTGGTGGCACCCAATGGCACGCATCCCACCCGTGTCACCCCATGGCACACAGATGCCCTCCCGGTGGCACACAATGGCATGCATCCCCCCCGCCGTGTCACCCCATGGGACACAGACGCCCCCCTGGTGGCACCCAATGGCATGCATCCCCCACTCCGTGTCACCCCATGGAACACAGATGCCCCCCTCGTGGCACCCAGTGGCACAACTCGCCCGCCCATGGCACCCCATGGCACACAGATGCCCCCATGGTGCCACCCAATGGCACGCATCCCCCCCCCCATATCACCCCATGGCACACAGATAGTCCCCTTGTGGTATCCCATGGCACAGCCACACCCCACCCCATGGCAGCTTGTGGCAGCCAGACGCCCCCCTGGTGGCACCCGATGGCAAAACTCGCCCTCCCATGTCACCCCCATGGCACAGAGACACTCCCCTTGTGGCACCCCATAGCACCCCGTGGCACCCAGACACCCCCCTTGTGGTACCCAAAGACATGACTGCCCCCCCATGGCACCCCATGGAACACAGACGCCCCCATCGTGGCACCCAGTGGCACAACTCGCCCACCCATGGCACCCCCATGGCACACAGACACTCCCCTTATGGCACCCCATGTCACCCCATGGCACCCAGATCTCCCCATTGTGGCACCCAAAGACATGACTCCCCCTCCATGGCACCCTATGGAACACAAACGCCTCCATCATGGCACTCAGTGGCACAACTCATCCACCCATGTCACCCCATGGGACACAGATGCCCCCCTGGTGGCACTCAATGGCACGCATGCCCCCCCCCGTGTCACCCCATGGCACACAGATAGTCCCCTTGTGGTACTCCATGGCACAGCCACACCCCTCCCATGGCAGCTCGTGCCAGCCAGACACCCCCATCGTGGCACCAATGGCAAAACTTGCCCCCCCCACGTCACCCTGTGGCACACAGACATCCCCATTGTGGTACCCAAAGACATGACTGCCCCCCCATGGCACCCCATGGAACACAGACGCCCCCATCGTGGCATCCAATGGCAAAACTCGCCCCCCCACGTCACCCCATGGCACACAGATGCCCCCCCTGGTGGCACTCAATGGCACGCATCCCCCCCCACCCCGTGTCACCCCATGGTACACAGATGCCCCTCCGGTGGCACCCAATGGCACGCATTCCCCGCCCCGTGTCACCCCATGGCACACAGATGCCCCTCTTATGGCACCCCACAGCACCCCCATGGCACACAGATCTCCCCATTGTGGTACCCAAAGACACGACTGCCCCCCCCATGGCACCCCATGGCACACAGACGCCCCCATCGTGGCACCCCATGGGACAACTCCCCCCTCCGTGGCACCCCATGGGACACAGATGCCTCCCTCATGGCACCCCATGGGACAATCACACCTCCCCACAGCTCCCCGTGTCACAATTCCCCCCCCCGCCACGGCACTCCATGGCACACAGATGTCCCCCTTGTGGCACCCCATGGCACACAGGCACGTCAGTCATGGCGCGCAATGGCAAAACTCACCCACCCATGTCACCCTGTGGCACACAGACATCCCCATTGTGGTGCCCAAAGACACAACTCCCCTGCCATGGCACCCCATGGCACCCCATGGCACACAGACAGCCCATCACGGCACCCAGTGGCCCAACCTCCCCTCCATGTCACCCTGTGGCACACAGACACCCCCCTTGTGACATCCAATGGTGCAATTCCCCCACCCATGTCACCCCATGGCACCCAGATGCCCCCCTCATGGCACAACTCACCCACCCATGTCACCCCATGGCACACAGATGCCCTCCTTGTGGCACCCAACGGCACACCCACCCCCCCGCCCATGGCACCCAGTGGCACAACTCTCCCCCCATGGCATCCCATGGCACAGCACACCCCTATGGCACCCCATGGCACCCTGTGGGCCAGTGGCAGACCCCCCAACACCAGGAACACCCTTCAGGCCATGACCCTCCCAGCAAGGCTGGACTGGGGCGGTCGTCCCCCACCATTGCAACAACCCCCCCCCAACATCTCTAGGCTGGGTGTCGGACCCCACCAGTTGGTCGCTGGGGGGCTCCCAGAGGGGTCCTAGATGTCCCTCCAACACCACGTGGGGACCCTGTCTTTGTCCCCCGACTGGGGGGCGGGCAGCCAGAAAGATCCATCTTTATTGCTCTGCCAGGACCCCCTGGTACCACCTAAAAAATGGGGGGGACCAGCCTGGGGGTCCCGGCGTGGTGACCTTTGCCTCCACCCCCCGTATCAGGGGTCCTTGAAGTCCTTGAGGGACTTTGGGAGCGAGATTGTGGGGGATCCCTGAGATGTCCCATGCTGGGGGGGGACACGTGGTGACACACGTGTCCGTGCACACGCGTGTGCACCCGCACCTCACCCCCAAACGGTGCCGGGGGAGACGCACACACGCTCGGAGCCGTCCGTACAAACCCCACACCTGTATTTGGCATTTTTCGACGCTTGGCTCACAGGGGGGAAAACGAGGAGCGGGGAGGGGGGACGTACAAAAGCCGTTTAACGAAGCTCCGGTCCGAAGCGGGTCCCTAAGGCCACGTTGGGGGGGTTATGGGGGGCAGGGGGGGTGGGCACGGGTGGCCCCCCCCGCCCCGTCACGGCTCCACGCCGATGCTGCCGGACGACGTCTTCAGCGGGACGGAGTCGAAACCATCCGGCGTCCTCTGCGGTGAGACAGGTGGGGAAACTGAGGCACGGAGCAGCCGCGGCTTCACCGGCGCCCGCCGCGGGGTCGCGCCGCCCCTTACCTTGGACGTCAGGGACTTGATTTTGCCGAAAAGCGATTTTTTGGTGGTGAAGAGCAGGTCGTCCTCGGCGTCCTCCCCTTCCATGATGGCGCAGCTATCGGGAGCCGGCAGCTCGCTCTCCTTGGCCGCCGCGTTCATCACCAGCTTCGAGTATTTATACTCCAACCTGGCGACAGCGGTGGCATCAAAACCCCCTCCCCATCCGTCACCCCACCCCAACTTTTGGTGGCCCCCTCCCCAAAACTGACTTTTGGTTCTTTTTCCAGAAGTAGGCGGCAAGGGCGGCGAGGAGGATGGCGGCGCCGGTGCCGGCGGAGATCCCCACCTTCAGCCAAAACTCGACGCTCCGGCAACGCTTCACCTTCTGCGCGGGCAAGCTCTGCCCGCCGCGGCACAGCCGGGGCTCCCGCCACACGTAGGTGGTTCTCTGGTGGGTGGCAGGTGGGGGTCAGCAGGGTGGGTGAGCCCCCCCCAGTCCCACGGAGCCCATCCCCGCGGTGTCGGGGTTACCTGGACGCCGCCAAGGCAGGCGCTGACGATGGGGCGGTAGTGGCTGGCGGAGCAGCGGGGACACCCCTCGCCCGTCACCCACAGAAAGTGGAAGGTGCAGCCGTCGCAGGTGCCCTCGGGGCATTTGCTGGGGGGTGGGGGGGGAAGAAAAACAGAGCGGGGGGGACACTCGGTCAGTGGTGACAACCCAGGGTGTCCCCAAAGCAAAGCCCCCAGGGGATGCGCCCCATACCCTGCCAGCCCCAGGGGTCCGGGTGTCAGCCTGGGCTGGGAGGATGCTCCTCTGTTTTCAAAGCCCACCCCCGCCACCCCGCTGCTCCTCGTGTCCCCCCCACCCACCTGGGCACACTCAGAGTGCCGGTGCCGGGGCGCAGAGGGTCACAGCGCAGGCGGATGGCGGTGGCCCGGCCGCCGCTGCAGGGCTGCGTCACATCGTTGGACCTGCCGAGGGGAATCAGTAAGGGGGGACACACAGTGGGGTCCCTCTGTGTCACTCTCCCCCCCCCCCAGGCCACCTGCCCTCACCTGTAGAAGAAGATGATGTCGGGCAGGTTGGGGTGGCCGGCGGGGAAGAGCTCGGGAGGGGACGTGATGCCGTCCAACGTGGAGCTGATGGTGACACCTGCGGGGAGAGTGGGGGTCCCTGTGACACTGGGGGGGGTCCAGTGGCACCAGAGTGTCTCCATGGCACTAGGCTGCGCCTGTGGCATCGGTGGTGTCCCCATGGCACCTGGGTGTCCCTACGGCACTGACATGTCCCTATGGCACTGACATGTCCCTATGGTATTGGGGGATCCCACCATTATCAGGGTGTCCCCAGTGGCATCAGAGGTGTCCTCATGGCACTGGGAGTGTCCCCGTAGTACAGGAGGGTGTCCCCATGGCACTGGGGTGTCCCCATGTCACTAGGGGTTTCCTGTCATACTGGGGTGTGACTGTGGCACCAGGGGTGTCCCCAAGGTGGCACCAGGGGGTCCCCATGGCACCGGGGTGTCCCCATGGCACTAGGGGGTCCCTGTTGCACTGGAGTATGACTGTGGCACCAGGGGTGTCCCCAAGGCACCAGGGGATCTCAATGGCACTGGCATGTCCCATGGCACCAGGGGTGTCCCCGTGATACCAAGGGATCCCTGTTGCACCAAGGTGCCACAGGAGGGGACAGTGAGGACGAAAGCCGAGCCACGGGGAGTTGGCTGTGGGGTTTTGGCGAGAGGTGGGGACACCACAGCCCCCCGCCCCGTCCCAGCTCACCCACGAGGCGGTCGGCCAGGCTGACGGGCTGCGAGGACACGGGCAGCTTGTAGCCCACGACGTCGGGGGGCACGAGGACGGCCTGGCACACGTGGGCCGTCACCACGCGCGCGGGACCCCCCCCGGCCGGCAGCCGCGCCTCCGTCACGTTGTCGGTGCAGGTGGCCACCTTCCTGCCCTGGCGCGCGAGGAAGAGGAGAGTGACGCCGGGCGGCCGTGTGAAAACGTGCGCGTCTGCTCGCACATGTGCTCGCACCACCGCCCGCTCGTGTCGGCGTCAGGGGGTGCCGGGGGGGGTGTCACTGTACCTGGTGGCCGCAGAGGCTGATGTTGAAGTGGTGGAAGTACTTGAGGCCCTTGGCGGTGAAGCTGGGGCCGCTGGAGAAGGTGGTGCTGGCGCCGAGCGCCGAGAAGTCGTAGCGCAGGACGTGGCCCGGCAGCGCCAGGGAGAAGCTGCAGTTGTTGTAGCAGAGGGAGCGGAGCTGGGGGGTGGAGGGAGGGGGGAGGTGGCCGTCAGGGATGGCCGGAGGATTGGTGTCACCCCGCTGGGACGGTGTCACCCATCCGCGACATCCCCTTGGGGACAGCGGAGAGTGGGCATCGCCCATCAGAGGCGGCTGGGGGGGGGGTGTCACCCATCTGGGGTCAGGCGCTGTCACTCACCCAGTTACCCATCCACCCTGTCACCCCCCCCGGATTCTGTCACCCACCTGGGAGGGCCAGGGGTGCTGGTGTCACCTCCCCGGGTGTGGCTGGGGGCCTGGCATCACCCATCTGGGGTCAGGTATTCTCACCCACTCTTTCACCCCCCACCTTGTCACCTCCCCAGACCCTGTCACCCAGTCACATGGTCAGGGGTACTGGTGTCACTTCCCTGGGGACAGTTGGGTGGGTGGCATCACCCATCCAGACAGTGTCACTCACCCAGGATGGCCAGAGGGGCTGGTGTCACCCACCCATGGTAGTGGGACAGCTCGTGGGGGCGGTGCTGGTGTCACCCCTCTGAGTCCCACACCACCACCCCAGGCCTGACATCGCCCACGGGGACCCCACCCCACAGACCCCCACCCCGGGGTGACACATGGGGACGGGCACCTGGTTGCTGCGGGTGCCGGGGCCGCAGGGGTGGCAGGCGGGGGTCCCGTCGGAGGGGTGACCCCGCAGGTAGGTGCCGGGGGGGCAGGGCCGGCAGGTGCCCGAGCCCCGCTCCACGGCGTTCCCGGGGGGGGCACGGGGTGCAGGATCCGGCCGGTTCGGGGGAGCAGCGCCGGCAGAAGGAAGCCACCCCTCCCAGCACGTTGGTGACGTTGACGGAGTAGAGCTTGGCCACGTCGTTGGTGTAACGCCGGCCCTGGCACCGAGAGCGCCCGTCACCGTCATCCGTGTCCCCCTCCAGCACCCGCAGCGCCCCCCGGGGGGGGCGTCCGCCCCGTCCCTCACCGCCTCGTGGTAGGGGGTGCGCTGGAAAGCCCACGTGAAGCTCATGGTGGCGTTTTTCTCCACGACGTAGGTGTAGGACTGCTTCCCCTTGGGGCCCGTCCACGTTTCCACCGGCGTGTTGGTGCGGGAGTTGATCCCCTGTGGGGACAGGGGAATGGTGGGACCCCCTCAAACCCACCACCTGTGTCCCCTAATCCCCCCCTCCTTGCCGTGTCCCCCCTACTCACCACCATGAAGTAGAGCTCGCAGCTCACGCTGCAGATCGTCTCGAAGACGAAGGTGATCCTGGCCACCTCCTTGCTCTCCGCATCCTCTAGCATTGGGCTCGGAGGGCTGGGGATGGCGTGGGGACAGCATGGGGACGCTGCCAGGCTCTGTCCCACAGCCACGTGTGTCCCCCCCCCCCTTCCTGAGGACACGTCACCTCACCTGAAGCCGGGGACCACCAACGTGAGGATCATGAAGTCGTTATCGGAGGCTCCTGCCACTGTGTAGATGTAGTCCCCGGCCACCTCCCAGCCTGCAAGGACACAGTGATGACTAAGGAGCATCCCCGGGCGCCCAACCCCAAGAAGGGACAGCGAGGGGACAGTGTCCTGGGTACTACCTGCCATCCCCTTGTACTCGAAGTTGATGCCGCTGAGGACAGTGGTCTCCATGTTGAGGGGCAACACGTTCCACCACTTGTACTCCAAGCCCAGCATCGGCTCGGTGCCCACTGGGCAGCTGAGACAGCCTGGGGACAGGAGGGGACAACCCTGCACCGGGGGTGGCATCCACCTCCCTGCCCTGGCCCTCCAGTAGCTCTGGGTGCCCTGGTCACCCCACAGAGCGGGGGGACAACGGTGACGTCCTTACCGGAGCCATTGGAGTAGGTGCCGTAGGGACAGGGCTGGCAGGCGCTGCCGTTGCTTTTGGCGAAGCCGGGGTTGCAGGGGGGGCACCTGGTTTTCACCCCGGAGGGGGGCAGCTGCGCCGCCTGCGGGAGCTCCTCGCTGCAGATTTTCGGCTCTGCCCACTTGTACATCAGCTGGGTCTGCCCGGGAGGGAGGAAAAGCGAGGCAGGGACTGAGCTGGGGTGGGGGACATAGGGATAGGGGGTGCCAGTCCCCCCGATGTACCCCCCGCCCCGCAGCCGTACCTCCCCGAGGGCGTCGCAGGCGGTGTGGGTGTAGAAGTAATCCTTGTCAGTGCAGGGCGGCCGCGGTTTGCAGGACGCCGAGCCGGGCTCTGCCGAGGGACCGTGACTGAGCCAGGGGACATCCCCGCTGTCCCCACGGGGTGCTGTCCCACCAGCCAGACCCCCACGTCCCCCCTCTTTTCACTCCCCCAAAAGGATGGGGCGTCCCTCCCAAAGGGATGGCGGGTCCCCCCGCTCCCTTCGCATCCCCTGGCCCATCCCCAGGGGTGTCACTACCGAGGGACAAGGAGGTGTCACCTCCGGATGAGGGGACGGGGTGTGTGGGGGACACAGCGGGTGCCACCTCTCACCGGCGTAGGCGTCGGGCTCGCAGGGCTGGCAGGCGGTGGCCCCTTTGCCGGAGAAGGTGTCGGCCGGGCAGAGCTGGCAGGCGGAGGAGCCGGCGGCGGGGGCGAAGGTGCCGGGTTTGCAGGGGAAGCACTCGGAGGTATAAGCCACCCCTGGCAGCGGGGAGGGTGCTCAGGGTGCAGGAGCTAAGGGTGGGGGCGGGACTGAGACACCCCCTCCCCAACTCTGCCCCCACCTACCTGTGATACCGATGTTCCTCACCAGCACCGGTTTGGGGACCTTGGACCACACGGAGAACGCCGTGGTCCGCCAGTACAGCACGTTGTTGCCGCGGCTCAGCTCTACCTGGAAAAAAGGGTGCGGAGGGGGGCGCTGGGGGGGGGGTCGGGTGGTCCCGCTGTTGGCACCATGGGTGGGGGTTTAGTCCCTCAATCCCATTTGCCGCCATCCGTCATCCCTTCCGCATCCTCGTGGAGCATCCTCTCCCCTTGGGGGACACACAGGGGACTCCGGGGGCTGTGTTGAGGGACCCCCCCCTTTCTCGTGTCACCTTCTGCTCCCCGCCCCGCAACTCACGCTGTGAAACTCCCAGCCCTTCTCCGTCGTCCGCATCCAGCGCGACTCCTCCACCGTGGACTGGCACTGGTCGTTCTGCACCTGCGGGGCCGGCGTGAGGACGGGGGGGGACCCCCTAGGTCCCCAAGGAACCCCCCCCACCCGGCACCCCGGCACCCCTCCGTCACCCACAAAGAACTCGAAGACGATGCTGCTGTCGGGGTAGATGTACTCGAAGGAGACGGTGCCCGACTGCTTGAGGTTGACGGCATACATGAGGGTGGCCGTGCACTCGTCCGTGTTGGAGGCCACGTAGTCGCCCAGCGGCACCCACGTCGACCTGGGGGTGTGGGGGACACATCGTGGGGCCCAGCATCTGTCCCCAACCCTGCGGCGGCCGGGATGGGGACAGCGCGGATGCCTGGGATGGTCCCCAAGCAAGGGGAGCGGGGAGGAGGTGATGGACACAGAGGTTTGGGGACGGAGAGCCGGGCACTGGGGACACGTCCCTGGGTGGTGGCCAGACCCCTCCCCTTGGGGGATCCTTCCCCCCCCACCCCGCCCCAGTCCTGGCAAGAGGTGGGTGGGCTGCGGGGAGGGGGCGAGCTGGATCCCACTGCGCTGGAGCCGCGTCGGGGATGGCGGTTGAATAATTCAAGTGCTGCTGGAAGTAGGTTACATTTGCAAGTTGCGTAAATGCTGCGGCGCGGGGAAGGCTCGGGGGCTGCCGGAAGGGGTCGGGGGCTGCTGGTGCAACCGGCTACCGGGAGGGCTCGGTGGCTACCAACACTGATCGAAGGGCCACGGTGGAAAACAAAAGGTGCCGGCTCACGGCGCAAAGGCGTGGGGGCTCCCGTGGGTGCTCACTCGCTGAGGAGGGTGGGTGTGGGTGTCCCGTGGGGTTGGGGACCTGTCACTTCTTCTGGGGGTGATGCTACCGGGGTGTCCCCTTGCTGTGGTTGGGGTGACCCAGGGAAGGGTGAGGGGGTGGGTGGGAGAAACGAGGGGCTATCGATGCACAGCACCCACGCTGCGCTGGGGGGCCAGGTCCCCAAGCATCCTCCAGCCCCCCCTCCCTGCTCCCCCCACTATCAGGGAAGAACCGTGCCGGCGGCGGGGCCACGACTCACGCCGTGCAGTTCTCCACTGCGTCACCGAAGCCGTCGTCGACCTCCAGGTTGGTGGCGATGTTGGCGAAGCCGTGGGGCACCTCGTCCCACTCGTCGAAGCGGATGCCGGTGCCCAGCGAGTAGGTGCCCTCGGCGCAGGGCTTGCACGCCTGCGCCTTCATGTCCAGGAACTCGCCCGCCTTGCACGAGAAAGCTGCCACGTGCGATGGAGCGGGGAGAGGGGGTGTCAGGGTGGTCGGAACTGCTTAGGCTTCATCGTCCTCAGCTTTTCAGAGCGTTCCTCGCTAGCAAAGGCTTCTGGATCCCCCGTCCCGAGCATCTTTATGCAGCCCCGCAGCAGCGAGGCAGCCGCACAGCAGGATGCAGCCCCCCCCTCCGCCACCCCCGCGGAGCCACG
The DNA here is from genome assembly GCA_020746105.1 of Trogon surrucura. Taxonomy (NCBI): domain Eukaryota; kingdom Metazoa; phylum Chordata; class Aves; order Trogoniformes; family Trogonidae; genus Trogon; species Trogon surrucura. The sequence continues at coordinate 5,182,484 of CM036641.1, forward strand.
GCACCCCCCAAGCCTTGGCAGGGGCGTGTGTGTGGGGGGGGTGTGGGGGTGTTCCCATCCCCCTCATCACATCCCAGCTTTCCCCGAGCTGACGGCGCTGATGAATCCTCCTCGCCGCCGCTGCACAGGCAGATCCCGTCGCCGCCGCCACCTTTGGAGGCACCGCGCGGTGACAGCCGCTTCATCCCGCCACTCTCCTCTCCCTTCACCTCGTCCTCGTTTCCCACCCCCCAGCACCCCATCCATCCCCCCCCACCACCACCCCAAACCTTACAGCACTCGGTGCCCCTGACGGGGTCTGGCAGGCCGGTGCAGAGTCCTGGCGTGTGCGGCACGGCCACCCTCCACCGCGAGCCCGAGCTGTCGCACGCCGTGTACTCGTAGTGGTACTCGGACTGGAAGAGAAAACACACCGGGAGAGCTGTGGCCCCTCCACCAGGGGGGTTGCGTGTCCCCCCCCCGCCACGTGCCCGGCCACCTCCTGCATTGATGTTTTGGATTTAAGCTGTTGCAACATCCCACGGTGCCCAGTCCGCCCAGTTTAGCCAGGTTGCTGGGCCCCAGCTCACAAACTGCTGGGTGGGGAGGAAGAGGATGCTCAGGGTGCTGGGGGTGAGGGGATCCTCAGGGCAGGGGGCGTTGGGGTGGGGGATGATTGGAGTGCGGGAGATGCTGGGGGTGGGGTTGCTCTGGATGGGGGTGTGCTCAGGGCAAGAGGTGCTCAGGGTGGGGGGGACGCTGGGGGTAGGGGGATGCTCAGCTTGGGAGGATGCTTGGACCAAGGGGATGCCGGGGGCAGGGGGTGCTCAGGGTGGGGGGACGCTGGCACAGTGGGGTGCTGGGGTCCCAGGGAGTGCTGGGGGCTGGAGGGATGCTTGAGCTGGGGGAGATGCCGAGGGTGAGGCTTCAGGTATAACCCACCCCCTCCAGGACACCCCCCTGGGCTGCCAAACCCCAGCGAGGGACCGTGGGGTCACCAAGGCCACATCTCCCACCCCAGGGCATCACACAGCCCCCCGCAACAGAGGTGACCACCGCTGCCGCACCCTCCTCGGCCTGTGGGGGTGCATTTCGAAACCTCGGCACCCCCTCCCGCCGAGCGGGTGGCACCGTGCCCGGTGCGGCACCGTTTGCCTTGGCGTGACCCACGTGCGTTTCCTCATTAAACCGGCTCCTCGGTGCCACCCGGATGCTCCGTCCTGCCGGGGAGCCGCCAGCGAGCGTGTGTCCCCCTCCCTTCCTGCCACCGCGGGCGCCCCGCGGGCACCGTGACCCCCCATTCGTGCCGCCAGGCTGGCTCAAGGCCGGCGGGGGCAGACGAAGGCGAGCCGGCGCGGTTAATCTCTCAGGGTCCTGCGGTTGATGTCGGTGAGACGGGAGTACCAGAGAGGGGTGTGGGGGGTGAAAACACAACATTGCAGCCCCCCCCACCCCCTGTACCCCCCCCCCGCCTTTTCCATTGCAGCATCTCTGGGGTGTCAGAGCCGGGCGTCGTGGCTTCGTGCTCCCGGCAGACACCGGAGCGTGGCAGGTTGGCGAGAAAACAAACGCTTTGATGTGTCGGCTGGCAACGGCAGCGATGTGGGGGGGGTGGGAAAAAGGGGGGCGAGGGGGAGCGAAGATTCTGCCTGCAACCCCCCTGCTTTGTGTACAGGCAGCACCAAGCCCCCCCCCCCCCCCCAACCCCATGATGGGGATGCAGAGGAGGTGCCCACTGCCACGGCCAGGACGGGGGCACACAGTGGGTCACCCCAAGTCTCAGCAGCCTCTGAGCCCCCCACAGTATCTTGTCCCCGATGGGGGAATTCGCTTTGGGATGAAAGGGGGGGGGTGGTTTTCCCCTTTTCCCAAACTTTCCCCCCCGCCCCCAAGCTGGGACGATCGAGATGAATTGTTCCCCTCCATCAAAAGCTTCAAATTTTTTGGAAAAAATTTAAATAAATCGACCTAATTCAGCTCCTGCAGCAGGAGGGGGGGACTCCAGGGTTGGAGAGGGGGTCTGTCCCCAGTGCAGGGAGAAAGGGGGGGGGACACAAAACCTCTGTGGGAGTGATCCTGCTCGGGGACAGGTGCCAACCCCACTCTATTGTTTCCAGCTCCGGACCGTGGAAAAAAAATGACATCCCCCCCCCCTCCTCTGGGGGACTGGCTGGTCCCTTGGGGGCCTGGGGTGGGGGACAGAGCCCCCAGGGGAATGGTCAGTCCCTACAAAACTATAAAAGACCCCCCATAAATTTTGGGGACTGGCCGGTCCCCTGGGGGTCTGGGAGGGGGACAAGCCCCCCCCACAGACCTCGAGGGGAACGGCCAGTCCTTATAAAACTATAAAAGACCCCCCGTAAATTATAGGGAACCCCCCTTTTTGGGGACTGGTCGGTCCCCTGGGGGTCTGGGGGTGGGAAAAGCCCCCCCCCAGACCCCCAGGGGAACGTCCAGTCCCTATAAAAGACCCTCCCTAAATTATAGGGATCCCCCAAATCACAAGGACCCCCCCAATTCTATAGGGAGCAGCCCCGGTTCTGCATTCCCGGTGCTCCAGTGATGGGTTTCACGGGTACCGGTTCCCGTTTTTCCGCGTCTCCCCCCGCCCCCATCCCCCCCCCCCACTCCCCGGTTGTCGGTACCTCCTTGCAGACGTGCAGCCGCTCCCCGCTTCGTCCCGGTGAAACGGAGGAGACGAGGTAAAAAGCCAAGAGCACCCACCGGGCGCCGGTACCGGTACCGGCCATGGCGCAAACGGCAACGGCAACGGCGGCTCGGCCCCGTGCGGGCACCGGCCCCGCGGCCCCGCCCCCCGGCAACGGCCCGGCCCCGCGCGTGCACCTGCCGCCACCTGCCCCCGCCCCCTCCCGGTACCGGGAGCAGCACCGGGCATCGCCCCCCGCGGGAGCGTTATCCCACCGCCCACTCGCGAACCTCCACTAACGGTCCCGCCGGTAACGGTCCCGCCGGTAACGGTCCGTCCTCCCGGTGTCCGCCCGAGCGGTGGCGGAGGCGGGGGGTGACACCGGGATGCGGCGAGGGGGCAGCGCTCCGCGCCACGGACACGAGTGGGAGCGTGTCCGGCCCCGCCGCCGCCGAGCCCCGCGGAGCTGGGTCGGTGCACCGGGAGGGGGACACGTGTGTCCTGGGAGTGGGGGACACCGGGGACACGTCTCTGCGCCCAGGGATGGGGGACACGGCTGGGGAGGGACACCCGCCTGTTCCCATAGAGACACAGCGGTGGCGGACGGGGTTGGGGGGGGGGGGGATGTGGCTGCGCCCTGCGGTGTCACCTCAGCAGGGGGACACCCCACAGGGCTGAGCTGGTGGTCCCTGGCCTGGAGTGGCCCCACAGTGTGGCCACCAACGGCGGTTTCTCCTGAGTGCCACCACTGTGGCTGTCCCCTTGTCACCACCACGTCCATCCCCTTATCACCAGTCCCCTTGTCACCACCGGCTGTCAACGAAGCACCAAGGGGGCAGCCCGGGTGTCACCCATGTCCTCCTGGCCAGGCCCGGGCTCCCCATGCAGTGCTCGCACATGGCTCACATGGCCCTGTGTGACACCGGCAGGGCCACACATCCCCCAAAGCCACCCCACGCAAGGCTCACACGTGTCGCACGGAGTTTGCATGCTGTCGTGCAAAGCTCTTGTGTGACACATGGCATCGTGCAAAGCTCGCACAGGCTGCACGGAGTTCGCACACCATGGTGCAAAGCTCTCATGCACCACAGGGCTCACGTGGCCTCGTGCAAACCTCATGGCACATGGAGTTTGCACGCCATCGTGCAAAGCTCTTGTGCAAAACATGGCTCATGCTGCCTCATGCAAAGCTTGCACATGTCCCATGGTGTTTGCACACCATTGTGCAAAGCTCTTGCATACCACAGGGCTGACATGGCCTCATGTGAAGCTCCCACAAGTCCCAGGGAGTTTACACACCGCAGGGCTCGCATGGCCTTGTGCAAAGCTCACGTGTCCCATAGCATTTGCACACCATCGTGCAAAGCTCTTGCATGCCGCAGGGCTTGCGTAGCCTCATGCAAAGCTCAGTTCACATCACAGGGAGCTTGCACAGCCTCGTGCAAACCTCTTGTGCCCTGCGCGGCCCACACAGCCTTGTGCAAGGCTCGCATGTGTCCCACATCATTTGCACGCCATCGTGCAAAGCTCTTGCACGCCATGGGGCTTGTGTAGCCTCGTGCAAAGCTCAGCTCGCATCACACGAAGTTTGCACAGCCTCGTGCAAACCTCGTGCACTGCACAGCTCACACAGCCTTGTGCAAAGCTCACGTGTCCCACAGCGTCTGCACACCATCGTGCAAAGCTCTTGGACGCCGCAGGGCTGACCTGGCCTCCTGCAAAGCTCACACGTGCCTCACAGAGCTTGCACGCCCTCGTGCAAAGCTCACATGTCACACAGAGCTTGCACACCATCGTGCAAAGCTCTTGCACGCCACAGGGCTGACGCGGCCTCCTGCAAAGCTCATGTGCCTCACGGAGTTTGCACACCGTTGTGCAAAGCTCACACATCACACAGAGCTTGCACACCATCGTGCAAAGCTCTTGCACGCCACAGGGCTGACCTGGGCTCCTGCAAAGCTCACGTGTCTCATGGAGTTTGCACACCGTTGTGCAAAGCTCACACATCACACAGAGCTTGCACTCCATCATGCAAAGCTCTTGCACGCCACAGGGCTGACCTGGCCTCCTGCAAAGCTCACGTGCCTCACAGAGCTTGCACACCCTCGTGCAAAGCTCACACATCACACAGAGCTTGTGCAAAGCTCTTGCACGCCACAGGGCTGACCTGGCATCCTGCAAAGCTCATGTGCCTCACAGAGCTTGCACACCGTCGTGCAAAGCTCACACATCACACAGAGCTTGCACTCCACCGTGCAAAGCTCTTGCACGCCACAGGGCTGACCTGGGCTCCTGCAAAGCTCACGTGTCTCATGGAGTTTGCACACCGTTGTGCAAAGCTCACACATCACACAGAGCTTGCACACCATCGTGCAAAGCTCTTGCACGCCACAGGGCTGACGTAGCCTCGTGCAAAGCTCACACGTGTCTCATGGAGGTTGCACGCTGTCGTGCAAAGCCCACACGTGTCGCACGGCTCACGGGTGCGTCCGGGAGCTGGTGGGGCACCGTGCACAGCTCTTGCACACCTTGGGGGAGCTCCCATGTTTTCACGACACCGGCCTGGTGGGCTGCGGTGCCCGGGAGCTCGGCACCGGGCCGAACCGGCCCGGTGCCGAGCTCCCGGGCACCACAGCCCACCGAGGGAAGGTGGAAGGGGTGGTGGCTCGGTGGCGGGTCAGAATCGCAGCAGCTCACGGGCCGAGGCCTCGCCTATCTGATCGACTCATCCCGCCCGCCACCGGTCGCCGCACACCGTCCCCCCCCCTCCCCTGGGGTGGGGGGGTTTCGCGACACCGTTTTCTTGTCATTTCGGCCCGGCCGGGGCCGATCAAATAAGATCAATGTGTAGGGAAAATGAAAAGGAGGGGGGGGCGGCCTCACTCACGCACACACACACACACACACACACACACGCTCACACGCAAAACCAGCAGCAGCACCTCACACCGCGGCCGCCCCCCGCCCGCCTCTTCCCGTCCTGCTCCGCGCCGCGCTTTTATAGGGAGGCCGCGCGGGGTATTATGGGAAGGGGAGGGGAAGCCACGCCCCCTCGCGGGGCGCCCCCTGGAGGGCGGGAGGAGCCACGTGCACCCGGGGGAAAAAGGGAAGAAAAAGGGAAAAGAGAAAAGGGAAGGAAAAAATGAAAAAGGGATGGACAAGGGAAAAGGGAAGGACAAGGCAAAAGGGAAAAAAAAGGAAAACGGAGGAGAAGAAAAGGGGGAGGAAAGGGGGGGAGAAGGGGGGAAAGGGGGGGAAAGAAAAAAAGGAAAAAGGAAAAAAAATAAATACATTACAATGGATACAAAATAATAAAAAAAATAAAAACACCCCCTCCCACATATATATATAAAAATAAAACCCCCACATGTATGTGGGAGAAGGGGGGGAAAGGGGGGGAAAAGGGGAAGGGGGGGGAAAAGGAAAGGGGGAGGGAAATAAATAGAATTCATTACAATGAATACAAAATAATTTAAAAAATAAAAAAATAAAAACACCCCCTACCACATATATATATAAAAATAAAACCCCACATGTATGTGTGGGGCATGTGCTCCCCTCCCTCATGCCCCACCCCCCCCAAGATCCTTTGTGCAAGGCACATCCTCTGGAGCAGGAATCTGATTTTAATCCCAATTTAATCCCGACGAATACAGATTCAACGATCCATTCACGGGGCACAAGGAGTCCCTCGCCCCACGGGACACCCCCCAACGCCAGGGGAGCCAGCCCCAAGCAACCCCTCACTCCCCCGGACCCCCCAACTCCCCCCCCCCCCCGCCCCGGCAGGGAGCCAGTGCTGCCCACAGGGGAGCCCTCGCTTTTATTCACGATTCACAGGCCCGCGTTTACAAACGGGGAGCTCAGAAACCCCGCGACACCGGGGGTGCCAAGCGCCCGTCGCGTGTTCCCAGGGGAGCAGGGAAATCCCACCAGGCAGGAGAAGCCCCTCCCAGCTTCCCGTGAGCATCGGGGCGGGGGGGTGTGGTCCCACACGGACACAGTGTTCAGCGTCGGGAGAAGGCGCCGACAGGGCACGGCCGGATCTTTCCTCTCACCGAGGGGCTGGCACGCCGAGCCCCTCACCTGCTGTCCCTTCAGGAGTTCCCAGGGACACCCAGGGGTCCCCACCAGGTGGGACGAGGCAGGTCTAAGCGGGGTGCCGGGCCACGGCAGCTCCCCGCAGGCAGGGTCCAGGCTGGTGACGGGGTGGTTGGGACCGGGACCAGGCTCTCCGGTCGTCGTCTGCGCTCCCGGCTGGTCCCTGCTGGGTCACTTCACCACCAGGACGTAGAAAGCCATGAGGACGCAGGACACGGCCACGGCCACGTGCAGCCGGGTCCCGATGACGGCGGCTGTGGGGACAGGGCGGGGTGAGCCAGGGTGGGCACAGAGACGTCCCCCAGTGTCGCCATCGCGGCCCCGCCGATCCCCCAGCTCACCCTTGTAGAAGACGCCCCAGACGCCGCGTTTCTCGGAGAGCAGCCAGGCTTTGAGACGCGGCACCTTGCGCAGGTAGGCGCAGGTGCACACCAGGAGCAGCCCGAACACCAGCAGCCCGTCCAGGGAGTACACTGCCGGGGGGGGGAGTCGGTCCAGAGGTGCCAGGGACACCCCAGCCTCCTTCCTTCAGCTCCCCCGCAAAGGACACCGGCTTCCAAGGGGCACCCCAGCCTCTCAGGTCACCCAGCAGCCAGGCCTCTGAGCCCCCCCACCCCCAAAGGACCCACATTCCCATCTCCCCAGCCCCAAAGGGACCCACCCCTCCATCCTCCACAACCCCGAAGGCACCCACATCTCCTCTCTCCAAAATGCACCCGCACCTCTCATCTTCCCCCCCACCAAGCACCCTGACCTCCCATCTCCCCCAGCCCCCGCCAAGGGGACCCAGGCCTCCCAGCTACCCCCACTCCCCTCAGGCCTCCCAGTGCCCCCCTCCAGGCCTTCCAGCCCCCCCCCCCAGGCCTTCAGCCCCCCATCCAGGCCTTCCAGACCCCCCCCAGGCCTTCCAGCTCCCCCCAGGCCTTCCAGCCCCCCCCCCAGGCCTTACAGCGCCCCCCCCCGGCCTTCCAGCTCCTCCCCAGGCCTTCCAGACGCCTCCCCAGGCCTTCCAGATGCCTCCCCAGGCGTTCCAGACCCCCACCTCAGGCCTTCCAGCCCCCCCCCCCAGGCCTTCCAGCTCCCCCCCTCCCCTCAAGCCTCCCAATCCCCCCCCTCCCCTCAGGCTTTCCAGCTCCCCTCCTCCACCCACGCCTCCCAGCCCCCCCCCCGCCCAGACCTTCCAGCTCCCCCCCTTCCCTCAGGTTCCCAGTCCCCCCCGCTCAGGCCTCCCAGTCCCCTCCCAGGCCTCCCAGCTCCCCCCCCCCTCCCCTCAGGCCTCCCAGTCGTTCCCCCCCTCAGGCCTCCCAGCCCCCTCCCGTCAGGCCTCCCAGCTCCCCGCCGAGACCTCCCAGCTCCCCCCGCCGCGGTGCCTGGCTGCTGGCTGTCCCCCTCCCGAGCCCCGGGCAGCGCTGCCGCCCCTCACCGTTGGTCATGGCGGCGGCGGGGGCTCCCCCCGCTCCTCCCGGCCCCGCCGCCGCTGCGCACGCGCACAGCCCCCCCTCTCCCCCCCCCCCCGCGCGGCCAACGCGACAGCGGAACCCCCAGGCACGATTAGTCAAGTGCCGACGGCGCCAGGCGGGGAACTCGAGCCGGCCTGGCGGGAGCAGGCGGCCTCAATCGAGCGCCTATTGGAGAAAGGGTAGAGGGGTGCCAGCACCAGTACGGACCAGTACTCGCCCCGCCAGCCCCAGTGCACCCCGGCAACCGGGCGCCCACCCCGTGCACCCAGTCCCCATCCCGGTAACCCCTCGTTGTGTTCAGTCCTCATCTTGGCCCCCCAGTGACCCCCAGGTTCCCCAGTGACTCCCAGTCACCATCCCAGTTCTCCCAGTAGCCACCAGTCCCCAGAGTAACCCAGGGTAAACTGCAGTGCTCCAAGTACCCCAGTCCCTCCAGTAATCCCTAAGCCCCCAGTAACTCCGTGGACCACCCAGTGCCCATCCTAGTTGTCCCAGTAACCCCCAACCCCACCCAATATCCCAGTGAGACCAGTCCCCCCAGCACAGCTGGTTCCCCCGGTGACACCAGTGCTACCAGCAGACCCCAGTGGCCCCAGTGACACCAGTGCTACCAGCAGACCCCAGTGGCCCCAGTGACACCAGTGCTACCAGCAGACCCCAGTGCCCCCAGTGACACCATCAGATCAAGTGCCCCCAATGAAACCAGTGACCCCAGCCCAGCAGATCCAGTGACACCAGTGCCCCCAGTGGACCCCGGTGCCTTCAGTGACCCCAGTTCCCCCAAAAGATCCCGGTGCTCCCAGAAGACCACAGTGTCCCCAGTGGAACCAGTGCTCCCAACAGACCCCAGTGCGTCCAGCAACACTGGTGCCCCCAGCAGACCCCAGTGTCCCCAGTGCCCCCAGCAGCGGCAGCGGGCACGGTGCCACCTGCCCTGCGCAGGACACGTGTCACCGTCCCCTTGGCCTTGTCAGGGCTAATCCTGGGGCTTAATGGCTTTTGCTGATAGGAGCGGGGCCACCGTCACTGTCACCGTCACCGTCACAGCACTCGGGACGAGCAGTCGGGCACGGTGGAGCTGGCCCCCGGCCCCTGTCCCCGCGTCCCTGACCCCCCTGGGCGCGGGGACAAGGCCCGCTGGCGTCGGGGACATGGGGCTGTTGCAGAGCAAGAAGGTGAGTGGTGGCAGCCGGGTGGGATGACTGGGGGATGGGGACACCCCCTGGCCCTGGGCTGGGCCCCCCCATCTCCCGTGGTGGCAGTGGGAGGGGACGACAGGGGCCACCATGAAACGTGGCCCCAGGACAGATGTCTGTCTGTCCCCACGCCGCCCCTCGCCGTCCTTAGGTTCCAGAGTTAACGTGGAGAATATCCGTTCTCCTTCCCCTCCTTCGCACCAGTGGGGAGGGACACCGAGGGGGTGACTTGGTCTCTACAGGTGACACCCATGGAGGGAGAGAGGATGTCCAGCCCCACTGGGGCTGTTCCCCCTCCTGTGTTGGGGGGGAAGGGGGTGACAAGCAGGGACGTGGTGGTGTTCCCCACTGTGTCCCCAGCCCAGGGACGACCTGGAGCCAGGGACCTACTGAGTGTCCTTCTCTGACCCTTTGCCTTTGCCAGGGTGACGACAAAGCCCCGAGGAGCAGCGCGGTGCCGGGTGGGTGCTGCTGAAGGTGGGGCGGGGGGTGATGGGGACCCCAGGGACAGTGGGGAACCTGGCGTGGGGTGGGGACCTGGAGGTAATGGGGACCCCGAAGGATGATGGACACACCGGGGGTGGTGGAGACCCCAAGGGACAGTGAGGACCCCAGGGACAACAGGGTCCTGATGGCTGATGGGCACCCGGTGCGTGGTGGGGACACCAGGGGTGATGAGGACCCCAAGGGGTGATGGGGATCCCAAAGGATGATGGGAAGATATGAGGACCATAGTGTGGCCTGGGGTTGGGGACACTTGGACACAGGGATCCTGGAGGGTGCCAGCTGTAGGGGCACAGCGTGTGGGGACCCCAGGCTATGACACCCCAAGACCCCCAGGGCTGGGGGACACAGGGGCTGGGGTCCAGGATCTCACCCTGCGCTGGCACGTGGCATCACCCCAACCCCTGGTGACCCTGTCCCAGGTTGTCCCATCTCCCGTGGTGACCCCATCCCCAGTGATCCTCTCCCATGGGTGGCCACAGCTGTTGAGGTGACACCATGCCACCGTGACCATAATTCCTGGTGACCCTATCCCGTGGTGACCCCATCCTCTGGTGACCCATGCCCCTGGTGACCCCTCTTACTCCTCCAGAAGATGACAGGAGCGACGTCCTCTCCTCGGATGTGGCCACTGATGTCCACGAGGGCCTCATCCAGCCCAGGAAGGTGCCAAACCCGATGCAGGAGTCCCGGAGCTACCGGGAGTTGCACCGGGAGCTGCTCTTCAGCCACAGCAGGTGAGTGTGGGTAGGACCCGGAGTGTGGGGACGGGAGGATCCCCAGGTGGGTGGCCGGGTGGGGTGGCCCCACTGAAGTCTCTCTGTCTGTCCCCACAGGGGAATCCTGCCCCGGCACAGGGCTGAGCTCCCACGGGTGCTGGAGAGCCGGCGGCTGAGGCAGTTGAGGGAGGAGCTGCAGGGACCCCCATCTGACCTGGAGCAGCAGCTGAGGAAACGCCACCAGAGGCTTGAGGAGGTCTGTGCCTTCCCTTTGGCCCAGCCACCCAGCCCTACAGCCAGCCTAGATCTCCTGCCTTCACCTCAACATCCATCCATGTGCCCACCCACCCATCCCTCCATCCCTCCATCCCTCCATTCCTCCATCCATCCCTCCATCCCTCCATCATCCATCCCTCCATCCATCCATCCATCCGTCCGTCCATCCATCCATCCATCCCTCCCTCCCTCCCTCCCTCCATTCATCCCTCCCTCCCTCCCTTCCTCCCTCCACCCACCCCTCCATCCCTCCATCCCTCCATCCATCTCCATCTGTCCACCAATCCGTCCACATCCATCCATCCCTCCCTCCGTCCCTTCACACTGGTGCGCGCATCCATCCATTCACGCATCCATCTGTCCATCCACTCACCTCCCCTTCAGCTCCCATACATCCCTAATTGCCTCACGAATTTGGGGGTTGACCGAGAGAATCCACATCACGGGGACAGCTGGAGGAGGAAACCAGGTTGTGGGGACAGTTGGATGATGGCTTGACTGTTGGGACAGCCCGGCGAGCCTGGACTTGGGGAGAGCGTGATGGAAGGATGGGTTGGGAATGTTCAAGGCTGGCCAGGTCATGGGGATGGATGATGCAGCTTGGGTTGATGGGACACCCAGGTCAGGAGATTCTCAGTCAGAGGGACAGCTGAGGGGGCCCAGATGGGGACCAGCAATGCCCCCTTGTGTCCCCCCTGCCACAGCACGAGCGGGAGGTGACGGCGGGGCCGAATCTGGAACCTCGCCCCGAGTTCCTGCTGGTGCGGGACAGCCTGAGGAAGATGAAGCTGGCGGAGCCGGGCGCCCGGCAGACGTGAGTGGCAGGAGCCGGCCCAGGAGAGCTGGGAGGGGTCTGCTCCCCTGGGACCCCCTCGGGCCCAACACATCCCCGGAGAGCTGGCGGTGTTGGGGGGATGGCAGCGGGTGCTGCTGCCTTGGTGTCCCCGCAGCGGTGACAACCAACGCGCCGGCGGCTGGGATGAGCTGACGCGGACAGGCAATGGCGTCACCATGACCCGCACCCGCTCTAAGAAACAAAAACCACCGTAAAATAAAGGGCTTTTATCTCGTTTTGTCAACGTAAATGTGACTGGGACAGCAGTGGAGTGGCACCAGCCGGGGGTGGCCGCGTGGTGGGCGGCTGCAGCGGGAGGGTGTCTGGACTTGCTTGGAGTGATTCGTTTCGATCCCAGAGGTGAAATTAAGACACAAACGAAAGCAGATGTTACAACACAACCTTTTCTTGACTAGCAACCACTGGAGAGCGATAGGGAAGAAAGATAAATAAGAAAGCGAAGCAGTAAAACGTTTAAAATATCAAGAAGCAGAGCTACCAGCAATGCCTTGCAGGTCCACCTGTTGCAATTTGATGGGGAAGATCTACAAGGCGGAACTGTTCATGGTGGTGTTACACGGTGTTAGTCCTTCTGCATTTCAGTTTGTTCCACCCCTGGTCTGTGGCTTTCCAAGAACTGCTTTGCCTACCCTCCTCCTATTCAGCTCCTGAATGTTTGGTTACTCTGGTGGTCGTATGATCGGGAGCGATCTTCATCCCCTGCGGTGTCGCCTCTGTTGGTGGAGCTTGCATGGTTGACTGGAAGGCCCATCTTTGCAGCATGACTTGGAAACTTTCACACCCTTCAGCTTTTGCAGACTGGCAAATGTAGCATCGCTTGCACTCGGGAAAGGGTGAGCGTAGCAGCCGGACCCCGTGGTTGCTGTTTAGACCTGACCGGTGGTTGAACTGAACCCCGTGGTCGAGCTTCAAACAGTAGCCTTGAGGTTTCTTCACGAGGAGTTTCAGCAAGGCTGAGACAAACATTTAACACAGTCCCTTGCAGAGGGTTGGTGGCCAGTGGCTTTGGCTGGCCGCGGTTGCACCAGCCCAGATGCAGGTTAGTGTCTGCCCAAGGCCATCAGCCATCACTTGGCAGCATGGAGCCTTCCTCCACCCCACCGGTCTTCCTCTTCCATCCCAGCCCAGGATGAAGCCCACTTGGATTCATCTCACACCGCCCTGGAACCACCGTTCCCACGGCCTGGCATGACCCTGACACACACGTACCACGCCACACCGTGCAGTCCCTTGCCACGCCATGGTGCTCGATGCCACTCCAAATCGCGTGGAGCCAGGCCGGGCCAGGCTGCGCCGCGTTGTGCCATGCTGTGCCGTGGTGTTCTACGTCTTACTGTGCTCTGCCATGCTGTGCCATATCACATAGAATCCCGGAGTGTTGGGGGTTGGAAGAGAGAGACCACCCAGTGCCACCCCCTGCCAGAGCAGGGTCACCCAGGGCAGCCCCACAGGAACGCGTCCAGGCGGGTTGGAAAGTCTCCAGAGCAGGAGACTCCACACCCTCTCTGGGCAGCCTGGGCCAGGGCTCCGGCACCCGCACAGCCAAGAAGCTTCTCCTCAGGTTGAGGTGGAACTTCCCATGTTCTAACTTAAACCCGTTACTCCTTGTCCTATTGCTGGGCACCACTGAGCAGAGATTGTCCCCTTCCCCTTGACCCCCACCCCTCAGGTATTTCTGTTCGTTAACAAGGTCCCCTCTCAGCCGTCTCCTCTCCAGGCTGAACAGCCCCAGGTCTCTCATTCTCTCTTCCCAGCAGAGATGTTCAGTCCCTTGATCCCCCTCGTCGCTCTCCCTTGGACTCTGCCCAGTAGGTCCCAGTCTCTCTGGAGCTGGGGAGCCCCAAACTGGACCCAGGGTTCCAGGGGTGGTCTCCCCAGGGCAGAGCAGAGGGGCAGCAGAACCTCCCCAGCCCTGCTGGACACACTTTTCTTGATGCCCCCCAGGACCCCACTGGCCTCTTGGCCACCAGGGCCCGTTGCTGTCCCAGGGACAACTCACTGCCCACAAAACTTAGGGCATGGCGTGACATGATGTGTCTCGCCACTCCGCACGATGCCATGCCACGCCACGCCATACCATAGGGACATAAAATCATGGATTATACCCCGCTGTGCCATATGTCACACCACACCGTGGCACGCAACGCCGTACCTTACCATCTGGTACCATGCCGTGCCACGCCACATCGCCCTGTGCCACCCAGCGCTGTGCCGGGCAGGCCATCGCCATCGCCGTTGCCGTCACCGTGGCCGTGGCGGGGCAGCGCAGGCACAGGCGCTGCCGCCCTGGCCCGGGAAGGTGTTGCTCACCCGCTCCTCCCTCTGCCTCGAGTCAAAACACGTCCCGGTGTCCCGGCGCGGCAGAGCCGGCAGCGGCGGCAGCGCCCAGGTAAGGCACCGCCGCGGATCCCCCCAACACTGAACAACCCCCCCACCCGAACCCCCTCCTCGCCTCAGTTTCCCCAAGAAGCTCCACATCCCGCGGGGGGAAACTGAGGCACGGTGGGGGCCAAAGCAGCGCAAAACTGGGGGTGAGCAACACCCCCCCCCGCACTGCTCCCCCCCACCCTAGAGCAGAGGGGGGTGTCGGGGCTCTGGGCAAAGGGGGGACCCCCCTTTCCCTCTGTCCCCCAGCCCAGGAGCCACCTCCAGCACAGACGGAAAAGAAATCAAAACTGGGAGAGGCGCCCAGTGAAACTGCCCCCCCTCCCCGCTGTGTGTTCCCCCCCCCCCGGCTTTGCCGCACCCCGACCACCTTTGCCCCCGGGACGGGTCCCATCCAGCCAAGCCCAGCTGGCGCGCACGTGTTTGCGCACCTTTGTTTATCGTAGGACCTACAAGAAGGCAGGAAAAGCAAACACGGCCTCGCCTTCCCCCCCTCCAACCTCACCGCCATCGCCCCAGCCCGCAGCCGGGAAGGAGCCGGGGTGGGGGGGGGGGGGGCGATGATGAAGGTTTGGGGGGGCGTGGGGGGTGCTGCACCCATGGGTGCTGCTCGAGGACAAGGCGTCTCCCCGCTGTTGCCCGTAGGGTCCCGGTCTGGCGCGGGGGAGATGAGCGACAGTGGGATCATGCTGCATTCGGGTGAGTGTTGGGGGGGGTGTATTTTTTTGGGAGGGGGGAAAGGTGTTGGGAGCCACCATGTGTGCTCTTACAGATGTGCCCCCCCTGCCCCAGCTGAGAATGGGGCGTTTGGGTGCTCGGGGACACACAAAAACTCCTTTCTTAAGGAGGAAATTGGAGGATTCCCTGGTTTTCGGAGGTGGGGGAGAGCACCCAAGCGTGGCGGGGAAGGGGGGGGCCCTGGGCTGGCTTTGACTCAGCCGGGTTTCGCTCGGGGATGGCTGAGTCAGGGCGAAACCTTCCCTGTGTCCGTCCCATCCCGTCCCCCCCCCACCATGCTGGGAAATCACGGGAGCTGGGGCACCCATGGGTGCTGCCGGGGCGGGGGGGCTGGGAAGAATAATGGGGTGTCAGGGCTGCTTTTTCTGCTTTTGGGGTCGGGGAGGGAAACTGAGGCAGGGGAGGAGGGGTGCGGAGCGGGGGGCTGTGGGTACATCTCAGCAGCCGTCCGTCCATCCGTCCGTCCGTCCGTCCGCGGGTCTGCAGCCCCCCCGCAGAGCCTGGAGGCCCGCCTGGAGGGCTGCGTGCAGGAGCTGCGGCGGCTCTGCCTGCGCGAGGCGGTGAGTGGGGCCGGGGGGGGACACCCTGCCCCCCAACCCTCAACCCCCCCGCCATCATCTCAGCCCCTCCTTGTGCCATCCCCAGGAGCTGACGGGGACCCTGCCCCGCGAGTACCCCCTGAAAGCCGGCGAGAAACCCCCCAAGGTCCGGCGCAGGATTGGTGCCGCCTTCAAGCTGGATGAGACCCTCGTCCTGCGCGGGGCGGTGAGGGGGTCCCCGGGGTGTGACTGGGGTGGTGGTGGTGGTGGGGGGAGGAATCCTTGGGACCCTCCTCTTCATCCCACCCCTTCCCGGTGCTGCCCAGGCACTACCCAGAGATGTCACCATCAGGCTGTGGTTGGGGGGCAATGGGTTGTGTTGGGGGGCAACGGGTTATGTTGGGGGGCAATGAGTGGTGTTCGGGGGTGATGGATGGTGTTAGTGGTCAACTGGTTGTGTTGGGAGCGGGAATGGGTGGTGTTAGGGGGCGATGGGTGGTGATGGGTTGCATTGGGGGGTGATGGGCTGTGTTGGTGGTCAACTGGTGGTGTTGGTGAGCAATGAGTGGTCTTGGGGGGTAATGGGTGGTGTTGGAAGGCAACGCGTTGTGTTTGGGAGCGATGGGTGATGTTGGGAGGTGATGGGTTGTGTTGGCGGGCAATGGGTGGCACTGGGTGATGATGGGTGGTGGTGGTTGCTGGGTCTTTTGGGGAGTGATGGGTGGCATTGGGGGGGCTATGGGTGGTGTTGGTGGGCAACGAGTGACTCTGGTGGGTGACAGGTGGCATTGGGAGGTGATGGGTGGCGTTGGCGGTCAGTGGGTTGTGTTGGTGGGCAATGGGTGGCGTCGGGGGGGTGCCGAGCTTGTGTCCCCGTGTCCCCAGGATCCACTGAGTGCCCTGGAGCGGGACCTGGCGCTGCAGCTGCAGATCGCCAAGGCTGCCCGCCGGCTCTGCAGAGAGGAGAACATCAGCAAGCGGCTCCGCAAGCGCCGGCAGACGGCCGCGCTGCTCGAGGAGCAGAAGCTGAAGGACCTGGAGAACATCCTCAACCAGCGACGGCTCCTGGCCGGGCCACGGCCTCTTTCTGCCGGTGGTGGGACTGCTGCTACCGAGGGTGAGCCCACCACCACGTGCCCGGTTGCACCCCAGGGACACCCTTTGATGGATGTTTGGGTGTCCCTGATGAATGCACCCACCTGGGTGCACCCCTAAATGCTGTCCCTGGTGCCTGCCTCTCAATCTCCCATCCCTGGTGAATGCACCCCTGTGGGTGCACCCCAATATCCCATCCCTCCGACACTCTCTCCCCGTGAATGCACCCCAAGGAAAAACACCCCGATACACTCTCCCCGATGGACGCATCCTGGTGAACACCTCCCAGTCCGTCGGCCCTGGTGGTTGCCCCCCATGAACACGCCCCGACCTGCCATCCCCAGTGGTGTCACCCCTAAGAATGCACCCCAAAAACCCCACCCTCAGTGCGTGCACCCTCATGTGCCATCCTTGCAGCACGGCCCCCCACGAATGCACCCCAATACCTCACCCCTGCAGGTTGCACCCCACGACTTCCCCGTCCCATCTGCACGCCCCAATGGATGGCAGGATTTGTCCCCACTGCCGTACCCCCATCCTGGTGGCAGCCCTCCCAGTGTGTCCCCCCTCATGCCTCAGATCCATCCCCTCGCACAAAGACTGAGGACGTGGTGACTCCTTCCCTTCTGGTGCCCCCCAAAAGCTCCCCGGCACCCCTCCTCCTGCCCAGCCTGGGCAGGCTGGGAGCTGCCCGCAGCTCCGGCAATGCAGCTTGGCAAAGCCGGCCCGGCCGGTACCGCCACCGTCCCGGAGCGTGTCAGGACAGGCGGCGTGGGAGAGGGGGAGCGGAGGCCTCCGGGGACGCGTTGGGTGGCGGCGGGTGCCGTGGGAGCGTTTTGGCACCCGCCGGCGGCCCCGGTTCTCACCCGTCGCCGTCCCCGCAGAGCTCAGCACCTCCGACGAGAGCTCGCTGTCGGACGCCGTCGGGCTGGAGGAGGGTAGGGCGGCTGCGGGGATCAAGGGGGGGACAGTGCGTCCCCTCCATCCCACCCCCCTCAAGTGTCCTCTCCATTCCAACCCCCAGCGTCTCCCTCATCCCACCCCTCAAGTGCCCCCTCTATCCCATCCCCCATATGTCCCCTCCACCCCACCCCTCCAAATGCCCCCTTCACCCCCCTCTACCTGTTCCCCCCATCCCAACCCTCCACCTCTCCTACAGAGAGAATTCGGCTGTTGGGACCCATCACCCCGCGGGTGTCCCCGTCCCCTGTGGACCCCACCGAGGAGGAGGGGTCTCCGCCACCCCCTGCCAGCTCCTGGCAGGAGACCAGCCTTGACGGACCCTACGAAAAGGCCAAAAAACCCGGCATCAACCCCGGGGATGGGCAAACCCGGGGCTCCCGGTGCTACCCAGGGTCCCTGCTGGCAGCCCCCTCGGTGCCCAGCAGCCCCGACCCCACAGCCTCGCCGGTGTCCAGGGTGGGGGACGTCCCCCCGTACCGCTTCGTTCCTGTCAGGACCCTGGTGCTGTGCCGGCAGGCAGGCTCCAGCGCTCCCAGCACCCCGGAGCCATCGGGACGGCGGGGACAGTCCCAGTCGCTGAGGTATGTCCCCCTGGAAGGGGTGGGTGGGGGGCAAGGGGTTCTGTAAGGGGGGGTGGAGATGGTGCCATGGGGAGGAGGGTGGGTGAAGATAACCCCCTGGGGAGGAGGATTGTCATAACCCCATGGGGAGGTTGGAGCTTAACCCATGGGGAGGAAGTTGGAGATAACTCCGCAAGGAGGATGGAGACATCCTCGAGGGGGAGATGAAGATAGTCCCACAGGGAGGAAGATGGAGCTAGCCCTGTGGAGAGGATGGAGCTAACCGCATGGGGAGAAAGTTGGAGACAATTCTATGGGGAGGCTGGAGACAACCTTAGGGGGAGGTTGGAGAGAACCCCGTAGAGAGAAGGTTGGAGACAACTCTATGGGGAGGCTGGACATAAATCCACGGGAAGGAAGCTGGAGCAAACCCCTGGAGATTTCCCCATCTTGCACCCATGGGGTGCTCAGTCCCCTACCTCCCCCTTCCTTTTGGGCGAGGGGCTTGGGGAAGGGTCTGCCCACACCCACAGCCCTCCCGCCCGCAGGGTGGAGGCATGCTGGCAGCACGGCGAGCCCCGGGGCCGAAGCGCCGGACCCCGCCGCCGCCCCACGTACTACACGGTGACGGTGCCCACCTCCTGCATCCCGATGACCCCCGGCCCCGCGCACCGCTCCGGCTCCGACGACAGCATCTCCGACCTCTCCAGCGTCTCCCACGCCACCTCCCCGGGCAGCAGCAGCCCCGATGTTTCCATCCAGCGCCCCCCGCCCCTCGCCGAACCCGGTTATTACCCCCGGGGTCCCCCGCGGTTCCTGCCGCCCACCAGCCCGCCGGTTTTCCTCTACGAGCAGGATCTGGCCCCACTACGTTACCAGCGCCTGGTGCCCTCGCACAGCCGCATCGTGCGCACGCCCTCGCTCAAGGACTACGCGCCGGCGGGGGGCCGGGGGCTCTCCAAGGCGGCCGTGACCGAGGAGCTCAAGTCATGGCACCAACGCGCCCGGCTGCGGGGGGCCCGACCCCACTCCCTCGACCGGCAAGGGGCTTTTCGGGGACCCCGTGGTGGGACCTCCAGGGACGTGCCCATCACCCGTGGAGTCCTGCCGCGGGCTCAGGTAAGGGTGCAGGGTCTGGCTGGTGTAGGGGTGGGAGCAGGGACGTGGGAGGGTGGGGGGCACCGTGGTGCTCAGCCCCATATGGGGACCCCTCCAGGTGCTGCCCTGCAGGTGACTGGGTGACGTGAGTTGTCACCCTGAGGTGGTTTAGGGACAAGCGGCTCTGGTGGAGTCCTGAGGGGATCCATGAAGGAGAATCTGGGTCCCATGAGGGTCCATGGGGCAGGACCAGGATCCCAGGAAGGTCCCTGGGTAGGACCAAGGTCCCCAGGGGAGTCTTGGGGACAGGACCAGGGTCCTGTGGGGCAGGATCAGGACCCTTTGAAGGTTCCTCTGGGCAAGTCCAGAGCCCAGGTCTGGGGTCCCATGAGGGTCTCTGGGGCAGGAGCAGGATCCTAAGGGGGCCCTTGGGGCAGGACCAGGGTCCCAGGGAGAGGCTTGGGGTCCTGAGAGAATTGTGGGAGAAGAACTGGGGTCCCATGAGAGTCCCTTGAGGTGGAGCTGGGGACCCCTAGGGAAGGACCAAGTCCTGACAGGGTCCCTGGGACAGGCTCAGGGTCCCAGAAGGGTCCCTGGGACAGGACTGGGGTCCTGAGGAGGCCCAATGGCCAGGATCAAGGTCTCATGAGGCTTTTGGGCACAGAACCAAGGTCCCTCGAGGTCCTTTGGGGCAGGATGGGGACCCTCTGAAGGTCCCTCTGAGCAGGACCTGTGCCCCCCTGGGCAGGGGGGGGAGGGTTCCCTGCAGACGTTTTTAGGGGTCCTGGGGGGGTCCTGCATGCTTTGAGCACGCTGGGCGAGTCAGGACGTGCAGCCGTGCCCCCGCAAACAACTCATGGCCCCCCGCAACGCCCTGCCCAGGGATGTGCACCCCAGGGTGCTGCCCCAGAGCGGGGCGGGGTGCCGACACCCAGGGGGGCTCCTTTCTCCCACGCAGGCCCCCCCGATCCACGTCCTGCGGCGCTCCCCAGACGGCGTGCCCGTGCAGGTCTACGTGCCTGAGAACGGCGAGATCGTCACACAAGTGTAAGCCTGGACAACTCACCCCCCCAGTCCCGGAGAGAAGGGGGGACACAGCCTGGCTGGCCCAGGGATGGTGTTGGGGACACGGGTGAGAAGCGCAGCCGCCCCACCGGCACCTCTGGGGTGCGTGGGGCTGGGATGGGGTGGCTGGGGCCGGGCCCCCCTGCCCCATGTCCCCTCACCGTCGCCGTGACTCCGATGCTGACGGTGCCACCGTGATCCCCCGGGTCGGGTCCCTAATAAAGGTGGTTGTTGGGCGGCTCCTTGTCCTCGCCAGCCCTTTGAGATGTGTCACCTCTGTCCCTCACCGGGTGTCATGTGTGTCACCGCTTCGGATGTTTGGCATTGCCAGGATCGGGACCTGGTGGTTTTGGGGGTCAGGCTGTGCCTCTGTGGATTTGGGACAGCAATGGGGTCACCCGGGTGCCAAAGTAGGGGGTGCCCAGATCCAGCCGTGCCCCCCACCCCGGTACCCAGAGAGCCCGTGGCCCCGCTGGGATGGGGGTGCTGGGAAAGGGGGTGCAGGGAAGGGGTAGGGAGAAAGGATCGGGGTGCAGGGGTGTAGGGGAGAGGTGCAGGGGTGGGGTGCGGGGGGGTGGACAGGAAGGGGTGCAAGGATGGGGGAGGGGATGGGGTGCAGGAGGAGGGGAAATAAAGGGGTGCAGGGGGTGGGGTGCAAAGGAAGGGGTGCAGGGGGTGGGGAGTCGGGGAGGGGTGCAGCGGTGGGGAAGGGGCAGCACGGGGGGAGCTGCGTTCCAGCCGCCGGTTCCCCCCCTCCGGCAGCCCCGAGCAGCGCGGGGCTCGGCGGCGCCGCTCCGCCCGGCGGGGGCGGGCGGGGGCCGGTGGCTGCGGCGGGAGGTGTCGCCGCGGGGGGGCACCGGGCAGGGACCGAACGGGCTGCGGCGTCACTGCGGGCCTGCGCCGGCCCCGCACCGGGATCCACCGGCACCGGGAGGGGCACCTGGGGCGGTACCGGGCTCTGCCGGCAGCGCCGCACCGGCACCGGCGCAGGGAACGGCACCGAGAGCGACACCGGGCTCCACCGGCACCGGGCTCCAAACCCACCACCGCACCGGGAGCGGCACCGGGAACGGTACCGGGCTCCGCCGGCCCCGAGACCAGCACCGGGCTCCGCCGGCCCCGCAGCCGCGGCCTCAGCCCCGCAGTCCCGGGGCCGCCGTGCCGCACCGGACCCGTTGCCGCAGAGCAGCCACCCCCGGCACGGCCCGTCCCGGGCAGCGCTGAGCGGGGACCCCGGTGCCGGCCCCAGGATGGGGCCCGGTGGCACCGGCGGCGGCTGGCCCCTGGCCGGGACCGTGCTGGTGGCCGTGGCCGCCTCGCTGGGTAAGAGACACGGCGGGGCCGGGGACATCGCGGCGGGGGGACGGGGACGGTGCCACCCTGCGATGGGACCCGGTGCCACCGGTGGTGACCGTGACTTGCGTCCGCACACGACCCCTTCGCAAGGGGATCGCTTGCCCCGACGTGTCCCACTGTCATCCCCCCCCCCCCCCCCCCCCCCAATATTGCACCCTGTTCCCTTTCTCGGGGTGTCCCCGAGAACCGCTCGCCCCTGGGAGCAGCTTGTACGGGGAGAATTTGAGGACTTCCCCCGCATGCGGCCCGTGCCTCAGTTTCCCCACTTGGTTCTGCGCGGCTCCGCTCCCGTTGGGCGGCGGGTGAACCGCGCAGGAGACCCCCCGAAAATGCATTTGGAGCCAGGAGGCGGCTGGAAACCCCGAGGGAAGCAGCCCAGCCCAGCCCCGGTGGCTCCTGGCTGCTGTTTTCCCCCTCCAAGGCCTTGTCCTGTGGCTATTTCTGGGAGTGCAGGTGGCTCCGGCCAGAAATAGAGCACCCGGGGGTGGGGGGGAGGCGGCTGAGGTGGGGGGGGGGGGCGGGGGCTGGGTGTGAGGGAGCGGGATTCACAAGGGTGTGGGGAAGGATGGAGAAGGGTGTGGGGAGATGTGGGGCAGGATGAAATGAGGTCTGGGGTGGGACTTGGGGTAGAGTGGACCAAGATCCGGGGTGGGGGGTGGTGGGGGCCAGGATGGAGCAGACTATGGGGCAGGATGGAGCATGGAGCAGAGAGATGAGAGGCTTAGGGGCAGGATGCGACGGGATTTGGGAGCAACATGGAGTGGGATATGGGGGACAGGGCAGGGAGGATGGAGCAGGGGGTGGGGGTTACATAGGGGCAGGGTATGGGGGGGCATGGGGCAGGGTGGAGTGGGTTATAGGGGTCCATGGGGCAGGGTATGGGGGTATATAGGGGCAGGGTAGGGGGGCAGGACCGCCAGGTGTGTAGGGGTCCATGGGACAGGATGGACTGGGGTGCAGGGGACAGGATAGGGTGGGACATGCAGGGGGGCTGGACTAGATGATCTTTCGAGGTCCCTTCCAACCCCCGACATTCTCTGATTCTATGAGGGGACATGAGGGAGGATGGAGTGGGTTATGGGGGTCCATGGGTTTGGTTTTGGGGGACCTGGGGCAGGATGGAGCAGGGGACAGGGGTCAGGGTGAAGCAGGACAGGAGGAGACATGGCAACCAGGGTGCAGTGGGGCACGGAGGGGCCAGAGGGTGGGTGTTATGGGGTATAGGATGGAGTGCAGTGGACTCTGAGCTGCCCCTTTGAGCCAGAATTTGGGGATTGGAGGCCACGGGCTGATGCTGGTGGCCCTGGGCCAGCGGTGGCCTGAGGCCCCGGTGACAGGTGGCTGTCCTCAGTGGCAGGGGGCGAGGACTGCCTGTGGTACGTGGACAGGAACGGCTCGTGGCACCCCGGCTTCGACTGCGAGTTCTTCACCTTCTGCTGCGGCACGTGCCACCAGCGGTACTGCTGCCGCGACCCCCTGCGCCTGCTCACCGAGCGCCAGCAGCGCCACTGCCTCGCCTTCAGGTGCCGGGGGCTGCACCGCGGCCGGGGGGCTCGGCTGGGGGCTGGGGGCTTCGCTCTGGGGACTGGGGACTGCATGTTGGGCACTGCTGCTGGGTGCTGGTAGTGGACACTGGGCAGTGGGTTCTGGGCGCTGGGCACTGGTGCTGGGCACTGGTACTGGGTGCTGGATGCAGTGTAGTGATACTGGGTTCTGGGTGCAGGGCACTGGGCAGTGGTACTGGGTGCTGAGTACTGGGCACTGATACTAGGTTCTGGGTACTGGGTGCTGGGCACTGGGTACCAGGCAGTGGTACTGGGTGC
Source organism: Trogon surrucura (assembly GCA_020746105.1). Classification (NCBI taxonomy): domain Eukaryota; kingdom Metazoa; phylum Chordata; class Aves; order Trogoniformes; family Trogonidae; genus Trogon; species Trogon surrucura. Next base: position 5,205,844 of record CM036641.1, read on the forward strand.
TGGGTGCTGAGTGCTGGGTACTGGGCACTGGTACTGGGTGCTAGGCACTGGTACTGGGTGCTGCGTGCTGGGCATTGGGCAGTGGTACTGGGTGATGGGAAGCGGGTGCTGGGCACTGGTACTGGGTGCTGAGCCTCAATGCTGGGTGCTGGGTGCTCCCCTTCGGGTACTGGGCACTGGATGCTGGGCGCTGAGTGCTGGCACTGCCTGTTGGGGGTGGGATGCTGGGGACTGAGCCTCGGTGTGGGGGGCTTGGCTTTGGGTACTGGGCACTAGCACTGGGTGCTGGGTGGTGGCACTGGGTGCTGGTCATTGGCACTGGGCACTGAGTGATGACACTGAGTGCTGGTACTGGGAACTGGGTGCTGGTACTGGGTCCTGGGTGGTGACACTGGTCACTGGCACTGGGTACTGGGTAATGGCACTGTCACTGGTCGCTGGTCACTAGCACTGGGTGCTGAGTGGTGGCACTGGGCACTGGTACTGGGCTCTAGGTGGTGGCACTGATTATTGGTTACTGAGCGCTGGTCACCAATCACTGGCACTGGGTGGTGGCACTGGGCACTGGTACTTGGTGCTGGGTGGTGGCACTGGGTAGTGCCACTGGGTGCTGCTCTGGACGTCCCTGTCCCCCTGTGGGGGGACCTGTGGGTGCTCCACAGTTGCCCCTCGGTGCTGCGGGCACTGGTGCGACTGGGTGAAGGGGTGATACCCTGCGGAGGTGGGGGGGGGTCCTGCCCCGGGTGCCCCCTCCCCGGCTCCCCCACGCCCCCGTGGTGTCCCGCAGCCCCAAGACCATCGCGGGCATCGCCTCGGCCGTGGTGCTCTTCATCGCCATCGTCACCACCATCGTCTGCTGCTTCATGTGCTCCTGCTGCTACCTCTACCAGCGCCGGCAGCACCTCCGCACCCCCCTGCAAGGTGGGGGGGGGGTGTTAGGGGGCAGGGCGGGGGGGTTTGGGGGCAGGAGGGGAGCCTGCAGGGATGGGGGCTGCAGAAGAGGGGGCGGGGGGGCGCCTGTGGGAACAGGGCTGGGGGGATTTGGGGTGTGCTCAGGTGCAGAGTGGGGAATTTGGGTGCTGGGGGAAGGCACGGGGGGCGGTGCTGAGCTCACTCCAGTGCCCCCCCATTGCCATCCCCTGCCCCCAGACACCCCTTGGCACCAGTGGGCTCTGTCCCCGTGTCGGGGTGCCGCAGCCCCCACCCTGTGTCTCCCGCAGGCCCGGAGATCCCGCTGTCCAGCTACCCCCCCGCGCCCCCCCCAGCCCCCTTCCCCGTGGACCCCAAAGCCGGCCCTGCGCCCCCCCCAGCCCGGTTTCACCCCCATGGCCATGTACCCGCCGCCAGCCCAGTACCCGATGTACCCCTCTGGCCCCCCCGTCTACAACCCCACAGGTGAGCACTGGGGTGGAGGGGGACACACTGGGGGGGGACCCGGTGGCCTTGTGGCGGGGCTGACACCCCATTCCTCTCCCCCTGCAGCGCCTCCGCCCTACGTCCCGGCACAGCCCAGCTACCCCGGAGCATGAGCACCCGCCGGGACCCCCCCCAGCACCCTCCTCCCGCCGCCGGCCAGCGGGGCCAGGGACCCCCCCCTTGTCACCCCCCCCCAATGGAAGAGGATCGGGCCCTTCCCGGCCGTCCCGGGGATGAACCGGGAGCAGCACAGGGCGGCTCTTGTCCCGCACACTGGGCCCTTTGTGGGTTCCCCCCCACTAGCTCCGGGTGCCAACAGCCCTGTTATGCCCATGGTGGGGGAGGGAGGGGGTGCCTGGGGAGGGGGGGGGGGCCCCCGAGGGCCGTCACCCCTGCACTCCTGTGGCCTGATTCAACCCCGGCTCTTTCTCCCCCCACCCCGGGGGAGGCATTAAACCACGTTTTGTGCCCCACAGCCCAGTGTCATCTTGGTAGCTCTGTGCCGGGACACACCCACCCCCCCAGGGTGACTTTTGCCCCCCCCCAGCCCCCCTCCCCTTCTGCTCCTCATCCAAAAATTGGGTTGGGACGGATCATTGACTGAGCCAGGAATGCCCAGTCCTGCCCCACCCACTCCTGCCTCAAAACCGGGGTGCGAACCCCTCCCCAACAGTATTTTGGGGCAGAAAGTAGCAAATTTAGAGGAGGAACCACCCCCCCATCCCAAACTGGTGAGGAACAGGAGTGGGATTCACCCCGGTTATTTTGGATGGGGGGGCTCCTGGTGTGATTCCCCCGTCACCGTTAGCGGGATGGGGGGAGGTTCTACATCTGAGCCCACTGAATCCATTGCTCTCAGCAGGGGCAAAACCTGGGGCGGGGAGGGGGGGACACACAAACCACAGGTCACAGCATCCCATCACCCCCCCGAAAAACCCTGCAATGAGCCCGGGGAGGGGGGAGCCGGGGGAGCAGCTCTGAGTTTTATTGGACTGGGTCGGAGAGGTGGGACAAATAATAATAATAATAATAATAATAATAATAATAATAATAAAAATAACAAAAGAAGCAAGGCGAGGTGCTGGGGGGGTGGGGGGGGGGAGTTGTCCCCAGGGTGCACACAGCCAGCTGCGTGGTGGCGGCGGGGAGGGGGGGTGTCAGGGTTTGGGGACCGCCTGCTCCCGGAGGTAGAGGTCACGGATTTCGGCGAGGCTGCGGCTGAGGCCGCCCAGCGCCTGGGCGATGCCGCGCAGCGCCGCCGCCGTTTCCCGGCGGCTCTCGGCGTATTCCCGGCGGAACGCCCGCATCTCCTGCACCAGCCGTTCGTTCGACTGCACGAGCCGTTTCTCCGCCGGGCTGAGGTGGGGACAATCGGCGGGGAGCCCGTCCGACAAACCCGGCGTCCCGAGGGCGCCCGCTTCGCCCCCGCCGCAGTTATTGAGGTGCTCGGCCTCGTGCTCGAAGAGGACGCTGGGGAAATCGGAACCCAAGGGCTCTTGTTGCCCGCCCAGGTCGCCCAAAGAGAGTTCGGGGGGCGCGGGGCGTGGGGGGCTCCGGCTCCAGCCCTCGCACAGCTCGCCGGGCGAGCGGATGCCGGCGCGGGGCAGCCGGCGCTCGGCGCCGTGGCCGGGGACGCCGTCAGCAGCCGGGCGGTGGAAGGGCTCAGTCTTCACCTCCACTGGCTCCTCCTTCACCGGCTCCTCCTTGACGCCTGCGGGAGGGACGGAGAGCACGGGGGGGCAGCTGGCGGGACCCCCCCGGGGCTCCCTGACCCCCTCCGGCCCCATCTCCCACTTCCCCTTCACGTCCCCTCTCCTGCACCCACCTGGTCCCACATCTACGGATGTAGCCACATTGCGCCCTGTCCCCTCCCATGTCCCTTTTCCCTCTCCTGGTCCCAGTAACCCCCGTATCCCTCTCTTGGTGCAGGTCTCCCATATCCCTGTCCTGGTCCTTCCATGTCCCTGTCCTGGTCCCAGTACCCCCCTGTCTCTCTCCTGTTCCAGTCCTGCCCATGTCACTGTCCCAATCCCACCATGGCCCTGTCCTGTTCCCAACCCTCCTCTTATCCCTGCCCTGGTCCCGGTACTCCCTGTCCCTTGTACCTGATCCTTGTAACCTCCTGTCCTGATCCCGCTGCTGCTGTCCCCTTGTCCCCATTCCAGTCGATGTCCCCTCATGCTGCTGTCCCAGCCCTGGTACTCCCATCCCCGTCCTGGTCCCAGTCCCCTCCTGGTGCTGTCCTGCTGCCAGTCCCCTGTCCCAGCCCAGGTCCCCCCATGTCCCTCACCTCGTCTTGGTACTCCTGACCCTGTCCTGGTCCCCTGTCCCTTGCTGTGTCTGTCTCCAAAGTTCCCATCCTGGTCCTCCCATATCCTTGTCACCCATGCCCTCATTCTGGTGTCCCCTCCATCTCAGTCCTCCTCCCCTATGTGTATGTGCCCTCCATGTCCCTGCCACCCTGTCCCTCTCCTGATCCACTCTGTCCCTGCCCCAGTCCCTCCACACACCTGTCCTGGTCCCAGTGTCCTGGTTTTCCCCATATCCTGGGAGCAGTCCCCATGTCCCTGTCCCAGTCCCCTCATGTCTGTGTCTTCATCCCAGACCCTCCATTTCCCTGCCCTGTTCCCTCTCTGTGTCTTTGCCCTGGTCCCCCATGTCCCTGCCCCCCATCCCGGTCCCCCACATCCATTCCCTGGGCCCCCACATCCTGGTCCCAGTGTCTTTGACAGTCCTGGTCCTCCCGCATCCCAGTTCACATCCCTCAGGTCCTGGTCCCTATCACTACACGCACCTGGTGCCCAGTGTCCCTGTCCCAGTCCCCCATGTCCCTGTCCTGGTCCCTGGTGTCTGTGTCCTCGTTCCCCCATATCCTCTTCCCCCATGTCCCTGTCCCAGTCCTTCCCCACACCCGTCCTGGTCCCAGTGCCTTGGTCCTGGACCCCCCCAACCTGGTCCTGGTGCTCAGTGTCCCTGTCCCAGTCCTCCATGCCCCTGTCCTGCTACCCACCTTTGTGGCCAGGTCGCCCCCCCCGTCCTGGTCCCAGTGCCTCTGTCCTAGTCCTGATGCCCCGTGTCCCTGTCCCAGTCCCTCTCCACATCTGGCCTGGTCCCAGTGCCCCCGCTCCAGTCCCTGTGTCCCTGTCCTCATCCTCAGTGTCCCTGTCCCAGTCCTTCGTGTCTTTGCCCTGCTCCCAGTGTCCCTGTCACACCCCTGGTCCCCGTGTCCCTGTCCCTCCACGCCCCATCCTGGCCCCAGCATCCCCATGGCTCTGCCCCAGGCCCCCGTGTCCCGGTGTCCCCCGTACCCCGGTGTCCCGTGTCTGCATCTCGGTCCCCTGCACCCCTATCCCCGCGTCTCGGTCCCTCCTCGCCCCTGTCTCCCGGTCCCCGCCGTGTCCCGGTGCCCCGTGTCTGCACCCCGGCCCCCTCTACCTCTGTCCCCGTCCCCCGCCCCCGCCCCCTCCGTGTCCCGGCGCCCCCTCCCCGCGCACCCACCGTGCGGGGCCGCCCGCTCGGCGCCGAGCAGCGGCGGGTCGATGCCGGCGGAGCCTCGCGGTCCCCACCCGGGAGCGGGCCCGGCGCCGAGCTCCGGCGGGCCCGGCCCATTGCCGTTGCCGCCGCCGGCTCTGGCGGCGGGTCGGGCGGCCGGCGCCTGCCTCTCCTGCCGGTGCCGGGTGATCTTGTCGTTGGCCCGGCGGCGCAGCCCCCGCCAGCGGTTCTTCACCTCGCCGATGTCGCGCTGGTTGCGGCCGGCGGCGTTGATCTTGTTCGTGATCCGCCACCAGATCTTCTGCTTCTCGTAGGCGTTCACGGTGCTGGCGGCGGCGCCGAAGAGCAGCTGCTCGTACTTGAGCACCTCGCTCATCAGGATGTCGATCTCCTGCAGCGTGAAGTTCGGCTTCCGCTTCAGCAGCCCCCGCCGCGCCCCGCCGCCGCCGCCGCCGCCGCCCGCCGCCATGCTCGCCTCCGCCGCCGCCGCCTCCTCATGGCGCCGCCCCGCCGCCCATCGCCCCGCCGCCGCCGCGCCTTTTGTCCTGCGCCGCCGTCTCACCGACACCGAGCGGCCCCCGGCGAGCCGGAGGAGGGACGGGAGCGGAGGAGGGAGCGGAGCCCGGGGGATGGGGGGGAGGCGGCGGCACTGCGCCCCCCTGCCGGCCGCCGCTGCCGGTACCGGCCCCTCATAGCGCCCCCTGCCGGCTTCCGCCGCCCGCTCCGGTGCCGGTACCGGCATCGTTAACCAACCGGTAACCGGCACGTTATAGCGCCCCCCGCCGGCCCCCGCCGAGAGCGCCGGTGTCGGTACCGGCATCGCTAACCAACCGGTAACCGGGACGCTATAGCGCCCCCTGCCGGCCGCAGCCGCCCGCTCCGGTGCCGGTACCGGCATCGCTAACCAACCGGTAACCCGTAACCGGGCCGTTATGGCGCCCCCTGCCGGCCGTCGCCGCACTCTCCGGCACCGACCCCTTATAGCGGCCCCTGCCGGCCCCGCCGGGCCCCCGCCGGTGCCCGCTCCACCGTGCTGGGTTGCAGGGGGGGCCCGGACCGGGGTGCTCCCGGTTTCACACTCCCCTCCCCGCCGGTGCCGCCCCTCGCCGGCCCCGCCCTTCCTGCAAAACGCCCCGATCCGGGGGTTTCACCCCGATTCGTGGCCCATGGAGGGGGCAGAGAGTCCCCGAGCCGGGCAGACCCCTCCCCAGCCCCCCCGCGCCCCTCCTGGCACTCCCGAGCCCCCCGCAGGCACCCGGGGGCTTTTGGGATGCACCCCCGGTTTTGGGGTGCTCCCCCCCCAGGCTGGGTACTTTGAGGTGCACTCTTGGTTTTGGAGTGCCCCCCATTTTTGGTGCGCACCCCCGAGGTGTTTGGGGGTACGCTCCTGATGTTTTTGGGGTGCCCTCCCGGGTTTGGAGCTACACCCCCGGTTTTGGGGTGCACCGGGGGTTTTTGGGGTGCACCGCCAGGAGGGTGCTTTGGGGTGCACCCCCGGTTTTGGGGTACGCCCCCGGTTCTGGGGCGCACGGGGAGCGTTGGGTGAGCTTTATTGCTGGTGCAGTGGCCGCAGCCGTACACACTGTGACGAGCCTCCGTGCCGGGGAGGGGGGGCACATCATCGCGCACCCCCAAAACCTGCTTCTTGGGGGGGGGGGCAAGCCGCACCCCGGCCCTGATAGCCCCTTCCTCCAGCCCCCCCACCCCATCCCTGACCCCCCCCACCCCAATTCCTCCCGACGTCCAGCCGGCACCCCAGTCCGAGGGGCTTTGGGGGGGGCTCCGTGTCGAAGCGTGAGCTCGACGCCTTCGCGACAGTTAAAAAAATAATAAAATAAAAATCATAAATACGACGTCTTCTTGCCGGCCCGCCGCGGGCCCGGCCTCCATCCGTCCGTCTGTCTGTCCTGCCGGCCAGCCCGGAGCGGGGAGGGGGGCTCCTTGCCGTCGTCGCTCGCCACGGGGTGGGGTCCCAAACGGCTTCGTCACGGAACCGGTGATGAGAAAGGCGAGTGGCCGGGGGTGTCCGCCGCGCCGTCCTACTGCAACAGCTTCGGCACCTCCACCTGCCCGAGGAGACAACCCGTTACTGGGGGGGGAAAGTGGGGAAAGGGGGTCCTCAGCACCCCTGGGACATCCCTTCCTCTTGGTGGTCCCCACATGGGCAGGAGAGATGTTCCTCTTGGGCCACCCTGGGCTGCCTCACCCCACAACGTGGTGGCTGGAGCTCAGCGGGGACACGGGTCAATGTGGGAGGGTGTCAGCCGCCATCAGCACTGCCCCAGGAGGTCCTGGATTTCCATCCCTTGGGGTCACAGGTTAAAGGTGACTTCTTCCTTGTGTCCCAAACTCCAGAGGCCAACCTGACTGCTGGGGTGAGGTGGGTCTGCCCACCTCAGGGGGTCTGCCAAGGGATGGATCATCTCCTGTTGGATGTTCTACAGAGGGATAGATCATCTCACGTTGGGTGCTCTACCAAGAGATGTATCATCTCGCATTGGATGTTCTGTGAAGGGATGGATCATCTCCTGTTGGATGTTCTACCAAGGGATGGACCTGCTGACCCCACGTGCTCTGCAAGGGATGGTGCAAAAGGGATGGATTTGCCATGTGCTCCTCAGAGGGGTTGGGACCACGGGCACCCCACTCCCTGCCCTGCACCGGAGAAGGACAGCCCTCACCTTTCTGCTACCCAAGTGACCTCAGGTCTCAGCCCACAGACTAACCCTGCGGGTTGACCCCACCGTGACCCAGCACTTGCCTTCTTGAGCTGTTTGAGGTTGCTGGAGCGGATGGCTGCCAGGAGCTGGTCCCGCGAGTTCTTCTCCTGGACTGGCAGCGCCCTGTCTCCCAACTTCCTCTGCGTTGCCGGCGAGAGTGAGTTCCTCAGGTTCTCGTTGATCAGTGGTGGGGCGAGTGGAGGAGGAGGCGGGGGCGGCGCGGCGGGTGCGCCCCCTTTCTTGGGAGAGCTTTTGGGGGAAGCCTTGGGTGATGGCTGCGGGGATGGCTTGGGGGAGCCCTTCGGCAGGGCTCCGGGCTTGGGCACCTCCAAGAGGTCTTTCTTCTCCCCACGCTCCTGTGCCAGTTTCTGCTCCTGGAGGCGTTTCTGCCTCTGTTTGTCCATGTTTCGGCTCAGCAGGTTGGTGACCGTCATGCGTGGTCCGGCCAGCTCGAAGTGGTAGCCCAGCTTCAAGAGCGTGGTGTTCTCCTTCAGCAGCTTGGCGATCTCCATCTCCGTCTTCCCCCCGCAGATGTGCCGCTGGTTGTGGAAGCGCAGCTCCGTCAGCGTGTTGTTCTGCAGCAGCGCCCGGAAAATGGCCAGGATGCCTTTGCCCGTGATGTGGTTGGAGTCCAGGTTGATGCTCGTCAGCACCTTGTTGGACTTCAGCATGATGGCGATGGCGAAGGCCACGTGGTCGTCGGCGCGGGTGTTGGCCAAGGCGAACAGCTTGACCACAGTGTTGAACTCCAGCGCCTCAGTGAAGCGCACCAGGGTCTCGTTGTTGATGCAGTCCGAGTTGTTGACGTTCACCTCGGTGACCTCGGCGTCGTTGTTCTTGACCTTCTCGATGAGCTCATCGAAAATGCTGGAGGCTTCGTCGTCCTTGGCCTGATCCGAGGAGCTGCTGCTGGTGGGCTTGGAGGGGCTGCTCTGTTTCTCCTCCTTTTCTGTCTCTGGTGGGGATTTCTCCTTCTCGTCTGCCTTTGATTTTTTCAAAGCTGAACTCTTTTCGTCGTCTTTTTTGTCTTTTTCTGTCTTATCTTCTCCTTTTGTGTCTTTTTCCACCTGTTTCTTCGTCCCTGAACTCTTCTCATCCTCCTTTTTGTCCTTCCCTGTGCTCTTCTTCAACACCGAATCCTTTTCCTCTTCCTTTTTGTCCTTCCCTGGCTCCTTCTTTGCTGCTGAGCTCTTCTCCTCCTCCTTTTTATCCTTCTCCTCTTCCTTTTTACCCTTCTTTTCTTCCTTTTTACGCTCCTCTTCCTCCTTTTTATCTTTCCCTGTGTCCTTTTTCAACACTGAGCCCTTCTCTTCCTCCTTTTTGTCCTTCCCCGTGTCTTTCTTCGACACCAAACCCTTCTCTTCCTCCTTTTTGTCCTTCCCCATCAGCTTTTTCTCCATGGCCTTGACTTTATCGTTGATAGCCTTCTCCTCTTTGCCCTTGGTCTCAGCTTCAGCTTTAACTTTTGTGTCTGTTTTGGGAACACTTTCTTCCTTTTTAACATCCTTCCCTGCTTTGGTGTCTCGTTTCCGGGCCAGGTCTTTAGAAGGAGCTTCCTTTCCCTTCTCTTCTTCATTCTTGTCTCCCTTATTCTTCTCGCTCAATCTGCTCTCCTAACAGGGGAAAAATAAAAACCACAAGGTGTTACAGGTACCCCCAACTCCCCACCTTGCCACCTCACACCAGGGCAGCCGCAGAGGACAGTGACCACGGGACACGCGGGATGCAGAAAAATCCAATCTCGAGAAGGTCTTTGACTACGTCTGTGAGGGATGAGTTGCCCCCAACCAGGTATTTCTGCTGGAAAACTGGTGAAGGCATCATATGGGATCTCCAGGAGGTGCTGTGGGGAGCAGGAGGACAGTCAGCGCTGGGGGACACTCACGGCCAGGACTCTCCGGGGAGGTGACCGACCAAATGATGGTGGTTTAGCCCTGGATACCAGCTGAGGTCTCCTCCATCTCACACGGGTGATTCACCCCGACACGTTCACGTGCTGCAGCCGGTGCCTGGGCTTTGGGAGAGGAAAGTTCAACCCCGGGTCTGGGAAAGGTCTCAGCGCCTGAGCACCTCAAATGGAGGCTGAGCCGAGGTCCTGCTGCAGCTCCCCAAGGCGTCTCTGCTCTCCTTCTGCCTCCCGGCCCTTCCTGAAGGGCTCCAGAGCTCGGTGGGACGCCGGGATGGGCAAAGCAGGGTCACCGCAGCCAGCACCGCCTGCCCCGGGGTCTGTGCCCAGTCACACAGCGGCGCCCTGCACCTCTGGAGATTCTATTTCATCTCCATCCCAGCAAGCATCGGTGCTTTCACTTTTTCTGCCTCCTTCCATATTCCCTCTCCAAAAGCCACTTTTGCCTTCATTTTTGTGCTTTTCACAGTTGCCTTTGTGGGGCTCCGATGCGCAGGAGGAGCTCAGTCTGGCTCTCAGCTCTCCAACGCTGACCTTGGAGCAGCGGCTGCATCCCCTCGGGATGCAACCCCGAGGCTTGGTGGCTGGTTTCTTACAAACTTACAAACCAAATCCTCTGACAGCAAAGGATTTTCCTCCTTCCCTCTATGCTCTAGGGCCATTTGATCATCTCGCCTCTTGTTAGCCGCACCTTCTTTTCACGTAATTTTTCGTACTTTCCCAAGCACCTGGACCTCACCCGTGGTGATGCCCTGTGCCACAGGACCACAGTCAGCACCAGCAGCTCCGGCACACCCAAACGCCTCGCTGCAGCCTTCACCTGTGGCCAGCGGGGTTGGGAAGGGTCTCCCATCAGCATTGTTACGACACTTTCTGCCTCTGTGACCAAGACTTGCGGTGAGAGCAAGGCACTGAGGCAGGATTCATCTCCCCAAACATCTGACGTGAAATTCCTCCATTCCCGAGGTTGGAGAGGAGGCAACACTACGAACAGATAAACTGAAGATGGATGAACCCTTCACACTGGGACCAAGTTTTCTTTACAAAGGAGGGTCCTACCATAAAGTCTGCACCGGGGTTTGACGGTTTAAACCTCCTCCTCCTGGCTCCGCAGACGGAGAGGAAGGAAGATACCTCAGAGATGCAGCTGTGACATCTTTACAATTTCCCTGGACCCTCTCAGGGCTGGGACAGCACCGTGGCTTCACCCAGTGCCTTGAACCCCCAAACTGGAGCCCAGTCAGGGCTGGACCCAGGTGTTTCCCCCAGCCCAGAGCCCCGTGGCATCTGCACCGAGGGGGAGCGTGACACTGCTGCCTCTCGGGGGCTGCTTTTTTTTCTGTGGAAAGAACTGGCCTGGCAGCCGCGGGGACTGTTTGTACCTGGCGTATAAACAGATGCCATCTGGGAGGACAGAGCTGTTTATTTAGCTAAGAGGTTTCTTGGCTCCACTGCACAGACCTAAACAGGCGACACAAAGGCACGTGCCAGATCCCCGCACAGCCCGCCCGGGTTCCACGCGGCCCCTCGCAGCTGCAACCCCCCCAAGGACGAGCGGTGGGGCTGCCAGAGGTGCCCTGATGCCAGCACCCCCCCCCGTCCCGGGGGGCTTCAGGGAGCAGGCGGTGCCACCTCCTCTGACACTGAGCCGGTGGCTCTTCTCACCGAGATGTGCGGGGATGGTGCGAGGATGCTCAGCGACATCCTGAAGCACCTCAGTGAAGGAAGAGCCATGTCCGCCCTGGGCAGGAGGTGTTGGGGGGATGAGGACTCTTACCTCACTCTGTGTCCCCCCTCTCCGTGCCCGACAGTGCCTTTCAAAGGTGTTTGGGGATGTCCCAGGTTGGATGTTTCTTGCAGGTCCCCGTGAGAAGAGACAGTTGCACCTCCAGGGCTCCGCAGCCCTTCTTAAGAGCTCCCTGAGACAGAGCCAGCAGCCTCATCTCCACAGCAACTGCTCCAAAAAGCCTTCTCCCTCCCAGTCTGAGCTCACACAACGTGACAGTGGGGAGCCCTGAGTCTCCCCTAAAGTCCCTGGGCCCATCCAAGACCAAGCAGAGCAAATGCTTTGGCCAGGAAGGAGCTGATCTTGAAGAAAAGGAAGAAAACCCCAGAGAGAAGGACCCACCACATCTCCCACATTCAGAGAAGGCGACGGATTTCTCCAAACAAGATGAACTTAAAGCGAAATAAGATGCGTAGCAAATCTCTGCTTAGCAAAGCTGCTGTGACGAGGGGGAAAGGAGGTGAGGCAAAGGAGCTGGGGGAAAAGGAGCCGAGGGAGCAGGAGCCTGCTGTGCCCCCAGGTAGGGGAAAAAGGGAAGGCAATGGATGTGCCATGACCAGCCACGGGTGTTATTGCCACAGCGTTTATGGGATCACATACATCCAGAAAATTTGGAATGCACTGGAAAAGGGTCTTGTCAAAAAGGTTCAAGTTCTTGCAGAAAGTGCCGGCTGGCAGCGAGAGGTAAGAGTTGTTTGAGCTGTTTCATTTCATGAGGAGCTGCCTTGGTCATGTCCCCCCTGGGGAAGTCCCTCTGCCTGGCTCCATCAGCAGAAGCAGGGGGGAATCAGGAGCAAAAATTTCTGGACAAGAAATCAGATCTGTGTTTCTAAACCCACGTGTCACCCTTACCCACCCGCTCCCGCCTGCACCAGGCTCCTCATCCCCCGGTGGAGAACGGGATCATCGCTAAAGCCAGGTCAGAAACTGCTCTCAGCCCTTCCCGAGGCCATGCGTGTGCCCAGGAAGGAGCATGCCTTCATCCCCTCCTGCCTCTGCGCCCACCCCCAGGCTCTCGGTGTGTCCCACCACCCCGGCCATGCTGCAGATGCCAGCTCTGGGTGGCGAGACCGGGCCAACCTCTGCTCCCCGGTGACGGTGCAGAAGCCCTCGGCTCCAGGCCGGGTTGCTCCAGCTCTTGGAGGTGAACAGAGGGGCAGTGAGGCAGGATGATCATTGAATCATAGAATCACAGAACGGTTTGGGGTGGGGGGGGACCTTAAAGATCACCTGGTTCCAGCTCCCCTGCCACGGGCAGGCTCACCTCCTGGTCAACCAGGTTGCTCCAAGCCTCATCCAGCCTGCTCCTTCCTCACGGGTAATGAGCGATAGAACAAGAGGGAACGGCTTCAGTCTGCAACAGGGGAGGGTTGGACTGGGCATTAGGAGAAAATTTCACTAAAAAGTAGTGAGACATTGGCCCAGGGTGCCCAGGGAGGTGGTGGAGTCCCCATCCTGGGTTTGTTTAAAAGGTGGTGAGATGTGGGGTTGGGGGAGATGGTTTAGGGCTGAGCTTTGTAGAGTAGGTTCACGGCTGGACTTGATGATCCCAGGGGCTTTTCCAACCTGAATGATTTTATAGTTCTATGACTTCCAGGGATGAGATCTCCACATCTCCTCTGCGCAACCCATTCCAGTGTGTCCCCACCCTCACAGTAAAGCACTTCTTCCGCATGCCTCATCTAAATCTGCTCTAGTTTAAAACCAATGGTGCAGAAGAGGAGAGAGAAATGCATCCTTCCCTGAAAGCCTGGCTGTCCCTGCAGCCACCAGCACACCTTCTCCCACGGCCCGGGCCACCAGCCAGGCTGTCTCCATCCACAGCAGCCGATGCCAGCCCTGAACCCTCTCCATTGCCATCTTGAGTCCTGCCCGCTCGCTCCTCTCCTCCGCATCAGCATATTTACCTTGGATACCTGGAAACCAGTGCTGCCGCACCCCCTCCCGTGCCAGTCCCTCTGCTGCGAGCCCGATTATTAGGGGAATATTTTTGCACAGCGTGTCAGACCTTTAAAAATAAGCCTAATGAAAACAGCCTGGTACTCGGCTGATTAATCACCAGTGTTTTGATGAACTGAAATGCCTTCCCGTTTCCTCTAAATAGACTAAAATGAGCATTGCCGTTGCTTGTTAGCATTTGTAACCCTCAAACCCACTCAGATGTTTCCTTAAAAGGCAAAGGAGACTGGGAACTTCTTGCCTGGAATCCGAACGCTCGCAGAACCGCTCCCGAGGCCGAGAGAGAGACGGGGCTGGAGCAGGAGGGGATGGGGGGGAGTGGAGCGGAGGATTCGCCAGGATCTGCTGCGGGTGGTGGGGATGTGACGGTGGAGGGAGGTTCTTGCCCCCTGCCCCTGTTTTTGGGGTAGGAAATCACTGTTTGGGTGGTGGGTGTGGGTCCGGCCGTTCGCTCGGTGCAGTGAAGGAGAACTGGTCACCCCGCCGTGCCCATGAGCAGGTTTTTGAGCGAAAGGGGAGGATGGGTTACCCAGGGACTCCTAAACCCTGTCCCCAAGCTGGAGGGAGGGGGCACTTTGTGGCCCTGACGTCAGTCCCTGGCAGAGGGAACGTATGGAAACGCGTTTGTCGAAGAGATGTTTTGCCTTTGGAAAGCGCCAGCTTTCACCAGCCTGCGGTTATTTTCAGAGGCAAGTCCTGGGAAGAGTCCCTCATGGCCCAGGCTGAACATCGTGCCCCACCACGCCGGCCCCGTGCTCGGCTCAGCTGAAGAACCAGAGCTCAGGATGGAAGCCTTGGGGCTGCCGAACCACTCCGTGTTGGCGCTTGGGAGCCGTGTCCCGTCTGGGTTCAAGGAGGGCTTGGCTGAAAGGAGGAAAAACCCAGGATGGCTCCTCTGTGATGGTCACTGCAGGGGGCACGTGGCACCTCGCACCGCAGGTTCACCAAAAGATCTCGGGGCCAAACCTGCACCTGGAGTTCACGTTAAAACAGCTCCAGGTCTCTACCGTCACCTGCGGCTCTGGTGGCCTCTGCAAAGCAACTGAGATCCCGTCCCCTAGCTGTGAGCCATCTCCCCCTGGCTGCTAGCAGAGCATCAACAGGACAAGAGGGGAAGTCTGAGACCCCATCCCAATCACCAGCACTGCGGGGATACCTGGGGTGAGCTCCAACGCGGCTGCTAGTAGCCAGTGGCAATGGGGACAGAGGTTTCACACGTGCCCGAGCAGCGTGAAGCTGCAGGGACCTCTCTTCTTGACGAGTACAAGGGGAAAACACGGAGCAAAGCGAGAGGCAAGTGTCAGTGCCTTCAGAAGCTGCCTGCAGAAAAGTCCTCCTGCAGCCAACTGGACATTTTCCAGTTCATCGCTCGGCTTGGGCAACGGGCACCCACCAGCAAAGCTCCGTCGGTCCCACACAGACCTGGAGGAGCTGTTGGAGGTGGGCGAGTGGGAAAGTGGGGAAGCCCCAGGGATGAAGGGAGACTCTGAGAACCAGAGAGACATCCCGCCAAAACCTGCTGCTCAGCTGGGGGGCTCCCAGGCCTGACAAGAAAGGGGAGGAAGCCGGGTTTGGTTATTTCAAGTAGAGGATTTAGGCATAATTGCAGATTCATAACTAACGAGCCCATCTGGTATCACTGTCTGAGGGTTTTCAGTCTGTCCTACATGTGCTACTGAGCCCTGCAAAGGTCTCCAGAGCCACCAGGAGACTCTGTGATCGAACCCACAGCTCTAACCCTGCACCGTTCTCTGCAGACACCTACCCAGTTGTGTGGGCTCTAAAGGAGCCCCAATGTCCCCTCCGTCCAAACCCCAGTCAGCGTCTCACCCCCTCCCAGTGTGACCATGGGTAAAAGGGGTCTGAGGAGGCTGAGCAAGAAGCCATGTGTCCCTTGAGACTGTCCCACTGTGTGAAGTCCCTTGAGGTGGCCAATGGGCAAAGGCAGGTTGTTTTGCACTTGATGTTCCTGGGTATTTGGGTGCTCGCTGCCATTTCACTCCAGGCACGTGAGAGTGTTGCTGCAGCCAAGCTAAACCACCACAAGCCATCCAAGCTGCTCCTTTCCTCCGTTCCTCGGCCAGTTTTGAGTCACTCGGGGACAGCTCAGAGCCAAGCACATTCCTGGAAAAAATGCAGCCTCCTTGGCCAAGTCCTTAGAGCTACTAAACCCAGATTACCAGGGACCACCAGAGGAAGCAGGACCACCAAGTTTCTGTTGTCCCTGCTCACCCAGGACAGCCAAGTCCAGGTCTAGGTGACACCCAACCACTCACAAGAGGATCTGGCATTGCCCTACCTGCAGCCGTGCCAGCACAACCCTCCTGGTCCTGAGCTAAGAGCAAAAATCATGGGCTGGTGTCGTGGGACACCCTGCTTGCCCCCCACCATGGCCCCTACAAGGTCCCTGGTAGGACCATTCCCAGGCAGCAAAGAGTTTCTCTTCTTGGCACGGTTGGATTCTTCTGGCACGAAACAAGGGTGAAAGGACCTCGGCTTCCAGCACCAGGACACACGCGGACCCAGCGTGACGCCCCTGCCATGCTCCGTGTGCGAAAGCCCAGAGCAACGTAAACAACGTCTTGCCCCGTCCCGCCTCGGCTATTAATCTGTTATTTTAACAAGGAACTCAGTTATTCCCCTTCTTTTCTGCTCAGACCTTTCTGACCCCAAATATCACTGCCTCTTTGCACTTCCCAGGCCAATGTTTTTCAAAACATCTTCCCTCTGAGATGCAGCGCTGCTCTCCAGAGACTGGACAACTTCTGGCCCTGGCTTTTGCCTTCGCTGCTGAATTAAGGCCGATAACGAACGTTTCAGCTGGATTTCCTTTAATAGAAAAGCTCCAGCCCTTCCACAGCGACATGCAGCCATTTTCCAGAAAGCCCTTAAAGCCACTGGATACCCTGCAAATGGAAAGTTGGGGTTTTTCTCTTCTATCCATTCCCAGTCCCTTCTCCTGGCACTGCCAAGGCTGAACTGGATATTCCCAAGACCAGAACATTTCTCTGATCTCCTCCTCTTTGGCAGAGGTTGCAGAAAGCGCAGTGAACGCCAGCGATTCACATCACGGCCACCTCAAGGCTGCCCTTTCCGTGGGCAGTTTGCAAAGAGCATTCCTTAGATTTTTAGGAACAGAAAAACTGCAGTTCAGCCCTAGAGAGTTGTAAATCCTACCTCCCCTCCTCTGCGTCACGGGGGCTGGATGCTCCAGAAGCTCACAGCCACCTGGCACTACATGGAAAACATCTGCAGGTCCCTTGCTGGTGCAGGTCTTTCATAGGTGACACTGGCCAGCCCCTGGGACTGTCATAGATACCCGTGGCTGTGGGCACCCAGCGTGGGAGGACGAGTCAAGGTCTCTGAAGCAAGTGAGATGAGCCCCAGACCCAGTTGGTTTGCTGGTCAAAACCCTTAAACAGCTTAAAAGAAAGAGCAGCACTGGCTCCTTGGGCTCCTACATCATGCGGGAGCTGTTGCCCAGCACACAGAGCTCAGTGAGATAAAGCAGAGCATGCCAGGAGTCACAATCTCAAGTTCTTAGAAACTGAAGATCTTCCCTGAAAGGAAGCAAACTGCAGCTCCCTTTCTGCCATGGGTGCTGGTTCCCAATGCCGGGCACATCCTTGGTTCTCTTGCCGGGGGGGCAGGACCGCTTGGAGCCCCCAGCAGCCCCCGGCAGGTCTCAGCGTAAATCCCAACCCAACTGTCTTTTCTCAGCCCTGGGCTACTCAACCCAACCCCTCCCATGGCATTTCTGCAGCTCTTGCTCCATCTGTTCTCAATGTTTTTTGCACCACGCTCTGGGCAGAGCACCCGTGTCCCTTCACGGCAGGGCTGGTCCACTCCGATCCACGCTGTGACCACAAAACAAGCGCCCCGGTACCTCCTCCCCCCATCGAGGCAGATCCTTTTGCCCCCGTCGCGGCGCGATTCCCACCGCAGCAAAGGGTGGGCTTGACTGACACGAGCGGTTGATCCCAGCGCCCTGCTGGGAGCTGAGTCACCGGGACCGTTTTAGGATGTAACTGATGTCATCACGCCATGAAAGAAAGCGATAGGTAAAGGATCCCAGCTCTTTACCTCCTCCGCGTGTCTATTTATCAGCTCAGCGTAAACAGATAATAAACCTCCCCGGCAGCTCAGCCCGCACAAGCTAAACACTTCGAGCATTTCCACTTATCTGCATTCCCATTGTGGTTTATGTAAATATAGAACTCAGCTTTTTACCCTTAGTTTTTTCGGACTGACTAAAAATTCAGGTTTTTTCCCTTAGATGGACGGCGCATCTCCTCGGCAGAGAGGGCCTTCAGCGCGACTTGCCAGTCGCCGGGAACATCGCCGCTCGTCCCCATCACCCCGAAATAAGATTCTGCCACCATTTCCCAGCTGTGTCACAAAGACATCGATCCGGGCGTGAGGTTCCTTCTCCTGCTGTTTGCTCAGAAACACGCGTTGCAACCTCGCTCGCTTCAGCAGGTCCTTTGGTTACCTGCCACGGGATCCTTCCCGCTTCTCCTTCCGCCTCCCAGGTGTGTTTTCTTGCCTGTCACTAGCTGACAGCTCTCACTTCTGATGCTCGTCCTTCTCGTTACAGGGTTGCTATGTTTTCAGAAGCAAAGAATGAAACATTCGAGAGGCAGTTTTCATTTCTGAACAGTGAAAAGTGACAAATTACAGGGCTGGGCTTCCCTGCAGCAGGCTGGAGAGGCCACAAAGCAGAGACCATCTGGGGCCACCTTTAAGGACCACCACAACCTGATACCTTTGGTTCCTTTCAAAATACGTGGCTATTTTGGATATCCCTGGCTTTTGTCCTTGGGAGTAACGCAAAGACCAGAGAGCGGCCAGCTCTATCCCTGTCGTATGTTCACAGAATCATAGAATCATAGAACAGTTCAGGTTGGAAAAGACCCTTGGGATCATCGAGTCCAACCCTACACTACAAGTTCACCCCTAAACCATCTCACCCAACACCACATCTGAGCGACACTCAAACACATCCAGGGATGGCGACTCAACCCCCTCCCTGGGCAGTCTGTGCCGGTGTCTGACCACTCTTTCTGGGAGGAATTTCTTTTTAATGTCCAGTCTAAACTTGCCCTGTTGCAACTTGAACCCAGAATTGTTGAGGCTGGCAAAGCCCTCTGAGATCGCCCCGTCCAGCCTGTGCCCCAACACCCCCGCCATGGGCCAGAGCACGGCACCAAGTGCCACATCCAGCCTCTCCTCAGACCCCCCCAGGGACGGGGACTTCCCCCTGCCCTGGGCAGAGCATCCCAGTGCCTGAGCACCCTCTCCGGGAGGAAGGGCTGCCCCAGACCCAACCCGAACCTCCCCTGGGGCAGTTTCAGGTTGTGCCCTCTCCTCCTGGGAGAAGAGCCCGACCCCCCTGAGTGCACCCTCCCTGCAGGGAGTTTAGAGAGCAATGAGGTCCCCCCTGAGTCTCCTCTTCTCCAGCTGAAGCCCCCCAGCTCCCTCAGTCTCTCCGCACAGGACTTGCCCTCCAGGCCCTTCCCCAGCCTTGGTGCTCTCCTCTGGACCCGCTCCAGCCCCTCCAGATCTCTCTTGCAGTGAACCTGCACACAGGACTTGAGGAGTGTTGGTGGAAGGACCCACACCTTCGTCCCCTGCTCACCCCAGTGTGAGCCAGGAGCTGCTGGAGACGCACCAGGAGGAAGGATTGCCCTGCGTCACTCACCCCTTGCACCTCTTCTGGAGGCCAGGAGCTGAGCAGAACAACGACGTGTTCTGAGGAGGGAAAAGCGGGCACCCAGGCTGCTAGAGAGCTGCACATGACAAGGTTAAGAGCTAAGAGCTGGTAACTGGTGAAAACTCTTGGAAGAGAAAAGGAACAGTCTTGGCGTGTCGACAGAACGGGCTGATAAACAGAACAGCAGAGTTTAAACACATAACGTGTTAGTCACAGGCTGGTAAGATGCTTAAAGAATGATACAACCACTTCTTCTCCCTTGTTTGCAATTTCCCCTGAGTCTGTCCCAGTCTTTTTAAACACGGAGCTTGTTTTCTCCCCAGACATTTTCACGAAAAGACGTCAAGCTTTGCGCATTAATTTAAATACCAACTTGTTTTCCAGAAAGGCTCACTCGGTAAGGATCTCCACTTTTCGTGGCACCTACCTCCACCAGTAATGAGATTAAATATCACCCAGCACCGAGCACCACACACCCCAGTAAGCTGGAAAGCAAGGTAGGACTTCTCACAAGACCTTCCCAAGGAGTTCTGTAATCCTTATCCGTGGCAATAGGACCCACCGCCCTCTGGCACCAACATCCTTCAAATATCCTGCCTTTGCATAATATCAGGAGATAAAAATACTGGGGCGACCTGGAGTGCGTGCAGCTGCCCTGGCATCCAGCGTCTCCTATTCAGAACCTTCTCCTCTAAGAAGGTGGTCCCTAGGCCTACGTGGAAAGAAACATCCATCGTGTGTGCAAGGATCTTGTTAAAAGAAGTGGTTTTGGGGCCCCGGAGTGAATCCCTTCCACCAGCAGGATAATGCTCCCTCACGCAGTTTCCCTGTATTTTCCCTGGTCAAAGCAGCGTGAAATCAGTGCGGCCCCACTGGAAGGCAGGACTGGGGACTCTGATGGAACTGGGACATCCAGGTGTCCTCGCCTTACGGGTGAAGTTCAGGGAAGAAGCCTCTGTCCATTATCAGGGTGTTTGGTGGTGCTGAAGAAGGAGAGCACCAGGAGGGGCTGCCTCTGCCACCAACTGTCTTGGAGGGACCTGGGCTCTGCGGTGAGGCCAGCTGGGACCCCAAGGAGAGCCAAGAACAGCAGCAGGTGGATTTTGTGGAGTGCTTTGATAAGAAAATCCTCCCGCTCTGGTGAAGGCAACTGCTAGGGAGCTCTTTTCGACCACACCTGGTGCCACAGAGTGGTTGTCCTTCTCCTGAGGTCTTCTCAACCACGTCCCTCCCAACAAAGGTGCCAAACGCCAGCGGGAAAGACAGGGGTGGTACCTGCAAGGTGTCCATCCCAGCGCTGTAGGCACAGATATATGTTTTTTAAAGAGGAAGAACTGGACAAAAGCAGACTGGCTCCAACAAACCCCATGTCCCCACACAGCTCAGCTCTTGGAGAAACCCAGCATGCAGAGACGCCCGCACTGAGCCCCCATCCCCTGCCACAAACAGCTTTTCCTCTTCAAAAGAGAAATCCCAGGCACGATACGACGAGTTCAAGTGACAGGGAGTGAGCTGTGCCCCAGGTAAACGATCCTGTGGTTAACACCACTGTTTCAGATTTATGGCAGGTTTCTAATCTGAATTTCCCTCTCATTATTGTCCTTTCCTGCTACAGTCAAAGCCATGAGCTATTAGATACGATATCTTCATTTATCTGCTTGTGAATATTAATTTAACTTTGGCTCCCGTGACACACGGAGCCTCGTCGAAGAGAGGCGCTGGCCCAAGCCCCGCTGTTGAACCGGGGTATACTTTTACACACTAGCAATACAAAATGAAGATTAATTAATTAATGCATCACCGAGATGTGAATTTGGCTGCCCGGCATGGAGAAGTGAGGGCAAAGCTCATATCTATTTTGAGCTGTTTATAAACTGCTTCCTAGTTACCCAAGTTTGCCCTTTTCATCACTAAGAAGACGTGTTATTATGCAGCTACAATATTGCTAAATATACCCACTCCTCCCAATATTTTGAAGGGAATAGGGTGCCTGGAGCCAGTCCAAGAACAGAGCAATGACTGCAAGTACTGAGAGATGGGCAGAAACTGAACCTTTTTACAATATATTTTTTTGCAATTTGGTGAAGTTCTTGCACGTCCCAGCTAATGGACAATGTCCCCCACAGCCACTGCACAAAGAGGGGGTAAAGGAGGGAGGGAAGAAAGGGAATCCCAGAACTGCCCAGACTGGAGGAGACCTTTAAGATCATAGAATCAGAGAATGTCTTGGGTTGGAAGATACCTTAGAGATCATCTAATCCAACCTACCTTAACCAGCCCAGGTTGCTCCAGGCCTCATCCAACCTGGCCTTGACCATCTCCAGGGAGGGGGCACCCACAGCCTCTCTGGGCAACCTCGCCCAGAGTCTGGCCACCCTCGAACTGGAGAATTTCTTCCTCAGATCCAATCTAAATCTGTTCTTCCTCAATTTAAATTCATTTCCCCTTGTTCAACCATTAACCCAATGCTGACAAGTCCTCGACTAAACCAAATCCCTGAGTGCTGGGTCTTAGGGAGAGAGGAGGAAAACTGATAGGGAGACGGGAGCGCTGCAGCTCGGGGGGATGCTTCCCCAGCCCCAGCGCTGCAAGAGATGAGACCCATCCACCCCCCAGCTCTGCAAAATGAGTTTTAGCAACGAGGATCCAGCCCGAGGCACCTCCATGGAGCCAGACCAGGAGCTCCCTAACATCCTCTATCACCCACGCCTTTGTGCAAGGCAGCTACAGACCTGTAAACTCTTTGTAGTCCAAGAATCTAACCTCCTGTCCCTCCCTACCGAAGAGACGCCACGGATGCAGGATAACATCTTCCAGATGCTCAGAGGGCCAATCCCACTGGAAGGACGCCCCATTCCTTCCCCGCCCTTGTGCCCGTGCTTCCCTCCACTCCCGCAGCCGCTGCTCGCTGCAAAAGCCGTCCTTGATGTGTTCGACACTGGCGATGCACAACGCTGGGAGCAGCGGAAGGCGAGGGATGACGCCTGCCCTCGGCTGAGGGATTCCAGCCCCTGCGGCTCTGCAGCCACGACGCCCGCGTTGGCAGGCACAAGTGCCTCGCTGCCGGCTGCAAGGGGAAATGCGCTGATAGGAGAGAGGGGTTTGTCATCAGAGGCCTCAGCACGTTGAGCAGCTGGGCTGGGATGCTCAGGATGGCTCCGTGTTCTCACTTCATGCCACAACAAACCACAGCCCCGTGGCTTCCTCAGATAGAGGGAACCCTGGGCTCCCTGGGCTGGTTTCTGCAATCGTTTGCATGATCCGACCATCCCATCCCGTTCCATCCCATCCCAGTGATGTGCCAGCACCACGAGCTGATGTTTTCTAGGTGCTAATCCCAGGTCCTAACAATGCCAAGGAGGAAGGGGTGGAGGACATTTTTTTTCTTGGCCTCCGGGGATTGAAATAGAAGAAGAAAGTCAGTTCTACCCTATCCAGTTACTGCAATGCAATCTAACTGGGCCAGTTTCACTGAGGATTTTGACCGGCAGCCAACTTGCTTTGTCTTCCACGGCCCGAAGCTACAGCAGCTCAAAGGAGAGCACGACGAGCTTTTCCCAAGACCTCCATTGCTGCTTGTCCTGTGCTGTCCCTTGCCACCCGCCGAGTCCTCTACCACAGCACACGGACACAGGCACATGCAATTTCCCAGTGATCTTTTTCCAAAGAACACTGATCTCCTCCCTTCCTTCCAATCATGGACACTTCCCAATTTCCAGTCAACTCCTCATCTTCCCACAGTTAAAAACGAAACAGCATCACTAGCGAGGCCGAGTGCAAGAGTCTCTTCCACCTTCAGAACCAGCTCTCAGTGGTGGCTGCAAGCTGGGATCACCTGCAAACCAGTGCCACCCCCTGCGGTGTCACTGGTGTAACTGGTCCCACAGAAAAGCATTTCCCTTTCCAGGCAGGTTCATCCCAGCAGCACCTGCAGTTCCTCACCGAAGGGAAATCTTCCACCAGCCTGCTGGTGGGAAAATAAACCCAGGGAACTATTGAACCCCTCGTTCAGGTCTCCAGAATAAATCTTCATTTATTTCTCCCATAGCTGCAATGTTCACCTTTTTTTTTTTTTAACCAGGTCAGGAGAGGACCCTCCTATACTAAACTCTGTACACATCTAGAAGGAATTATTTCCAAGTGCTCACCCCTAGTTAGAGCTTGGTTACTCAGCTGGGAGATCGGGGGTACTGCTGGGTGACCTGGAATAGATGAGGAATCAGAGCCAGAGCACTCCTCAAGAAGGGTTATCACCATAAGCCTCTGCTCTGCTTACTCTGTTGATACTCCTCAGCTCTGTTGTGTTGCAGCAGATGCGGATCCAGCCCGGGACATGAAATCCGCCCGTGACTGCACAGATAAATAGCTCAAGAGTCGTCGTCTTTCACTTTCTGGCTCAGCCTGCCGTGAAAAAAACTAGGGAAACCAAATGCTTCCCAGCCTCCCACGCATGAAGCACATACCAAATATTCTTAGTGCAGAGGTTAATAAATGTTACAGAGAAGTGGGATTGGCTCCCACTAAGGCAAGGCACAAAAAGAGGAGAAGGACTGGCATGAAGTTTTCCGGCTCAAAGCAAGCTGTTAAAGGGTTTTCCAGGTGCAGAGAAAGAGAAAATGTACCCAACTCAAAATAAAAGAATGAATTTTAACTGCACAATAAGCACAAAACAAGCAGCTCGGGGCAAAGTCTACTTCTTGGGGTGATTTCCACAAAGCAGCGAACTTCTTTTCCTTTTTTTCCACAACAACCAGAGACTCCAAGGTTCTGAGCAAGAACTGAAAGGACCAACAGTCGGGAGATCTCCAAAGAAAAAAAGCAAAACCAAACACAGGAGGAAAGAGAAATGCAGCCCGCAGGATGGCTGTCACTGCACCGGTCCCTCCAGCCGCTTTCTGGGAGCACCACTTCTGCTCCCAGCCCCGCCAAAGGATGTCGGAGCTGAGGCAGAGAGAAAATCCTTGGCACTAGCGCAGGTTTTTGGCTTTGTGAGTAACACCGGGATTCCATGAAATAACCCTGTTCCCTCCCGGAGTGCCTGGACTAGCTCCCTGGCCGCTACGTGACAGCTACTCCTCTTTAGCAAGCATGGCAGGATGGTGTGCCCCTGTATTTCTCACGAAATAAGCAGGGAGATGCGACTTACGTCTATCGAGTGCTCCCTCTGAATACGTCTCCTGGTCTCCTTCTCGCAGTGATTGAGCGTCGCGTCGCAGTTCTGCGGGCCGGGCGGGGAGTTTTCCGTTTGGTTCTTCTGACTGTGCTCCAGAGGGGCGCTTCCATCCGGATCCACCACATCCAGCTCCTTCTCCAGCTCTTCCATCTCCTCTGGAGACAGAGTAGACAATAAATTGTCAATATCCGGATCTTCGCTAACTTGTCGCCGATATTTGGCCACTTTGGACATCTTGGCTCGCTGGCGAGACACGGTTGCGGTTGTGTGTGGTACCCAAGGAAGAAGAAAAAAAAAAAAAAGCAGCTCCAACACTGCTTCCCCCAGTGGCGGCAGGTGCTGAAGTGTTAAATCGCAGCAGCTCTCAATCGCTGCAGCCCAGGGTATAGTGGTTATAAAGAGGGGACACCCCTCGGTCCAAGAGTTGGCCAATAACAGGATCCAGCCGCGATTCGGGCGCTGGGAAGCCAATGGAGCCCAGCGGGAGGCGGGGAATGGTGCTATCAGAGGAGCCTGAAACCCGAGGACATTCCAGGGAACCATGCAGAGCTGCATGACCAAATTTAGTCCGGAGCATTTAGCCTTTTAAAGGCAATGGGCCAACCTAGTGAGAAAACAGGCAAAAATGCACAAGCTGGCAGGCTGAGGATCTGGGGGTGGGGGGAGGCAGATCTCTAGTGTGTGCCCCTCAGCGCTGGGGGGCTAATAAAGAGGTCAGCGTGGCTACGAAGATATGGGGGCGTCTCCTCTGTGACAGGAGGGGAGAGTTTCTGCTGGGACAGCGACAGGTCTTGGTTGAAATCGGCCGTGAAGCGCCCACCCTAGAGAGAGAGCTCATCTTTGCAGGAGCTGCAAAGCGCAGGGCTCTTTTGGGAGAGGTGGTGGGTGGGCACGATGCTGGTGCAGACTGGTTTCCTTACGAAGGATGTGCAAAATTCAGCACTGCCGAAGCGGGGAGGGAGTGGGCAGCAAGTGCCAGCCCAGCACCTGCTCCTGGCTCTGCAAAGTCTGACCCCAGCACCACGTCCCTGGGCAGCTTCATGGGAGCCTCTGCTGATTCCCCGTTCTCTGCAGGGGTGCTGCTTCGTCGCGGTGCTCCCTATTCCAAGCCCCAGAGACATCCCTCTTTCTGCACAGACTGAATTCCCGAGTCTCTCCTCCTTCTGGGTGAGGCAGCGCCCTGAGCCTGAGCTTGGGTTGGAGGCACCTGCTTTCTGTCAACCTAATCCACAGAGAAGCTTACGGGCACCTGCAAATTCTCCCGGAGACAGACAGGCTCTTCTCTCCAAGTTTCAAGGCAGCTCTACCTCATTTTGTACCCCTTGGCTATGTGGCCGGCCTCATCCCTTTTGCTTCATCCTTCTAATATTTACTGCCTGCTCCCAGGCCACTCTCTTTGCAAGTCCAAAGTTTTCCTTCGTCTTCTTCTGTAAAAAAAGGCTCTTAAAAGATTTCCATCATCAGTCTTCTCTGCCCATATCCCCAACTCAGATCCCATCCTGAGCTCTGTGTGGCTCAGGGTGATCCAGGTGGGTCTCCCGGTGCCTTGTGGTACAAACTAGACATTCCTTGCCTTGACGGGAAATGCACATTCTTGTTGCATTCTAGGATTACATTTATCTCCAGCATCGCAGCGCCCAGCTCCTGCTCATAGCCTTCCTATGATTCACCGGCACGACTCAGATTTTTTTTCCAGATTGTAGAAGAAACTGTTGGGTTTAGTTTCCAAGTGCGCAACCTCAAACACTGTCACTTCACCCCATCACTTCTAGCTCCCTGATATCATGATCTTCCTCTTGATACTCCCTTGCCGCCAAAGGACTAAGGAGGTCGTGGCTATCCCCTCTACCTTCTTCTCCTTCCCTCACCCCAAAGCTGCGATGGCTGCAACAACACCCAGGGCCTCAGGAACGAGGGTGACTTTAGCACGTTGGTGTCCATTTGGTGCCCTCTTCATCTGCAGAAGACAAATGAGTGTCTTGCTTGTCCCACCTTACTGCAGTCCTGCACCTCTCTAACGCGCTCTCTCGTAGCTCTTCAGGATCCACAGTTCAAAATGTATTTACACCATGTCTTCTGGAAGAGAAACACAAGCTAACAGAGTCTGGAGAGGGAAAAAATGACCAAATGCCTGCTATTCCGACGTGGCGTCGCTGTGGTCAGTCACCAAGTGCTTGTAAGAGGTCAGTAAGAAACTCGAAGCTCAGCTCCCAGCTGGAAAGGGCTCAAAAAAATTTAATGAGGAGTCATAGCTACGCGAGGAATCATAGTGAGCTATCATAGCTACACGTCCCTTTCTTCCCAGGATCTTTCCTCCTCTTCCAGGGAAGATCCAAACTTTCTTGTGTGTGCCACCCCTGGTTCCGGGGACAGGGTATGTGGACAACCCATGATGCCAAAACAGAGAAAGAACTTTTGCACTGGTGAGTAAAAACTAGATTTGTCTGTCTGTTTGCCTTTCCTTCATGACTCTTTTCTGTGTTGTAAATCATTTTTTAATAGAATAAAATAACTACTGACTCCTTAACAAGGTCTCTACTTTGCTGTTCCTGAACCTTGACTCCTGTGATGAGTGGCACCAGACACCGGCTTCCCTAAGAAGCTGTGAACGTGAGCTGGGAGGCTCCAAGTTTCTCCTGAAGTATCGCACATCCTTTCCTGATTTGGGAACCCACGTCTGCCGTGCTCTCCTCCTCCGAGCCAGAGT
Source organism: Trogon surrucura (assembly GCA_020746105.1). Taxonomy (NCBI): domain Eukaryota; kingdom Metazoa; phylum Chordata; class Aves; order Trogoniformes; family Trogonidae; genus Trogon; species Trogon surrucura. Next base: position 5,232,716 of record CM036641.1, read on the forward strand.
TTTGCAGAGGAATATTCCTTCCTTAGCAGAAAAGCCGTCAGAGAAGCAGGGGCCACCCTAAACTTGCCGTGCTTTGCAGTGGGTGCTCTTAGTGCAATTCATCTTGGCTGTCTCTATTTAAACTGGGGTATTAGCCCAGCTCTGATTACACCATATTCCATGAAGTTCTTGGTGCCATAGGAAAGAAAACACTGAGAGAAAACCCAGCTTTTTCACCCTAGAGTGAGAGGAGCTCTGGATATGTCTGCACTGGCTGCTCCTTCACGGGACACCAGCAACTGGGGACGTGAGCAGTGACACTCGGGTCTTGCTTTCGAAGCTGTGCCAGCCAGGCGAGCGCGGTGCTGTGTGGTTTGGTGCAGAGAATCTTCCGGCAGCTCCGCCGAGGCTCCGTGGGTCTCTGCGTTTATCAGGATCCCCATCTCCATAGTGACCGAGCACGCCAGAGGCACTAACGAGCATTTCTGCGCAACAACACGCCTTTGAAGCACAGCGCCCTGATTAGAGACGTCTTAGGGACTGTGACAGAGTCAGGATAAGGAGCTTTTCCAGAGACACTTGCAGGGTCTCCGGCAGAGCTGGGAAAGCTTTCCGTGCCCCCACCTTGGACTGTCCGTCTTCCTTCCTTTGTTCCTATCAGCTGATAAAGGATGGCAGAAAATCGGGTGGATATCTCTAATCTGTTTTATTTCCCTTTCCTCCAGAGCCTGCAGAAGGAAAGGTTAGACAGAATGATTTTTCTTCTTCTTCTTCATTTTATAAGATGTTTCTTGAGAAAGCAAGTGAGGTCTCCCTGCCCGGTCGTGACAGGAGGCTCCTCTGGAACACGTTGGCCCCGTGGCCAGTGAAAGAAGCTGCTTCTCTCCCAAACCCAACCACAACTTCGCCCCAAACCTCCCTGTATGACCCATGTCCTCAGGTGAGAGGGGGGAAGCGCGGAGACAAGATTATGTGTTGGGAAAGGAACCAGCTCCTGGTTGCGGGGAAATTCAGAAAAGCCCGGAAAGCTCTGGAACACCTTTCTGCAGCCTGCCCAGGGTGCCCCCAGCTGATCTACGTCCCTTTGGTGACTGGCTTCTGCAGCTCAAGCAGCCAGAGGGGCTCAGCAGGGAGTTTCACAAACTCTCCAAGAATGACCAAGAATGATCGTTCAGCCTGAGAAAATTAACCTGACACAAGGTTAGCACAAGGGCTACAGCAAGAAGCTGCCACCCTGAGAAGGGTGGGACCAGCATGGGACGAGTGACAGAGGGCAGGAGAGCAGAGCTCTGCTCCAAGGGTCCACGCAGAGATTTTTCCACTCCTTCCACCTCCCATCCTTGGCCAAAGCCGAAGCCACAACACCACCTCCTGGTAAGCTCCGTTACTGCATCGCCCACCGCTCCCAGCCTGCCTTCAACGAGGACCGCCAAGATTTGCATTTAAAACCCGCGAAGAGAGCAAATTAAAGCAGGAGGAGCGTTCCACCTCCTTCCCGTTGCTTAAACCCACGATTTATTAGAGCAATCAAGTGCTCGCAATCCGTGCCGCCCGCTGCAACCGAATGATTTAGCGCCCTTACAAGAGAGCGCAGTGTGTAAGGGCAAATCAGGAGTCTGAAAAAAAAAACCAATTTACAACTCGGAGCGCTTGAGGCAGGCGTGGAACGGCTCTGAGGGCTGTGCAGGCTGCTCTGCTGCACGGAGACGAATTCTCTGGTTTTCAGCCCTGCCTCCATGGAGAACTGCCCTCTCACAGGCACCGTTGTCTTGAGGAGGCCTCAAAGCCAAGCTCTCGCTCACACTGCTCAGCACACAAGAGCCTCCTCAGGGACACCTTGAGGCCAGCCCAGTGGATTTAGCAGCTTCAGGAGAGAGATGGGTGCTGCTTCTGAGCATCTCTGTAGCTCTGGCAGGATGGAGAAGCAGCACCGGCGGGATGGACACGCTTCCACCTCCTCCAGCTCAGCCGGTTACCTTCAGGCTCCTTCTGCACTTCCACTGCTCACAGCATTTTCTGTCCGGATGTATTCAGACAGATCAGTGGCCCAACCCCTCAAAATCTCACCCTTTTACTGTGGACACCACTTATTAAAGAGCTAAACAAGAGCTGCTTTGTGTTTCAGGCCTTTGACAGAGTACTCTGACACGGGCCCAGCCCTACCAGAGACACCAAGGCCAGGTCTGACGGGGTTTAGAGCAACATGGCCTGGTAGGAGGTGTCCCTGCACAGCAGGAGGGTTGGAATGAGATGACAATAGAATCATGGAATCACAGAATGTTGGGGGTTGGGAGGGACCTCTGGAGTCCAGCCTCCTGCCAGAGCAGGGTCACCCAGGGCAGCCACACAGGAACGCGTCCAGGTGGGTTGGAAAGTCTCCAGAGCGGTGGGGCTGCGAGCTCCGAGCTGGGGCTGGAGGCTGTGAGGAGAAGCGGGGGAGGTGAAGGCTGCTCTCGCGGTGCCTGCCGGGCCGGCTGTACGGCTCCCGGGCCCGAGGCTGGCACTGGAGGCTGGCAGGAGAAGCGGGAAGGCCAAGGGTGTGGAGCCCAGGTGGGCTCCCACCTGGCCGCAGCCCCGGGGGCACCCGTGGTGCGGAAGGACGGCCGGTCCTCCCCGGGTTCCAGGCAGAGGAGGCCGCTGGTGTTGTGCGGCGGGGCCGCCTCCCCAGGTTCCAGGCAGAGGAGGCCGCTGGTGTTGTGCGGCGGGGCCGCCTCCCCGGGTTCCAGGCAGAGGAGGCCGCTGGTGTTGTGCGGCGGGGCCGCCTCCACGGCTGGCCGGGGGTGGTGAGCCCGGCGGGAGGGCCTGGGGAAAGAGGAAGGAGAGGGTGAGGGAGCAGCTCCGGCTCTGCTGCTGGTGATGGGGGGAAAGGGAAAGTGAGGAGATGGGAAACCAACGTGCTGGTGGCCGTGGAGGCAGGTGAGGGCCAGCACGGGATGGAGTCTCAGCGCCGGCGACGGCAGCCCCGGCGGCCGTAGGGCTTCTGGGCCCGGCGGCACGAGCGGGAGCGCTCTCGTGACCGCACGGGCCCAGGGCCGCTGGCGGAGCCGCTGCCGTCGGGCGCCGGGGCCGTGCTGGCCGCCCCGGATGGTGGCAGGGGGCTGGTGCTGGGTCCGGCGGCGGCAGGAGACAGGGAGGCGCGGGAGGGCTCCGGCAGCGCCGGGCTGGGAGCGTGGCCGGTGGAAGGTGCCGCGGGCGCCCGGCCCCGCTGCTGACACCTGCCCGGCCGGCGGTACGGCCCCTGGGCCCGGCGCTGCGCGCGGGTGGTCTCGCGCAGCCGCGCGGGCCACGGGGGGCTGGAGCGGCCGCTGCCCTGCAGGGGTGGTGGGCTGCAGGGGGCCGCTGGAGCCGGCCGGCCTGGGCTGCTGGGGCCGGCGACCTCCACGGCGGGACTGGAGGCTGCAAGGAGAAGGGGGAAGGTCAAGGGCACGGGGCGCCAGAGGGGTGGCCCCAGCCCTGGGGGAGCAGAGAGGCTCTGCCCGGCCTCTGGGGCTTTGCCTCTTACCGGCGCGCGGACCGGCACAGCCCTCGCACTCCCAGCTCCGGGCGCTGGTCCCCAGTTGGGAGCACCCCCGGTGAGTGCCCTCTGCGGCACAGGAGGAGCAGAGGAGGAGTTGCCAGGGCCTGGGGAAGCAAAGGGGGAAATGGCTCTGAGGACAAAGGGACCGGAGCCCGGCCTTGTCCGGCAGAGCTCCTGTTTTCGGCCGTTGTGCTTGGAGCCCCTGGCGAGAGAGAGCTCCCCGGGCAGAGCCCCGGGGGCACTTTGGGACACTCACCCCTCCTCCTCTGCCTGCTCTCTTCCTCCTGGGCAGAGGCACTCAGCGGCATCACAGCGCCCGTGCCTCTGCATGAGCGCTGTGAATGGCTGGAGGGTCTCCCATACTGGTGGCCTGATGGAGAAAGGAAGATGGATGAGCCCCCGGTGCCCCGGCCAGAGGCAGAGGCCGGATGGGCTCGTGGCAGAGCGGAGGCCAGGACGGCGGGGGCAGCCCCGGCACGACACAGCGCCGGCACCCTCCTGCCTTGTGAGCTGGGCAGCAACAGTACCGACCTCCTGGGGACCCGGATGCCCATGCGGAGCATCTCCTGTTGAAATGCCTCCCTGTCCCTGCAGAGCGGGCATCGGAAGCACGACGTGCCAGCGCACAGCGCCTGCCCCTGCGGGAGAACCAGCAAGAGCGTGGATGAGGCCCTTGGTGCTGCCGAGCGGCGGCCGTGCCGTGCCGTGCCGTGGGGGCAAGGGAAGGGCTCCCACCTGGGCGCAGCGCCGGTGGAACCAGGCGTGCTGGCACGTCGGGCACACCATGGTGTGGAAGGACTGCTGGTCACCCACAGCCTCCAGGCAGATGAGGCAGCAGGTCCCCTTCTCGGGGACTGCCGCCACCATCTGCCTGGGGCTGTGGTCACTGCAGAACGCCCTGGGGGAGGAGGAGAGGGATGCGGGAGGTGAGAACTGCTTCTCCCCTCCCCTTCCAGGCGAGGGACTTGCGCAGTGATGGCGGGGACGGGAGAGGAGGTACCTGCGCTGCCCAAGGTACGGCGTGACGCACTTTCCCTTGACAGCGCAGGGGAGATGGTAGCTGCGTTGGCAGCCCATCTCTGAGCAGGTGACACTCGCTCCGTTCTGGTGACACACAAAGCAGTCCTGGAAAGGACACAGCAGCCCCGTCAGCGCCAGCCCGGCGGCCCCCACAGCCAGCCCCCCCCACCCCTTGGAAGGGCTGGGGTTTCTTTCTGGGGGTCTGGGCTAAGCTCCCCGAAAGCCCTCCTGATCTTGTCAGGTCCTCACCTTCCACACCGCCCGCTCAGCCGTGCGCCGGACCTCACAGCTCTGGAATCCCACCTGCACACCACCCACGACGGACACGGGGAGCCCGCTGGCAAAAAACTGCCCAAGAGACAGGACGAGGAGCTGATGAGGAGAGCGTGGCAGGGCCGGCCTGTGGGACCGCGGGAGGGGCCTCGAGGGCACTCACCATGCAGAACGCGTGCGCGGTGACTCCTTGCAAGTTCACCAGGTGCCCGCACATGTCCGGATCCACCTGGGTCCGGAGGCAGAGCACGCACGCTGGAGAGGAGAGAGCAAACGCCCCGGGCATGAGCGGCTCCGTGGAGCCAGGGAAGGTGTCCCCGAGGGGTGTCCCCCAAGGGCTGCTCGGAGCGGTTGGGGAGCTCCTGCCTCCCCCCGCCACCGCTCAGGGCCCCGCGCTGATGCCCCGACAGCCCCTTGGCCAGACTGTGCGAGGGACGCTTCGCTCTCACCCTGCTCCACTGGGCCGGCGGCTTGGCCCTCGCGGTCCGAGATCTCGCTCATCTTAAGAGTTTGGGAAAACTCCCAACCAATAGCGCGACGTGTCACTGGCAAAATCGCCTCTGCAGACCGGGAGAGAGAAGCGGGACGCGGGTGAGTTTGCGGCACAGCCCCAGAGCCCCGAGGTGTGGAGCCCCCCTTCTCCCCTGCGCTCTCCTCACCTCACCACGTCGCACTGACGCAGGACCGGAGCCCAGCGCCGCTTGGAACCCTGGGTCACCCCAGCGAGCTCTGTGACATCACAGCACCGGTCCCGTGTGCCCCGGGAAGGGCTGCTGCTGCAGTCCTGCCACCAGGTCTGGGCTCCCCAATACAGGGGCCAAAGAGACCTGGCCCGGGCTCCCACGTCCCACCCGGGTGGCCGGGGCACGGCACAGGACCTCGGGACAGCAGCTGGTGTTGCGAGGCGGCTCAGCATCTTTCTCCTGAGCTAGGGGCTGAGCTTGGAGCTGGGAGCTCAGGAGAAAGATGCTGAGAGGAGAAAGATGGAGCTCAGGAGAAAGATGCTGTCCAGTCGTCAGCATCCTGCTGTTAGTTGCCCATCTTCCAGTCTCAAGGAGCAAGTCTTGGCTCTCAGGCTTCCTCCTCTCCTAATGCAACAAGCTGAGCGTAAATGAAACACGAGTTATGGAGCTGCCTGAATCAGGTGTTCAGAATTATCGAATCATAGAATCAATTGGGTTGGAAAAGACCTCAGAGATCATCAAGTCCAGCCCTTGGTCCAACTCCCGTCCGTTTACTAGATCATGGCACTAAGTGCCGTGTCCAAGCAGTTTAAAAACCTCCAGGGACGGTGAATCCACCACCTCCCTGGGCAGGCCATTCCAATGCCTGACCACTCTCTCTGTAAAGAATTTCTTTCTAATATCCAGCCTAAATTTTCCCTGGTAGAGCTTAAGCCTGTGCCCCCTTGTCCTGTTGCTCAGTGCCTGGGAGAAGAGACCAGTCCCCACCTGGCTATAACTCCCTTCAGGTAGTTGCAGAGAGTGATGAGGTCACCTCTAAGCCTCCTCTTCTCCAGACTAAACAACCCCAGCTCCCTCAGCCTCTCCCCACAGCTCTTGTGTTCCAGTCCCTTCACCAGCCTTGTTGCTCTTCTCTGGACCCGCTCCAGCACTTCAGTCTCTTTCCTGAGCTGAGGGGCCCAGAGTGTCAAGTTGGCGTTTTAGGCTCGTGCAGAATTGCACACGTCCCAAAGGGAGCGTTAGGTCAGTGCTTTGGCCGTGCCCTTCCTAAAGCAGAACTCTGCGTTTCCTCCTCAGGTGGGCTGCCTTAGGTGATCAGAACCCCTGGAGCTGAACACGCGCACCGTTCCCTCTGCACTAGGGTTGTGAGCTGCAGTTGCCTGACACTGAAAAACATCTGCTGCAGGAAAGTTAGTCCCAGTGCTGCACTGAAGGTGGCCGGGGCCTTCTGCACCTTTAGGCAGAGCCTGGAGCTGGCACGCCGTGTCTGAGTGTCTCCTCCCTTTCCAAGAGCCACGGCTCTCTGGTGACTTATTGGAGGGGCACTGAGAGCACGTGCTCTCCTGCCACAGCTCGCCCTGCTCTGCTCTCTCCCCAGCCAGCCAAGCGCAGGGTTTGCACAGGGAGGTTGAACACCAGCCCAAGTGCTTTCAGGCTGGAGGGGAAGGTAATCCCTAGCGGAGCCCAAGCCCTGCGTCCAGCTGCTCTGCTGTGGCAGGGGGAGGCTGCAGCTCCTCTGGGGTCAGGCCAAGGGCTGGGCCCCCCGGCAGCACTCGGGACCCTTCCCTTTGTCCTGGCCTGGGACCTGCTGGTGGCAGCTCAGAGCTTGCTGTCAGGCTGGCAAAGGATTAGGGCACCCTGAAAGCCACGTGGAGGCTGTCAGGAGCCCCTGAGCAGTGCACGGAGGGGGTGAGGAGGCCCCGAGTTAAGATCCATGGGATGGGGAAGGGGCGCAGGCACGCCAAAAGGACTGCCGAGGGGAGTGGGATGCGCTGAGACCAGGGATGCCCCAAAAGGCGCAGCGACTGCCCTGGGCGGTAGCGAAAGGCACACCAAGGGAGGTGGGGTCCTGGAGACGCACCCAGAGGCACACCAGGGAGTCGGGGCAGCCCGAAATGCCCGCCCTGGGGCCTCGGGTGCTCCCGAAGGCGTCCTTGGGGCTCTGGGCATCCTGACTCGCACACCAGTTGCCCTGGAGAGCAGGGAAATTCTCAGCTGGGGGGCCTGGGGCACCCCGAAAGGCAGAGCCACGGGTTGCGGGAGCATCCAAAGGCAGATTGGCGCTGGCAGGGGAACCCTCAAAGGCTGAGCAAGGGTCTTGGAGCCCCCAGAATGTACACTTGAGTGGTGTGGGGCAGCCCTGTGCCAGACAGACTGCTGCCCCACCAGAGAGAGCAGCGGAAATGCAAGTCCCTGCTCTCAGCCTTGCCCCCAACTGTGGGTGCCTGCCACCATCCCGGGGTGCCCCAGCTGAACCCCCCCTCTCCCAGCACCCTGCACGTGGCTACCAACCAGTGCCTGCACCACCAGCTCCCAGTGCCCACCCCACGCCTTCACGGTGGGCAAAACCTCACTGGTGGGTGTGGTGATGGGTGGTCGCCGGCTGTAAACTGTGTTTATTATTTCTTTTAGAGGTACATTGGGTGCTCGGTGCTTGTCGTGATGCCACCTTATGGGGGAGGAATGGCTTAAAGAGGATCTGCCACACAGGAACGTGTCCAGGCGGGTTGGAAAGTCTCCGGAGCAGGAGACTCCACACCCTCCCTGGGCAGCCTGGGCCAGGGCTCCGGCACCCGCACAGCCAAGAAGCTTCTCCTCAGGTTGAGGTGGAACTTCCCACGTTCTAACTTAAACCCGTTATTCCTTGTCCTATCGCTGGGCACCACTGAGCAGAGATTGTCCCCTTCCCCTTGACCCCCACCCCTCAGGTATTTCTGTTCGTTAACAAGGTCCCCTCTCAGCCGTCTCCTCTCAAGGCTGAACAGCCCCAGGTCTCTCAGTCTCTCTTCCCAGCAGAGATGTTCAGTCCCTTGATCCCCCTCGTAGCTCTCCCTTGGACTTTCCCCAGTAGGTCCCAGTCTCTCTGCAACTGGGGAGCCCCAAACTGGACACAGGGTTCCAGGGGTGGTCTCCCCAGGGCAGAGCAGAGGGGCAGCAGAACCTGCTCTCTGAAGGTCCCTCCCAGCCCGAGCCGTTCCAGCATTTCACGCTTTCTTCTCTCGTGTCAGGCTCTCCCGGGAGCCCCCGGCCCGCACCCACGCGGTACCGCAGCCAGACCCGCCAGCACAGCCCCCTCTGAGCGCCCCCCCCGCCGTTCCCCAGGGACACGGGCGGACGGGCTGGGCCCGAGGACGACACAAAACGCTCCCGGGAGAGGAAGCGGGTGCCCGGGTGACAAATTGCTCCCCCCACCCCCACGGCCTGAGGCCGCCGCAGCTCCCCCGGCGCTGGGGGGCGGGCACCGCGCGTGCCCAAACAGCGCCTCCTTCTCCCCCCCCCACCCCCAACCCCCGCCCCGGCTTTAGTCCCGCCTTCCGCCCCCATTGGCCGGCGCCGCTGTGTGCGTCAGGGCCCACGAGCCAATCGGGGCAGCGGGGAGGCGGACGGGGCCTCGGCCAAGATGGAGGAGTACGCGCGCGAGCCCTGGTGAGCGGCTCACGCCGGGCCGGGCCGGGCCGGGCGGGGGGGGCGGGCAGCGCGCGGCGGCCCCGGGGCTGGGGGGGGGGGGGCGGGAACGGGGGGGGCGGGAACCGGCGCTGGGAGAGGAGGGGAGGGGAGGCGGCCGCTGCCCGGTGCCGCTCCCCGGCGTGCGGGGTTGACCTTGGGGGAGGCCGCGCCGGGGCCTGGCCGGGCCTTGGGGCCTGGGTGGGCAAAAACCCCGCCGGTACCGGGTCCGGTGGCGCCTCCGCCGGGGAGGGGGGCGGCGGGGCCCTGAGACCGGGGCCTCTGCGGGGGGCAGCGCTGCCTGCTCGGGCCGCGCTTCGTCCCCCCCGGATCCCCTCAGATCCCCCCGAATCCTCTCAGATCCCTCCGGACCCCTCAGATCCCCCCCGGATCCCCTCAGGTCTTCCCCGGATCCCCTCAGATCCTCTCAGATCCCCCCATATCCCCTCAGATCCCCCCCTGGATCCCCCCCGGATCCCCTCAGATCCACCCTGGATCCTCTCGGATCCCGTCAGACACCCCCCCCCCCCCCCCCCATTTGCTCAGATCCTCTCGAATCCCCCCAGATCTCCCCTTGATCCCCTCAGATCCCCTTTGGATCCCCTCAGATCCTCCCTGGATCCCCTCAGATCCTCCCTGGATCCCCTCAGATTCCCCTTGGATCCCCTCAGATCCCCCCCAGGTCCCGCTCAGCGCCCCCAGTGACCAGTAACTGCCCCTCTCCTTCCCCCCTTCCCTTGCAGTGGGGTCATACCGGCACCATCTAAACCCATTGACCTCTGTAAACGTTCACATCCGTGTTTATTGCACCTCAAAAGATTTTTGTTTGCAGCGACAAGACATTTAACCGACAGCTCAGGCTCGGGGCCCGGCCTTCTGCAGAGAAGCTTCTTTCCCCAAGCTTTGGCTGTTTTGCTCTTCTGCCCCGGTTTTGACTTTCCCCGCAAACGCCAGCCCCGCGGCGCGAAGTTTGGGGTGTCGGCGAAGGAAACGTTGTTTGTGGCAGGGTCCCGCGACGGGGACGTTTCGCTGCTCGGCTGCCAGGGGGGCCCCCATGGGGGTTTGTCTCATTTTCGCTGCCCGTCACCCCGTTATCTCTCTCATCCAGCACCGACGTGGGGGGGGTCAGCCCCTGCCGGGAGCCTCGTGACCTCGCTGGGAGGTGACGCTGCAGGACCCGGCCGCGGTCGCCTTTGGTCGCGTCGGGGATCGTCGCGTGGTGTCGCGTGTGTGGGGAGGCAGAGCTGGGGCTGGCGTGTCACCACGGCTCGAGGAGGAGGGGGAGGAAGTGCTGCCTCTTCCTCAGCAGAGCCGGGAGTGCTGAGAAAAAGGCAGATTCTTTTATTTAAAGTGTGGCAGCCTCCGACCCTTGCTGCTCCTCAGCCGTCGGGAGAGCTGCCGGCAGCCGTGGAGCTTCGGGGTGGCGGTTACCCCCCGAAATGAGGGTCGTGGCCCACAGGCACGTGGCATCCTCTTTCCCTTGACTCTGCCATCCTCTCCTGCTTTTATCCAGCTCCCCCTGAGCTCAGATCTGAGGTGTGGGGCACCCCCGGGCGCTCCGGGCCGCTGAGGGAGAAGCAAAATCCTGGGCTCTGCTCTGCGCTGCTCCGAGCGATCGCTGTCGGGAGCAGGGATCTGACCTTACCTCGCGTGCAGCGGCGAGCACGGTGTTCCCCTCCAGCGAGGGCTCCCCTTAAAGCCAGGGAAACAATTAACAGTAAGGTTAAGCTTGTAGATAAGTGCCAGATTAATAATGGAATAATCTCTTTTATTCTTTTCTGATTCTTTCTGCCGACGGTCGGACACACGCGGCGTCTGTCCCGGAGTTCAAAGGAGCTGACGCACGAAACGACTGCACTGATATCAAAGGCATTTTCTCATGTAAAAGCTGCTCCCGTGGAGGCTCGGAGGATGGTTTAAAAGGATAATTAAAGGCCCCAAAGGTAGCAGCTAATGAGCTTGACATCTGAAGCAGGGTTAAAGATGAGGAAAAAAAATAAATCCATGATTGGAGTCTAATTAATGAAGCTTCTGTAGAGAACAGAAATTGGAATTCTCTGACCTTGCGGGTAAGAGAAGGCCGCTTTACATAATCTCTTCAGATTTCCAGAAAGCCTTTTAACAAAATCACTTTTAGCAAGTTAACGAAGGGAAAGAGTTGTGAGGAGATGTTTTATTCATAACGGAGCAGATGAAAATCGGGGCGGGAGGAGAACGAAACAACAAAAGAAAGGAAAACAAACCCCGAGAAGAAAGACTCAAGTCGCTTTTCATCTTGGCGTCGCTGGCAGCGGCGTGCCTGGAATCTTTCCTGCTCATTAAATGCAGGAAATGGGAAAAGAAAATGTGAATCGAGGCTGAATTATTTAATTAGTCGGAGCTGGAGGGGATTTGTTAAGGGGCAGGAGATGAAAGAGTGGCACAGGCGGGACGATCGAAGAGGAGGGTGCTGGGATAATGCCCACTCGCTGCAGGTTTGGGACCCGGATCCCTCTGGGGAAGGTCCGTGGTGACTTTTTGGGTGGAATTGTGGCACGTTCGGGGCTGCCGGGCGATGCCGAGGTGCGAAAGCAAAGCGAGGGCTGGACACCACCTGCGCAAACGAGCGACTCGCCCCTGTTTGGAAGTGCGAGGAGCCGGCTGCGCCCTCTCGTTAAAGAGGAGGGAGGGAGGGATTGAGAAGTAGGTCGTGGAGAGAATGTGTCGTGGGAGGGACCGCGCGTTTCAGAGATTTGAGGGTGGGACAGAAAAAATACAACCTTGGGGAAAATGCTCAGTGCAGAGAGAGGTCTGGAAAAAAGATCTTCACGTATCCCCTGGAGGGAGCCCTCGAGAGCGGGGACGTGAAATTCAGTGTGAAATTCGCTCGGAGCCACGAGCGCTGAGCTTGCCATCGCGCTCGGTTTTGGGCCCCCGCGTGGTGCCGCCGTCTGGTTTTCGCGAGGTTTTGCGAAGGAATTGGAATCTCGCTTGGCTTCGGCTGCGAGAGTTTTGGTCTAAGATGAGAGAAAGAAAATAACTTCGTTATTTTAAGCTTCGGAATTACTGGCAGCGGCACCAGGTGCTCGTTGGGTTTAGTGATGGAGAGTTTCAAGGCTCTAGTGCTTGGTTTTGAAGCCCGAATTAAAACTCGTTTCGCTCTGAGGAAGGTGCAACAAAGCTGGTCGGGAATATTCGACGTCGGAGGCAGGAATCGTGGCGTTCCAACCCTCTGACGGCGTCTGGGTTTGGTCGGAATGAACTTCAGAGATCTGGGATGCGTCAGGAAAAGCCTTTCTCGTTGAAATCTCTTTGGATGACTTTGTCATTTAAATAACCAGCACTACTGAAGAGCGTGAAGACTTCAGGAAAGCGGCCTTTTGCGCCAGCTCCGCACGGAATCTCACGGAGTTTGCCACCCAGGTATTCTGTTGCTCACAACAGGACAGGCGAGCAGTAAATTTAAACCTCTTTACCCTCCACAGCTGGAATTCTGCAGAGGTTTTCCACGATGGAAATACGTCTCTGCCTTGCGTGAGGAATTCAGGCAATTCTGCGCACGAGCCATGGGGCTGTGATGGTTTAAACAGTGGGATTTAGTATTTTCATCTTCGTTTTTCTTCGCAGCCCCTGGAGGATCGTCGATGACTGCGGAGGCGCTTTCACCATGGGAGCGATAGGAGGTGGCATTTTCCAAGCTATCAAGGGCTTCAGAAATTCCCCAGTGGTAAGTGAAAACGTTTGAGAGCGCCTTCAGAGCACGGTCCTGCTTTCTCTCTCCATCAGCCGAAGGAATTGGGAAGATGGGAGGCTCAAAGGCAAAATCTTTTTCTCCCTCAGATGTATATCAGGAAAGTACTGTTGTCATTAATGAATTATTAACTTTTTTTTTCCTTTTTTTGTAGTCGGGTCTCGCTTAAATGCAGAAGCGTGCAGAAAAAGGAAAGGGTTGATGCAAGTCAGCTTTCACTTTCAGGATTTCCGCCACAAAATTGTGGCTGTGAGCCTGTTGTAGAGCCATTAGATAAAAAAAAGATCCAGTTTCTACTTTAACATTCGTTAAATGTTTCTCTGGGTTCACAAAACAGGGTTTTTTGCTGAGTGACTTTGGTGTTACTACGTGACGCTTTATTAAGGCGTCGCTCTGAGAAACTTTGTCAATAAAGAAACGTTTCCAAACAAGTCTGATGCCGCAGACACGACCTGAGAAGGATCAGACACTCAGCTACACCCTTAATTTTGCTTGGGGTCCTTAAACAAACCTGTCTGCGCTTTCCAGTGCTTACATTGACTGTAAAACTTGGGCAGATGTTCCTTAAATCTTCTTGTGGTGCGGGGAAAGGTGCAGTCGTAATTCTGGGGGTCCTGGGTGACGTGTTAGACCCACGCCCAGAAGCTGAATCACTTCTCCTGGCTCCTGAGGCTGGGCTGATGAGACGAGGACTAAATGCTCCGCTGTCAGGAGGGACTGAATTTGGGGCAGGCAGCGAGATCACTCTACTAAAATAGATAAAATACTGATGGAAAGGCAACATAGCAGCGGGTGGGTTTGCTTGAAGGCGGCTTCGGGGCAGCTCTTCCTCTGCTCTTGTGTCCTGTGTCGAGTGACCGGGCGTTGGGTGGGAGCAAAGAAATGATAACGCCCGAAAAACAAATGCATTTGTGCTAAAAGCGTTACTTTAAATGTGTTGTTTGGTCCCTGCTAGGCCACTCAGACAAACTCTGAACTTAGGCTGGAGAGCTGGGTGGAGATGAACCTCGTGAGGTTCAGAAAGGACAAGGGCAGAGTCCTGCATGTGGGGAGGAATAACACCAGCACCAGCACAGATCAGGGGTCACCCTGCTGGAAAGCAGCCCCGTGGAGAGAGACCTGGGAGTGCCAGTGGGCAGTGAGTTGTCCCTGGGACAGCAACGGGCCCTGGTGGCCAAGAGGCCAGTGGGGTCCTGGGGGGCATCAAGCAAAGTGTGTCCAGCAGGGCTGGGGAGGTTCTGCTGCCCCTCTGCTCTGCCCTGGGGAGACCACCCCTGGAACCCTGTGTCCAGTTTGGGGCTCCCCAGTTGCAGAGAGACTGGGACCTACTGGGGAGAGTCCAAGGGAGAGCGACGAGGGGGATCAAGGGACTGAACATCTCTGCTGGGAAGAGAGACTGAGAGACCTGGGGCTGTTCAGCCTTGAGAGGAGACGGCTGAGAGGGGACCTTGTTAACGAACAGAAATACCTGAGGGGTGGGGGTCAAGGGGAAGGGGACAATCTCTGCTCAGTGGTGCCCAGCAATAGGACAAGGAATAACGGGTTTAAGTTAGAACGTGGGAAGTTCCACCTCAACGTGAGGAGAAGCTTCTTGGCGGTGCGGGTGCCAGAGCCCTGGCCCAGGCTGCCCAGGGAGGGTGTGGAGTCTCCTTGGGACCTCTTCCCTTCATCATCCTCGTAGCTCTCCGTTGGACTCTACGAGTCCAACAGAGAGCTACGAGGATGACGAAGGGACTTGAAAATCTCTTCCCAGTGGTGCCCAGCAATAGGACAAGGAATAACAGGTTTAAGTTAGAACATGGGAAGTTCCACCCCAACAGGAGGAGAAGCTTCTTCCCCGTGCGGGTGCCGGAGCCCTGGCCCAGGCTGCCCAGAGAGGGTGTGGAGTCTCCTGCTCTGGAGACTTTCCAACCCGCCTGGACGCTTTCCTGTGGGGCTGCCCTGGGTGACCCTGCTCTGGCAGGGGGTGGCACTGGTGATCTCTCCCTTCCAACCCCCAACATTCTGTGACCCTGTGATTGTAAATTGTTTAATGCCTGATGTCTGTATTTCCTTTCTGTTCTCAAGGGCTGGTGAGCACTAACGGACGTTGGAAGTGCGGTTTCCGTCAGCTCCTGATCACAGCTCTCGAGGGAACTTAAAAATACGTCGGCCCTGTGGCAGGTTTTTGCTGTGTACAGTCAGACTGACTTTTCACTCGTATTTTAACTTTCTCTTTTGTCGCAGGGCGTAAACCACCGGCTACGGGGGAGTTTGACAGCTATTAAGACGAGAGCTCCGCAACTGGGAGGTAACAAATTCCGTGTTGTCGCTGTTGGTAGGCGACCGAATTTGGAAATGCGGTGCGGGACGAGCGCGGTGACCCCCGAGCTGGTGTTTCGGCAGGATTTGTTAGTCCAAAGCAATGAGTAAAGAGGCTTCTGGCTCATCCACGATCAGTTCAGGCACAGAGGAAACGAGCCAGGCTTAACAATTTGATCTGCGCAGAGCTGCCTGGGAGCCGGGGTTGGGAAATAGACAGAATGGACTCGTTAGAAGAAATGATCAAACAGGGAGAAAAGAGGAAGCAGATGGGTGGGTCGGGGGGGAATTTCAAGCTGTGCCCCCAGGGTCAGCTCCGTACATTTCAGTCGGTTCTGTGAAGTGAATTTTGCACGTGGAAGTCTTAAAAACCCAAATAAATCACGAAAGCGCGGCTCACCGGTCGCGGTCTCTTTGCGTCTGACCCCCACGGAGCTGCTGAGGTGGCGGGAGCAGGGTTAGGGTAAAGGGGGGAAATGACCCTGTATCAGTGTCTGCGAGGATGTATGTTTAAAAAAGTGAAAAATCTGAATATTCCGTGAACGGAGCTGGCTTTGTTGTGAAGGAAGTTCCATTCTAATCGCTGCTTGACAGGCTTCCTGTCATCAAATATGATGATTGTCTAGGAAATATACAGGCAGGGGATACGTGTGTCACCTGGCAAGTTGAAATTCTTCCTCTGTATCGATTTTAACTGGGGAGTTTGAACCTGCTCCACGTCTGGAAGCGGGCAGGCTCGTACCGTGCCATCTCACGACCTCATGGCTTTCCCTAACCTGTTTTTCTTTTTTTTTTTCTTTAACAGGTAGCTTTGCTGTCTGGGGAGGTCTCTTCTCCATGATCGACTGCAGTATGGTCAGGATGAGAGGGAAGGAAGATCCGTGGAACTCGATCACCAGCGGAGCCCTGACCGGAGCTATTTTAGCTGCGAGAAGTAAGAAGCTGAGGCCGAGATTAACCGAAAAACTTCTCTTTTCTAAATATCCTGATTTATGATGCCCGAGTTGGAATTTACTCTCTGAGAGAAATTGAAAAAACAAGCAAAAAATTTAATTGGTGCTTATGAAAGTAATAATTCTGTTGTCAGATGTTACCGATGGGCTTTTGTTTCCTTGAGGAAGAGGCGGGGAATGGCCCAGGGGTGGTCCTTTTATTGGTTGTGCTCGCGAGGCTTAACGGCTGCAAAATCCCCGCCTCCGAGTCTGCTTAGAGGAGAGCTTATAAGGAAAGAAAAGGAGCTGTAACCTGCAGAGGAACGCGCCGAAGACGTCTAAAGTCTCATTCTGTGCTTTTTACTTTCCAGACGGGCCCGTCGCTATGGTGGGATCTGCCGCGATGGGAGGGATTCTCCTGGCTCTGATCGAAGGAGCTGGCATTCTGCTCACCAGATTCGCCTCCACCCAGTTCCCAAACGGTAAAGAGCCGTCGGATTCCTCCTAGCGCCGTCGTCCCTCGGGTGCCCCTGCCAGTCGTGGGGCTCGGCGCGGGGTGAATCTCCTCCGCCCGTGTCCAGAAAATGGCACGAGTAGCGTCAGCTCCTTCCTGCTGGGCTGAAGGCTCGAAACACTTCCGATCTGTGTTGCCTCGCCTCGTTTGGGGAGGAATAGAGATGGAACCACCGGGGCCGAAAGGATTAGGAGCAAACCGCTAATTCCCGAGAGGCTTCGTCCCTCGGCTTTGATCGCTGATGTTCTTTGTTCGATCTGAATTAGAAAAAAACTCCTCAGTACAGAGACATTTTAAAATTAATCTGCGTTAGAGAAAGCGTATCGTGTGTCTGTTACAATTTAAGGTAACGGGGAGCCGGGAAGCTGCCTCCCCAGATTTGTTCCGTTCCACTCGTTTGCCTCCTTGTCGGGTGAGTTAGTGTGAGAGAACCTTCAGGGAGTGGCCCAGCTCAGCCGCAGGGCGACGAGGCAAAGGTTTCCAGCTCCTTCAGGTGACTGAAAATGTCACCCTCTCGCTGCTCTGATTTGTGTCCCCTTTAGCCAAGGAGCTAAAAAGCTCTTGAACTTCTCCGAATGAAAACAAACCCAACAAGCCCCCGAATGCAAAGTCTTGTTATTGGCTTCAATAATTTTAGGGGGGGGATTTATAAGAAAAACGCTGCGAATGTCTTTCCTGTTGCTCATAGGAAGAACCTCCCGTCCTTTGATATTTAGCGTTTGCCTTTTTTTTTTTTTCTCCTTCCCCCCTCGCCTCGACCGCAGCCCCGCAGTTTTCGGATGACCCCTCGCAGCTGCAGCCCGCTCCGTTTGGCGGCGACTACAGACAATACCAGTGATGATCCGCGTTCTCCTCCTTCGTGCTGTCCCCGGGCTGTGATTTCCAACGCCGGAGGAACCCCGCTGCGGTCCGGCGCCACGCCGGCGCCACGGCTCTTCCCCAAACCGCGCCGAGAGGACCTTCAGCGCTTCCCTCAGCGTAAAGCCGCGCGGGAGAACTTGTAGAAGACGACAAATCTTATTTATTCGCCGTCGATTTCCGTTGCTGTAATGTTAATACATGCCTGGTAGAATACACGGAGATTTCAGACAAGGACCAAACGGAGTCTTGTCATCCTTTGGACACGGACTGAAGCGAAAAGGCTTTGGAGTCTTCTCTGGGATGTGGCGTTGACCACGCGCAGTGAACACAGCTGGAATTTAGCCTTGGATTTAGGTCGTTATTCCATCTATGCGCAGTTTTACATTCCTAAAAGTGAATGCTCTTGGGAGAACGTTCAGACCGGTGAAAATTCCTGCCAGCGATACCTATTTCCCTGCTGTTCTTTGATTTTCTGCGCCGCCACCAGGGAGCCTCAGCTCTCTGGTTAAAGCCTTTTGTGGATCCGCGGGCTGCGGCGTCCCTCCACCTTCTCCCCAAACCTGCCGGCCTCCGAGCCCCTTTTAGCGAAAGGTTGGCAGCAAATATCATTTTTCACCTCTGCCTTTCGCAGCAGGCGCGGAAGGGAACGCCGCGGCCGGCTTCCCCTCCTAGAACATGTGTAGGAGTTCCCCCAAAACACAAAAAATGTGGAGCTGGAGGGTGAAGCCCTGCTCAGATCCAGTCCTAAGCTCAATTCAAACATCTGCTCCGTGGTTTTTATTCTCAAAGTCCAGTCCTGGAGGCGTGTTCCCTCTTGCCAGCGGTTCAAAAGTCACGTCCAGTGAGGTTTTCTGTTAGTACTGTCGCTTGCGGGCAGCTCCGTATTCAAAAAGACCTGAGCAATATTTTCATGGCTTTTCCTCTGCCCGAGGGAGGAGCTCGATCACTCTGTCAGGAAACTAAGTCAGACCCACGTAGGAGGAGGAGAAGGTGAAAATAACGCAGAAGCGGTCGCTGTAACGGGTGACAAACAGGTGAATTAGGATTGTACGGGGCCTGCACTCAAATGCAGGATCTGACCATCCCCTGTGTTCTGCCATCCCCTAGAAGTGACAGGTTTTTTTCCTTTTTCCACCCCCCCGCCTGCCCTAGAGCTGCTCCAGGACGGCTGGGGGGTACTTTATCAGTTGACATAGCTGCTGCTGCTGTGGCATTTTCAAAAAAATCTTAAGCACAAAAGCACAGTGTGTGTACGTGTGTGAGCGAGGGCTCAGCTCGCTTTGCCGGTTTCTTAGATCCTTGGGCAAATTTTCAAGACAATTTCATTGATTTGTTTCACTCAGCCAGCACTCCCTCCTTCCTCGAGCGCCTGGCTGCGGACTGGGCGAGTGGCTGCAGAGCCTCCCCTGGCACCCAAACCCACCCGTTCACCCCCAGGTATTTTCCCTCCTGCTTCGTCGCGGGGTCAGAGCACTTCCCTCCTGGCTCTCGGGTTGGCTGAGGCCAAGTCACCTCTGGGCACCCTCAGCCTGGAGCACATGGGTGACGTCTCCCACTGGTGCTTTATCCCAGAGTGGACTGGTCGGGCTGGGACGTGGAGGCAGCACCTTTTACTGAGCGCTCCTCGCCCTCCTCTTCACCCTCCCACCCGGGGAGGGCAGCGGCAGGGCTCGCCGCCCAACTAGGGGAAGCTTCCCTGCCCTTGTCATCACCCCAACGCCCGAGAGGTTCCTGTGGTTCCTTTCAGGCGTCCCGACTCTCCTGCCGCTCCGCCTTTGGGGCGTCATGCTCCTGGGGGGGGGTCCACAGAGCCCCGTCCCCGCACCAAGTGGCTTCTGTGCGCCCACCCCAAAAATAAACGAGGCAGACACCACCAGCACGACACTGAACTATTGACCTTTTTATTTCAATCAGCTACAGCAGCTCTACATTGCCCTACAACACTGTCCTTCCTTGGCTACCACAGACAGCGAGGGAGCCGAGTACACTGCGGTGGCAGCAAGTCTCTTTTTTTCAATTATTTTATTTTTAAAGCTTAGTATTAAATATTAAATATTCTCTCATTTATGTTTACATTACTTTGTCAAGGAAAACAAAAACGAACCAAAAAAAAAAAAGACGATTAAAACTTAAGTTAAACGAATCTGTGCCTGTGCTCGGGGCAGCAGCAGCAGCACCGGGGCGGGGGGGAGCCATGGAGGTGCCGCCCCCCCTCCCCAACCAGGAGGCTTCACTGCGAGGGATATGCAAAAAAATGCAAAAACCCGGTGGTGTGGGGCTCTGCTTGCTCCGGTGGGGAGGCAGGGGGTGCTCAGTTGTGCCTGGAGTACCCACACCCTCGGCTTTTGGGAATCAATGTGCCTGGGGGGGGTCAGACACCCCCCGGTGCAGTTAAAACCCTGTCTGGGAGGAGGCGAGGGCTGGTCGCCAGGGCTCCCCCCAGCCCCAGTTGGAGCGTGCGGGGAAGGGGGTGAGGATTTGGTCAACAACTTTGCTATAGAATTTTTCTTTTTTTTTTTTTCCTTAAAAAAAAAAAAAAAGAACAACCAACAACCCCAAATGGTTTCGAGTCTTCCTTTGATTTTAGCAAAGACAGAGTTTAAAAAGCACTTAGGAAGCTTGTTACTAAAACCAGGCGCTCTCAGAGGAGAGAGTCGTCTGTGCACCCTCCTTCGAGTCCGTAGCGAAACTCCTGCAGGTTCGACACCCCGTAGAAGTGGACGAAGGCCGCGGCCACCACCAGCACGTGGAAGATCTGATGTGACTGAAACTGCGGGGAAGCAAAAAAAAAGCCCTTCAGACCAGACCGAAGGGGACAAAGCATCACCAGGAACTCCTCCTCCTCGCTGCTCCTGCGCTGCCCCGTGACCGTCCTCCGAGCTCCACGCTCCCGGTGCCATTTCCCACCCCGTAACCGTCACCGTTCAAGGTCCGGCTGCCAGCGCGTGCGCTGGGGCAGCACCAGGACACCCCTGTCCTCCTCCTCCTCCCCCCAGAGCTCCCCACCCTCGCTCAGAATCCTCGAATCATTCAGGTTGGAAAAGCCCCCTGGGATCATCAAGTCCAACCATGAACCTACTCTGCAAAGCTCAGCCCTAAACCATCTCCCCCAACCCCACATCTCAACAACCTTTAAACACCTCCAGGGATGGGAACTCCACCATCTCCCTGGGCAGCCTGGGCCAATGTCTCACCGCTTAGTGAAAAAATTTCTCCTAATGCCCAGTCCAACCCTCCCCTGTTGCAGCTTGGAGCCGTTCCCTCTTGTTCTATCGCTCATCATCAGTGAGAAGAGACCAGCCCCAACCTCTCACAACGTCCTTTCAGGCAGCTGTAGAGAGTGATGAGGTCTCCCCTCAGCCTCCTCTTCTTCACACTCAACAGCCCCAGCTCCTTCAATCATTCTAATCGTTCCCCACCTCCTCGTCCCCGCACTCACCCAGATGTCGAACTTGCCCGGGAAGAAGCGCTCGGGGATGCGGGCAGCGTAGAGCCCCGCGCCCGTGATGTACATCACGGCCATGAGGAAGAACCAACCCATCTGGCCGACTGTGGTGGCTTTCACGAAGCCTTCGGCGATGGTGAAGTGCATGGTGGGCACCACGCCGCTCAGCCCCAGCCCCAGGAAGACGCCTGCGGCAGAGAAAGCAAGAAAGGGAAGCTCCCGGAGGCACCAGCAGCTTGTTCTTGCTCCGGCTTGGATAATCTTACTCCCTTTCCCAGATCACAGAATCATGGAATGTCAGGGATTGGAAGGGACCTCGAAAGATCATCAAGTCCAATCCCCTGCCAGAGCAGGAACGCCCAGATAATGCTACACAGGAACGTGTCCAGGCAGGTCTTGAATGTCTCCAGAGAAGGAGACTCCACAACCTCCCTGGGCAGCCTGTGCCAGGGCTCCGTCACCCTCACTGAGAAGAAGTTTCTTCTCGAGTTTAAGCGGAACCTCTTATGTTCCAGTTTCAGCCCATTACCCCTTGTCCTATCATTGGTTGTCACCGAGAAGAGCCTGGCTCCATCCTCATGACACTCACCCTTTAGATATTTGTAAACATTAATGAGGTCACCCCTCAGTCTCCTCTTCTCCAAACTAAAGAGCCCCAGCTCCCTCAGCCTTTCCTCATCAGGGAGATGCTCCACTCCCTCCATCATCCCAGTTGCCCTGTGCTGGACTCTCTCCAGCAGTTCCCTGTCTCTCTTGAACTGAGGGGCCCAGAACTGGACACAATATTCCAGATGGGGTCTCACCAGGGCAGAGCAGAGGGGCAGGAGAACCTCTCTCGACCTACTAACCACCCCCCTTCTAACACACCCCAGGATGCCATTGGCCTTCCTGGCCACAAGGGCACACTGCTGGCTCATGGCCATCCTGCTGCCCACCAAGACTCCCAGGTCCCTTTCCCTTATGCTGCTCTCTAATAATCCTTCACAAAATACCTCCAGCTCCACATCTCAGTCAAAACCAGCGCTGCCTCAGCCATCCCTTCGAGGAGAGGTTTTGCCAGCACCGTTTGTTTCGCTGCTCACGGGGAAGGTGCTAATTAACAGCGCTGAAATCAGCTCTGGCATCTTAATTAATTCGGCAGAGAGCGAACGGCAGGGCAGCGAGACTCCAGCTCAGCCCTGTCTCTCGTCATGTAGCGAGGATGCTGCTGTGAGAGATGTTTTGCTGCAGGAGCCTCCCGAGGAGGTGAGGGGGGGCAGAGGGGGGCTCGGTGAGGCTGATTTAATCTGCGGAGGCTGCGGCGGGTGCAAGGCAGGCGGAGTGCGCAGAGCCTCGCCCCGCAGCTTCCAAGAAGGAAGCTCCGTGCCAGCGTGTGACCGAGGGGACAGATGAAGGAACCTCTTCCTCCTCTGCCTGAGCTGCAGGCTCACGCCGCCAAACTGCTTCCTGGGGAAAGCAGCTCCTCCCAGGCCGCTCAGCTGCCACTTACGGGGCTATTTTTAAACCATGGCTGCCTGCTCCAAACCTTGGGCTCGCTCAGGCAGAGGATGTAAATCCCCGGCACAACCACAGGAGGAAGGCGAACCTCCCTCTGGCTCCTGTGTGCTGCTCCGCGGTGGGTGAATTCTGCAGGAGCTCTTCCCACCGCACAAGGGGATCCTCCCAAAGCGCCTCCTCAAAGCCCTCCCAAGGCCAGCGGGAGAAACTCCTACCTGCTCTTGTCTGCCTGTGCTTGGGGGTGGCGAACCGGTCCCACTGAGCGACGATGATGGCAGAGATGCCCAAGACACAGACGATGGAGAGGTAGATGAGTCTCGGCTGCGGGGAGCAGTAGAACGAGTAATAGAGCCACGGGACGAAGCTCCCCATGATCAGCAGTGCAATTCCTGAATAATCCAACCTGCGGCCGGGGTGCAAGGACAGGGAGTCACAGGCGAGCCCCAACATCCAGCCCCCTCCCTCGCACCCTCTTGGTAACGGCGTGTCGGTACCAAGAGGAGTCACCGCGGTCAGAGAGGCAGCGCCGGCCCTGCGGGTGAAGCTGTGTGGGACGTGCTCGAGTCTCGACAACGCGATGTGGGACAGAAGGGGCCTGGGAACACATGTGGCTCCCGGGGCCGCCAGCTGAGCTTGGCAGGAGCGTGGGGGACAGACAGGAGCCAGGAGGGACCGTGCCCTCAAACCCCAGCGACTCCTCACGTGTACAGATTCGACCGCTCCCCTCCACCGCGGAGCATTTTCCATCCGTCGACTCAGGGACCGCATCGCCGCCAAAACGCGGCCGCTCGTTACCCCCACGGCTGCGGCGAGAGCCTTCCCCGCCCCACGGGCGCGAGAACGTTCTGCCGAGGGCACGCAGCCGCCATCCCGCGGGATCCCCGGGGTTCGTGCAAAGGAGCTCGGCAGGATCTCCCAGCAAGCAACGCCCAAGTAAATGCATTTGTCAGAACCGCACGAGCAAGCTCTTCGATTCCCTGCCCGGGCCGTGGGGGCTGAACTCGTGCATCGACCTCGGGGAGAGGCTCTGGCTGCTGCCCAGCCTTTCCACTCTGCCGGGAACCCTGCTGGGTTTGTTCCTTTCCATTTGGTTGCAGGCCAAACTGGACGCAAACCAGGGTTTTTGAAAGCTGGAAACGGCCAAACCGCTGCATCCCCACGGCTGCCCAGTGAGAGCAAGACCCCTCCTCAATTCCTTGCCACGAGGGGCACAGAGGTGGGTTCCCAGGGTCCCAGTCTTTGGCAGCCAGAGGACTGAAGATGCTCAGGCCCAGGGCAGAGCCCTGCAGGACCCGGCTGTGGTTCCCACTCAGCTCCATGCTGGAGTACTGCGTCCAGTTCTGGAGCCCACAGTATGAGAAGGACACAGATCTGCTGGAGAGGGTCCAGAGGAGGCCACAAAGATGATCAGAGGGCTGGAGCAGCTCTGCTGTGAGGACAGGCTGAGGGAGCTGGGGTTACTCAGCTTGGAGAAGAGAAGGCTCCGGGGTGACGTAATGGGAGCCTGCCAGTCCATGAAAGGGGGGACAGGAAAGCTGGGGAAGGGCTTGTTCCAAGGGCCTGTAGGGGCAATGGCCTGAAACTGCACGAGGGGAGATTTAGATTAGACATAAGGAAGAAATTCTTCCCCATGAGAGTGGTGAAGCCCTGGCACAGGCGCTCAAAGAGGTTGTGGATGCCCCATCCCTGGATTTGTTCAAGACCAGGTTGGACGGGGCTTGGAGCAACCTGGGCTGGTGGGAGGGAGGTGTCACTGCCCACAGCAGAGGGGTTGGAACAAGATGATCTTCAAGGTCCCTTCCAACCTGAACCATTCTATGATTCGGTGAACAAGTCCTCCCCGCAAGGATAAACCATTTGGGAATGGCAACACTTGCCAAGAGGAAACGCTGCGAGAACTCAGAACCTCCCACAAAACCAACACGACGCCCGCGCGCGCCGACTCACTTCGAAAAAGTCCGCGAGACCTTCTCCGAGTGACAGTAGACAGTGTGGAAAAGCCAGGAGAAGCTGAGGCACAGCACCGCTCCCAGGAAGAACATCCCGAACACCACCTTCTCCTGGAGAGGAGCCATGAAATACATGTTGGGCCGCAGCATCGTCAGGATCCCCAGGCAGAGGAACAGAACAAAACCTGCGGGGAAAACGCCGAACGGGCAGTCAGGCAGGGGAAGAGCAAGCAAATTCGGCGAAGAGTCGGGAGGAAGACGGCGCTGGCTGCGTTCTGCAAGGCAGAGCCCTGGATGGATCCCACTTGCGGCACACACGGAGGTGCCGTCGCACCGAGGGCTGGTCCCTGGGTTAGAGGAGAGCGCTCCCAGATCGCCCTGTTTCCTCTCGCAAGCCCATCTTCAGCCCCAGGGCTACCAAACACCCCTCCTTCCAGGGCTACCAAACACCCCCCCTTCCAGGGCTACCAAACACCCCCCTTCCAGGGCTACCAAACACTCCCCTCCAGGGCTACCAAACACTCCCCTCTCAGGGCTACCAAACACTCCCCTCTCAGGGCTACCAAACACTCCCCTCTCAGGGCTACCAAACACTCCCCCCCCAGGGCTACCAAGCACTCCCTCCCCCTGGTCACCTAGCAAGTGTGTCCAGATGTTGCCGGTCTCGGTGTGTATCCGGAAGATGCTCTTGAAGCAGGCGCGGAAGGAGGGCATGGGGGGCCGGTGGCCGTGCAGGAGGTAATCGTTGTCCTTCAGCCAGTCGGGCAGCACGTCGTAGGGGATCACGCGCCAGCGGCCTTCCCACACCTGCAACACCCACGCTGGTGGTCCCCAGAGCACGGAGCCAGCCCAGAGGCTCACAGAGCTCACCCCAGGGGCCTGAGGCCGTACGCGGAACAAGCCCAGCGAGAGTCTTCCCTTCAGGCGGGGCTGGAGAGGCCCCGTAACGCTCCTCAGGGAGAGGAAGCTCAGCTTTCGCAACCCTGTGGGACCCCTTATGCTCCCCGCACCACCCCGGGATGCAGAGGTGACTCGAACCCTCAGGTTTAACCAACCCACACCCAAAGTAACCGTTCCCTGCAGGGGAGAACTCCCATTTCGGTCAGGGAGGAGGGCGACAGAACCAGGCTGCCCTTCAGCCAACGCCGCCGCTCACCAAATCGCAGCAAGCACAAGCACCGGGTGAAACCAGCAACGGTGCCCAGGGCTCCCGGTCCCCGTTAGAGGACCACGGGGGCTGCTCCCCAGGTCGCTGCTCGTCCGGCACGGCTGGGCACAGCCTCCACCCCCACACCAGCACTTCCCAGTCGCTGCCATCCACTGCCTGCACCGCTCCCAGGAGATGCTGCTGGGAGCAGGCCCAGGCGAGCGGAGCACACGGCCGGAGCTGCCTGGACCTAGATCCAGATGGAGCAACACGTCCGGGCCCCTGCCCACCACCCCGAGTCGAGGGCATCCGGGCCCCAGCACCACTCCCAAATCAGGATCTGGGGACTGGTGCACACTCCCGTACCTTATACACAAACTCCTCCATCTTCTCCATGGCGTGATGGGCCTGCAGAGGCAGAGTCAGCACACGGACCACCTCCTCCTCCTCCTCACGCGCTGCTGGGCACGGCGGGTCTTCAGCCTGGAGGGAGTAACGCCGGGAGGAAACCATCCCTGCCCACGGAGAGGGGGGGGACAGCAGCGAGACCCTCCTGAGAGCACCGGGGGCTTCATCCCTCCCCAAGGGGACATTCCGGACCCGCCGGCCACCACCACTTATGCAACTCGCTACTGTCTTAACCATCGGGGGCAGGCTAATCCCAGATTTATCCTTGTAGAAAGGAGGGATTACCACGGGGGATTTTCATCCCTACAAGCAAGGCTGGCACAGCCGCTTGGCCCGGCCAGGAATCTCCACTCGGCTCCAGCCACGAGCACGACACAGAGCAGAGGCTCCCCGGCCCCCTCCGGGGCTGGGAACGCTCTCTCAGCCTCCTGCTTTTGCACAAGGAAAGCGATTTCCAGCCGTAAGGGCCACGAAGGAGCTGGCGACCGGCACGGGGACACGGCACATCTCTGCACGGGGAGGGGACGGCTTTGGACAGGGGATGGCTTTGCAGAGGGGACGGTTTTGCACAAGCGTTCGAGGAACCAAACCCCTCCCGGCCCTGACACAAAGCGGCGACGAGACTCGAGGGCTCTGCAGAAGGGCCCCAGCCCGCCCGCGGCCCCCGAACCGCCAAGGGGACAACGGGAAAACTCCGAGGTTCACCCCCAGGGGCCCAAGGCAGAGGCTGAGCGGGAGGAGCGGAGCCAGCCCCGGCCCCGGCGAACTCTGCCCGCTCCCGCCGTGGAAGAAGAGCTTACGCTGGCCGGGCCGGCGGCCCCTCGGTCCCCCTTCTCCTCCAGGAGCGGCCCCAGCTCGGCCAGCTCCAGGCGGGCCCTGTCCCGGCCGGCAGCGGCCAGCCCGTTGCCCGGCCCGGCGGCGGAGGCTTTGCGGGAGGCCATGGCGGGCGGCGCTGGTGACCGAGGGCAGCCGGCGGACAGGTCCCCTCCGCGTCCTTCTGCCGCCGCGCTGGGGAGGGAAGAAGGAGAAAGGAGAACGGAGACAGTCACCGGGAGCCAGTCACCGGCAACCGGCCGCCGCGTCGCCGTCGCCGCCTCCCCCTCCCCGGGCCCGGCCCTCCCCCGCGGGCTGCGGCGCGGCCCGGCCCGGCCCGGCCCGGCCCTCCCCGCCCCTGCCCCTGCCCCCGGCGGGGCCGCCCCCTCCCCCGCACTCACCGGCCGCTACATCCCGCGCAGGGCGGCGGCGGCGGCACCGGAAGCGACGCTGAGGGAACGGGCCGCTTCCGGTGGCGAGGCCCCGCCCCGAGCGGCGGCGACGACGCCCCGCCCCCCCTCCCGGGGACACAGCGGCGGGGCGCCCTCGCGGGCCTCGCTTTCTGATTGGCTGCAGGCGCTGCTTGTCACTGCTCCCTTTCTTCTCGCCCCGCCCCGCCGGGCGCCGACCTCTCCCATTGGCCGAGCCGCCCAGCTGGCGGGCCGGCGGGGAGACGCTCTAGCCCGGCCGACGGTCTCTGTGGCCGCGCGCTCCGCCGCCCCGGCTTGGCGGGGAGGGGCGGCCCCGGGAGCCCCGGGATGGCGGCGGGGGGGGGGGGGGGGTGTCGGGGGTCATCGGGGGGGTCCCGGGGGTCATCACGGGGTCCCCTCGGGGCGGGGGACGGGCCCGCGCCGCCCTTGGGTCGCACTGACCGCCCTGAGGGGTGCCCAGAGCGGGCCCGGTCGTCGTCCCGGTCCCACCGCGGCTGGTGCCGGTCACCCCCTCCCCCGGCATCACGCCCGGCCCGGCCCGTCGAGGGCTTCCCCGCCCGGGCGCGCAGATGTCCGCAGTAATAATTGATGCCCGAGGTCGCCCTGGGCCCGTCGGGGCCGGCTCGTCTTTCCCGGTGTAATTCCCTCGGGCACCGGGAGCCGGGCCGGGAGGAGTCCCCGCCGCCACCGCCCGGCGCACGGCGGATCCGGTTGCCCATCAATCATTCATGGCCCTGCCGCTGGAAGGGGTTTCTCGGGGGCTGCTCCACGGAGAAGGGGACGAGGTCGGGGGTTTTCTGACCCTCCCGGCGTTAAGCAGCCGGTTGGGTCCCCGGGGGGTGAGTGGCGGCGGTGGGGTTTGGAGGAGACGCGGGTTTGGGGGGAGTTTGGGGGGGTTTTGGGGGTGCAGTGAGAGATTGCGGGGAGGGGAGAAGCTCTGGAGGTTCGGGGGGGGGCTGCGGGTTGGAGGGGGGAGCCCTGCGTCCCACCGGAGGGTCTGGGACACGGCACGGCCAGGGCTCTGCTCTCCCCTCGCAGGGCTGAACGCTGCTGTGTCCCCCCACCCTGCCGGGTCCCCCCGTCCTGACGTGTCCCCATGGGTGTCCTGAGCTGCATGAAGTACCTGATGTTCGTCTTCAACGTCCTGGTGTTCGTGAGTACCCCCCTGGGCCTGGCAGGGTGGAGGGAAGGGTCCCCACCCCTGGGGGTGACACCTCTGTCCAGCTGGGGTTGGGATGGGTGACACTGGGGGGGTGGCTGGGGACAGTCCCCGCACCCCCTAACTGCAGCGTGTCCCGCAGGCTGGGGGGACGTGCCTGGCGGGCGTGGGGGTCTGGGTGGCAGCGGACCCAGCCGGGTTCCAGGACATCGTGGCCGCCAAGCCCGTGCTGACCGCGGGCGCTTACCTGCTGCTGGCCGTGGGCATCGCCCTCTCGCTCCTCGGCTTCCTGGGGTGCTGCGGGGCCCTGCGCCGGAGCCGGCCGCTGCTGCTGGTGGTGAGCGGTGGGAGACGGGGAGGGAAGGCATGTGGGGAGTCAGGGGATGTGGGGACAAGGGGATGGGGAGTGTGGGGGAATGGAGGGTGTCCCCAGAAAAGCCAGAATCCTGGTGTTCCCCTTCCCGGCCCTGTCAGGCCTCAACAAGTCTCCCCCCCCCAGTCCAGTCCCCACCTTGTGAGTCCTTCAGTTTAGAGCCCAGAGGATTTTATAAAGCCTCTGAGCAGGGTCGTGTCTCTCTGAAGCTGCTGCCTTGTCCCACGTGGCGTTTCCAAGCTTTTCTCCCCGCTGACGAGGGCTGGAAACCCCTTTGTGAACGCCGACACCCCAGTTTCTTTGGCATCCCCAAACCCTGGCAGCCAGTGCTTGTTTTCAGCCACTTTCAGCCACAGCGCTCGGAGATGTGTCCTCTGTCCCCAGGAACTGCACACTCGTCCCATGTGTCCCCCTGGTCTCAGGGTCAGGGCTGGCTGCAGAGAATGGGGGGAATAGCTGGAGGTTGGGCTGGTCTCTCATCCTTCCCCCACTCCCTTCCAGTTCTTCATCCTCGTGAGCATCGTCTTCCTCACGCAGCTCGTTGGGGCTGTCCTCTTCCTGGTGCACTGGAAACAGGTACTGTCCCCTGTGGCCAAACCCTCTGGTCCTTCCGTCACACTGTGGCCCTGAGGCCCCTGGGGCACTGAGACTGGCACGGGGACGTCACCTTCGTCACCAGCACACTGATGCGTGCCTGAAACTGGGTGGGTGGGTGCCCACATCTCCTTGAAGAGAGTTGATGCCCTGGCCAGTGGTGAGTGGGGGGGGCACAGGTGGGTGCAGAGCCTCCCCCAGCCCCAGGTCCCCCCAGCGCTCAAGAACGATCCCGATGCCGCAGATCCAGCCAGAGTTTTTCCTCTCCGAGCTGCGGAGGAACTACCGCGGGGATGAAGGTGCTGAGGTCTTCTCCACCGCCTGGAACACCCTCATGGTCACGGTGAGCAGCCCGGGTGGTTTTGGTGGGGTGTGGAGCACCCGCAGGACCTGCCGAGGTTGGCCCCCAGCGCAGGCTGGATCCCAGCCAGACACCGAGCCGCCTGCTGGGCTGTTCCCCCTCCCTGGGCGATGCCCCCCTTCCTATTCTGACAGCGTGTTGATGACGTTTCCCTTACGTTCCAGTTCTCGTGTTGTGGCGTTTTAGGACCCGAAGACTTTGGGAACGGCTCCCGCTTCCAGGAGCTGCACCCAGGGACGCCCTGGCCACGGGCGTGCTGTGCCCGGGACGGGCTCCTGCAGGTGGGCGAGCTGCTGGGCTGGGAGCAGTGCCGGGAGAGGAGCCCTGGCTACATCCATGAGCAGGTAGGACACAGTCCTGCCGTGTCCCTGCCCTGTTCCCGGCCTCGCAGGCTCGGGGCTGTGAGGCAGCAGCACCGTGTGCCCCAGGGACAGGAGCCTGTGGATGCTTCCCCCCCAGGGGTCTGCAGCCCAAACCTCCAGCTCGTCCAACCCCGCCACGGTGTCCCCCACAACTCCCTGAGCTCTCCGCAGCGATGGGGAGCACAAGGGAGCCTCTCCACCATTTCTCCTCCTCCCCAGGGCTGCTTCTCCACCTTTGGCAGGACACTGCAGAAGTACATCTCTCTCCCGGGGACCTGCAGCTTGGCCGTGCTGGGCATCGAGGTACTGAGAGGGGCCAGAGGGGAGGTGAGGGGACAGGGGGTCACTCTGCACAGACTCTCCATTTGCTGGGAGGGTGCTCTGTGGGTGAAGAGACCACAAATGGGCTCAGGCTGGACCCTCCCAAGGCTCTACTTGCCCCAGTCACACCTGGAAAGTGGGTGTGAGCACAGTGCGGCTGTCTTGAGGTGTAAAACCAACCTCCTGCTGGGGATGAGCTGGGCTGGAGGCATGGCGAGGGGTTATTTTGCTCCCCCCAGGCCCCAGGGGGTGCGTGGGGTGCTCAGCGGCCTCTGCACACCCCAAGAAACCAGGACAGCTGGTGTGCAGCCCCCTCACCCAGCGCCTGGTCAGAGCCAGAGCAGAGGTTAAATGTTCTTCAGCCTTCAGGGTCTGATCAGAGCGGCAGCCGCAGCAACGCGTGACCGCACCCCTGCGTCAGGGTCTAACCTGTCCCCCCCGGCTCCTGTCGTTCCAGATCTTCGCCATGTTTTTTGCCTTCTGCCTTTATTACAACTTCGACTGAGTGGGATGAAGTGTGGACGAGACAAGCCGAGGGCTGTGGAAGCGGCAGCAGGCGGGGCCGACTCTATTTCCCCACGAATCAGAGCACGGCCTTGCCACTCAGCGCTCCGCCCCAGTTAAAATCCTTGAAATCCTTGCAGGCGAGGTGCGGGGCAGAAGGGCAGCGTCAAACCTGCTCCTGTCACGCTCTGCCATCGCTTGTCATAAAATGAAACAGTCCTACTGCCCCGGGCACCCTCTGATCTGTCAGACCACCCCAAATCATCCTCCTAATCCTCTTCTTGCCCCACGTGTGTCCTCACTGACCCCAGCCTTTAGACGCGCTCTGGGCTTTTCTTCATCCCTCTCATCCCCTTCACCTCTTGCAGACACAGCCCGGACCACACTCAGGGCTGCAAACAAAATCTAACGGGCTTCTCTAGAGCCAGAGTTTTAATTCTTCGGAGTCTTAACGACTTCTCCTTTTCATGGCCTTGATGGCACAGGAACGAAGCCTTGACTAGAGAAGGATTTCCACAAGCCAGGGCTAATGTGTCTGTCGCTCGGCTTCTGTTCTCGCTGTGTTCCGAAGCAGGGACAGGAAAATAGAAATTGGAACACTTGGTGCTTGTTCCCACTTTGAGAGAAGGGAGGAAATCGGAAGGAAGGATGGAAATCGGAAGCCAAACTGGTACTTCCAGTTTTCCCTCTCTTCAGAGTCTTCCCAAACCTCCGCACAACAAACCAGAAAAATTTATATATAACCTAAAGCTTTATGCTTTATTTATATAACACCACTTATCACACACAAAAAATCCAACCCTAGGAACTAGAAAACGAAAGCCTGCTATGTCTACACATGGACTAAAACATGTAGGTGTGCCCCTGTAAAGAGGAAGGGACTGTGAAAGCAAAGGTGACAGCCACAACCAGAACCAAACCCCCTCAGGAACCCAGGCGAGATTTCTTCTCCTTCATGCTGATATTGCTCCCTTTTCTTTTCTGCGCGGTCGATTCACTGGGGCTACTTGTTTCGCTTTGGGTTATTTTCTCTTCCAAAGGCTCGGGAGCCTGCGAGAACACAAGAAATAAAAGCGACGGCTGCGAACGACCCCGTTTTACAGCCCGCGGCGCCGCTGAGCGAACGGGTTCCGATCTGCTCGAGCGCGATTGCTTGTTACGTGGCGGCTCCGTGAGCTGGCTCAGGGTGCAGAACGGAGGCAGGGGAAGAGGAAGAGGAAGGTTGTGCTCCAGTGGGGTGGGGGAAACCAGTGAGTGAAGGGGGAAGGAGGTGGGGAACAGGCGCAGCCGAGCCCAAGGCACAACCGCCCCAGGACATGGGGTTTGGCAGGGACAGAGCTAAGAAACAGAGAAAGGTTTTATCAGGCTTCAGTCTTACTCGCCCCTTCTCCTTGAGGAGCACGGCAGTGGTTGCTGGACGAACACATTTATTTGGAAGGATTCAATATAAAAAAAAATATTAAATGCACATCCCAAATACAGAAGGGGAGGAGGGAAGGAACGCTGCTGAAGCCAGCGGCACAAAGTGACAGGGAAAGGCACGTTGAGAGCTGGGCTGCTCGCAGAGGTGGAGCTACCCTCGGCCGAGACAGCAGAGCATGTTTCTTACCCTCTTCTGCGGGCTGGCGTGTTTCTCAGTCCACTCTCTGGCATTTAGCAAGAACAGCTGCTTGTTGTACTTGTACTCCGCGGACTAAATGCGGCGGGGACAACGAAAAGACAAGAGGTTTGATTTAATGCAAACATCACGCTGAGAAGCTGGGATTAAGCTCCGGCCTCCTAGAACACAACCAAAACCACTGCAGCATGAAGCCTAAAATTCGAGTTTGCTTGTTTTAGTTTAGTTGCTTTAGCAGGCTCAAAGAGAAGACCTTTACCATCTTTTTTCCTGTTACCACACGCCCCAGCTGCTCTAGGGAAAGGCAGCCGTGCCCCCAGGCCTGACCCAGATCGGGCTACGCCGCTACAAAAGGCGCCAGGGTGATAATCTGGAGCGAGTGAAGTGGAAGTCTGGCTCAAATCTAACAGACCGCTCCTGCCCAGCCTGTGCCCGCAGACGTGAGAGAGAGGAAGAGGAGCTGACGTACGATGTCTGCCATGAGAGGGTCGTCGGGGTTGGGCTCCGCCATCAGCAGCTGGATGGAGGTCAGCAGCGTGGAGATGTTCAGGGAAGGTCTCCACGCGCCCTTCAAGGAAACGGGGCGAGAGAAGAGGTTGAGCGGAAAGAAACCTCCTGAAAACCTCGGGGCTTAAACCCAACCTGCCCACGAGCTGCCTCAGGACTTAGAGAGTTTAATCCCCCCAGGGGAACCACCCGATCCATGTCCCCGGGAAGTCCAACCCGCTCCCACGGGCTGTTTCGGGCGCCGCCCTGCTGGGGTCGGGGCTGTGCGCTTTCAGGGAGCCACTAAACCAACCCCAACCCTTAAAACCTTGGAATTTTCTATCGAAACAAAGCAGGTCAGGTTCTAGTCTCTAAACAAAGGAGATGCGGCTCAAAACGCTCACCCCTGAGCTCCCGTGTAAATAAGTCAGTAGCAAAGAGACATTCAATGAGGCTTTTACACGACAAAGATAAGGAGCTCATTACCCTCTGGAGGCCCAAGAAGCGCTCTCTTACCTTGGGAGGTAATTTAAGAACATCCAGGCAAATCCTTCCCGCGGAGTCAATGTTAGGATGATAAATAGGGGTGAGAAAACGAATCTTCGGCGGCTCAAATGGGTACCTTTAAAGCATAAGAACATGGGAAATAATAATAAGAATAGGGGAAATAATTACATTCCTTAAATGAAGGGTCTCACCTCATCAACCACCTTTTTTTTTTTTGGGAGGCTGAAGAAAAGACCAGAATGGCAGCACTTAGAGCAAATATCTTGCCCCAGCTAAGTTACATTTGAAGGAAGCTACTTAACTGGATGTTGCTCACCTTTCAGGCACAATTATTTCCAGGTTGAATATTCCTTTCTCATATGGAGTGTCTGCACCTCCTAAGATTTCTTTAAAAAGAGTTGAAAACACGTTACATTCAAAACTCGCTTGGATTTGTCCAACAGCCTCCACATAATGCCCGTGGTTCCGCAACGCTGACACCGCTCAGATCGAGGAATAAAAAAATCCCAGGCTCTTATCTGAGACCAGTTACACCCCACGGCAACCGACACCGCTGGCAGACTGACCCAGCCACAGGCCAAGCTATGTTTAAAGAAAACCAAGGGAAAAAAACCCAACAAAATCACTCAAAAATCAGTTTTCCTACAATTCCACGCCATTTATAACTTCCACCCAGCAAACCCAACCCTAGCAGCAAACTCTGCAGCAGCCCTCGCCGCCGGGAGCGCCCCACCGGAGAGGTACGTACGCGCTCGCAGGTCGTCCAGGCGACTTTGGCTTTGCCAGCAGGTGATGCCCGGAGGAGGCTCCGTGGCCAAGAGCGAGAGCTCCCTCTTTAGCCTCGACGCTCTTTGCATCGTGCTGAAACCCCAAGAGAACGGATTTTAGCACTGGCAAAAGTTTTTTCAAACACAGCGCTTAACGTCGAGACCTTTTTGGTTTTGTTTCTCTTTTGGCCAAGGAGAATTAACCTGGGTTTCAAGTTGTTATCCCGAAGCGACCACCGGAGTCTTGGAGCTGAGCCTGTTCCTGGAGCCGCTCTCACAACCAGCTGGAGGGGAATAAACCAAACCACTTGAGTTTATAACCACTCCTACTCCCCCGCTGAGCCAAATAACGCCCCCCCCCCCCAGCCTCCACACCCCCAACGGGACTGACACGGGTGAAACGCGGCCCCTCCACGGGTGGGGGCACCCACCGCTGCCCCATCCCACCCCAAGGGTGCCCCTCGCTCTCCCTTCCTGTGCAACCCCTAAAGCTGCCTCGGGGGTGGGATGTTCCCTAATACAGGAGCGTCTGCACAACCCCCCAAAGGTGGAGACCCCCCTCAAAGGCAGAGACCCCCCCCCTCAAAGGCAGAGACACCCCCCCCACAAAGGCGGAGACCCCCCCCAAAGGCGGAGACCCCCCCAGCCCACCCCGTGGGGACCTGCCTCACACAACCCATCCCAGACCTACCCCCCCCAAAGGAATTAACCCCACACAGGCCCAGCCACACCCCCCACATGCCCCCCCCAGGAACTACCCACCCCCTCCCCACTTTACCTGCAACCCCCAGCCTGGCCACCCCCTCCCCACGCAGGAACCCCCCTCCCTCCGCCCAATTACCCCCTCACACGGGCCAGGATTAACCCCGCGGCCCAGCTGCCCCTCCCAGGGACGGGGATGCCCCCCCCCTCCCCGATCCCACAGAACCTCACCAGGAACGACCGCCAGCACCACCCCCGCTGCTTCCCCTGGCCCAATTACCTGCCCCAGGCCCCGCCCCGCCGGCCTAATTGCCCCCTCCGGGCTAATTACCCCCCCCCGGCCTAATTACCCCCCGGGGCCGCCGCAGCCCCCCCCCCGCTCCGCACACAGACCCCGGCAGGGGCGGGACTTCCCGTCCGGGCGCCTAGCAACGAGGGGGGACGCCTGGCGGGAAACCCCGCCCCTCGGCGCCGATTGGACGCGGGCTGGACGCCGATTGGATGCCGGTTGGGTACCGCCCCTCCGGGAGGCGGGCGAGCGGGCGAATTCGAAGCGGAGAGGGCGCCCGCTATTGGAGGAGTGCCGCGGGCGGGAAGGCAAGCCCCGCCCCCTCTATAAAACCCCGCGGGGTGGGCGTGGCTTGAGGAGTCGGGGTCGAGCCGCGGGCGCGGGCGGGTCGAGGGGCGCGGGGGGGTGTCGCTGTCCGAGGCTGCCCTGGGACGTCCCCGACCCCCGGTCCCGGCCCGGCGGCCCCAAACCGCGTTAAACCCCGGCGGGCGGCGGGCAGGGCCCCCGCGGGGGCGGCCCTTGCGTAACCGCCCCGGCCCAGCCCCTCCTCCTCCTCCCCCGGCCGGGGTTGTGTAACCGGGCACCGCGGGGACTCCGGGAGGAAGCGGGCACCGGCTCCGCTGCGCCCACCGGCCGAGGGGAAGGAGGTAAAGGCGGCCCGGGCAGGGCTTCCGCGGGGCGCCCGAGCCGCTGTGGGAGCTGCGGGGGAAGAGCCGGCTGAGCCCCTGCTCGGGGCTGGTTTTGGGGCGGACCTGGCGCAGCTTAAAATGCCGTTTTCTCCTGTCAAGCGCTGTGTGTGGCCCTTTATCCATCCCTGAAGCTCTTAGAGCAAGAGAAATGATGGAGGTGCTGGGTCAACAGCAGACTCGGGTCTGGCTGGATGTGGAGGCTGGGGTTATGTAACCAAAGCAATGCAAAAAAAAAGTCGGGATTCTTCCTAAATCCCAGGGAGGGAATTGATCTCAGGTCTGTCGAACCACAGCACTTAACGGCGATAATTATCCCCCTTCAAAAGCCCAAAGCCCGGGTTCAGAAGGCTGCTTTTTCCTGCTGGCCGACACGTGTGTTTTAAGCTTTATAACGGGGTCGCTGTCACTTCCCCAGCAGACGGGCTGACAGCCGAGGAGAACGTCCATCCTTTGACTTAACTGGATGACCGATAGTGCTGGCAGAGGAAATTAAAATTTTTCCATCCCAGCCCCTCGGTCCGTGCGTGCCCCAGGGCGGAGGACAGGAGGGCGTCGAGCTGCTGCCATCCTCCTCCTTCTCCTCCTCCTTTCTCAGGAGTTACCAAAAAACCTCGAATCTCTCAGCCCACCTTTGCTGCGGAGCCCACCGGTCCGTATTTGTGGTGTTTAGGAGGGTTTAACGCCAGGCAACTCGTTTCCCCACACTCGTAGGCACAGGAGCTGGGACGCTCCGGCGAGCGCTGCCTCCCTCCAGCCCGTCCCTGCCTGCGGAGTGAAATGCTCCTTGGTGGCCGAGCTGTCACCGGCGGCTGCCTGCCGTCCTCTCCTCGAGGCGACGCGGCGTGAAGACCCCAGAGCGTCAGCCAGGTGACTCTCGAGGTAAGGCTGCTTGTCTGATGGGGTTTTGCCCTGCTTTCTGTCGTGCTGTGCCTCTCCCGAAGGACGGCGCTCTGTCAGGTGTATTTTCTGCCTGCCCCGGTTGATTTTTTGACGAGCAGACACAGCAGGGAGCCCGCCCGGCTTTGGGTCACCAGTCGGAAGAGTGACAGCGGGTAGATCCTAACACGAAGTCTATCAGTGGACAGTGCTGCTCTGCCTTCCTCCTGCCACCCTGGAGCATTTCCCCCTCCCTCCTGGCAGGGCAGGAGTGTCCAGTCCCTCGGCTGCCACTTCCATCCCGACCCCAGACCCACACCAGTCATCCCCCCGCCCCATTTCTCACCCCCCAGCGCTGGGTCCCAGCTCCCTGCCCGGCAGTGGCACCCCCCCAGCTCTGGGCTCCCTCCCTCCCCAGTGTGTCCCAGCCCCTTCTCCTGGAACCGCTTACCCCCGACCAGCTCCGATTCCCCCAGTCCCCTGCACTGGGATCCCCAGGGCAGCTCCTAAGCCCTGTCCTGTGCCCAGTCCCTGTGGCCGTGTCCCTCTGGTGCTGCTGGGGATGCGACCTCTGGAAGGGCTGGGGGATCCCGCCCGGGACTCGGGGCCATCCCTGGGCTGTGTGGGGGCAGGAATCCCCAAGTTTGGGGTGGCCACATGTTTGCTGCTGCCCCATGGGCTGTGTGGCAGTCCCACAAGCCCTGTGGTGTTCCCACAGGCTTTGGGGGGGAGGCCTCAAAGGCTGGGGTGGGGGGCTCAGACACCCAGTTCGGGACAGCCCCTGGGTGAGGCCGGCTGCTGCAGGTGGCTCCTGCTGCCGGGGCCTCTTGCAGCACGATTTGTGACCCAAAAGCACCAGCTGGGTGCTCCCTCGGGCTGTGGGGGAGTCACCCTCGTTTTTCTTGTTCTCCCAGGATGTGCAGGCAGGGCGGTGCCCGAGCCGAGGTGCAGAGCACCCCGCAGAGCCCGAACCCCACATTTAGCCACGCATGACACTGCTCGGCGCTCGCGAGTTGCCTATTGTGCCAGGGGAGGAGGTTGCAATGGGCTGTCAGCGCCTGGGAGCATGACTGGGTTTGTCTCGGGGATGGTGCGAGTGGTTTTGGGAACAGGGCACGTCAAGATCGTCTCTGATGGAGCTGGTAGAGCAGCTGATCGCAGGTTGAGCGGAGACAAGGGGCCGAGTCGCCCGTTGCAGCCATTTGGGTGGAGTAGTTTGGCTGGAGGAGCTGAGCTGGGTTAGAGATCACAGAATGTCGGGGATTGGAAGGGACCTCGAAAGATCATCAAGTCCAATCCCCCTGCCAGAGCAGGAACACCTCGATAATGCTACACAGGAACGTGTCCAGGCAGGTCTTGAATGTCTCCAGAGAAGGAGACTCCACAACCTCCCTGGGCAGCCTGGGCCAGGGCTCCGTCACCCTCACTGAGAAGAAGTTTCTTCTCGAGTTTAAGCGGAACCTCTTGTGTTCCAGTTTCAGCCCATTACCCCTTGTCCTATCATTGGTTGTCACCGAGAAGAGCCTGGCTCCATCCTCGTGACACTCACCCTTTGGATATTTGTAAACATGAATGAGGTCACCCCTCAGTCTCCTCTTCTCCAAACTAAAGAGCCCCAGCTCCCTCAGCCTTTCCTCATCAGGGAGATGCTCCACTCCCTTCATCATCCCAGTTGCCCTGTGCTGGACTCTCTCCAGCAGTTCCCTGTCCCTCTGGAGCTGAGGGCCCCAGAACTGGACACAATATTCCAGATGGGGTCTCACCAGGGCAGAGCAGAGGGGCAGGAGAACCTCTCTCGACCTACTAACCACCGCGCTTCTAACACACCCCAGGATGCCATTGCCCTTCCTGGCCACCAGGGCACACTGCTGGCTCATGGTTCTTTGCTAAACCCTTAATTCTCCTCCGGGCGGTGACACTTGAAATCGGGAGCTGGTGAAGACCCACCTCGGCTGCGAGCAGCGAGCTTCTCCCCTTTTCCGCGGGACGGAGCGAGTCGGGGGGGAAGCTGCCGGGTTTGGTACAAACAGGAGGTGGCAGCCGAGCTCCTGGTTTCGTCCTTGGAAGCTGTCGCCCTTGAGCAGGGCAGTGAGCAGTCGGGGAGCAGTTTCTCAGGCTCTTGCCCTGAGTTATGCCAAGATCAGCCCCCCTGCCTGTCCTCGAAACTCAGCTGGGGCGGTTCAAAGGGGGATGAACGCCTGCTGGTCGGCCCCGTCTTCGAAAAAGAGCAGTTTTGTGCAGTTATCCCTACCCACCTCTGTTGTGGAGAGAGGAGAGCTTTTCTCCTGATGCTTAGAAGCACCAGGAGGTCTCCTGGGGCTAGGAAAGATGGATAAAACTATGGCAAACCGACGGACCCTCCCACATCCGTGGTGTTATAAAGTGGGTTTTGCAGTAAACGATGCTCTGGCAGCTCCGTCTTCTTGGATTCCTTCCTTCGGGTGAGCGCTGTGGGGATGTAATTTAATTTAGGGATTTAATTTAAGGACTTGAGTGGCTCATTTGGGGCAGAAGCCCTACCCTGTGGAGTGAGGTGATGATACAGGTGGGTCCTGGCTGAGGAGGCTGAGGATTGCAGTTTACTTCTGCTTTTCTCTTTCGTGAAAACTTATAAAAGCAGAAGAAATTTGTGGTAAAAAGAGCTGAGGGTTGCGTGGAGCTCTTTTTCTAATGGATAACTGACCTTGTTCTTGATAGGGATTGTGCATCCCAAAGGCTTCTTTTTTTTTTTTTTTCTCCACGCCAAGGGTTTCCTCCTTCTTTTTTACAGCAGGTCTGGGTAGAACAGCCAAGATGCCGCATCGCACCATCCATCTTTTCCGGAAGGGACTTCGGCTTCACGACAACCCGACCCTGCTGGCCGCGCTGGAGTCCTCGGAGGTCGTCTACCCCGTCTACATCCTGGACAGAACGTTCGTGACGTCCGCGATGCACATCGGGGCCCTGCGGTGGCATTTTCTGCTGCAGTCCCTGGAAGATCTCCGGCAGAATTTGTGCCAGCTGGGCTCTTGCTTGCTGGTTCTTCAAGGAGAGTACGAGGCCGTCCTCCGAGACCACGCGCGGCGCTGGGAGATCACGCAGGTCACCCTGGACGCGGAGACGGAGCCGTTTTACAAGGAGATGGAGGCCAACATACAGCGCCTGGGGGAAGAGCTGGGCTTCCAGGTGCTTTCCCTGGTGGGCCACAGTCTGTACGACACCAGACGGTACGTCACCGCCCCGGAGATCGCGGAGGGGTCTCCGGGAAGGTTTATTTTAGAGTTAGCAAGCATCAGGGAGAAAACGTCGAGCGTCTTGGTCTTTCTGGATCCTGATGGGTCGCTTTCGAGAGAATGGGACCATCTGAGGTGAAGGTGGCACCGTTTGGTGGAGAATTTTTTTTGCATTGTTCTGCTGGAAGTAACAAGAGATTTCCAGGGGGGTAGGATGTTGGGCTGTGAATTGAGACCAAAGAGTTGGTTAATTTATTTTTTTTTTTCCTTTTGGGCAGCTTAATTCACTTCGAAGCTTACATTCGTTCCTCTTTTAAACGGAATGGAAGGAATCCTTTAACCCATACAATAGGACCTTTCTATAAATACAGACATTATAGTGAAAAGTATTCTTGTTTTGTTCAGGATTTTGGAGCTGAACGGCGGGACCCCCCCATTGACGTACAAGAGGTTCCTTCACGTTCTGTCTCTGCTGGGTGACCCCGAGGTGCCCGTCCGAAATCTCACAGCCGAAGATTTCCAGTGAGTAACGCTGAGCTGGTGGGAAATTGCTGCTCCTTTTTCTCGGCCCGAAAGAGGAGCTGGGGCCGAACGATAACGGGGCGGTTTAAATGTTACGTCGCCTCACTTCTCCGCGTGGAGAAAAACTCACTTCTCTGCCTTGAGAAAACAATTTAAGGTATTTGAAGCAATTAACAGAGGAACGATGAAGGAATTACAGGTCTCTGTCTCAAAGGCGTGCTCCTCTCAAATCTAGATTTAGGGCAGGAATTGGAACCACCGTAGTTTGTTTTTTGTGCAGGAGGTACGGTGGAGTAATCAGACTGTTCCCTTCTGGCTTTAAATCTCTTCTCCCCTCGGCTGTGCGGGAAGGAGGGGACTGAGCTCATGTCTCCCAGGGCTCGAGAAGAAGCTCAGACTCAAGGATATCTTACGTTTAGCTCGGCGGGAGGAGAGGTCAGTGCCCCACAGGGAGGTAGGAGAGAGCTGGCCACGGGGGATGGACGGCAGATCCTTGGGACTTGTGTGTCAGGGGCCTCCTGCGCCACCTCAGCTCTGCGGAGCTCCTCCCGTTCTGGGGGGATCCCATCAGTTCCCAAATGTCGTCCTCAGATAGTCCCGTGATAAGACCCACGTAAGTATAAGGTTAGATCAGCTCCTACATTTTTTGTCTTGCACTGTTTTGCTTTTGGGTTTTTTTTTTTCCCCTTTTGCCCCTAAGTTGTTTATTCGCGCTTTTTAAATTAATGATGACGAGAGATAAGCGGTTCACGTGCTTCCCAGCAGGCCCCTGTTTCGCCAGTGCTCTGAGAGCTGCACTGGCCCCTTCCGCAGGTGTCTGCAACAGAGCTGAGCTCGGTTCTCCCAGGTAAGCAGAAAGGTCTCCGTTGACCTCCTGAGTTCGTTCGTGGTTTTCAAGGAGTCTGCGCGGTGCTGACACTTCCCTGAACCTCTTCTGTGTTTTACAGGGGGGATCGAACCACAGCCTGGTGCTCCTCCAGCCTCACAGGGGGCTGGTCTCAGCAGCTGAGGCTGCAGAAGAGACGCGGGGGGGCTGCTCGGAGGCGTGGGCTTGGGGAGCCCCCACCTCGGTTAGGAAGGAGCTGCTCTGCCTCCTTCCCTGTAAAAACCTCTCCCAAGGCGCGGTGGCTGGAGCAGCCTTGGGAGGCAGCGCCGCTGGCCCGTAATTACCTTTCGAGTCTGAGGAGGCTCTTGGCTCCATCCTGAGGGTTGATGAGGCAGCTGGAGAAGACGGAGTCCTAGGGAGCGGGTGGGAGGCGAGAGGGGCGTCTGAGCGCTGGGGGCTGCAACTGACTGCTCTGAGCGCCGGCGTCTGCTGCGGCCATTCCTCTTCCCTCGATCCAGGAGTGATCGCAGAACCAGCTCTTTTTTTCGCCCAAGGAGAGCGCAGCCCGGGGTCTCTGGCTGTGCTTTCGTTCCCCTGTGCTCTAGCAGTGGGCAGGCGTCCTCTTCCCTCTTCTGGCTCTGAAAGAGGTCTCTCTCTCTCACATTAGATGTAAGACCCCCGACCCCGGCTTGGCTGACTGTTACAGGGTGCCTCTCCCCGCGGATTTGAAGATCCCCCCGGAGAGCCTCTCTCCCTGGAGAGGAGGGGAGACCGAAGGGCTGCAGCGCCTGGAGCAACACTTGACTGACCAGGTCAGCCTTGATTTTACAGGGGTGACACTTGGTGGCTCTAAGCGGGCTGAGGTCAGTGTCCTTCGCAGGGCGCTTGCGCCAGAACCTTGAGAAGCTGCTCAGCCACAGAATCTTCCAGTTCCAGCTGAATTTTTTTCCCTGCTGAGGCTCAGCTCCTGGCAAAGCCTTTTAAGCAGATGTTTGACCAGCTCTCAATTTCGTAAAGTGGAAAAGTTTTTGGAGGGCAGCTGCTGGACCGAGCGAGCTCCTCCCCATGTGACGGAGTCACTCTGGGAAGAGCAGAGCTCTGCAGCACCCACGGGCGAGACCTGCCCTTGAGCTTCGAGGAGCTCTCTGTGTCTGGAGAGCTTGGAGGGGGATGGCAGCCTCAAGGTCACTTTGTCCTTGAGTACCTTCCACGCGTGCCACCAAACAGGCCTCTGCGACGCGGAAGCCACTTGCCCAGAGTTTTTATTCCCCCGGCCACGTGTCACCTTGTAGTGCCTGAACCTGGATTTCTGTTTCCATTTTAGGGCTGGGTGGCAAGTTTTACTAAGCCGAGAACGATCCCAAACTCGCTGCTCCCAAGCACCACGGGCCTGAGCCCCTATTTCAGTTTGGGCTGTCTGTCAGTTCGCACGTTTTTCTACCGGTTGTCAAACATTTACGCTCAGGTAAGAAAACAATTGGTCGAAGTCGTAGTCAAGTGAATCCAGCGCTCGGGTGTGTCTGGCAAGCGAGGCCAGGATTTAACGCTCGGATCATCTTGGCAGAGACTCAGAAAATTCTACTTTGCTGATGGCTTCTTGCAGCATCCTATAAAATGGCTTTATGTTTGTGGGGATATATCTAGCTTTCCCCAAGAATGTTTTAGACGTACGAGAAATAGGGAGGAATGAGCCCAGAAAAACCTCCTAAAATTCAGGGAGTTCAAGACACCTGCTTGGTGTTTAAGTAACGTTTTGGATCTGTTCAGCCTGCTCAAGCAGTTTGGTTTTTAGAAATCATCTCTTTTCATCTCAGACAAGTTTTAACTGTAGCAGAAGCCAAAGCCAGCTTTGGAAAGCTGGTTTGATTTTTAAGAAAATGTATGGTCGAAACGAACCCAAGAAAACCGAGGTCTCCCTGAACCTCCTTCTTTAAGATTTAACTCTTGAGATGCTGCTGAGTTCAGCTACCCGAGTAGTTAATGTGTGAATAAACATGTTTAGTTTAGGAAATCCCAGTGCAACACCGTTTTGGAAGGTTGGTTTGAGGTAACGGGGAGGTCTAACGGGGTTCAGCTTTGCTTTTGGACATAGACGATTGACTCATAGAATCGTAGAAGAGTTCAGACTGGAAAAGGCCCTTGGGATCATCGAGTCCAACCTTTAACCCTACACTACAAGTTCACCCCTAAACCATCTCACCCAACACCACATCTCAGCGACACTTAAACACATCCAGGGATGGCGACTCAACCCCCTCCCTGGGCAGTCTGTTCCAGGGTCTGACCACTCTTTCTGGGAGGAATTTCTTCCTACTGTCCAGCCTAAACTTACCCTGTTGCAACTTGAACCCATTCCCCTGGTTCTGTCCCCAGTGACCTGTGAGAAGAGACCAGCACCAACCTCTCTACAATGTCCTTTCCAGTAATTGTAGAGCATGATGAGGTCCCCCCTCAGCCTCTTCCTTGAACTGAACAGTCCCAGCTCCCTCAATCACTCCTCGTAAGGTCTATTCCCCAGGTCCTTCACCAGCTTT
Source organism: Trogon surrucura (assembly GCA_020746105.1). NCBI lineage: Eukaryota > Metazoa > Chordata > Aves > Trogoniformes > Trogonidae > Trogon > Trogon surrucura. The sequence goes on from CM036641.1 coordinate 5,276,362, forward strand.
GTGACCTCTTCTGCGCTCGCTCCAACACCTCGATATCTCTCTTATACTGAGGTGCCCCAAACTGAACACAACACTCGGTGCTTCCGATCCTTGATTTCTTTGCCTCTTGTGGTAAAGTGCCATGAAGCCAGCAGCGTAACTAGATGAATCTTTATTTTATGAGCCTGACAGTCACAAAATGAGTGAGACTGTATGAACCAAAGCGTGTCTTTTGCAAGGCCAAGCATCACTCTCTGCCCCCGGTATCGCTCCAAGGGCAGCTTCTCTGGAGGGAATTCTTCTATACGGTGGCGTCGGCGACACCAAACTTCACCAGGATGGCCGGGAACCCCATCTGCCTTCAGATCAGTTGGTACGAGGACGCAGAGAGGCTCCACAAATGGAAAACGGTAACGACACGCGGCGCCCCGACCCGTGCGTTTCGGTTCAGGGTGTTTGTGTTCCCTTGGGACTGGTCCCCACTGGCTGCCTGAGCTGGGGCTCGCAGGTGTAACGAAGCTTTTCTGGGGACCTTATTAACGTATAGAAATATCTGAGGGGTGGGGGTCAAGGGGAAGGGGGACAATCTCTGCTCAGTGGTGCCCAGCAATAGGACAAGGAATAACGGGTTTAAGTTAGAACATGGGAAGTTCTACCTCAACAGGAGGAGAAGCTTCTTCCCTGTGCGGGTGCCGGAGCCCTGGCCCAGGCTGCCCAGAGAGGGTGTGGAGTCTCCTTGGGACCTCCTCCCTTCATCATCCTCGTGGCTCTCCGTTGGACTCTACGAGTCCAACGGAGAGCCACGAGGATGATGAAGGGACTTGAAGATCTCTTCTCAGACGTGTGGCTGCCCTGGGTGACCCTGCTCTGGCAGGGGGTGGCACTGGGTGATCTCCAGAGGTCCCTTCCAGCCCCAACATTCTGTGATTCTCTGATTTTCTGCGGGGAAGGCTGACGTTTCTTTGCCACTGCAGGCACAGACGGGGTTCCCGTGGATCGACGCGATAATGACCCAGCTGCGCCAGGAAGGCTGGATCCATCACCTCGCTCGGCACGCCGTCGCCTGCTTCCTCACGCGGGGGGACCTGTGGATCAGCTGGGAAGAAGGCATGAAGGTTCGCTTCTGGTTTTTGTGGGGTTTTTTTGTCATTTCTGTTCTGGCTCACATTGAGAAACCCCTGCAAGGAATGAGCCTGGCCGAGGGCGGTGGTGCTGCAGCTCCGTTACCTCCTGCTTTATGAAATCTCCTGGTCCCCTCGCTTGAGTCTGAGCCCTGCTGCACTCAGTGCAGTGGTGAGAGGTCATTCCCATCCCCAAGCCTGAAGATTTTTTGGATGACGAGACCTGCTCAGATCTGCAGCAGAGTCAAAGCCAGACCTTTGGGCTTCGGGTTGCTCTGCCTTCCTTCTGGCAAACTGTCTTGCTGGAGATCCTTCCCCGCATGCCTCCTAAGAAGGGTGCCAAGCTTAACCCTTCGTCTCCCAGCCTGGTTTGGTTTATTTTTCACAACTTGGCTGTTTCAGAGGCGTTTCTCTCTTTCCCTTCCCATCCCCGAAGGGCAGGTGTTTGAAGAGCTGCTTTTAGACGCTGACTACAGCATCAACGCGGGGAACTGGATGTGGCTGTCGGCCAGCGCGTTCTTCCACCAGTACACGCGGATCTTCTGCCCCGTCCGCTTCGGGAAGCGCACGGACCCCGAGGGGCACTACATTCGGTGAGGCCGCGGGCACCACGGCACTGGCACACGCTCCCGTGCGACGGGAGCCAGCGGACTCGGGTTTGAAACACGTGCGCCTGCGGAACGGGGGTCACAGGAGCGATTTTGTTTAACTCATAAGGAAAATAGGTTCAACAAAGCCAGGTGCCAGGCCTGGGGAGGAGTGGCTGGAAAACTGCCCGGTGGAGAAGGACATGGAGGTGTTGGTCAACAGCAGCTGAACGTGAGCCAGCAGGGTGCACAGGTGGCTGGGAAAGCCAACGGCATCCTGACGTGGGTCAGGAATGGTGTGACCAGCAGGTCCAGGGCAGGGATTTGGCTCCCTGTACTCAGCATCTCGAACCCTGTGTTCAGGTTTGGGCCCCTCATTACCAGAAAGACCAGGGTCCAGAGAAGGGCAACGAAGCTGGGGAGGGATCTGGAGAACACATGTGGTGAGGAGCAGCTGAGTGACCTGAGGTTGTTCAGCCTTCTTGCTCTCTATGGCTACCTGACAGGAGGGGGTAGCGAGGTGGGGTCCGTCTCTTCTCCCAAGTAACGAGCAACAAGACAAGAGGAAATGGCCCCAAGTTGCTCCAGGGGAGGTTTAGGTTGGACATTAGGCAAAATTTCTTCACCGAAAGGGTTGTCAAGCCCCGGAAGAGGCTGCCCGGGGAAGCGGTGGAGTCCCCACCCCTGGAGGGATTTCCAGGCCGGGTGGATGTGGTGCTCAGGGACACGGGTCAGTGGTGGGGCTGGCAGCGCCGGGTTAACGGTTGGACTCGATGATCTTAAAGATCTTCTCCAACCTAAACTATTCCATGGTTCTGTGATTTGTGAGCAGCTCTCGGCTCCGGTGCCGTGTTTGATCACGAGGCCGACTCCTCTTTCTAAAGGACTTGAGTAAAACTTCCCCCAGCTCCCCCCACTCCAGCCTGTGCTGCGTTTCTTGGTTTCGCAGGTCGTCTGATTAAACTCAGACACTTGAGTTTTATTCTCTGCTCCGAGTGAGTCCTTTTTTGGCTTCAGTCTCAGTTTCCTTGCCTCTCGATAAAGTACTGACGGGCTTTCTCGTAAGCAGTGAGTGTTTTACAGCTCACTGTGATAGGATATGGAGCAAAACAGCTCCACTTCCCCACCCCTCCTCTTCCTCGCAGCCTAGCTAGCTTTGCGCGTCATCAAGGGGAAGCCCATGCTGACACACGTGACAGCACGGGACAGAAACTACTTTCCCATCCTGTAAGAGTATAATTTTTTTCTAATTAGTTTGTCTTTGAAATTGACGAAAGTTTAAGATGAAACGTCAGTGGAAATGTTAAAACTGAAAATGTTTTGGATGAAGTCGAGACTGAGGCGGCGTTTAAATCAACCCATTTCTTCTGCGCTGTAAAGTTGACTTTTGGAAGGCATCACCCCGTGGAGGTCTCAGAACGTAAAAATAGTTCTTGCCTGGAGAATGAATCAGAACTTTCCTGTGTATCGATATGATCACCAGGAATTAACACGGCACAGGCTGGTTTGCACTTCTCTTAAGTGTATGAATATGAGCCGGCAGCATTATAAAAACACATTTTATTCCTGTTTTGTAGGAAATACTTGCCTGTACTAAAGAACTTTGCCTCCAAGTACATCTATGAGCCCTGGATGGCATCTGAAGAGGAGCAGAAGCAGGCGGGGTGTATCATAGGTAATTCCTTCCCGTACCTTGCTAAGGATTGTGCTGCTGTTACCTGTCCAAGATAATTCCATGCCTGAGTCAGAAGTGCATTTGTCTTCTGAAAATGGATTAATCCAGCAGTCTGCGTTCTGTCAATTCACCTTTATTTTTTTTTTTTACTGGAGTCTGATTTCAGAATACATATTTTTCAGAGTACATATTTTTCAGAGTACAAGTTTTTCACATCCTATTGGATCGCTCCAAGTTGTTCCTTTTGCTTTTATCCATCTTGGCTCTCTTTAAATAGTATCTGAACATCTTGTGCTTTTACTCTTGCACTGACACACCTCTGAAGCATCTTATAAGCTTTTATCTAAGTGGAGGCTCTTCCTCTTGGATGGAGAGGAGCGGGTTGGTCTTAGCTGCCATTTATTTTAAGAAAAGCTGCGAGCGTTTCCCCTGGTTGCGAATCCAGCGAGACGTCCCCGATTTAGTTCTGTAACGGCTCCGTGTCGCCCCAGGCCAAGATTACCCCTTCCCAATGGTGAACCACAAGGAAGCCAGCGACCACAACCTGCAGCTGATGAAGCAGGTCAGGGAGGAACAGCACAGAACCGCCCAGCTCACCAGAGGTAAGAGGTGCTGTGGTGTTAGGCGTTGGGTGCTCCCCGTGAAGCGGAGCCCGTCGCCAGCTCTTTGGGGGCTGGTTTTGTGCTGATTTCCAGGACGCTTTTCCTCTTGGTTACTGACACTGTAGGCTGCTCTTCTGGTTACTGTTAAAACGGGAAACCAGAGCAGTGTCCCCTCCCGGCTGGCTGCTCTTGCAGGATGGGTTGTGCCCGCTGGAGGAATGCCCTCTGAGACCAGACTTTCACTCTGCCCCGGCCCCACGCTTGCCAGGTGTTATCTCCAAGGGGCAGAAATCTCTGAAGCTCTTCCCGTGCCTCTTGCGAGCCAGAGCATCGTTGTTTCTCCTTTTAACTGTGATTTACCCTACCCCACAGCAGGAATTATTTGAGACTCCCATTGACCCCAAATGAATGAAAAGCCCTTGAGAGCTGAGCTGCTCTAAGAAATTTACCTTTTGTCCTTTCTCATCACACAGATGTTTCACTTATGGCATCTGAGCTCTTAAAATTGAAATCCTAGGCCCTGCGATGGGCTCTTAGCTCCAGAGGAATCATCTGAGGGAAGGGAAGCAATGCTTTTGTGTTTCAGAGTATGCCCCAGCAGCTTCTGTATATATCACAGAAATCCAACGTGCAGCAGCTGAGGGGAGTTTTAAGTCTTCCTGCCCCAACGGCTGTGCTCAAAGGAGTTAATTGTTCCCCATCCTGTGCGTGCTGATGCATCCAGGAGGCTGCACATTGGTCCCTTCCAGATATAACCAATAGTTTTTCCACAAACCCCGTGACATAGCGGGGTAAATGTTCTTGTGACTGCTCTTGGGAGATGTGGAAAGCCAAAGTCCCAGAGCCAGAGCCCCCTGTTGCCCAGCATTGTTCTTGTTTCCTGTGAATAGAAGCATTTTCAAACTGGGCACAGAGTGGGGTGAGAGCAGCCCTAAGGAGAAGGACTTGGGGGTGTTGATGGACAAGAAGCTCACCCTGAGCCGGCCGGGCGCTCCTGCAGCCCAGAGGCCAACCCTGCCCTGGGCTGCAGCCAGAGGAGGGCGGCCAGCAGGGCAGGAGAGGGGATTCTCCCCCTTTGCTCGGCTCTGCTGAGACCCCACCTCGAATGCTGCGCCCAGGGCTGGTGTCCCCACCGTAAGAGGGACATGGAGCTGTGGGAACGAGGCCAGAGGAGGCCACAAAGCTGAGCCAGGGGCTGGAGCAGCTCTGCTGCGAGGACAGGCTGAGGGAGCTGGGGTTATTCAGCTGGGGAAGAGAAGACTCCGGGGGCACCTTATCCCTGCCTGCAGTGCCTGAAGGGACCCACAGGGAGGCTGGGGAGGGACTTTGGACAAGAGTGTCCAGCGACAGGACAAGGGGAGATGGATTTAAGCTGAAGGAGAACAGGTTTAGATGGGATCTGAGGAAGAGATTCTGCAGTGCGAGGGTGGCCAGACTCTGGGCGAGATTGCCCAGAGGGGCTGTGGCTGCCCCTCCCTGGAGATGTTCAAGGCCAGGTTGGATGAACCTGGAGCAACCTGGGCTGCCCATGGGTGAGATGATCTCCAAGGTCCCTTCCAACCTCGGCCATTCGATGATTCTATGATTTTCTGGTCTTGCAACTTCACCCGCTGCTGTCATTGAAGTCGGAGAAGGATTTGCCAACTCCAATTCTTCTTTCCTTCTTGCCATAGATGATACAGATGACCCAATGGAAGTAAAGGTAAAACGTGACCACTGTGAAGAAAACGTTGCAAAAGGAAAAGTGGCCAGGATGGCAGAACAAACCGAGATCCCGTCAGGGATTACCTGTTGTGAACAAAAAAATGGCAAAAAGGGTGAGCCAGAGGCCAGCTGAGCTCGACTGGGCACTTTGCCCTGTGGATGCTGCCTCTTCCTTGTGGACTGAGCTCCAGGAATAGTGTCAGACGCCGAGTGCGTTTGTTAGCGCGGTTACTTTGAACGAAATTGTTCACCTGTGAGCGGCTGTACAAGCCATTTGTGGCAGCTTTTAGGTAGATTCAAGCAGTGATTGGTTTTGACAGGACATGTCGCTGTAGCATTGTTCAAATCCACTTCATGTCTGTGCATCTGTGTAAATAATTTTAAGCGTAAATACAAGTTTTTCCAACACGTGTCAGTGTTCACACGTTAGGGTTAAAAGCGTGACTTGCCTGTCTTGTAGAGACAGAGGGTGAGGGATTTGCAGATGAGGTTTTTAAGTTCCCAGTCAGTGCTTGCAGCCCCCACTTTGGGGAGGTGCAGCAGAACGCAGCCCGTTGTGCACAGTTCCTATGACTTAAATTGGATTTTTATGCATTTTAAGGGTAAACTTGCAAAGTGTCTCACTGAGTCAGGGGCAATGTACAACTTGCTTCTCCATGACTCTCCTTCTTGGCTAATTCCTCTAGAACTGTAGGGCAGTGTACCACACGTACAAAATTTACCCTTCCATTGGAATGTCTCGTCGTGATGTTTCCCAAGGCTGGGTTAGTCAATTATCTTTGTTGTGGCTGAGGTTTGGATGGGGATGGGGAGAGCAGAGTGGGTTTGTAATCACTGTAGGAAGTCCTTTTGTTTTTAAAAGAAATAAAAGATGATTTGTGATGTGAAAAATATAAGGTCTCTAGAGCAATCTGTTATCACCGTTGGCATCCATCGGTCCTCTGGGGAAACCCAGCTGCAAGACAACTCCAGCAGCAATCCAGTTCGCCCGAACTCCTTCACCTTGAAAGTATCCACGGACCTAGTGTGGAAGCAGGACAGGACCCACGTGCACCAGGAGGAGGCCAAACCCTGCTCCTAGAAGCACCTTCCAACGCCGCAAGGGTGACGAGAATGAAAGGCAGTTACTGAACTCTTGAAGAGGGGAGGCGGCCGACGCAGCACTTACGACCTCGGGGAGGCTGGCTGCTGCTCCGAGCTCCTGGCATCCATCATCTTTGTGATCGGGTTCCTCCCTGTACTTTAAGGGATTTCTTGCACCCATCTCGGCAGGGCTATAGCCCGGTGTGGGTGGCCACAGGAATGCAGAGTCGGTTCTTGCCTCATGTTTTCAGGCACAGTCGTTACCTTCAGGTCCTAAATGGTCCGGTCTTCGGTTACCTGAAACATTTCCACCTTGGAGTGCTTTGTGTCACCTGTGCTTTGTGTCACCTGTGCTTCAGTGGGAGTCCTGGGAAATGCCTTGTACAGCAGAAGACAGGACCATCAGCAGCCATCGAATGTTGCTCAGCATCACCTCTAACATCGTGGTGCAGGAGATGACTTTGGACACTCAGCAGTTTCGAATGTGTGTGCGGCCAGGGCAGCACCCACCCTGGGAGGAGATTCCAACCGGGCGGGTGGCCCTGGTCAGCCATGGGAGGAGCCAGGAGGATCCAAGGCCTCTTTAGGACTCCTTTTATTGCAAAGCAGCTGCAAGGTCTGGTCTTTGGTTGGGAGGGACAGGGCTGGTGTCTGCGAAGGAGCTGAAGTAGGAGCAACGTTTGAGCAGGAAACTACGAGGGCGATGGAGCTCTAAGTCATCTGCTTCTGGCTGACGAAGTAGCAATGGAGGAGTTCCTGTGAAGGAGAAGGACCGAGGTCTAGTTTATGACCCCATGGCAACAAGACTTGCTTGGTAAAAATGAATTGCCAAGAAAGAGTATTTCTCTACGCCTTTTTCTCCGCGGTGCAGAACTGGACTGTTGAGGGTTCGGGCTGGGCTGGCCACTGAGAGCTGACGGACGCTCTCTGCCTCCCCAAAGGGGAAGGGAAAGGAAAACAAGGGAAAGAGACTTATGGATTGGGAAAGAACAAAACCAGGTTTAATAAAACAACAATAGTACTGATAAGGGAATAATGAAAATAATTAGATACATACAAACCTGATATTGAACCCACTGCCCCCCCCCCCCCCATAGCAATCCCCACAGATGCTGCAGAGGTGGCAGCACCGGGCTCAGCAGCGGAGGGGACCCGAGCACAGGGGCTGGATTCAGGAACTTGGGATCAGGATCGAGGGCAGAAGATTGGATGGAGTCCTCCTCGGCCATTGAAAATGAGACCTTAACCCCTGTGATCCCTCATTTTTATACTGAATATGATGTATATGGAATGGAATACTCCTGTTGGTCACCTGTCCTGTCCGTTCCTCACCAGAGGTGCAACCTTCTACTTCCTTGCGGTGCTTCTACTTCCCGGCACCTCCAACGCGTTACACAAGATCCATCAGTGGCCTGGGTCACTAGAGGAGCAAGTAAACCAAAACGTACTCAGCTCTCTGCTGATGCCCATCTGGGAGCTCTGAATTTGGCTCATTTTAAGCGCATTTACTAGAGTAGGGAAAGGTGCCTGATGGTGATCAATCTCGCCTTGATTTGTTTTTTCTTTTGCCGCTCCTGCTCCTCCCTCGGCTCCCTCCCTCCTCTCCAACACACAGAAAGCTGCTCTGCATGCCCAGGTGAGATTTTTCCACATTTTTCCTTCTTTACGAGGCTCATCTTTTTAAGTTTACGTTTTGAGGGATGTGAGTCAGGGCTTTAGGTGTCTTTTCTGACCTTGTTTCCTTTGGTTAGTGTTCTGCCTGACGCTGTGGTGAAGGTAGGTGGCCACGTTAGGTCGTCTGATTGCCTGCACTGACTTCTGCTTCTTGCCCAACCAGATGCAGAGTTTTCAGCTGCTTTAGCCTTTCAGCACAAAGGGTCTTGACGACACAGCTTCCTCCCTTGCTGTTGAAGAAACCTTCATCACTAAAACTGTTCGCTGGTCCAGCCGACTCCACTGGTTGGCTTGAAGGGCTGAAATCACTCACTGGAAGCAGGAGCTGCTCTATAACCTTATCCTGGAGGACTCACCCCTGGATGGTGATGGGTGGGTCTACACCAGGAGTGACAGCAGAAGGTAGTTCCAAGCCTCACCTCAGTAAAGTCATCTTCAAGACGTGGCATCTGCTAGAGCAGACAATTCTCTCCTGTTTTGGGGAGCAATAGCTGCTTTTCAGACCAGTTGGGTTTTCCCGGAGGTCTCGGCGACGATTTCTCCAGCTTCTGCTGCCCGGAGAAGGTTCTGAGTATTAAACTTCTTATATAAAAACTTCTGAGTTTTTGCATCTAAAAATTGTGGAGTCTGAGTTAAATCTGAATCCTCCCCCACTTCTAAACTCCCAGAACACAGAAAACTGTATCCAAAAGTCTTTAGTAATATTACCCTGACAAGGGATACATCCCTTCTATAAATGAGACTTAGAATTCCAAGTTGCTTCCTTCTTCAATATTTTACTGGGTTAATTAGCAGGAACAATAATTACCCTCCTGTGTGTTGCAAACACTGGTGGGAGGCAGTGCAGTGAGCACTTTAGGGTAGAAAATATAGATTTTGTGCAAGATTTACTCCCCTTGGCTCCAAATCATCTTGTCAAAATAGTAGCTTACCCTTCTCCTCTTACTCAACTATTTTTTTCTTTAACCATGGAACTTTCTGTACTTGGTCTCATTAGAAAACATAACTCTTTAAATTAATTGAGTTTTTAACGAGCCGTTCACCTGTCGTAAAGCAACCACTGGTTATAAGCATGATGGGAACGGACCCTCAAAGAGCCCTTTGGCTTTTCAAATTCAGATGAGTTTTGAATTTTAATTCTTTGTGGTTTAGTTGTAACTATATAAAGAAATATCTTTAACAAACCAAGCAGTATTAGCTATGATTTGGTGGACCTCTAACAGAACGTCAGGCATCAGTGTGGTTCCAGCCTGGAAATCAGAAGAGCAGAACGCAAAATTCTTGTGAACCCTCGTGAATTCCTATTTTAATTAAAATCAGGTTTTACTACGTCTAGCACCAACTTGACTTTTTTTCAAGCTGTATAACTGGCAGTGAATTTAGACAGTCTTCTGTCTAATTTGCTAATTTGCTTTACGGGGATGAAAATACCCATTTGGTTGCAGCGCCCTGGAGGTGGAACCCAGCCTTTGCAGGACATCTCTGAGGAGTCACCACTAAAAGTGGTGACATCACTAGAAGTGGTGACAGGAACATCTGATAAACTCTTTAATTCAGCATCATTTTGTGCTGTCACAAGAGTTACAAGACTCCGGATGAATCAGGGCATCAGTTACGTTACCCAGCTGAATTTGCCATCTTGCGATATCTTGGTGGCACCAAGTTTGACAAGAGGAAGTCTGACAACATCCGTATCGACTGGCGGAGGATGCAGCTCTCTGGCTGCTTTTCCAACCGAAGCGTCAAGACCAACAAGTCAAACTATCTTCTTGAAGAGAAGGCTGGGCTAATATTTGATAAATAAACAGCTTGTCAGCTCTGCACACGGGCGCCTGCTCTCGTTAGACACGCGGTGAACAAAAAGTCCAAACAAATGCTGCTGCACGAAGCGGCAGGAAAAGGAGAGGGTCGGTTGACCTGGCGTCCCCCAAAGACTGCATCAAAACCGAAGCCTGTGGGTCTGTCTTGCGTTTTAGAGGAAGCTCAACATGTTTGGATTTAACCCGAGGAAAAAGTTAGGACTATGGGAAACCCTTAGTCTGACTTCTTATAAACAAAGAAGTCAAAGGTCTGCCTCGCAGTAGAGGCTGCTCTCCTCGCAGAGGCTGGAGGGTCCTGGTTTGAGAGCCCCAGGATCAAAGTTTTCTGGGGCTGCCTGGACCACGTGCCAATCACCATGGGGCAGGAGGGGCAGCTGTGCCTATGGGGAGGAGAAGAGGGGTCAGGTGATCCAAATGGACGAATCACAGCGTTTCTTCCCATGGTGCTCAGTATAAAAGAGCCCCTAAGACAAATCCTGGGGGGTTTGGTGCTGCTGTGCTGGGAGGATTGATGCTGGCTGTTCCTCATTGCTTCCCTGCGCTGCTGGTGTTCCTGGCTCCTGTTCTCACATGGCAGAGCAGCACCGTTCGTTGGGACAGGTTTTTCTTCCCTGGCTCCCTGGTGGGAGCAGCACAGCTCCTTTTCTATTTATTTTTTGTTTGGACTCTCACTGGGACTCTACACTCAGGTGCTCTCATCTGCTGCCGAGTCCCATCTGGGACTTCTTTTTTCTGCTCGGGACCTTGTTCTCATCCAGGTGTGGGTCCTGTATTAACACATTCTCTTGTATCTTTGAGTATATTTGCACATTTCTACAATATCTGTATTTGGCTAGACATCTTCATTGTTATTCTTAGTATTTTTCTTTTTTTTTTTTTTTAATTAAACTGGTTCAAGTTTTCTTCAGCCTCACAGTCTCCGTCCCTGGTTCCCCTCTTATCCTCCCCTGGGAGGGTGCTGGGGGGGATCACAGAGAGTGTCTGTCAGAGTTCAGTTGCTGTCCCAGCCTTACTTTGACAGAGAGAGACTCCACACTGGAGCACGGGAAGAGTGAGGAGTCCTCCCCCGAGGAAGAAGGAGCGGCAGACACAGCATCTCATGAACCGACCACAACCCCCATTCCCCATCTGCTGCTCGGGGGAGGAGGTGGAGGAATTGGGAGTCAAGTTAAGCTGGGGAGGAAGGGAGGGGTGGTGGGAAGGTGTTATTTTTGTTTGGGTTTATTTCTCATTACCTTTCTCTAATTTAATGGTTAATGAATTCAATTAATTTCCCCAAGTCAACTCTATTTTGCCCAGCACTGTAATTGCTGAGTGATCTCCCTGTTGGATGCCAGATGCCCATCGAGCTGCTCTCTCTCACTCCTCCTCCTCAAGGGCACAGGGAGAAAAGAAGAAAAAGCTCATTTGTTGAGCTAAAGACAGGGAGATCACTTGTCAATTAGTGTCCTGGGCAAAACATTTGACTTTGAAGAAAATCCATTTAGCGTATTGCAAATAAAAATAGATTTGAATGGTGAGAAACAAGGACAAGAATTAAACCACTGCCTTCCCTTCACTTGCCCTTTTTTCCTCAAGCTCAACTTCACTTCTTCACCCCCAACTTGTCTCCTGCTCCAGCCGGGGTCCTCCACACGCTGTGGTTTCTTCAGAAAACATCCAGCTGGTCCCATGTTAGCTTCTCCACCCCTGCAGCCCTCCTGCTGCCACGGTCTGGATGTGTACAGCAGTGCCAGGGAGAATTTTGCCTTCTGATTCACAAATTCTGATGGTTTTGACTCATTCTGTTGCTTGGGATGGAAGGAAGTAATGGGAGGTTATGGTCATGGAGCAAGAGAGAGTGGGCAGAGCACAAAAGGATCTCTCAGGCTGTTTCCAAAGAACTTCAAAATCAGCGACGAGAATCTCTCAAGTAGTTTTTTAACATCTTCACTGATAATATGACAACAAGTACCACGTTTGGCAACACCAGTGATTCCCAGCTTTTTGGCTGGGAGCTGCCAGAACAGCAGAAGCATTGAGAAGATGGGATTTAGGTTGATGAGAAGCAGGTTGTATTTCATGCCACTGAAAGCTTTAGACTGTACCCAAGAGTTTTCTTAAAATCCACCTAAATGCAAAAGCCTAGCTTTGAGGTCGTGAATCAGAGGTCAGCTGCTGTCTCACCCAAGGTTTCTGCTGACCATTAACTTTGATAGAGTTAATCTTAGAATGGGCACCTAAAATAGATCATTCAATTTCAAAACTGTCCATTTTTTCTAGACTCACTATGCAGGACAATTAGGAGATACAGACATCTCTGCTGTGGGTATCTGGAGATTGGATGAGTTGCTCCAGGGTTTTTTCATAGCAGCCACGCAAGCTAAATGCCCGTCAAAGAGAAAGAACAAGCCTGTCAACACAGATGGGGGGGAAAAAATAGCTATAGCAAGCTGTTCCTCCATAAAATGGAGAAGAGCCCAACATGTGCTCAAAGTTTGCTGTTACTCTGATAATTTGCAGTTGGTAAAAGCAAAATTTTGTCAGTTTAATTTGAAACACAAAGGGTGCCACTGCAGACAGAATCATAGAATGGCCTGGGCTGGAAGGGACCTTAGAGGTCTTGGGGTTTGCATGAACTGAATTTATAAAGACTTGTCAGATTAAGTCATTTTTGTGGCAAGATACCTCTAGGGCATCAAAGGGGAAGGTAGATGATAGAGAAAAAAGGACGAGAGAGGGAAAAATAAGTGCTGTGGGTAAGGCAACGTGGAAAGGAGTGAAGTGGTCAGTGGGTGGATGAAGGGCTGAGAGCCAACCCACTGTGAAATTTTATTTGGGTGGGTTAATTAGATAACCTGGGGTCTCACGTTGGACAAAATGAAGCAGGGGTGAAAGGCAGCCAACAACCGTGAGCGAAGGGGATGAATGTCAGCAAGTGTGAAGACTCACCAGCGGAAGGAGGCTGGAAAATTGGAGTAAGCAGAGGTAAGAGGTGTGAGATGAAGAAACTGAAGGGGATGAAGAGAAAATACAGGTGGAGAGAGGTGACTGATGTCTTGTGGATTTTGAGGGGGTGTTAAACAGGGATGAACTGAGGTGAGCAGGAAAAACTTGGGCAGATGGGGCAATTTCAGGGGGAAAGGCTGGAGTCTGCAGAGATCCAACGAAATCCGGGAAGTCGCATTTGCCACGTGTGTATATAATTCCTCCTCCGTAACAGTCACCGAGATTTTAACGATTTTGAGGTGAGCACTTTTCTGAGGCTGTTGTAGCTTGTTTGTTCAGAAATGCCTAACAGTGGGGGATGTTGTCGAGTTTCTCCTCAAAACACTTCTGAAGGGAGAGAGGAGTGAGCTTATTCAACGGCAGCGACAGAGCTGGTATATATGGGCAGGAACTGAGGATGTCTGAGATGGTTTGGAAGAAGCAGGTTCAGCGTGAGTTAGAAAACATTAGTTCAAGGCAATTAAAGAGTATCAGAGCTGGCAGCAAGGAGATACAAGTGCTGAGGAACAAGCAGAGCTGCTTCCAGAGCAGTAACTGAGGATAGGAGGCCGATACGCAGCGAAGAGGAACCCAGCAAGGCGAGAGCGTGGGCAGTCAGCTGGGTGGAGACTGGAGATGATGGAGCGTGTGGGAAGGCTGAGGGAAGTGGGGCCCTCAGAGCCGCGGTGTCCTGTCCCCGGTGCCACCTGTGGCAGGATGTGTAAGTGCCGTGGGTGGAACCGCTCTGAAACCGCTGGCGTGTTGTGTCTGAGGTGGCAGGACGAGGCGCGTGAGAAACTCTACCTGCCTGCCGTCCCGGGGGCGGCTACTTTGATGATCTTCCTGTGCTAAAGGAATTGGGGGGAAAATGCACTGGAGCCTGGGCAGCTCAGTCGTGCCTTCGCGTTGCCGTTCGCTCAACTCCTGCTCTGATTTTGGACGAATCAGCTCCTGCTAAATCCCGACGCGCGCCGAGAGCAGCACCTTCAGGTCAAAGCCAGAGCACCGCGTGGGCAGGATGGGCGGCTGAAGGGCCGTGAGGCAGCTGTTATCACCTGCAGGTTGCTGTCTCCTGCAGCCACCATCTTTCGTCAGACTCCGCTGATTTATGGAAATGGTACAGACCAAGCCTCCAAGGTGGAAATTGTAAAACATCAGCTCACACAAAAAGCTTTTGAAGCGGATACGACAGCAGCCGGACTGCCGGGGTTTCGCGATTTCTGAAGTGACACAGGAGATTGCTCACATCGTGATGGAAGAGAAAGGATGAGCACTCTCCCCATCAGGCAGGTAATGGATTATTTTTTATTTTTTTTTTTCCTCATAAGTGTACAAGTTAAGAGTTATGGGTTATAAGTTAGGAAACTTTATGACTCAAGTGGTGAATAAATGAATTAATGTGATAGACTAGTCTGGGCAAAGGGGATAATTGTTTGTCGTGGATTGTTTGCCGTATTTCTTAATGAGCTCATGAAATAAAGTTTAAATCACAGAGCATGTCATCCTGTAAATCTGAGACATCCAAACGGACTGTGACACTTCAGAAAATACGTTGAAGTGCACCTGGGTGAGACAGTAACAACATTTGTGCCTACAGCACGAGGGCTTGCGTTTGGCATCTTCATTAATGGTCCGGGAGATGGGGCAGAGTGTACCTCAGCGAGCTGGGAGACGACAGAAAACTGGGAGGAGTGGGTGGGACACCAGAGGGTCGTCCTGCCATCCAGAGGGACCTCGACAGGCTGGAGAAACGGGCCAAGGGGAGCCTCATGAAGTTCGACAAGGAGAAGTACGATGTCCTGCACCTTGGAAAGAAAATCCTCCTGCACCAGTACGTGCTGGGGCCACCCAGCTGGAAAGCAGCCCAGCAAAAAGGGAGCTGGGGGGCCTGAGGGGGCAGTAGGTTGAACATGAGCCAGCAATGCGCCTCTGCAGCTCAGAAGGTGAGTGGTGTCCTGGGCTGCAGGAGGTAAAGCATGGCCAGCAGGGCAGGGCATCGAGGGATGTGATCCTTACCCTCTGCCCAGCACTGGGGAGGCCACACCTGGAGTGCTGGGTGTCGTTCTGTGCTCCCTGCTGGAGACGCAGTGGAGAGTCCAGTGAAGAGCCATGAAAATGGTTGGACTAGATGTTCTTCGAGGTCTTTTTCAACCTTAATGATTCTCTGATGGGAGTCATACTGAGAAACTTGGTCTACTGGGGGCTGATGGAGCCCATCTGCTGGAGAAGGGGAAGAGCACCTTTGCCCACAGGCTTGCCCAGCTGGTTACTCAACTCAACTCGAGTTACCGGTGGAGGGGAACCTCAATCCATCCCAGTTCTACCAGCTCGATGCCGGTGCCGGCAGGAGATGCGCAGAGACTGGAAAGGGGGTCAGTGGGAGAGCACTTGAAGAGCAGCACCAAGGAACTGCAGCCTGTAAGTCAGCTTTGCTGGGGGCCCAGCTTAACTGCCTCTATGCAAATGCCCGGAGCGCGGGGAATAAACAAGAGGCTGCGGCGCTGTGATCTCACCGGCATCACAGACATGATGGGATGGGTGCTATGACTGGAACCTCAGAGTCAAGGAATTGCTTAGATTGGAAAAGACTTTTCAGGTCATTGGGATGGAAGGATACAGGCTCTGTAGGAAGGACACGCAGGGGAGACGGGGCGGGGGTGTTGCCCTCCAAGTCAGTGAGCAGCTCGAGCACGTGGAGCTCCATCGAGGCACGGACGAGGAGCTGACCGAGAGATTATGGGTCAGGCTCAAAGGGAGGGCAGTGGCAGGTGATGCTATGGTGTGGGTCTGCCACAGGCCACCCAACCAGGAAGATCCGAGTGATCGAGTGCCCTCTATAGGCAGGGAGGAGCAGCCTCATGGTCCTCATGGGGGACTTCAGCCACCCTGATGCCTGCTGGAGGGACAGCACAGCAGCGCGTAAGCAATCCAGGAGGTTCCTGGGAAGCGAGGATGATGACTTCCTTCTCCAAGTGGTCGAGGAGCCACTGACCAGAGGTGCTCTGCCAGACCTCGTTCTCACCAACGAGGAGGGGCTGGTGGGCACAGAGGCGGCTGCCGAGCTGGGAAAGGGCTGAGAACACGAGTCCTGTGAGGAAAGGCTGAGGGATCTGGGGCTGTTCAGCTGGAGAAGAGGAGACTGAGGGGAGACCTCATCGCTCTTTACCTGAAGGGAGGTTGTGGAGAAGAGGGGTTGGTCTGTTCTCCCTCGTGGAGAGTGACAGGACGAGGGGAAATGGATTTAAATTGCGCCAGGGGAGGTTCAGGCTGGACATGAGGAAGAATTTCTTTCCTGAGAGGGTTGTCAGGCATCGGAACAGGCTGCCCAGGGAGGGGTTGAGTCCCATCCCTGGAGGGGTTTAAGAGACGGGCGGAGGTTGTGCTGGGGGGAATCGTTTAGTAGCTGACAGGGCTGGGACAAAGGCTGCACTCGAGGATCTTCTAGGTCTGCTCCAGCTGATACAATTCTATGAGGTTCAAGGGCAGCCCTGGCTGCAGTGACCACTAAATAACGGAGTTCAAGGTCCTGAGGGCAGCGAGCAGGGCGCACCGCAAGCTCGCTACTCCGGACTTCAGGAGATCAGTCTTCAGGGATCTTCTTGGCAGAAACCCCGGGCTACAGCCCCGGAGGGACGAGGGGCCCACGGAACCTGGTCGGCACTCGGGGATCACCCCCTGCACGCTCAGGAGCGACGTGTCCTGACCGAGCGGAAGCCGGGCTGAACCGCCTGGAGGCCGGCGTGGCTGAGCCAGGGCTCCTGGTCAGGCTCAGCCGCACCAGGGAGGCCCAGAGAGGGCGGCAGCGAGGGCAGGGCGGGGTCCCCGTGGGGAGGAGGGGGGTGTCGGCGGGGCAGGGCCTGGCACAGCCCCCGCCTCAGCCCCGCCCGTCCCCGAGGCCCCGCAGAGCGACGGGGCCGGCAGGACCGTGCCCGCGGCCGTCGCGGCTGACGGAACCCGCCCTTTCCCGCCTCGACGCCGACCGGAAGCGCTCCCTCCCCGCCGCCCAACTACTTCCGGCGGCCGCCGGAAGCGCCGCCGCGGCTCGCTGCGCCCTCAGCGGCCGCCCGGCGGCGCCGCGCTCCACTTCCTGCCGCCGCCGGAAGCAGCCCGGGCCGGAAGTAGCCGCCGACTGGCGGCCGAGCCGGGCGAAGAGGGCGGAAGTGACGCCGCCAGCCCGCCCGCCCCCCCTCCCCGCCCGCCGCCGCCCTCGCTCCGGTGGCGTCGCCGCGCTCGCGCCCCCCGCGGCGGGGCCAGGCCCGGGCCCTCCCGCCGCCGCCGCTGCCGCCCCCGCCGCGCCATGTCCGTCCGGCCGCTGGGGGCCCCGCGGAGCCGAGAGGAGCGGCCGGGCCGCGCCCCGCAGTTGTGAGTACCGAGCCCCGGGCGGAACGGGCCGGCGCTCGCCCCCTCCCGGCGCCGGGCAGAGGTAGGCGGGCAGGGCCTCCTCCGCCGCCGCCCCTCTCACGGCTGTTCGGCCGGGCAGCTCCGGAGCGCCTGGCGCTGCCGAGGAGGGAGGAGAGACCCGCCAGGTACGGTCCCGCTGCCCTCCCTCCCTCCCACCCGCGGCTCTGGGGGCCGGCGCCGCCGTCCGGAGGGGTCCCGGGGCGGGGGGGAGGGAGGGGAGCCTGGGGCGCTGGGCGGGGGCAGCGGCCCGGGGGCGGCTCCTCCTCCCGCCCCGCCCGGGTCTTTGCGCCTCCGCCCCGGCACGTGGTGCCTCTCGCGGCTCGAGGCCCCGGTGCGGCGGAGCCGGTGCCCGGTGGTCGTTTGGCTCCCGACGGGTCTCGCTGGTCGTCCCCCGAGTTCTCTGGTTGCCGCGTCCGCTCGGTGAAGGGTTTTGGGTCGTCTCGCTGGAGCCGCGGCGTCGGTGCTTTGGGGCGGTTGCGGGTCAGAGCTTTGGGGCCGGGGGTGTTGTCTGCGATCCCGTCGGTGGTTTTGCAGGTGGAGGAGGACCTGGTGGTTGTTTCCTAGAGCTGTGGTTCGTAGGAAAGCACAGGAACCGTTTCTTAGCGGTTAGCATGTCCTACAATAATTGTCTGTACTCCAAAGGTTGTTCCACAGTGGATGAAAATGTTTTCCACACAAAATTATTGTCAAACTGTTTCTTCTGTCATTGTTGAAAGCTTCTGGATTATGATAAAACACCAACCCATTAGAAATGGCTTGGACCTAAATCCTGGGCAGGATTCCTGGCTTTGCGTGCAAGCTCAATGTAAATTTTCAGATTTCCCTCAGATAATAGTAACAAAAAGTATTTTGGTACAATATTTGGCTCGTACATGGATGGATACGACTATATAAAATAAATATAGACTGATCAAGTCATGTTACTTTGTGCCAGGTGTGTGTTATTCCAAGTTATTGTAATTTTGCTGCTTCATGGTTTTGATATAACCTGTTACAATGAAGTTGGTTTTCTGAAGTTTGCAGTGACTTGTAGTCCCAGTTTGGTTTATTCGTGTTTGGAGAAGGTGAAAGTTGTCTCTAAAGTAATGGCTGTGAGTAAAGGCAGGCAAAAAAAATATCTCGTTTCTGCCAAAAAGGGAGTGTTTCTGCTGATGCCTTTGAAGTCTGTCTGAAGTTTGAGCATGTCTTTGTGGCTTTTCTCTCTCCGCTGATCAATTTTTGTGGATGTGTCATGGTTTCTGCCGCAGAAATGCGTCGGGATGCCCTGGTGGTTGCAGTGGATCTGATGAATGGTTTTATTTACTGAAAATATTCAGAGGGTATTTTTGTCAGTGCGAAAACTGAGGATAGAAAATCAATTTTTAGCTACTCGGTATTTTGTGTTTTGAACCTCTTGCTTAGTAAGAGTAATAAACAATATGGGGAGAGAACGTTAGATGGTAAAGTTGGTGCTTGATCGTGTAAGGGAAGAGAACGGGAATTCTGTTTCAGCTGAGGGAAATGAAGACTGTTCTTGTTTTTATTTGCCTGGCTTGGTTGAAATAAATTGATAAGTATTTCGGTTCCTTTCTGTTATTTCTGCTTTCATAGCTTGCGTAATGCCATTTCCGTTGTTGGCTGGGAAGCTTTCAATATTTCTGTGCAGACTATTTCCCTAAAGAAATAATGATCTTTTACGGTCAAGAAAAACATCATCTAGTTGACAGTTCCCTCTGGGAATGTCACATATTTTTATTCCTCTTTTTTTTTTTTTTTTAAAGAAAGCTGACTACCTGAATTTGATCGTTCCTATGCCGTTCGATAAGGTTTCTAGCAGCCTGCCACTTCTTTTTGTTTTCCTCCATGAGCTTATTTTCCTCAAGTTCTGTTCAAGTATCTGCCTTATATTCAGGCTTTGGGCTGCGTTAAAGTATTGTAAGGATAAAAATATTTCTAAGTGTTGATGTATGAGATTAGAGGAGGCTTGTATTTATCAGGTAGGGGAGTGAAGGAGGAGGAAGACAAGAAAGAAAACTCCAAGAAATAGAGCCCAAGTGCCACTTGGCATGATTTGCACAATTCCTATTATTCCTTTTTTTTTTGGAAAAGAAAATAGCCTGCTCTTAAATTAAATTATACCTTTGTTGGGAAAAGAAATTAGCCTGCTCTTAAATTAAATTTATCTGACACCCTTAAAGAGGGATACTGATGGAAAGCTTTTTTTCACTCTGCTAAGGGATTCTTAAAACGTTCTTCAAAAACCAGAGGCCTGCAGAGTGAATTAAATTAAAATAGCTTCTAGCGGTTGTCTTTGTCATTCAGAAACATATGAAAAAGCTGAAAAGGCTTTATTTTGTTTTGGTAACATGATACGTCAGCCCGTTATTTCTTTGTAACACCTGGAGAAGTCTTTAGTGATGTGAGGTACATACGACGACACGTTTTCGACTTCTCCGAAAGAGCAAAAACGTCTAAAAACGTTGACAGTGACGTCTCTACCTGCAGTTCTGTGTCCAGTGCTGGGGTCCTGGGTGCAAGACAGACACGGCCCTGTTGGAGCGTGTCCAGAGGAGGCCAGGAAGATGATCAGGAGGCTGGAGCACCTCCCCCGTGAGGAGTGGCTGAGAGAGCTGGGGCTCTTCAGCCTGGAGAAGAGAAGGCTCTGGGGAGACCTTATAGTCGCCTTCCAGCGCTTAAAGAGGGGGATGGAAGATGGGGGAAATCTTTTCTTCAGGGCCTGTTGAGACAGGACAATGGGCAATGGCTTTAAAGTAAAAGAGGGTAGATTTAGGTTGGATAGGAGGATGAAGTTTTTTATGATGAGGGTGGTGAGACCCTGGCACAGGTTGCCCAGAGGGGCTTGAGACCCCATCCCTGGAGACATCCGAGGTCCGGCTCTGAGCAACCTGATCTAGACGTCCCTCCTCACTGCAGGGCAGTTGGACCAGATGACCTTTAAAGGTCTCTTCCAACCCAGACTATTCTACTTACTTTTCCTTCTTCTTTACGTGAACTTCTTCAAACATCTATGAAATACAACTTCTTGATATCTTATCTTGTCATTCCCTTTCCTTCTTTCTCGTCTTTTAGCGTTTTGTAGTCTTGCAACCCCATAAGTACCTACTATTTATTTCAAGTAGAAGAATATTATTTTCCACAAAATTGTAGTTTTGGAGTTTCTTGCTCTTTTTTTGCATAGAGCCCGAAGATAAAAAGTTGCATTTCTCTTCTGTAATCGTGAAAAGCAGAATGATTTGGGGTTCAGACAAAACTGGATTTTTTTTAAAGGAGGTGTCTTCCTCAGCCTGCTTAAAAGATCGTGTTTGTAGCACAGTTTGAGCCCTTCGAAAGGGAGATGAACGATGACTCAAGGTAGGAGTGGGAAGAGTGGAGGCGAGCGCTGAAGGCTGGCATTGCTGCTGAAGAAAATATTCATGCAATTGCATCCTCTCTCTCTGCTTTTATTGCCTCCTCTCTCTCTGATCTTGCTTCCCCAAAAGTTAGAGGTATCCCCTTGCTTTGACAGGTGGAGGAGCGTGCCTCTCCGGAGGTTTCTTCTGCCCCTTGGTGCCTATTTGCAGTGCTAGTTAGTTTGAGTGAAGGTAAGTACCTGTTTGCTCTGTGAAAACTGTCGTGGTTCAGCGGGTCCACGTCCGTGGAACTTGCTGGAAGTTTTCTTCCTGAATTTGCCTTCAGAATACTAATTCTTCTACGTAGAAGAGAAGTCGAGTCTGTAGATGGCCATGCTGTTAAAGAAGCGTCGAGAGATCTGAAGCGTATAACAGACACAAATGCAAAAAGCTGTCCAGGAGCTCAGTGCTGCTCTTCCTAATTCTGCATTATCAGTGCTAGGAAGTTTAAAGCGGCTCTAAAAGTGAGTATTTTCTGCTTTAATTAAGTGCAAACCTACCAATATTTCTAGTGGCTCTTTGTTTAAGCAAAAACGTTTCTCTAAGATAATTACCCTTCAGCACTAGACCTTCTCAAATATCTCCGATTCCAAAATCTGACTTCGTTTTACTACGAAAATCTCTGATGGCAGCTTCTGCCAGGAAGCGTGTGGTGTGTTGCCCGTGTTTTTACTTACAGTACATTGTTTTAAAAATGAAAATACTGCAGAATTCCCTGCCCACTGCACCGATAAATCACGTGAACATCTGTTTTATCACACAGCACGCCTAGAAATGGCGCGCTGTCCCGAAGTAACAGATGTGGGAGGTAATTCTAAGGTTACAGCCAGGAAAGCTCTCCGTCTCTAAAGCCCTTGTGTTTTAGACAGACGATAGCATGGTTATTTTTGTCGACCACCAAGGGCAATGTGACCTCTCGGACTGTAGCAGGAGCCGCCCTGCTCTAGGAGGGAAGAGCATCCTTGTGACTTCTCACTTGCTGGGAAAAGGCGATACCTTGGCTGACTTCTTGAGCAGACTCGACAGCGGTGGGATGCGTGAATGATACCTCCCAGTCACTCCGTTCCAAGCTGACTTGGAAGCCCAAACTCTATAACGCTTCACTGCCAGGAAAAAAAATGCCAGTGTTTCAAACCTACAGGACAGTAAACAGAACGCAGTAGTGATGTCATCTGGACTGGGGCTGGGAAATAATCTCATGTCCGCGTTCTCAGTGTGATTGTTGATCTGGGAAGTCAATGGGACGGAGCTAGAACACTCTTGGTGACTAAAAGTGCAGTTGGCAGCTTTGCCTTTTAATCACTCTGGATCTGTTATGAAGACCAGGAAACCTCCTTCCTGTTCATTTGGTCTCTTGTTTACAGGCGAGGGGAAACTGTTTTGATCCTCTGTGTCTCAGCATGCCGTGTTGCTTCTGCAGTGCTTTGGGCATTCAGTTGTTCTTCTGCGGGTCCAAGAGTTCTTTGGAGGCAATGCCTGCATTCGGGGAAGCTCCCTTGAAGTGGGAAAGATTCTCTGTCTTGCGTTGGACTTGACAAATCTTGGCATTTGACGCACTCGCAACTAACTTCTGGTTTGATGAGATTCTCTCCCTCTGCTGTTTGGAGTTCCTGTCTTCACCTGTTCCTATCTCCACCTCAAAAAAATCTATTTACTCTTCCGATTTCACTGGTGCTGTTCTCATGTATTCCTCCTCATTTTTGAAACCTTTTCGCTCCTAGACTTCTCATAAGTGTTTGTAGCTTGACGGCACTTAAATGTTGTTGTTTTTGTCTCTTTGAAGATGCCCACCTTTGTACTCTGTATCTGCCTGAGGAATGAGCGGGCGGGTGAGGTGCAGGTGCATGAGTTGGTGACCCTACATTCTGTTCTGCAAAGTAATCATGTTCTGCATCTTAATTTCTTTTTTTTTTGTGGATGTATGTCTGAAGTAATTTCTTCTTCCATCTTGCCACGCAACTAATCTGCCAGTATTTTCCTGAAGGTTTCCTGCAATTCGTACTTCCTAGCACTCAGTAGGGATATTAATAATAACAGGGAGATGGGAAGGCAAAAAAATACATCTTCTTTGTGAAATCTGGAGATACCGTTTCTCTTTTTCGGAACGGAAGGCCCTGTGACTAAAAGGGGAGGATAATCTAAGGCACTTTCTTGGGTCTTTTAGCTTGTTTTTATCTGGAAAAGGTACCATTTCTTGCTCCTCCATGATGTAAAAGTCGGATGTTATTTTCAGATAGTCTGCGGTATTTGGAAAGGCTTACCCAGAATGTTCACTAAGTAGATTGGTGTGATTTTTGCCAGTGAAGTTCCTGAAGGTTAGATCCGACATTTTTCCAGAGTAGTTAATCTGCTCCTGAGGCGTAGCAGCCCTGGGTGTACAATTCACTGATGCACGTAAATGAAAATATCTATGCTGTGTTCATTTACGCTATCTTTCGTTTTTTTCTCTTTCTTTTCTCTTTTCTTTGTTTTGTTAAGCATTGCAGGCTGTATGTACCGAGTAGTTCAGACGACGGGACCAGACGGAAAAAACCTTCTGAAATTGCTTCCAATTTCTAAATCTTCTGGAAACTTTATGCCAGTAGTTCAGTCTTCGGCCATGCCAAATAATTCTAAAGCGAATATTTCCAGTCCAGTCCATCTTACTTTTAAGACACAGCTTGCCAATACTACTGCACCTTCATCCGTTAAGATACCTGTTTTTCAGTCTCCTAATCCTGGAAAGATTATTCTTACAAGGACATTAGACAACCAGGAAAACGTTAGGGCAGGTTCCGAAAACGAAAGCTTAGTTCCCAAATCGACTGCCAACGTCCAGAGCAGTTGTGTTTCGGTCGATAGACTGTCTTTGCAGAACGTTGCTGTAACGAGTTCATCTCACCAGAGTAACACCGCATACATGTTGGTAAACTCAAAAACTCTTCCGGTTGCTGTGACGTCTCCAGTGCTGCTCTCTGGCCACCACCTCCAGATACCGGCTGACGCAGAAGTGAAATCTGTCCCAGCTTCTTTATTACCACCTGCAATACAGCAGAAAATACTGGCGACGGCAGCAACGAATGCGTCTGGAGGTGCTGACGGTACCAAAATGCCATCTGTTATTTACGTGTCGCCGGTGAACACAGTGAAAACAGTACTGCCCAAGTGTTTGCAACCCGTCTGCCCAAAACCTGCCGCGGAGGCTTCAAAAACGTTCGTAATGACAGCTGCGCAAAAGGGGAGCAGCTCTTCTCCCGAGACAGTAGCAGCCGATGGGCAGCAGAGCCAGCAAACTCTGATGAAATGGATTGTGCAAGAAAGCCCGCAGTCAGCGACGCCTTGCCTTATTCCCGTGAAGTCATCGAACAACGTGGCTTCCAAAATCTTGAAAACTTTTGCGGACATGAAGAACGTAGAAGGTAGCTCGGCAAATATTTTACCGCTCTGTTCGAGCGGTCCTGGTGGAAGCCAAACGAAAATCGCGCCGCTTAAAGATAACGCTCTGGTCATGTACAACGGGAAAGTCTATCTGTTGACCAAAAGAGGCTCGGATGTTTTGTCAACCCAAGCTGACAAACAGGCATCTTCCTCTTCTGATGCTTCGCTTAAAAAGGAGACACCCAAGCTCATTGATTCGACTGCAGTCAATAAAATAACCAATGAAGTAGTGAATCTGGTACTGTCCAAAAATAAAGGAATGGCGCTGTCTCAGAAAGATCCAAAACTGTGTACAAACTCTGTAAATGCTTCACCTTCTGGCTTGAGAAGTGACTTAAATTCTCCACCTTCAGGTCTGGTTGCGCCAAATCCTAATCAGCAAAATTCCGCTGTAAACCGGAGAAAGAGTTTGCCCTTCACCGAGAGCATTTCGAGTGGAGTCGCCCCCGTTACAGCAGTAGAGACGCAGGAAAACGTGTGCCAAAACGGCCGAGAAAAGAGTCATTCCCCCAAAGCAGCGAGTGCTGTTTTCCCTCAGTTTAAGCAAGAGTGTGCTTTCAGTGAGGACTGGCAAAAGGTAACTTTCTCCAATAAATGTGTCCCTCTCAGTCTCTGCTGAATTGTTGTATGGGCCTGGTTCCATTTGAGTAAAGTGGCTGTTACCGAGTTCACAGGTTTTTGTAACCAGGTACCCTGTCTCTGGAAATGCTGCTCTGAAGTGTGGTTCTAGTCAATAAATGATCTATCTTTTTGTGGTTTTGTTTTTTTTTTTTTAAATAAGATTGTGCTACGCAAGTGAGAAAATTCATAAACAAACGCTGGCGTTGCACCAAGTTAACTCCAGCCTCCAGTAGCTCAGACAGCCAAGGGCAGGAGCTGCGTTTCCTTCCTTTCATGCCATCACAGGGAGGAATTCACCTCCTTTGACTCATGGTTTCATGCAAGGCAGAAGAACCTCTTGAGATCCTTAATGGCTTTCACCTTTCAGGCTGGACCTACGTGTTCTTTTAAGGTCAGAACATCAACAATATGTAAAAAGTCCTTAGCCTCAAATCCCACAAATGTGAAGAACTCTAAGTCAAGATTTCAGTTGCTTGGGAGGCCAGAATGAATTTGCCTCCAGGTAAAAAAATAATTCTGAACCTAGTTTTATAATTGCTTGTGGAGACCAGACAGAGAAGACACGTCAGCTAAGCGTATTTATCTAAATTTTAGACATTTGATCATTGCAACAGACTGTAGGACCTCTTTTCTGATTGTTCCTCACCTGAAAAATGGTTAAAACAGACTTTTGGGTTTTTTTCTGTGCTGTGTGGTGCCAGGTGTTAGCCTTCTCATTTGCTTTAACCTCTGTGAAAAACGGTGTGTCAGCTGTTTGCTACTTCTAATCCGTAAATTTGCAAGCCCGTGGACTGCCAGCCATACTGATGTGAGCTTGAACGTGAAGATCAGAAAGAGCTCAGGTTCCAAGAGCTGGTTAATTAGTGCTTCGTTAGCATTGTGGGCCACAACGCAAATGTTAAATACATCCTTCCATCATCTTCCGCCATTACTTGCAAATTTTGGAAGAGGCGATTCCCGTGTTGCTTCTGCTTCTACGATGTACGCGTCGGTCTGCGCATTTTCTGGATCTTCCTCAGCGTACTTGGGCTTTTTTCAAATAACCAGAGTGTTAGACCGATGATAACGTGTAATTTCTCAAAATTGGCTTGCCTGTGTTCAGAGTAATTCGTGGAGAATGGCACGCAGAACAGGTGTTCACCTGTCCTTGTCATAACTAGGTTTTTTATGTTTTGGGTTTAATATGCATAGAGAAAGTGAGAGAGTGTGATTGATGGCTCTCTCACTGTTTCTTTATTTCAGATCCAGTGTGAAAAGATGGATACACCAGGAGGGGTTACTCAAATCAAATGCCAAGAGAAGCCACATTGGAAACAATACTTGGAATTAAGGAAAAAATTTGGTCTCTTTAAGGAGGAGAGAGTGTACCTTAAGAAAATACCATTAAGGACCTCCCTTGAGAACCCAGAAGAAAGGGTTTGTTCCAGTAACAGCTTGAAAAGGAAAAACGATTCTTGCGGTTCCTTGCCGTTAGATGTGGAGATAACAGATCAACATAAGGAATGTGTTAAAGAGGAAAAGGTATCTTGACGTTTTTCAGTGCTAAAATGGGTACTGCAGCACATTCAGAAAGCAGCATAGGTATGGTCAGGATAGAGCCGTGTGTTTATTTGGACCCTCCCACCTCTGGATTCATCAGGGCCAGGCAGTAATTGTTACGGTCCCGGTGAGAACTGTTCCTAGAACCGTGTTCATGTACCAGAACACTGCTGTGTGATTTCCTTATGACATGAATTTTTACCGTCTTTTCTGCGTTCCACGGGAGGAAATTTGAAGAACGAATGCTCTGAAGAAGACTGGACCCTCTAGTGGTGGCTGGATGGTCAAAGAGATAGTTTTTATTGGAACAGAAACTGTACCTCTGTACATCAATAGATATCTAGCCTTCTGCAAACAATTATGTTTATCCAGTAGTGTAATGGATATAAGCAGAATAATAGAATAATAATTTTTTTGTGAGGCTTTGCCCTTGGGTTTGATATCGGTCAAGTGCCATTACTCCAAGGCTCTTCAGCCACTCGGGTGACTGGGTGTGGCTGAATTCCAAAGGAAGGTATCCACTTAGTCATCTCTGGTTTTATTTAAAGACTTACTTCCTGTGTACCTGTCTAATCTTTAGAGTTATTTTTATAAGCTTAGTCCTCCGTCATTGGCTAAGAACTTGCCTGGGTGCTTCTGAAAAGGTTCCCTCTATGTAAGGACTTTTAAGGCGTGGAAATGACTTCATCTGTGCCAAGTAGTTCTGTTCAGCCCTAATGTTGTACGTTGTTGGGTTGGGTTTTTTTTGCAGGGTTGTACTCTACCCAGTCAAAGGCTTTCTCGGGTTTTAATAATTCTCCTGTGAGCAGATCTACTGGCTGCTTTTCGTTAAGTGTGTTAATGATCAAAATAACAGACCAGTGGGGAGGAATGCAGTCCTGCCACAGGCATTATCGCTAACGTTTGAGCTTTTTGAAAACGTAAGCATGAAGGATCCTTCTACGCTTTGAGTTTTCCCATCAAGTTAGACAAGAAGTTTTTGTCTCATACAGCAGTAAAAAAACTTAAGCAGCGGTGGGAGGTGATAGGCATGAGCAGGAGAGGTGGAAGTGCTGTTGACCAAGGAAGGAATTCAGTGTTCTGGAATTGTTAGCTGGGAATCTTTGCTAGAAAAATACCAAACACAGAAGTACATTTGCTCAGATTGCTAAAAGAAACATCTTCCACGTGGTAATTCTAAGAAGTTTGCAGCAAATAACTTGTAATGCTTAGTGAACTGTGATGCTGTGATGTAGAACGATGCTCAGTTTAACAGAAGTATGTTTTGTGTGTTTCTTGCCTATGCAGATAATTGTGGATCTGGAAGAGGATTTGACTAAGAAAAGAAAAATAAAGTCCTCACCGCTGTCAGACAGTGGAAAGAGAAGGAAAACTTCAGTCAAATCTAGCCCAAGTTCTGAAAATACCGTCTCGAGTTCCACTGTCCCTGGCAGAAGTGTTTCACCTCCAGCGGTCGTACCGCAGCAAAGCAATTCCGCAGACTCTGTTACGTCTTCTCTAGGGAGGGACGCTGAGCAGGACCTGTACTCGCAGGACGGTGACGTTACAGACTCAAGTCTTCCGGTCCTGGTGTCTTGTGAAGATACTTCAGTTCTTGAAGGTTCTTTCCGAGATGATGCTTTCCCTCTGGCTCCCCCGGATTTGGATGAAACAATACGGGATGAAAAAATAAAACGACTCAAGCAGCTCTTAAGAGAACGAGAAGCGGCGCTTGAGGAGATGCGTAGGAAGATGCAGCAGAGCTGAAAGACCAAAGTTGGTGATTTGGACCATCCTCGTCTTCGTTTTAGTGACTTCAGGAAGTTCCGTATTTAAACGAACAAGAATATTTCTGGTGGATGGAAGTTGTTAATGAGATTTACAGTCTGTCTCTATTTAGAAAAATAGAGGGTTTTGTTAAATACCCAAAATAAAAGACTTGGACTATCAAGTTGTGCTTCTGGG
The DNA here is from genome assembly GCA_020746105.1 of Trogon surrucura. Lineage (NCBI taxonomy): Eukaryota > Metazoa > Chordata > Aves > Trogoniformes > Trogonidae > Trogon > Trogon surrucura. Next base: position 5,304,885 of record CM036641.1, read on the forward strand.
ACATTGTATGTATCAAAGAATGCAGACTGGCATTTTTATTAGTGTATTCTCTATATTTTGCATTGAGGGGTTTCTGTATTAGTCCTAGCAAATAAACTTCTCCACTTTGGAATTCCATGGCCTATCTCTTAGAAGCTGAATGTAAATTGCAAACCCCAATCAGAGACGTTCCCTTGTTTTCCTGATGTTTTCCTGACAGCCGTCAATTGTCATAAAAGGTCAGCAGTCGGTGTTTAATAAATGCTGTTTAGGTGATCTGAGAATTAGACTTTAGGTAGTAATACTGTGGATATTTATATAAAAACCTCTTACGGATGTGAAGATGGAACTGGTAGAAGCCACTGCTGCTGATCCTCTGGATACGTGTCTCTTGCTGTTATTTTATGACCTTTGTAAGGCCTTTGCCAGCTGTGCAGTGTTGAAGTTTGGTTGTGGGACTATTTCTTTTTTGGAGGGGCAGCGTATTTTTTTAAACAGAACATTGTTGAATAATAACTTGAGGCAAAAAAAGGCATTTTTCTTTATCCAGAGGTGGTATCTTTACTAATTCTTGTTGAGTATTTGAACGTTTGAACATGTCCCTTGCTACCTTCCCTTGATGCTACCTTGGTTTCATGTTGTAGGAGAGAACATGCACTCAAACTGCCTTTGCCATCGTAATTTTTATCCATGTTTGTAGTGTATTTTCCCGGCATATTCTGTCGTGTGTCGTATGGATGCCTTTCACCACCCGCTGTTGTCCGTGTTGTTGCATCTTGTAAGGCCCTTCTGCAGTTCTTTAGTCTTTATAACCACGAGTAACTGCTTTGCCAACAGATTTTGTCATGGTTTCTTTCTTGTCCGTTTATGATTATGTTCAAATTCACTCTAAACTCCAGTGCTGATTTCCGTTCACTGGAGACTACTTGCTGCCGTTCTTATTTTCTATATTATAGCCAAATTTTGGTCTGCAAGGTTTTCCTCTATTATCACCCGGATGTCCAGCGTGTGTGTAGGGTTTTGGTGAAGGATGTTGCTTTGCTTTGGAGGCAGATCTTCGGAGAGAGTCGTAGACTCGTATCAGCCCTGTGTTCCTTATTAATACGCATCTCGACAGCGGGAAAAACTCCAGTGGATTAGAGAGACAAGACAGATTTTTGCAAGAGAAGAGAAAGATGGCCCGTGGTCTGAAGAGCTTGAGCTGCACCGAATGTAGGAGATGATGATACACCAAACCTGCAGCGGTGGGTGAAGATGGAAGATGTATAATGAAAGTAAACTCTTTCATGATTGTCGTGTTCGAGGGAAGTACCTACGACAGAGCGAGCAAGTAAGGGTGGCAGTATGGTGGACATCCATGGATTCGCTGTGTGTGGGGTGAGTGATTTGGGGCAGAAATCCCACAGTTTAGTGTAGAGAAAGAGATTCCTAAGGAAGTACTGATGCGCAGAACGATGTGGCTGAATTGGACCTCGTGGCCTACGTTATCGTGCCGTCCAAGTAGCACCGAGCCAGGAGCACACGCCCCACAGCACCTGAAGGAAGAACTTGGTTGGACCAGTGACCTGCAGCCTCACAGGCTCGGTTGCTCATGGAGCAGACATGCACAGATGTTGTGTGGCCTTTACTGCTCAATGTGCAAAGCAAAGAGGCTAATTGATGGGAGATGGTTTTTTGAGCAGCCAGGGATACCGGTGAGGAGGATGTCGTCTTTGCAATCTCGTCTGTGCTTGTTCCAGAAAGCATGGAAGAAGCCGATGTCTGGCCAAGCCTGGTTGTGAAACACAAGCTGGAGCAAGGAGGAGTTTTGTGTGAAAAGTGAGAATGTTCCCCGAGCGTGTGGATGCGATGGGTTGGCCTCAGCCAACCATCAGGCACCTCCGCAGCTGCTCGCTACCCTCTCCTGTGGGCTGGGGAGAAGATGGAAGACGAACAAGACTTGTGGATTGAAATAAAGACAGCTTGACAGGTTAAGCAAAAAGCCACGTGTAGGCGAAGCAAGATGAGGAGTGGAATTGCTGTGTCCTATCAGCAGGTGGATGTTTGGCCGTTTACCGGGTCTCGGTGGGCGTAACGTGTAGTTGGGAAGGCAAATGCTGTAACCAAAACATCCCTACGTCCTTCTCTTTTCATTAAGCTTTTGTTCGCTGAGTGTGACGTCACACCGTGCAGAATATCCCTCTGATCAGTTTGGGGCAGCTGTCCTGCCTGTGTCCGTTCCCAGCTTCTCGTCCCTCCCCAGCCTGCTTGCTGGGAGGGATGCGGAGTGAGAAAAACAGAAAGCCGCAATGTCCTGTAAGCTCCATTCAGCAACGGCCGGAGTCGTGGTGTGTTCCCAACACCAGCTCCCTCACAAATTCAGAGCACTGCACCACAAACTCCATCCCAGCCAGGCCCAGTACAGCAGGAGGAACGGAGATGGAAGCAGCCTTGTGTGTCCTCTCTGGTGCCACAGTCACTTGTGATGCTCTTCCAGCAGACATCACTCACCCATCCTAAATGTCTTCTCAGAAGTCTTTGTTTTCCAGTGATCTCCAGAGAAATTAATGAAGCCAAGTTCAGTTATTCTCTCCTTTCGATGGGAGGATTTCAGGTCTGATGTTCTACAACACACCAGCTTCTTTCTTCCAGAAGCTCTTACCCTAGAAAAGTGGTCCATTAACCTGAGTTTTCTCCAGAGACAATGATAAGAGATTGAAAATTCGAAGGAGAATCCCCTGCAAGGTCTTGAAGAAATGTGACCAGTAGGATTTAGTGGAAAAAAGTGAACGGGCTATTTCCTTGCGATCTAGTGATGGGAAACGCTTGGTGTGATTCAGAAGGACAAAGCCAAACCATGTATGGAAGGGAAGGAGATATCTTTGCTGCAACAACATCAGCGTGAAGTTGAAAGGATCACTGAGAGCCAAGAGAAGCCCCTGGGTGTGCTGGTCTGGGAAGGGTTGCACCCGGAGCAAAGGGACTTCCAACAGCCAAGGATATCGGAACTGCTCCTCATCCAGACGCTTCATCTGTGGCGCAGGTTCTGTTCTTCCGCACTCTTCATCCTTGAATATCCATGAACTCCTGGTTTATGAAGAGTTTGTTTGTGACGGGAAAGCTGGAGTCCTGGGGACATGGGCTGTGGGCCCAGGAGTGAAGGTCACTGCGGCCGTCCCCACGCGAAATCTTGGCCACGACACACTTGCTGGGCTGAGTACCCAGTGGTACAAAACCCACAGATATAGGCTATGGATTAAAATGATTACTTTCAAGCAAAATATTTGGGAAGAATCAGTTGGAGTTGGACGCCTTTGGGAAATTTCTGGGTCCTGAGAGGAAAGGTGGCAGCGAGTGCTGAACTGAACCAGTTGGGAAGCAAAGACCACACCAGTTGCTGACGTCATCCTAACCTGGTGACTTGGAGTATCTATCCAGAACTGACCATGCGCAAAAGTGTTACTTTTCAGCTAGAGGACAGCCCAGCACAGCACCAGCGGTTCTGTATGAGGACACAAATCTTCACAGAGGTCTGCTCCAGCCATTTATGGAATCATTTAGGTTGAAAAAGACTCTTGACATCATTGCATCCAAACGTGAACCCGGCGCTGCCACGGCCACCACTAAACCATGTCCCTAAGTACCACATTTACATGTTTTAAGTACCTCCAGGCACGGTGATTCAGCGGAACGTAGCATGAGAGACCACCTGGAAGCTGGCTACCCTAGAGTCCACCAGGTCCAGTTTCTTCCTGGCAAGCCAGCATTCAGCTGCTGGGGCTGGAGATGTTGCAGAAATAGTAGAAAATGAATTTATCTGCAGGTAGTTGTCATCAGGCATGTGCAGGTTCGGCTCTCAAACGGTTTTGGACAGTGAGGAACTGACTGAATTTCCTACACTTGAGTGGAGGAATCGTGACTGATTTCCAACAACGCGAGCATGTACCAAGGCCGAATTGGGCAGAGCCCTCCCCGACCTCCTGTTGTGGATCTGTGATTTGTTCTATGATTCATCTGGGAGGCGCAGAGCTGTTCCAGCGGGGTTTGGAGAGAGCTGCTGGCAGATGAAAAGGGAGATGGCACTGCTTTCAAAGGGAAAAAATAAGAAGTCAGTGCTGGATTCGTCTGAAGATGCATCCACCCCATCGTTATCTCTCCAGCAGACTGACATGGGGAAGGAAACCAGGATGGAGACCGACAGTGGATGCCTGGGAGAGAGTACAAAGACATAATCGTCACAAAGTGACGGGGGGAGGCACCTCCTCTGCGATGACAGGCCGAGAGCGTTGGGGTTTTTCAGCCTGGAGACGAGAAGGCTCCAGGAAGATCCTGTTACAGCCTTTCAATCACAGAATCACAGAATGTTAGAGGTTGGAAGGGACCTCAAAGATCATCTAGTCCAACCCCCCTGCCAGAGCAGGATCACCTACAGTAGGTCACACAGGAACGCGTCCAGGCAGGTTTTGAATGTCTCCAAAGAAGAAGATTCCACACCCTCCCTGGGCAGCCTGGGCCAGGGCTCTGTCACCCTCACAGGGAAAAAGTTTTTCCTCATATTTTTATGGAACCTCCTGTGTTCCAGCTTCCACCCATTGCCCCTTGTCCTGTCAGTGGATGCCGCTGAAAAGAGCCTGGCTCCGTCCTCCTGACACTCCCCCTTGACATATTTATAAACATGAATGAGGTCACCCCTCAGTCTCCTCTTCTCCAAGCTAAAGAGACCCAGCTCCTTCAACCTTTCCTCACCAGGGAGATGTTCCACTCCCTTCACCATCTTTGTGGCTCCGCGCTGGGCTCTCTCCAGCAGTTCCCTGTCCCTCTGGAGCTGAGGGGCCCAGAACTGGACACAATATTCCAGATGCGGCCTCACCAGGGCAGAGCAGAGGGGCAGGAGGACCTCTCTTGACCTACTTGCTACTCCCCTTCTAACACGCCCCAGGATGCCATTGGCCTTCCTGGCCACGAGGGCACACTGCTGGCTCATGGCCATCCTGCTGTCCACTAGAACCCCCAGGTCCCTTTCCCCTGCGCTGCTCTCCAGCAGGGCAGTCCCCAACCTATATTGGCACATGGGGTTGTTCTTTCCCAAGTGCAAAACTCTACACTTGCCCTTGTTGAACTTCGTAAGTTTTCTCCCTGCCCAGTATCAATCCTTAAAGGGGACCTATAAGAAAGATGGGGACAAGGTTTTTAGCAGGGCCTGTTGCAATAGAACAAAGGGCAATGGTTTTAAACTAAAAGAAGAGAGGTTCAGGCTGGATATAAGGAAGAATTTTTTTATGATGAGGGTGGTGAGACTCTGGCACAGGTTACCCAGAGAGGAGGTGGAGGCTCCATCCCTGGAGACATCCAAGGTCAGGCTTGAGGGGGCTCTGAGCAACCTCATCTAGTGAAAGCTGCCCCTGCTCACTGCAGGGGGTGGCACTAGGTGACCTCTAAATGTCCCTCCCAACCCAATGCATTCGGTGGTTCTATGCTCGTACGCGAGACTTCACTGGTACTTTTCATTTCCAGCTCTTCAGCAGACGTTGGTGCCTTTTAATACCCCTTGATTATTTTTTTCTTTGCTTGTTACATTTTTCTGTGAACTTTTTGAGGTGAGTGTAACCAGCCCTCAAGTCCGTATGCCCCAGCAAAAAATTACTTTGGAGACTTTTCCTCTTACCCTTCAGTCTTTCTTTTTCTAGACCAGGAAGTGTCCTCTGAACAGGAACTATCCAGAACCTTTGTCCTTTTTATTACCCTTCTCCATCGCTTTTCAGTTCCACCCTCATCTTTTTTAGATGGGTGCACCAAACCTGCTATACCGAAGAAAATGTTATTGCATCATGGAGTTACAGTGATGCTGTGATAGCTTTTGTTTTGCTCTGTATACATCCCCAATAAATTCTTATATTCTGGGGCTCTTTACTACTGAGCTGGTATTTTTGTGGGCTGGTCTAGTAGATTTGCTGATCTCTGACTGTAACAGCTCCTGCAGAGCTCATTATTGTGTACGGAATCGCAAAGGGTGTCGTTCGTCTACACTGAATTTCATAATTCATTCCATTGCTCAGTTATTTGGCGTTACAAGAACCTTTTGAAGCATCGTTGAATTTTCTTGAGAGCTGTGCAACCGGCAGACTTTGACATCCTGCTCTTCGCATACTTTTCAAAATAATTTGTGAATATCAGAGTGTACAAGCTCCGAGGGGAGTGTCTGGGACTTCTTCCTTTCACTGGGTCAGCCTTTCTTCTCTTGAGAACAGCTGAGGACAACCTCTCTCTTCCACAACAGCCTGGTTTCTCTAAAACTGGAGGAACGTCCAGGTAGATCATTGACCATAGATCCTTGTTGACAGGGACACCTCATTTCTTTCGTAAATGCTGCTGGATTTGCGAGGCCAGGTCTTAACTAAACCTTCAGAGACTTTACTTTGGTTGTAGAGAATTGTAGCAGAGCAGAGAAGACTGGTCTGGAGAGAGAGCGAACAGCCATGGGAGCAGCAGAAGAACCAAGGGGCAGGAGGGCTGTGAGAACAGCAGAGGTCCACAGCACCGAGATTGGCGGGTTGGCCAGATCCCGACATGTCTGTTCGTAGCTACAGAGGACTTTCAGCTCAGGAAACTAATGACAGACTGGAAAAAAAAAAGGCAAGCGATTAAAGTGAAAACTCAGGCCTTGAGGAGAAGATGGTGGGAAGACAAGAGTCACAAGACGCCCAGATAAGGAGGGGAAGGACGTAAATCCAGATGGTTCACAAAAGTGGGGAGGGGTGGACAGACAAAAATATCGGTACACAGCTCCTGAAGGGCGTGGAAAGGTACTTTGAAAACCAGTAAGTAGTTGCCAAAATCAGGACCTGTGAGGAGGATTTGGAAGCTGGTGTCGTCTTCCACATCACAGCGAGCGACATGGGACAGGCTGCCTGGCCGTGGGGGTCTCGGCACCGACCTACTGGCTGGGCTGTGTGGACCCTGCCTTGGTACCTGCCTGTGGTTATGGCCATGAGGGGGCCTAATTAAACCAATAATATCTCCAGTAAGATCTCCCGTTGGTATTTACTGCCTTCTTGCTGCGACGTCACGGCATTGTCCTACGCAGTAGTTTTAATTAGTTCCTTTTAAATAGCAGATTTCATTATTTGTATTTGTCCTGGTTGTCAAAAAGAGCAACAAAGTCTAGCATTGCTGCACCATCGTTCTATTTTTAGTATAGTTTCTTTTGTTGGCAGGGACAAGAATGTGCTGCTCTTACGGCTCCATGGATCATGGGAATGCTTCAAAGAGCTGGTTTTGTATTTGCCACTTCTGTCCTCTAGAACTAAAGCAGTTCTGAGAACTTCAGCTGTTTCATCTTTTATTCCTTTAGGCTTCCTGTTTGGGCATGAGGGTATAATCCCCTTCGCTCATAAACTCATTACTGTTCATGAGTTTGTTTTGGAACTTCTCACCCACACCTCAGTTTCAGACAGTCGGTTGTCTCTGATGGACAACGGGAGCCTTCCTGGACTCTTCTGTGGTGGTCCTGGATACCGATACCTTAATTTTGTTCTAGCAGACTTTTCTTTGAAGACTCATTTTAAACCTTGATCTCAAAAACCTTCTGGCCAACTTCCTCCTGATATTTGAAAATACGCTTCTCATCCCTTGAATTCCCTGCTCGTTTGGATGCCAGATCAATTTAGCCAGGGCTGGTTCTCCTACATCTAACGGCCTCCTCGACTCGGTGCAGCCACGGCTCTTCCCCTCCTCCCCAGTCTTTGTTCTCTGAACAGTCTCCAGCAACTTGCACAGATTTTGCCCTTTGGGCTAACCCTTCTTTTTAATTTTTATTTGGTGAGGGCCTCACTTGCTAATAATTTTTCTTTAAGTAATGGTTGGAGTTGGAAGGAACCTTTGGAGATCATCTAGTCCAACCCCCTGCCAGAGCAGGATCATCTCGAGTGGATCCCACAGGAACGCGTCCAGGCGGGTTGGAAAGTCTCCAGAGCAGGAGACTCCACACCCTCCCTGGGCAGCCTGGGCCAGGGCTCCGGCACCTGCACAGGGAAGTATTTCCTCATGTTGAGGTGGAACCTCCTGTTTTCCAGTTTGTGACCATTGTTTTATAACGATTAAAAAAAGAGAAAACCATGAAGACGGGAGAAAGAGGAAGAACAAATCCACAGAAGCTGTCAAGGACAAGAAGTATGAACGCAGCCCCTCCTTAACGAGAGAGTGCCCATGAACACAGTGGGAGCTGATCAAAACATCTCACCTTGTCAGGGAGCAGCAGGAGCGGGGCTGCTCCCCAGGGAACGACGAGCTGGGTGTCGCCAGGACATGGGCAGCGCCCTCACCGACCAGGGAGCTGGGCCAGGTAGGCAGAGCAGGGTGGTGACGACAGCATCAATGGACAACCCCAGAGAAGGTGACGTGGTGACCAAGGTTCTGGATCTGTCCAAGATTTTCAGTCAGGAGCGGCACGAGCAGAGACAGGGCTGACTGCACATTTGAGGTCTGTGGAGCAGATGAGGTTGGAGGAAAGCTACTTACTGTCCAGGTCTGAAGTCCATCCGCAAAATAAGGCCGGGGCAGAGCTGAAGGCGTGTCTACCTACAACGTAGCTCAGGCCGGGACTGGATGCTTGAGCTCAAATGGAGCTCCTGGGCTGTAGGCATGGTGTGTGGGAGGAGGTTCCAGGTGAGGCTGGTCAGGGCGATTGAGGTGTATTTGTGCCCTCGGGAGGCTGGAAGTTCTCCAGCAGGGAAGCAGATTCTTGAGAGTCTTGGGTTGAGCACTGAGCTTTCCAACTTTCCTCAGCCAGCACAACCTGATTACACCCAGCTTCCTGCGGGAGGACCTGCTGTCAGAAGTCCAGGAGGAGAGGTGGGACCTGGCCCAGCCCTCAGGGGACTGAGCAGCCCCCTTAAGAGCAGTCTGCTGTGTTGGTGGGACCAGAGAGGAGGAGAAAGAAGTGGTGATGCAAGGGGAGTGTGTATCTCTTGAGCAGCCCACGAGGGGTTTAGAGCTGTTCCTGGGTGCTGCTCGCCCTGTCACTTTGGCAAGGGGTGAGAGAGGAGGACAAGGAGGGTGAGGAGGGTTTTCTTAGCATAGAGGAGGTTGTTAAATAGAGAAGAGTTTGATACCTTGAAGTTGAATTTCTGTGGATCTGGAAATGAGCAGGAAGCCCAACAAAAGGCACTGAGCAGGTCGGGGAGCGTTTGGGTGGTTTTGAGGGGAGAGCTGTGGGGTTTTAACTGCAAACTTGGGAATGTGCCCTCTCGGGTAGAACTCTGAGTCTTCCCAAATCTCAAACTCCTGACTGATCCTATGCTGGTCTGTCTTGTCAGAGTGCTGCCACTCGGTGGGGCTTTCTAGAGCAGGAATTGCCCCCCAGGGGCAGCTTCTCTGATGCTTGTCAGGAACCCCCTCTGTGCTCAATGGTGATCCAGGGGTGAGAAGGGTGAAGGGAAAGTGGTGCCAGACACCAAGGGGATGGAAAGAAAAGCCCCGTGAGCAGGCAGGGTCCTACTGGAGCCTTCCCGAGAAACTGCGTGAATGAATGAGGTCTTTGTTTCTCCCGGGATTGTACCAGAAAAGCACTTTCCTCCCTGCTTCCCAGCAAGGATCAAGGCTCTGCAAACCCAGGGCAGTGTGTCGCTGTGTCCTGGGTTTAGCTGAAAACCCAGTCCTGTTTAGTGATTTTTACTTTCCAGTTTAGTGTCTTCTAAAAGGCTGCACGTTCTGAAGTCAGCAGCATGTTTGTGCAGACAGTGTGTGCTACTGGCAGTGATAACACCTGATGTTACAGTCACTGCCTGGGACTGGGATGTAGAAAGGCTCTTGCTGATACTTATTCCTATAGTGCCCAAGGCCACTGCTGGCCCTTTGTGCCACGCTGGGGGTGCTGGGTAGTAAGAGGGGGGCACAAGGAAGTAAAAGGTGGCACCTCTGGGGGGTAATAGACAGGACAGGTGACCAATGAGAGTATTCCATCCCATATACGTCATATCTAGTATAAATTGAGTGATCACGGGAGTTTTTGCCCTTTTTGTTCGTCCCTTTTTGCCTTTTTCGGTCTTTTCGCCCTTCTTTTCTGCAATGGCCGGTGTCCAGAGAGGACTCCATCTGACCTCCTGCTTTTGATCCGGACCCTGAGTTCCTGAATCCAGCTCCCTGTATCCAGCTCCCGCCGCCGCTGAGCCTGGGGCTTCCCCAGTGCCTCCTGCTCTGCAGCACCAGTGGGGATTGCTATCGGGGGAGGGAGTCGGGTTTGATATCGGGCTACTATCTATAGTTGTATATAATTCGTTACTTTTATCTTTTTACCATTATTCCTATTATTTTCATTAAAGCTGTTCTAGTTTTTTTTTTTTCTTCTCTAACCCGTAAGTCTCTCTGCCTCATTCCCTTTTCTCTTCCTGTTTGGGGGGGGGAAGAGGGGGTTAGAGAGCGTCTGTCCGCGTTAGTGGCCGGCCCAGCCCTAACCCGCGACACGCCGGCGTGACAATTTCCTGGTTAACCCAGTTGCCTGATGAGACTTAAAGCAGACACAGAAAAGGGATTTCTGCCAGCTGAAACATCATGTTTTCTGCGTTGTAGCAGCTCAGAAACTGGGGTGTACGTGTTGCCTCATCGGAAAGCGTGTAGTCAAGTGTGCAACTCTGCAGGGAGGCTCTCATCCCCAAGAGCTTATCAGCAGCTAAAATGTAATACTTGGGGGAAGTCTTCCACGGGCTGTAGAGCCCTGGGGGTTTCTGTGACTCCCTGTAATCTTATCTGCTTGTCCTCTTACTCCACTGGCTTAAAGTAGTTTCGCAAGGTTTTGGTTCCAATGCTTGTTTTCACCATGTGGATTGTCTGAATTCTGGGCTGAGCCAGGCTGCAAGTGCAAATAAAGCACAACAGTGGTGCAGAAATCCTATTTTAAACCTGGGAGAAAGGGGGCTGGGATTTCCAGTTCCTCCCCTGGTCCTTTACTTTCCTCTGCAGGGAAAAGGAGGTGCCGGCACACGCTGCTTCCGTGGAGGGGGAAACACGTTAGAGCTTCTGCAGCTGTAGACTGGAAAAGTCTAGGAAAGAAGTTGAGCTGTTCCTGCTAAACAGGGCTCGAATACATCCTGTAGGTCTGTCTGGAATCAAATATCCCTTTAGTAGAAGTAGAGCAAATGTGTATTTTTAAGGCTTCTGTTTTGGTCTGGACGTGACCGCTGCGTGGGGAAGGTGACTGTCCCTATGAAAACACTCGGTGTGACCCACGCGGCGTGTCCGGCACCAAAGGCTCGTGGAGCCGCCCGACCAGCTGCAGGGTCAGGGTAAGGGCTGTCAACAGCGCACGATGGGGAACAGCAAGGAGTGAGCAGCCGGCTCTGGGGTTGGAGATCGGCTCGGAGGAGCACCGGGGACATCGAGGCTGCAAGGACGTGTCCCCCGCCCTGCGCTCGTGTAAAGGTCCTGTTCTGAGGTGGTGTGGGTTTTTTTTCTTTCTTTTTAAGAGGGAAGACTGCAGATCTTGTCTGTCCCACGAAATACGTTATAAAACTGCGATTTGCCTGTCTTGGCTCTCTCACCCTAGCATTGACCCTAAAGATGAACTCCCATGAATAAGTCTAATCCTGTTTTTCATGTTTCCCCAGGCTAATAATGACTATTTATGAATCGTTTCTCCAGAGCCAAAGCATGGCCCTTACAACCGGCCATGATAGTTCGATTTGTCTTCTTGCCAATTCTTCAAATTGTTTTTTTGTTGTTCTTTTTGAAACTTAGGCAGCGGCACATGGACCGTGGAATATTGACTCTCCCCAGAGTGGTGCGGTAGGGACACTCTGCGCGTGGGCTCTTGCATGAACCAGCAGCTCGAACAACTGCCGGGAAGAGGGAGGGAGGGAAGAAATTTAGAGCATTTTCCCTGTGGGCTGCTCAAAGGAGAAGGTGGCTTTGGGGCTCGTCTGCTCCGGCACAGCCCGCAGGTGCCCCGAGGGTGGAGCTGCCGGTGCGGAAGGATGAGGCCGGGGGCTCTGTGCAGCCAAAAAGCCTGAGGAACGCTGGAGAGGGGAAGGCAGGGGGCTGAGGGAGATAAGATCGGGTGCGGCGAAAGTGATGAGGAGACCCAAGTCTTTAATGACCTTCATTTAATTCTTTCGTGACACTGGCATGTGTGGAAATGTTACAGGCTCGTGGACAATACTGGTACCATTTGCATTGCGGTGTGGGTTAATGGCAAAGCCCTTTATGTCAAGTACAATACAATCACTTCATTTTTTTTTTATAGGTATATAAAATAAATGCTTAGAAATATGAACTGTTATCGCTATTAAATTCCTGAGTTACGCTGAGAACGCGTTCTCTTCGCCTTCATTAGATGCTCCCTGCGATCAGCAGCGTCTGCTCGTCGGTCACAAAGCTCTGCGGCGTGTCGTACAGGGTTTGTCCGTGCAAGCTGACAACAGCCCGCAGGGAAATTTTCTGTGTGAGAAAAAAAGAAACTCGAGTTAGGCGGCTCGTGGCTGGCTCAGTGTGGGCCATTTCAGTAGCTGGATGAAAACACCAAAGTGCAGATCGAGCTCCAGAGCTCTAAGCCCGACTCCCGAGCTGTTCTCCTGGACTGAGTGCCTTGTGCAATCCCAGAGCACGCGTCCCCCGGGACTGTGATGGATCTCACGAGCGAGCTGGGTTCAAGCTACGCTGATGCTGGGGTAGGTCCTGCCGAGGGGGAGAGGGCTGCTCAACGCTCTCCCAGCCTCGACGGCTGATAACAGCCCGCGGCCCACCTCGCACCGCGGCAGGTTCTTTAGGGCTCGGAGAAGCGGAGCACTTCATTTTACCTGGAAGTCACGGATGTAGGTGAGGAAAAAGCTGAGGAAGGAGAATGCCAACGACCACTCTGAGACGGTGCTGATGAGGTGAGCCGTGTACCCCTGCGTAATGAGGAGAGGGTAGAAAAAGAGATCGGCATAAAAAGCTCCTCTTGAACCTGCAACGACGGCTCGCCCCCGCGACATCCCGCGCCCTCAGCTATTCCCTCTGGAAAGCAGTGTCTGGAGTCTCCAGGAGTGAAGCGCTCAAATCGGCCAAAGAGCGAGGATGAGGGGGAAAACGCCAGCTCCGCCCATCCGGGATGACCCCACTGGGAATTTAACGTCCACCTGCAAAATCTGAAGGCTCAGGCAAGAGCTCGGCATGACCGACAGCAAAACCGCGTCACAAGCGTGAGGGTCGAGGCCCTCCTTCGGATGCAGGCTGCCTTCCCAGAGGCTCCTTGCGCCTTAAATAAAGGGAGGGGTGGGAAAAGCCCTCAACAGCAGCCTGCGGAATATTCCTTCTCGCAAGTGCCACCCCTCCTGCAGCGCCCGGAGAGGATGAGGAGGGCAGAGCTGTCTCCACGTGCCCTTTTCCTGCCCCGCTTGCCCTTGCTGCCCAACGCTTCTCTCTCTGCCGGCAGCTCCGTCGCTTGCACCCTTCAGCTTCTTCCTCCTCCTGACCCCACCCGTTTATTTCCTCCGCTCAGTCACTTACTTTTTCCTGAGGGTCCCAGTGCAGCTTTTGCACGAGATTAGTTCCGTACAGGCCACTGTACAACACGACCGAGGAAACAAACACTGCAAAGAAATACGTTAAGGAAGATTCAAGAGCAAGAACGAGCAGCTTGTTAAAGCCCCAGCTCTGGGCTGTATCGGGCGGAGGCCGTGAGGAGATCTCTGTGTGTTCTCCACGACAGCTCCTCGGCAGAACGAAGGGCAGCGGCGACGGGGGCTGCTTCGCGTCGCTCCCTGCAGCTTGTGGGTCGTCGCGCTAAAGTGAAAAGGTTAATTTGAATTGAAATTCTTTATCTTTGTTCTCGACACGCTGCACATTGTTAAACCTCCTTGATCGAACCCAGCGTCCTTGCTAAAGCATTTAAACCACGATCAAATGTGAATATTGAGTATTTGTAATTTTTTTTAGTGGTATTTTCCAAGGTAGCAGCATCAACCTCTTTCTCTGATCGCTTTTCAACTTCTCAACCACCTTGACTTCTTGATATGTGCGTTAAGGCTCGGAATACTGTCGTATTGGAGGGGTTTTGGCTTTTCTCTTTCCCTCTTAGCTCACTCAGGGTTTGATAACTGCTTTGGTACAGCAGTCAAGGGAACAAAAAACCCCACATGACAATTACTCCTCACCTGATCAGAGACTTGGGCTCTTTCTAGAGTGACCAAGATGTCCCTTTTTTTCAGCGGATTACAGAGGGCAGGTACACTCTGCCGGCCCTGCTGCCTTTTTATCTTAATGCTCCAAGTTCCAGCTATAGAAGATCTGATTTTCCTAGGATTAAGATATTAAATTCTTCAATCGTTAACGAGATTAAACATCAAGAGCCTCCTGATGTGAAAGATTACTTCCGGTGCTGAACAAGGCAGAATTTACTGGCACGAACGTGTCTCTGGAAACGCAGGCTTCCGAAGCTTATTCAGGAAATCGATGCGAGGGGTGTGGGGAGCTCTGGTTACTGACCTGGATACGAGACACCCGATTCTCTGCTAATTAAAATGTACGGCTGTTAGTTACCCGCCCGAGTTACTGCTGCAACGGAAAGGATTTAATTATTGTGATACAAAAATAACTGGCTCCGATCCTCCCTTCGCTACAGAACAGGTAATTAACTGCTCTGCTCTTTGTGTCGGCAATTCTGCTGTTTCACTCCAGCAGAGGATCCGGAATATTTTTACAGATCCATTTAAACTGGAGGAGACCTTTGAGATGATCGAGTCCAACCGTTAACCCGGCGCTGCCAGCCCCACCACTGACCCGTGTCCCTGAGCACCACATCCACCCGGCCTGGAAATCCCTCCAGGGGTGGGGACTCCACCGCTTCCCCGGGCAGCCTCTTCCGGGGCTTGACAACCCTTTCGGTGAAGAAATTTTTTCCTAAACCTCCCCTGGAGCAACTTCAGGCCATTTCCTTTTGTCCTAACTCTTCTTACCTAGGAAGAGACCGACCCCTCCTCGCTACCCCCTCCTGTCAGGGAGTTGCAGAGAGCAAGAAGGTTTCCCCTCATCCTCCTCTTCTCCAGCTGAACAGCCCCAGCTCCCTCAGCCGCTCCCATCACACTTGTTCTCCAGACCCTTCCCCAGCTCCGTCGCCCTTCTCTGGCCCTGCTCCAGCACCTCGATGCCTTTCTTGTCTTGAGGGGCCCAAACCTGAATGTGAGGTTCCACGTGCAAGCCCAGGGGGACAATCCCTGCCCTGGGCCTCCTGGCCACGTGATTTCTGAATCAAAACATGTTTCTTCTGTCCTCTGGTACCAGGTACAACCATCTCGCCTACGGCCACTGATCTCTCCCCGTTACCATCCTTCCCGTGTTACGTTATGAGCTGTTAATTTAGAAAATACTCTGACAATTTCCCTTTTCTCCCCCTTCCGTACATATGTATGTATATGTCATTATTCCCACAGCTTTACTTCCCTCTAATTTTGGTCAGACCACGCTGGTTCGAAAACCTCTACAGATTTGTGGTTTGTGGCGTTTTGGCATCCGTAAAAAGCTCTTTGCTTGCAGCAGATGGTGCAATTCCATTTTAGTCTTCCCCGATTCTCTCTGGCTCCTAACTTCAAGGCTGAAAATCTTCTTTACTAGCACTAAGAAAAAATTCTGCTAGGGAGGGCAAGTCTCTAAGTCTCGAAGCTGATCTCCTTGCTCTGCATCGAGCCTCTTGAGCAGGTAAAGGTTCTTTTATAGATAACCTGTGCCCTGCCTATCGCTTCTCATCTCGCCAGGACAGATTGTCTCGTCTTGCAGGAAAGGGAGCTCAGCGCAACGCTTCATCACTGGGAAAAGGGGCTTTTGCCTGCAAATAAGTGGAATTGGTGGGGATTAAACCAGCTGCTGATGGGACAGCGTTCAAGCAATTATTTCCGCACCCGTGTCTTCAGAACGTAACTTGGAAAGCTTTAGCGTTGTAGCCCTGACACAAAACTGAGTCCTAATTTTCAAAACAACATTCAGGTGCATCGGGCTGAGCAGGAGGAACTGTTGCAGTTCAGTTCCCCACCTGTTAAATGACTGCGGACAGGAAAAGGGTTTCTCTTTCTGGAGGGGTTTGCCCATATTCCTGTTAGACCTGCAGCTGTTTCCAGCACTCGGAATTCCAAGTTAAGGGAGACGATGGATTCCGGAGCTGAGGGAATGCTGCTCAGAAATGTCTTCTGAACTGTAGGATGGGCCGGGGCAAGAGATCAGAGGTCAAACGTCTCTTCTGACTCAGCCCTGGCGATACGCTCCAGAACTGTCTTTCTGACAAACACCAGCACCCCAAACCTGCTCTGGGAGCCAGCTGGCGTGGCTGGGTTAGTAGTATTTTCTCTTATGCTACGTACTGTTCCTCTCTTTTACTTGTATCCAGCTATAAACCCTCCTGCACCTCTCCTCTCACCAGGCAACAGGCACTTTTATTTCTTACCTGGCTTTTTTCCCCCCGTTAAAACCACCCATCTCTTAAGCGAGCTTCCCTTTCACAACCTCTTTGTGATAAATCTTGCTGGTTTCCATCTCCGCTGTGCAGAAGGGCAGGAGAAAGGGTGGGAACTGTCCCTCTTCTCCTTTTTTCCTTTTTTTAATTACTCAGTGACTCCCTTGTGGGCTTAACTCGATGCTTCCCTTGTTCCTAAAAGCCAATACAGGCTACGGGTGGATGGCCCGACCCCAGCTGTACGCGTGAAGGTGGGAGGCGTCCCTTTCCCGTCCGTAGGTTAAATTAACGGCGTCGTTTGCGCAGGCGCCGCGGCGCGGCCAAAGGATACTGCTCACGATGCTCGAACAGCACCAGAGCAACGCGGTCAGGCGGATCCAAAAGACGTCTTTGCTGTGAACTTCTGGCTGCATCAGGTAGGACAGGACGGTCTGAACCAGCATATAAACGGCCCCGACGCCGAACGTCAGGCAGGCTCCCACCACGTGCACGTAGTACAGAATGCATTTCTAGGGAAAGAAAGCACCACCTGTACAGATCCTCGCTTCGTGTTAAGCCCAGAGAACAACTCTCAGTAATCCTCTGGCACTTCCCCCACCCAGTTGCAGTTTCACATCCCGAGTTAAGCAGTTGAGGAAAGCGCTCAGGGGGTTTATCCTGGCAGCCCCGTGCAGAGTTAGCTGGAAGGTGGCACTTGCCAGCCATCTGTCCTGCTGCTTTTGGTGAGTTCCTGGGGCTAAGTTAGAGGTCCCAGGTGTATCTCATTGCTAAGAACTGTTCTCATCAGCCAGAAGGACAGAAACACTCAAACTGGGTGAAGGAATCCCTGTGGTTAGGCAGGTAAGGAGGGACGACAGGCTGCTTCCTGAGCATTTCTCTCCCAGGAACTTCTATGTCTATGACAGATAATGCACTACAGGATAAACACGGTGTGGTTCAAGTACCCCAGATTACAAAGTTTAGCCATTCTCTGAGTTACGGTAGTTTGAATAAACTAGTATCTTGAATACTTGCAGGGAACAAGGTTGAATCAAGCGGTAATGCTTAACTTAAAAAAATGCTATAGGAGAATCAACTGCCAAAGAGTAAAAATCATTAAAACAAGAAGTTACTCCAAGAAAAACAACCCAACTTAAAATTTATGCCCTGAAAAATCACGTTGTCTTCAGTCCTTTCCTCTCATCCCTGGCTAAGCGCAGCACCGAACCAAAAAGCACCGTCTTGCCAGCTGTGCAATGCAGCCTCCCCGCACTCCCTTCGAGCAGGGGATTTTTGAGTCCGTGTCTTTTATTAACTATTAAGGATGAGGAATCGGAGTCACCCGTTCCTCACAGTCTCCGTGTGCACAACTGAATCTGAAGTGCTGCATCCACAGCATAAGAGGTAGGATTTTCTATTTAAATAGTGAACAAGCTGCAGAGGCTCCAAAAACTCATGTGCTGCTCAGCAAGGGGGTGTCCTCAGAGAGAAATCTTTGCCCTGTAAGAGGGGAAATCAGTCGCCACAGCTGGAATAAAGCAACAGCACTGGCTCAACAGCATCAATTAAATCTTCTCCTTCCCCTCTACTCTGCCCTGGTGAGACCCCATCTGGAATACTGTGTCCAGTTCTGGGCCCCTCAGTTCAAGAAAGACAGGGAACTGCTGGAGAGAGTCCAGCACAGGGCAACTGGGATGATTAAGGGAGTGGAGCATCTCCCTGATGAGGAAAGACTGAAGGAGCTGGGGCTCTTTAGTTTGGAGAAGAGGAGACTGAGGGGTGACCTCATTAATGTTTACAAATATACCAAGGGTGAGTGTCACGAGGATGGAGCCAGGCTCTTCTCGGTGACAACCACTGATAGGACAAGGGGTAATGGGCTGAAACTGGAACATAAGAGGTTCCGCTTAAACTCGAGAAGAAACTTCTTCTCAGTGAGGGTGACGGAGCCCTGGAACAGGCTGCCCAGGGAGGTTGTGGAGTCTCCTTCTCTGGAGACATTCAAGACCTGCCTGGACACGTTCCTGTGGGGCATAGTCTAGGCATTCCTGCTCTGGCAGGGGGATTGGACTTGATGATCTTTCGAGGTCCCTTCCAATCCCTGACATTCTGTGATTCTATGATTCCCCCCGAGGATGAGCCCTGTGCTCTTCCTTTGACTCCCAGCACAAGGGCTGTTCGTGCATCCCCTCTGCTCATCTTCGTGTGTTTTCACACCCCTGGTGTCTGCAGTCACTGGTGGATTCCCTTTGGAATCCCTTCAGCTCCTTTTGCCCTCAGCCACTCCTCAGCACCACTCGGGTACGCTGGCACAGCGCTTCTGCTTTTTCGTCTTGCTCGGGATTAAATGTTACCCCAACGAGTTAACAAATTAATGCGTGCTTTCTAAATATTGTCTTGAAATCTACAGTAAGTAGACAAACCCCTCTCCTGGCCAGTGGTGGAGGGAAATCCTGGAGTTGGACGCAGCCTGGAGGCGTTTGCTTGGTGGGTGCAGTAGGGGAGGCTGTGACCTCTGGGTTTAGCCAGGCCTCTCAAAAAAAAATTTAAAAAAATGGAATGAGGCCTCCAAAAAAAAAAAAAAAAAAAGCCAAGTGAGGTTTCTAAGACGGGGGCTGCGTGATGTGCTGGCACGTAACAGCCACTGGTGTGCACTGTGGCCCTGCTGATGGTGCGATATGTGAGATTATCAGTTTTGGGGTGGGTTTTTTTGAGAGGGTGGGAAGTATTGAGGAGGAAAAAAACTAGACACTGCGATGGAGAAATCTGAAAGCTGGTTAACAGTGCAGTCCTTTCAAGAATTGCGCGGGTTCGAAGGAAAATAAACCTAAAAGGGCAGATTTTTTCAGAGCCGGACGTTTTGTGGCGTTGGGTGTTTTTGTCTGCTGTGCTTCGGGTTGTAAGGATTTTTGACTCTTTGGTATTTGCTTCTCCCGAGTCAAAATACAATATAGTCGTGGTCTTTTACTCTGGAGCTTTTGAATCTCCTGGGCTTTCGAATCTCCTGTAAGGAGATCCAAGCTGAGTTTGCTTTCTGCTGGACTTGCGGGGTTTTGAGTGTTTTGGCATTTCACGAGCGGCTGCTCACGAGTCCCAGTGGATAAAGCAAACGAGTAAGAAATTCTAAACTGAAGCTTATTTTTGCAATGGTTTCCTGTAGGGAATTTGACCAGGTTTGTCCTTAAAAGTTTTGCTTTGAGTAAACTCCCTCCTTGTTTGATCAGATACCTCAGTAAACAAACCCGCACAGAGCTCCGGGCGGCTTCAGGACATTGCAAGCGAAGCACAAACCTGGAAATTTGCAATAATGCAAAGTCCAAAACAGCTCATCAGCCCTAGGGTGAGGCCAATCTTATTGAGCTTGATGATCTTGGATTTTTCTGGACTCAAAGCGTAAACTTGCTTGTAACGGACGTACATGGTGGCCACACCTGTCAGTGAAGAGCAGAGGCAACTGTTTTAAAGGTAACGAGTGGCAGAAGCAACTATTTAAAATACAGATACTGTCTTATGGTGCACTGAAATAGGAAAGCTGAGAATCTGGAAGTCAAAACTGAAATAACATAATGGCAAACCAGTCCACGTACTGGATTTTTCAGATCCCTTTCATCTGAAAGACACACTAGGTTGTTTTTCCCTCTCTCCGTAACTGCAGCACACGTGAGGTCGCTGCCTTGAATTTGCATTTCTGTTTGTCTTACCAGCCTGCTGGAGTTTTTTAAACATGTTTTTTTGTCTTCTGGAATCTGCAGTTGTCACGCTGGCTTTGTGGATAACATCGCCGCCGCGTGCTGTCCTCTGAGTTGCTTAAGATAATTAAGATTGATTGCTCAGAACAGAGGTTTTTACTGAGAATTGCAGGCTGGCTAATGATCTGAATAAGGAAATTCAATTGTTTAAAACAGTGTGTGTTTCAGAACTGCCTGCGCTCCACCAAAAGCAGCTTTCTATACTCACCCAAGAAAGCCGAAATATTTAACATGATCCCAAATAAGCATCTTTCAGGAGGTATTGTCCCTGTATCGCTGGAAGAGATAAATGGG
This sequence comes from Trogon surrucura, assembly GCA_020746105.1. Lineage (NCBI taxonomy): Eukaryota > Metazoa > Chordata > Aves > Trogoniformes > Trogonidae > Trogon > Trogon surrucura. Next base: position 5,325,279 of record CM036641.1, read on the forward strand.
ATGATACGTATCTATCTATACTAGAAACACTTGCATCACAACTTTACTTATTTCAGTCTACAAAGGAACCATAAGAAACAGATTTGTAAAAACCCTCCCAAATGTTTTTCACTAAGTTCTTTGATTCCTCAGACTATACTGTGCTGGTCATAGAGCTGTAGAAGGAAGCACAATAAAACACGCTATCCTTAAAGCCAGGAGTGAACATCCTTGGTGTAACTCTTCCTTTTATACTGATCTTGGGTTCCACAACTGGTGAATAAAGAGTATTAAAATGGAAAAAATGGAGAATCTAGAAAACCAAAAGGCCAAAATTAAGGTCTATGTACAGCCTTGGTGTGATGCAGCTGGGAATATAGATTGGGGAATGGATTTACTGGTGCAGGCAAACCCAGAGACAGACAGCAAGAGACCCCACCTCGAATGCTGCGCCCAGGGCTGGTGTCCCCACCGTGAGAGGGACATGGAAATGTGGGAACGAGGCCAGAGGAGGCCACAAAGCTGAGCCAGGGGCTGGAGCAGCTCTGCTGCGAGGACAGGCTGAGGGAGCTGGGCTTGTTCAGCTGGGGAAGAGAAGACTCCGGGGGCACCTTATCCCTGCCTGCAGTGCCTGAAGGGACCCACAGGGAGGCTGGGGAGGGACTTTGGACAAGAGTGTCCAGCAACAGGACAAGGGGAGATGGATTTGAGTTGAAGGAGAACAGGTTTAGATGGGCTCTGAGGAAGAGATTCTGCAGTGCGAGGGTGGCCAGACTCTGGGCGAGATTGCCCAGAGAGGCTGTGGCTGCCCCTCCCTGGAGATGTTCAAGGCCAGGTTGGATGAACCTGGAGCAACCTGGGCTGGTTGAGAGGCGTCCCTGCCCAGGGGTGAGATGATCTCCAAAGTCCCTTCCAACCTCAGACATTCTATGACTCTAAGACGCTTCACTCTGAACAGAAGGTTGGAGATGCACCATGGAGACGTTCTTGTTCATCATCGCTTTAAGGATACGTTCACGCAGCCACAGCTTAAAGGTTAGATTTTTGCACAGAAATAGATGGTTTTAAACAGTCATACACAAATAACTACAAGCAGGGAGTAACTCTGGAGCTGGAGCCGTTGGGCAAGAAGTGTTGCCTGAAGTTTGGAGCTGGAGAGGAACTCATGGGGGTGAATTCATCGACGTCTCAATGTAACGCTGCGCTGCCACGGCGCCGTTACTCACCTGATGTAGGGCACCAAAGGGTCGACGTGGTGCAGGACGATTGCGGTGATGTACGAAAACACAAAAGACGCAGCCGACCAAACGACCAGAGCCACGGGCAGGAAAGAGAGGCCTTGCTGAAACCACCACATTTCGGGGCTGGCTCCAACCTCCCAACGCTGTGAGGAGTCAAATACAAAGGGTTACAGAGATCTCGCAAGGGTTTTGCTTTTCTTGAGGCAAGCTGCTTCAAGCACAGCACTTTGATCTTGTTCTCAGTCCCGTCCTGCAAACCCAAAGGGAACACTTGACTCGATGGCACAGAATAATAAGCAGAAATAACGTCTGGAAAGGTTCGCTCTGAAATTCTTAGAAGACCACGAGTAAAGAAACCAGCAGTGTCACTTGATTACATGTCTCGGCATTTGTTGCTGCCAGAAGGAGGTCAGGTGGGTCACTGTGAAAAACTGACTCTATTCTCTTCTCACCCTCGTGTCACAGCGCCGTGTTAGAATTAGTGAGGCTGGCACAAAACACGTCCCACGAGTGACAGTTTAACGGATTGTGGCTGTTGGGGAGCCTCTGACTTCCATTATCCATCAGCTGCAGGAAATGACCTAAAATTAATTTAAAATCTGCGCTCATTTACTACCCGTCATGCTGCGTGACTCAACATCTGTCAGAGGCATCACTTCAATAAGCTCGCGGCTGTGAGCGAGAGCTGAGCGCTACCAGCCCCAACCTTCAGACTCGAGGGTTCCTTTTTCCTGGTGGCAGAACAGCAGCCACCACGTTTTTACAAGCGGGAGGAAAAGGCGCATTCACAGAGGAGCGACACGGCGGACTCGGTACTCGTGCTCTCCAGTTCCTCACAGCAAATCGGGTTGGACTCCATGATCTTGAAGGTCTCTTCCAACCAAAACTGTTCTATGATTCTATAAGAGATCCCACCTGAGCTTTCTCCTCCCTAGGTGACATTTGCTCCGCCACGTTTTATGCCATTTTACTGAGGGAGTTCCCTTACGTTTACGCTGGTGAGAAGAGCACGGAGAGTGTTTAGGTGTAGTTGAAACCAGAGACTGGAAATGGAACATGAAAGAGGACAAAGGTGAGGGGCAAATAATAAAGAGTAGAGATGCAAAGGCATCCAGGCAAAGATCGAGTAACGTGTGAGGAAAGTAAAATAATCATGAGAGAGAGGTTTTAGGAGGTGGGCATTGCCTAGAGTGTGAGAAACTGAAAGAAAGGAGAAAGAAAAGGAAAAAAGAGATAAGCACTGAGGTTAGAAAGTCTCATGGGAGGGGAAAAAAGAAGTTGAAAGAAAAGTGGGTGAATCTTGCAACAGGTCAGAGCTGGTCAGCTCCTCTGCACCTCACTTAGGAGACCTCAGCACCCTAAAGATGTGAATTTACTGCTCACTGCGGGTATTCGGTCCCAGGCAGACCTTTGCCAGCACCACATCTAGGAGAGCTTGCGAGAAGCCAGGCTGAGAGATCCATCACAGAACACCTAACACAGGTAACGAGAACCACTCCTGTGCCAGAAACCGGTGACTTGTGTTTGTGCTGCTTGTAAGCCCAGAATATCAGCGGGTCAGGCAAGAACAAATGAGCTCTGGCAATTCTCCTGGGAGTTAGCAAAAGCCACCTCTGACTGATGACTCTTTCTTACGTGACTAAATTGAGAATTTGAAACAGAAATGGGTATTTTTCACGGCGTTCCCTATTACAGGTGTTAAGTGCCTGGGTGTGTAATTCCAAACCTCACCCAGTCAGTCTGCTCCTTGGATTTTACTTTTCCTTTAGCATTTAAATGGTAATAGTGACTCAGCTTTATTTCTGAGCTAACAGGCTTTTTTTTTTTTGCCCAAGCATGAACAAACAGAACAGTGTGTCACATACCTGAGAACGAGGGCATCCAGCGAAACGTCACCTCAAGGGGAACCCAAAGTCATCCTTCTGGGGAAGCTCCACGTTCGCTTCATGTTTCTTTCTTTCTCAATCTTTGAGATAAAAAGGAAAAGAATCAAAACGTGAAGTACTTCTTACTCCACAGTGTTTATTCTCCTCTTTAGCACCTTGTTATTTATTGCTGCTGACTGGACATTGGGTTAGGTGGACTGTTGGCCTGACACCACGTATTTTTCCTGTGTTCCAGCTGGTTTCAGGAGGGAAGCTTGTCTGTGGAAATGCAGAAAAAACACCTGTTTTAAGACCGACGTATAGGATTTGTCTACATAAAGAATTAACCTGAAGTGAGAAGCTCTCACAAAAAAAAGAAACCAACCAGCGCGACGATCACTGGTGACACCCCTAAATTTTTCTTCCCTGAATTCTTATCGCCCCCCTGTACCTTCCTGCTTAAAGTTTTGTGGCGAAACCGAGGTTTGATTCGCGTAGGCACCGCGCAGAGGCTTCGCTCTGTGCAAAGCGCTGCGGGCGTTCACGGCTGCAGACACCCGAGGCCGGATGGAACTGCCTTGCAATCTGCCAGCTGGAAGGTGCTGAAATAAATTATTATTAACACCTCATCCCGTCCTATTGTTTTCATCAGAAAGAAAACGCACCCAAGTTCTTTGGTTTTTTTCCACAAGGTCTTTTGCCAACCGGTTACACAACAGGAATCTCTTTTCAACGTAATTTTCTTCAACATTTACCCCGAGCTGTAGGTACTTTTTGTGTACTACGAATTTTGGGGTTTTTTAAGCCCCAGAATGAGCATCACAGATCTTTCCTGCCGATGGGCGTTACCGAGTCATCGTCAAGCGCAAATCACAGAAGCGTTTCAGAAGGAAAAGAGATTTTAAACGTCTCTGAGGGTTTTAAGTGCAGGAAGTGTGCAGCAACAAGCTGCACCGGCGTGAGCAGGCGGAACAGAAACTACAGATGAAGATGAAAGGCAGCAAGTTAATGTTGCCTAGAACGAGAACGCTGAGCACGTGGGGAAAAAGGGAAATTTCTAAAATAACGCCGATGACCTGGCTGTCAACCTGCCTCTCCCCCGCTCTCTGAGTAAGACGGGCGGAGGGATTCTCCTTTTTCTCTCCCCAGCGGTGAAGGCAAGAGAGGCAAAACAATTTGCCGTGGCCGAGCAGACGCCGAGGTGGGACGGGGATGAGTCAGGAAGGGGTTGAACCCGTTCGTTTGCGCAACTCGTCACCAGGGTCAAGCCGATAACGCCGGTTAAAGGGCGCGAATCCTCGAAGGGCAAGAAAGTAGGAAACGTGTCGCCTTTGGGTAGTGAGAGATGACTCATTCGGAGGGGTACAGGCACCCCGAAACGTTGCCCTGAAGTATTTTCGGATACGGGGAAGGGGCGTTCGAGGGAGTCGAGGATCTTGAGCGCCCGTGGCCCAGCTCGGGGAGGCAGCGGGGTGGCGGGGAGCCAAACCAAACAGGGCCGGGCACCGGACGCGCTGACACAGGGACGGGCCGATGCCCGTTTTAGAAGGGTGGCCTGTCACCAGCGCTGGCCTGTCGCCACCGCCGGCCTGTCACCACTGCCACCTCCCCGGGTGAAGGTGCACTGCCTGTCTGCCCAACGCCGGGGAAAAAGAAGAGTTTAAACCGTGAGTCGGCGAAGAAGAGCGAAGGAGACGTTTTCCCGCTTTTTGGCTGGGAATGGAAGATCCTGCAAGGTCATGGGGGGACAGAGGAGGTGCCCGTTGAGGGGGGGGTGCAGCTCTGGGTGGTGACAGAGAGGGAAAAGGGACCAGGAGGGGAGAGGACACGGAGAGGACAGGGGGTGACGGGATGGGAGGGGCCACAGGGGCGGCAGGGAGAAGGGTGGGGGGGGGGGCGTCACTAGGGCTGAGGGGACACACACGCCACCGGAGGTCACCGGGGGGGGGGGCGGGAGGCGGAGGAAGACGGGGGGGGGGGGGGGGCGGGGGGGACAGATGACACCGAGGGGACGCCGGTCACGAGGAGGCGGAAGGCGGGGGGGGTGGGGGTGGGGGTGTCACTGAGGGGAGATGGGGAAGGGGCGGGACCGGTCGCCGCCACCGTGTGTCCCCTCAGCCGCCCCCCCCCCCCCCCCCTTTTCCCGCCACACCTTTACCTCAGCCGCTCCCGCGCTGGCCTCGCGCCGGCCTCGCGCCGCCCCGCCCCGCCCCCGGCGCGCGCCGCCGGCCCCGCCCCTCCCTCCCCTCCCCTCCCCCCCCGCCCCTCCCTCCCTCCTTTCCGGCCGTCGCAAAAAGTGCCGTAAAAAAGCGCCGCCCGGTGCGGGGAGACCGAGGTAAGCGCTGGGTTCTGCCCGGCGGCGCTCGGGTGGGTCCGTTCCGCCGCTCGGGCGCTCTTCTTCTTCCTCTCCTCCTCCTCCTCCTCCTCCTCCTTCTTCTTCCTCGGGGCGGGGTCCCTGAGGGAGGGGGACGCGCCCTGGGGGAGGTTTCCCCGCGGCCGGGGCCGGGCCTGCGGGTGGGCCGGGGGTGCCCCGGGCAGGGCGCGGGTGGGCCCGGCCGGGCGCTCCGGGCAGGGCCGGGCCGAGAGGTGCCCTTGTCCCCAGCGTCTGCGGGCGAGCAGCCGGGCCCGGTGCAAGTCCTGCGGGAGGCCGGCGGTGCGGGGGTTGTTCTGGAGGACGAGGCGGCCTTTGGTTGTTTTTCCTCCTCCTCGGAAGCCCTTTGGGAAGAGAGGAGGAGCAGGCGGTTTTCTCTTGGAGCTCATTTTTCTGGTCATCCAGGACAAGGCCCGCGGGGGCCTCCCGGGTGACTGAGTCAGGCTCCCCGATAGCGCAGGGGCAGGTCCGGCCGCTCCCCGACTTACCTGCCGGAGCAAGGCCGGGGTTGCTCGATTTCTCCTCTCCTGCCCCTGACAGGGCTTTCGAAGGTTGGATTTTTCACTGCGAGAAACCACCTGAACTGAGCTGAGGAGGGTGGAAATAAAAGCGCTTGTTCTGATGAACAACACTTGATCTACATAGTTTATCCCCCCCTGGGATGTGCGTTGCCGGTGGCTTTAGGGGTAACGGAGATTTTCCCCTCTCGAGCTTCGTTCTCGTAGTCTTCACAACTCTACAGTTGCCTGAAGGGAGGGTGTAGCGAGGCAGGTTGGTCTGTTCTCCCTCGTGGAGAGTGACAGGACGAGGGGAAATGCATTTAAATTGCATCAGGGGAGGTTCAGGTTGGACATGAGGAAGAATTTCTGTACTGAGAGGGTTGTCAGGCATCGGAACAGGCTGCCCAGGGAGGGGTTGAGTCCCATCCCTGGAGGGGTTTGAGAGATGGGTGGAGGTTGCGCTGGGGGAATCGTTTAGTAGTTGACAGGGCTGGGACAAAGGCTGGACCCGAGGATCTTCTAGGTCTGCTCCAGCTTAAACTGTTCTATCATTTGTGGTGTTGGTCTTTTTTGTGTGTTTGTTTTTAGCTCCTGGCTGGCTCTTGTGGATAAATAGCAAACTTTTTTTTTTTAAAAAAAAATCTTTCTCAACTAATTCTCCCCTAGCTGGTGTGCAGAGTTCTGTGGTTCTGGTCACCTGCCTTCAAGGGAGACAAAATATCATGAGGGTCCTTGTTTGGAAATGTACTGGAAATGCTGCCCCTGCATTTTCTTTTCCCAGCTGCCTTGTACTGGTGTCTCTAGGCTGTGTTGAACCAGCTAAATCTTTCTGTGTTTCTTGCATATCTTAAAAGTTGAATAGACAATGAGCCTTCACCTGAACTGGGTTAAATTTAGTGAATTAAAAACCAACAGCGAAACTGAAAGAAGGAACAGTGCTCTGAAAAAAAAAAAAAATGCTTCTAACTGCCTGTAGGTGGTTGTTCAGCTTCAGCAAAGAGGCAAAGCTTCCTCAAAGCAGCGCAACTAAAAGTGCTGCAAACACAGCGAGGTCTTTAGGCGATAAGCTGGAGCGGTGCGTGCCTGTTAGGTACAGCCAGCTCCCCTCTGGGAGGTGCAGGGCGGCTGAGCGTGCCTTGGTGTGTAACATAAGTCAGTGGGGCGGTGTAAGTTTCTGCTGCTGCTGAAATCCAGGCTGGTAGCTGCAGGATATTTGCTTCAGTAGGCAGCGAGGAAAGTAAACAAGTGCAACATAGTGTTTAATAACTGCATTCAAAACGCTTGTTTCCCTCAGCAATTCTCCAAATATCTATTTTTTTTTTTTCCCCAAGGGAGAACTCCTGTAAAACTTGCTGATAGCAAATGAAACGCTCCTCAGAGCTGTGCTTTTGATCTCTTAAAATCCTGTTTGTGCCCTTCGCCTTTCGGCATGTCTCAACCCTTTGTGTTGCAGGAGCTTATGATTCTCCGTGACAGCTGCTACCTGCCAAATCGAAGTCCCGAGGCCGCCCGACCCATGAGTGGGCATCGAAACGTCAAGAGGCGATGTGGGGAGTCGCACCTGGAGTCCCCCGCGGGCTGCGCCCACGGTCCCGCCGCTGGGTGCGTGTTAAGCAAACTCGTTCAGTTGCCGACGCCTCCCTTGTCGAAGCACCAGCTGAAACGGTTAGAAGAACACAAATACCAGAGTGCCGGACGGTCCCTGCTTGAACCCCTCATGCAAGGCTACTGGGAATGGTTAGTTGGAAGAGTTCCAGCCTGGATTGCCCCGAATCTCATCACCATCATTGGACTGTTAATAAATATATTTACAACCCTGCTATTAGTGTATTACTGCCCAACAGCTACGGAGCAGGTAAGTGATGGACTTCTGCCAGCCTTTGCTTGTGGTTGCTTTCATCTAGCTGCAGCTGGCTCCGTTTTTTTCTGGTGGGTTCTGGTGTGGAGAACTGTTTCTCGGCGACCAACCCGCAGTTGAAGCTACTGTCTACGAATGGGACGCGTGCGCCTCTGTGGGAGGGCTTGCGTGCAGACGGAGCGCGTGCAGGTTTTGGGGTTGCCGTGCTGCTTGTCAAGGGAAACGGCCCTTCTTCTGGCCAACAGGTGCCACGTGGAGCAGGGTCTGGGACCAAAATAGCTCTTCTGGCTGCGGCTGTGAAGGACCTGCGGGGGGGAAGCTGCAGCCCCGCGAGGCTCGAGTGCTCGTGCGGACGATCCGGGCGCGGGTTTGCAGCTGGCCCGCGCGGCGTGCGGAGTTCTCGCCTGTTGACTTTTTCTGCTTGTGGCTGGGTTAGTCACCTTCAGCTCTCGGCTCCTGTTGCCGCACAACCGGAGGTGCAAGGTGACTCGATTGGCAGCGAGCTGAGGCTGCCTGCGAGCCCGGCTAGAGTTGCAACACGGCGAGGAGCTCGGACAGGGGACTGAGCTCCAGAGTGGTGCAACTTGGGAGATCGAGGCCAGCTGCTGCTTCCGTGGCTGGTGTGACTAAGCCCAGCTTACTAAAATAAAGGAACCCCTTTCTTCAGCCAGTGTGGGCTGTGGCAGTTGAGGTTACTGGGCAGCTCAGCTCAGGAACTTGGGTACAGCGTACGATGAGCTGCAGGAACACAAAGTTGCTGTGAGAAGCCTGGATAAAATAGTTTCATTCTTTGTTTTGAATGCACTGAAAGCTCCTGACCTGTCCTCACAACTGTCTTAACTCTCTGTAATTCCTGGTTTCGAGGGCACAAAAATCTTTATAAGGTTTGGAGTTACTGGTTTCAAAGACTTCTCCCTCTCATTGGAGTTGCCTCGTAAGGCACTTGAAGACTTTTCATTTTTACGTGCTGGAAAAGTTTTGTCCCTTGGCTGCTGAATCTTAAAAGCTACTTATATCTGTATGCGCTGAAAAACGGGGATGATTTGGCACAGAAAACGTATTACGTATCAAATAGCTGGAGATTGCCTCATAAGTTCTAGCTTTTGAAATACCTGAACACCTTTGTAACCAAGTCTCCCAGCTGAGGTTCGGGAAATGCTTCGTAGTCAACCAGACTCTTAAAAAAAACCCCTCGAGCACCTTCAGCGCTCTGCACCCCTGTTCCATGTGGCAAAGGGATGTTTGCCTCTTCTAGAAATCCGTTGGAACGGATGGTTTCACAGTGACGTGTGCAATTTGGCAGGTGCAGGATAAAAAAAGGGAATACGAAGTTTGAGCAGGGAACGTTTGGAGTGGCTCCTTCCTTTTCCAGACCCTGGCAGGGTTGCGCGGCTTGGTTTGAACTCGCCGCTCGCTCCTGTCGGGGCGGTACGTGGGGCTGAGGCTCTGAACTCCAGCTCGATGGAGAGACTTCAGCCTGTCTCTGTCGCAGCAGCTGCTGAACCAGAGCATAATTTAAAGTTTAGAGCACGGTTGTGTTTTGGTTGGTAATTAAACTTCTGAAATCCGCGCTGAGCTCCACTCGGAGCGCGGGCAGGTCATAGTGTTCGCTGTAGCCGTGCTGGCTTAAAGCGCTGTTTCGTGTGTGACAGTTTGTGAGCTACTTGCTGCGAAGTGAATGAGATTTGTCTTCTCACTTGAGCTGAAAAATAACTTTCTGCTGAGGTAGCTTTCAGCCTGATCTGATTTTTCCATATGGCACCGCAGGCCTGTGTGCTGGCACGGCTGGGAGGACGCCATCTCCGTGCTGGAGCTACGAGCTGCTGCTTTTTAAGTGTCAAGTAGCTGTCGGAGGAAGAAAATGGGACTTTGAAATTCCAGAAACATACTTTTTTAATTTAGTTTTTTTTTTCCTGCAAGCACTATTGCCTTCGGATTCAAATTGTCTCTTCCTTGTAGCTCACTTTTTTGCTTTTTTCCAAAGCAATTCATCTGTTCCCGTTGAGGGAATAGCTGAGGGGCTGTGGCTGTCACTTGCAGTGTCAGTGGTAGCCCAAAAGAAAATGAAATACAAATAGTTCTACTGCCTGCTCAGCTGGGGGACACCCTGGCTGGCAAAGTGCTGAGCGACGGAATGGTACCTGCATTTTTGTTCCAAAAGAACAAAAAGATTTGGATAAGAGGGAGTAGTGAAATCTGATGCAGATACAAATAACATTTAAGCGGAAACACCTACCCTGGTAATCGGTGTTTAAGAAAAAAGAACCAGCAGTCTGTGGTGGTTTGGTTTTGTTTTTTTAAAGAGGAAAAAATCACATGGTCCTGGTGGTGACTTAAACCTTGTCTACGAAGTGAGCAACAGAAGCAGCACCAGGGGATATAATTTGGTGGTATCCAAACCTTGTCTGATGCCACCCTCCGCTCCGGGGGCCACCCGTTTCCCCCTCACCTCTCTCGTGTCGGTTCTTACGCTCACCCGGCACCAGCTTTTGAGGTGAAATGATCTCTCTTTTTATTTTTATTTTTTTTAGTCAAATGCGGTAGCAGGAGCAGTGCGAGCTGTAGGAAGTGGTTGAAATTGTGCTACAAATGAGTCAGGGTTGGGTAGACCGAAAGCAGCCGAGGTCTGGAGCTTTACGAGGGGCAGGGCAGCCTGATTAAGCTCCTTAACTGTGTCTGCCCTTCGTCGGCGCGGTCTGAAATAGGGCTGCTCATAAATGCTCGCTTGTATAAAGTGTGTCAGATGAGAAGGTTGCAAAATATCTTCTAATTCCTGTTTTATGGGAACCGAGACAGGCTGATGGTGACCCCCTGGCTTTTGCGGTCGTAAAGGTTTATGCTTCAAATACTGGAGGAAAGAAAAAAGATTGTAGTCTTCGGTCTAGCAGGGAGTTGGTATTTCTGCAGAGATAGGAATTGTTCTACAGGATGTGAATATTAAGGGTTGTTAACAGAGGTTTGGGAAAGCTGCTGGTACCTTGCGGCAGGAAAACCGGTGGTGGAGGTGCTGAGCGCCGAAGCTTTGCACATCTCGGAAAACCTAACGGCTGAACTCCACCTCTGGAAGTTTGAGCGCTTTGCGGTGCCAGGTTTGTTTTTTAAACGCTGCCACAGCCTGGTCACGCCCTGCACTCAGCAGAGTTTTGGTAGGGGACACCTCCTATGAAGAGGAGCTCAGCCTTTGCGGCAGAGTCGCACGTTTTGGGGGCGAAGGGAGTTTTTTGGGTTTCTGAATCGCTTGGACGACTCACGCAGGCGCCCGCTGGAAATAGCAGCGAGACGAGAACGGGGTTGATGCACGGCTATTTTTTTATATATTTTTTTTTTTTGGATGTGCAGCGCGGCTTCCTGCTTTCGGAAACGCGCTGCTCCTACTAATCCATTTAATAAATGGCACTTGCAAGAGATGCTTCGTTTACATCTTGCGTGTCATAACCCCCTCTGCCTGCCCTGGGAGCCCTACGGAAAGATCCGAGGTGTGAGGAGGGTGTGTGTGCAAATAAAAAAACTACTGGGCGAGAATGTAAGATGGGTCAACTTCAGGCTTTATTTGTTGGTGTTTTTTTTTTAAGGTTTAACAAAACCTTTTACTTCCATTGTTTCTTCCTCAGGCACCTCCCTGGGCGTACATCGCGTGCGCCTGCGGCCTTTTCATCTACCAGTCTCTGGACGCGATAGACGGAAAGCAAGCGAGGAGGACAAACAGCAGCACTCCGTTAGGAGAGCTTTTTGATCATGGCTGCGATTCACTTTCCACAGGTATTGTCATTTTTCTTTTAATTCAAGTGTGAGGATTTCATGACCCTCTTCTTAGGGCTCAAGGCTGGAATACAGCAAAATGCTCCTTTGTTGGAGAGGACAAGTGGTGTTGCTGAATGTGTAGCTTTCCAGTCAGCCTTTCCGTAGACAGTTACCCTCGAGCAGCTCAATGTTTTTTCTTGTCATACACTAAAAAAACCCCACAAACAATTGATGAATTCAATCTGAGCCAACAGTCTCCTGTGTATGCTTTATCAGGGTCTTGGTTCTAACAAATTTCCTGTCAGAAGTTGTCAAAGTGCTCTTTTATGTTATTTTAGATGGAATCTGTGTAGAGCGATGGTGAGACAGGTATGAAGCCTAGACAGTGGGACGGTACAAGTCTTGAGTTTAAGCTTAGGATCAGCGAGATCAGTTCCTAGGTAGGTTGAGTTCACTGAGCCAGCCTGAAGTTTAACCCCCTTGCGAAAGAACGAGCAGATGCTTTTGGTTACTGAGATTCTAAAGTTGTTACGCTTGAAATTTTTATGACTGCTTTGATGAAGTCGTGTGTTTGAAGGGTGGTGGGGAAATAGAAACCTTGTGGATCTTGAATGATATCCCTTAGATTTTCTTAACGGCATAATAAAAATTGAGAGAATATGGGGTGGGGAAAAGTATGCCCAGCAAATCTTGGATACATGAGAAACCCCCCAAACCCCGGCCACAGGCTGCAACTGCGTAAATCACTCGAGTCCCTTGATATCTAAACCCGTTAAGTTCAATAAAAATGTCAAGAGGCTGAGAAACCCTTAAGATTTCGGACTTCTGACAACCGATACGAATTGAAATACGCATTTTACAGTCTGTACTTCTTAAAAACGCGAAAGCTGATCTCTCACATCTGTGAAATAACCCACGTCAGGATACCTTCACCCTGTCTCTGCCTCTCTGGGTCCTTCGGTTAGGTTTGTTTCTGGTAAGGATCTTTACACGCATCCGCGCTTTTCCCTTTTCACTATGTGACTGATTTTCTCCTGCAGTCTTTGTGGTTTTGGGAACTTGTATTGCTGTGCAGCTGGGAACGAACCCTGACTGGATGTTCTTTTGTTGTTTTGCTGGAACATTCATGTTTTACTGCGCGCACTGGCAGACGTACGTCTCTGGAACGTTGCGCTTTGGCATGTAAGTACCTTGGCTGAAAACAAAACCGAAAGTCAGGCTGCTCTCCTGTCCAGTTGTGCTTTACGTGACTGTAGTTTAGATCCTTAGAGCAGCAGCAAATTGTTTATATTTGTATTTATGTGCTTAGAGCTTGTGGCAGCTTTACCTGGTGGATCCGCAATTAATGCTGAATGTTACTCAGCTCGTTTTTCAAGTGGTAAAATATCCTTTTCTTTTAGTTAATTGGGATCTTCTGATGTGTTTTAAGCCTAAATAAATGAGGGAAAGTACCTGGTGCTTCGTGGAACGCTTTTGTCAGACGGTGGCAGTCTGGCTTTAGCGTTCAGTTGACTGCCTTGGTCTTGCTTGACTCCTGATATCTTCACTATTAACTGTAACTCTTAAAATACTCTGTATTATTTGAGGTTGTGCCCGTAATTTAAAGCTTGGAGTTTTAAAATTCAGTTCTGAAGTTCCCTTTTAGTCAGTACAGACTGTGATTCCGTCAATAACGGGACCAAAATTGCAAGGCCAAGGGAGTCAACGTTTGCTGCTGGGTGGGGAAAGAGCCCGCGAGGGCGCGGGGAGCTGCGGGGTTCTCTAGCCTTAAAGTGGAAATGTGTGTTTCTTCTAGCTTTCCCTTCCCAGATCTTGCAATCTGAGAAATCTAGTTCAAGTAAACGGACTGCAGAACGACTCTGCACCTGGAAACCTCTGCAGTTTGTCCTTAGTTTGTGTGGGATTTTGAAACAACGCTACCACACGCGCCCGTTTTTTACAGTCTGTTGTTACGGAGCTGTGGATCCCCAGATGTGGCTAAACCAGTACAAATACGGAGCTCTTGTCTGTAACAGCTCTTGCTGACAGAATATTAATGCAAACTCTCTTGAAACTTCCGTGTTTCTGCTTGGAAATGTAAGACAACAGAGCAATTCTGAGTATCTGTTGGAGGAAGAAAGGAAAGAAATCAATAACTCTATCCTAATCCTGACTCCACCAAAGCAGGCAGGACGGTTTCAGTCAATTTTCTGATACTTAAATCTTTGAACTGAGGCATTTGGCTCCAATCTTGTACTGTTTTAGTCTTCTTTCCTTCGTGCCGTACTGAACGGCTCAATACTGAATGCTTTTAGCTCCCTTTGAACTTCACAGGGCCCTGATAATTCAAGTTTTCATCAAAGAACCCAAAAAAACCCCAAACCCCAACCTCGGCATGTGCTTGACTTTACAGATGCGAGTGTAAAACCCACTCGATCTGCCTTTGTGCTCCAGACAAACGTGTAATTGCTTCTGGTACTCGCCGTGACTTTGGCTTTTTGCTTTTGGAGGAGTCTTTATGTTTTGGAGACAGCACTTTTGTAGCAGATGCTGTAGTTTTGCGCGGCCTTATATTAGGAGAATTGGCTGATCCATCAACGCGTAGCTAATTCGGAGAAGGAGCTAAGCACCCGAGTGTCTGTGTGTCATTATTTTAGATAACGAGCAGCGCTGAGTAGTAAACACATTTGTTTCTTTGTTTGCCCCGTGTCATAAGGTTAATAGCCTGGTGCTCATTTCTGTGGCGAAAACTCTGAGATTATTTGTCCAGTTAACTGATTCTCACCGTTTCATACTATTTATTCTTTTTTTTTTCCTGTCTCTGAAGCTTTCATTTCACCAATCATAACTGCAAAATAAAAAAAGTCCCTATTTTATCTACTGTTTCAGACTGACTGGAGCACACAGGCTGAGGTATCCTTACTCCTGAATAAGTGGAGTCAGAGACAGCACTTGAAAGGAGCCCAAAAAAAATCTTAGTGCACAGCAACTGTGTATCCTAGGTAGTGACTCTGTCTTAAAAACACCCAGAGAGGACCGTGAGCAGAACTGACGTTTTAGGAAACGTGACAGCGTTTCTAAATTGCCTCCCGGCCCCACCGAGGCAGGCTGGTTATTGCCTGGTGTGTTTCTGTGATGAGGTTATGCCCAAGAAATTGTATTTCGTTAGAGATCAGCTCAAGGAGCAAACTGGAAACGGCTGCGAGAAGAGCAGCGGGCGGCTGAGCTGGAGGGAGAGATTCGTGTTTTACTCCTTGCAGAGTTCCAACTCGAGCGGTGACATGTGCAAGCAAGGTGGCTTGCTGAAAAAGCTCATCGTCGTAAAAAAATAATAATAAAAAAAAGGGGAGAGAAATTATTCTGTCCAATTGTCTGCTTGCGGAACAAAGTCTCATTCTTATGTGCTGTCGCTCTACCCTGACAACGCAGCGGAGCGCGCTCTGTGTCAGCCTCTGGCTGCAGAGCAGGAGTGTTCGCCCTGAGGGAGGAGAAAACTTCGAAATTCCCTTGAAGCAGTAAAACTACTCGTGTAATTGAGCTCAGTTACCAGACGCATCAACCCTGCTTGTTCTTTTTCTTCCCGCTCAAAACTGCAGGGAGCTGCCTGACTCCAGGGCTGTAGAAGAATCAGTTGAGATAAGGTCCCAGTGATCTGTCTCCATCTTTCAATGATCGTATAATTTTATTTAGAAGGTCCCAGTGATCTGTCTCCATCTTTAAATGATCGTATAATTTTATTTAGAGCTTGGCAGCTGATGTGGACTTCTCAGAAAGTGACCCGAGTTGGTCGAATAGCTCACACAAGTAGCTAGAGGTCAGTGTTGCTTAAAAATTCCCCCGTGAGGAAGCAGGAAGCAGCTCTTAAGTTCTATTTAGGAACATACACCCGACCTGGGAATGGGCTCGTGAAACAGCAGGAGTTTGCTGCACGTTTGAAGGAAGCAAAATTCTAGATTGCAGGGAAACGTTTGATATTAAACCGATCCAAATGCTTTGTTCTCCTGTCCTGTTTTTCAGCACAGGAACTGGTTTATCTGGCTTGGGGACTTGCTGTGCAGCGATACAGGATGAGGTTTGGTTTAGGCTTCGTCAGGTGCAGCCA
Source organism: Trogon surrucura (assembly GCA_020746105.1). Lineage (NCBI taxonomy): Eukaryota > Metazoa > Chordata > Aves > Trogoniformes > Trogonidae > Trogon > Trogon surrucura. The sequence goes on from CM036641.1 coordinate 5,340,915, forward strand.
TGCCATAACTGGGGCATCTCTGGTTTGGAAAAAAAAGAGCCTTTTTCTTTTGCATATCCCAGAAATTAAACTCTCGAGCTCCCGTGGACTTCCACACATCCACACGGAAGCAGATCTGGTATTTTAGGAACACGCTGCAGAAATCGCAAGCGTTGGGAGAGTGTGGTGCACAGAGAGGAGTTTTCCTGCTGTGAGCAGGACTCCAGTTGTGATTCCTCACTCTGGCTCCTCCCGTCCCAAACTTATTCCGTGTGGATTCAGGGCTGCACCAGCTCGCTGGGCGGGCTTCAAGGAGCGCGTCGGGGAGACGTCGTGTTTGTGCAGGTTCGGTGCTGTATCTGCCTCGCAGGGTCGGCTGGCAGACGGTGTCACTGCAGGAGCTGCCTCAAATCCAGGGGAGTTAGGCGTGGAGCTGTCGATCTCTGTCACATCTGAGCTGGGTTCTGCGTTGCGGCTTGAGCATTCTCCGGAGGAACCGGTGGCACGGCACAGGCACACACCTTGAGTGTTTGGCCACGCTGGATGGCGAGGGGAAGTGCTAAATCATGTTTTAAAACCCAGGTGATGTGAGGGTGCTGCTGCACCACAGTCTCCAGTGTTTATCCTATGAGTTACTGCGTTATCTGGTTTATCCCAACCTTTCTTAATTGAAACTATTTAACTATTTAACTATTTATATTGATCGGCGATGTGGACAGTGGCATCGAGCACGCCCTCGGCAGGTTTGCTGACGACAGGAAGTTGTGTGGTGCGGTCGACGCGCTGGAGGGCAGCGATGCCATCCAGAGGGACCTTCCCAGGCTTGAGAGGTGAGCCCAGGCCAACCTCCTGAAGTTTAATAAGGGCAAGTGTAAGGTCCTGCGCCTGAGTCAAGGCAATCCCCAGCACAGATAGAGGCTGGGCAATGAGTGGATGGAGAGCAATCCAGGGCAGAAGGATTTGGGTGTGTTGCTGGATGATAAGATCAACAAGAGCCAACAGTGTGCGCTTGTGGCCCGGAAAGCCAACCCTGTGCTGGGCTGCATCGAGAGGTGTGTGACCAGCCGGGCGAGGAAAGGGATTCTGCCCCTCTGCTCTGCCCTTGCGAGTCCGCACCTGGAGCGCTGCGCCCAGCTCTGGAGCCCCAACGCAAGAAAGACACGGAGCTGTCGGAGCGAGCCCAGAGCAGGGCGATCGGGATGGTCAGAGGGCTGGAGCTCCTCTCCCATGAGGACAGGCTGAGAGAGTTGGGCTTGTTCAGCCTGGAGAAGCCTGGAGAAGAGGAAACTTCTGGGAGACCTTCTATCAGCATGCCAGTGCCTGAAGGGGCTGCGAGAAGGCTGGGGAGGGACTTTTTGCAAGGGCCTGTAGCGAAAGGACAAGGGATAACGGGTGGAAGCTGGAAGAGCGTGGGTTTAGACTAGATCTAAGGAAGAATTTCTTTACCCTGAGGCTGGTGAGGCACTGGCACAGGTTGCCCGGGGAGGGTGTGGATGCTCCATCCCTGGAAGTGTCCAAGGCCAGGCTGGACAGAGCCTTGAGCGACCTGGTTTGGTTGGAGATGGAACTAGATGATCTTTGAGGTCCCTTCCAACCCAGATCATTCTATGATTCTATGAAATATGGAAAGCTAGTGATAGTAGAAACTATAGGGAGTGTGTACGTATATATGTGTGTAAGTAAATACGCAGCTGCAATGAGATGGAAATTGGTTTCGAAGCCTACTTCGTAAAGGTGTATCCGTAAACAAGAGAGGAAGGGTCAGTTCTCGCCAGCTTTCATGTGCCTGGGAAGCTGAAAATGTTGCTTCACTGTTTGACTGACAGTCCCCAGAGAAAGCAAAAGAATTCAGGCTTGTCCAACAAAACCACCGCTACTGCGGAATGTTGGAGAATTTGGGGGAACATTCTTGTTCAGTGACACTGTAGCCAGTTGCAAATGAGCAGGAGCTTGCTTGATAATGGGGCGGTTTGGGGAGAGGAGGAGGAAGCTGGTTTACCCTCTGAGCCCTCTTGCCACCAAGAGGTGCAAATGAGCCTGTGCTTCAGAAAGCCACCGAAAGGAAGCCTTCCTCTTCAGCAGCTAGCAGGAAAAAGGAGGGGACGTGTCATCTTGGACAGACAATTTGCACCAAATCTCAGAGGTGGAAGCCTTCCAAGTCCAAGTTTAGCACGCCGAGTTCTTGCTGTTGGGAACGGCTTCAGGATTACGACAGGAGATAAGGCAGTAAGCTCCGTGATTATAGGGCTTAAAACTTTCCATCTCTTGAGGCTTTTTTTCCGACGCTCCGTGAAGAACTTTAACGCCTTGATTATTTGCAGAGGAAAGTTTGCAGCTCCGTAGAGGCTCTCTTGCAATCAGGGGCAAATTGGTTTCTCTGCACCTGCAAGAAGGACGTGTTGAAGTATGGTTTTGGTAGGTGTGAAGTTTGCTGCTCGTAACCCGCTTTCTTCTGCGCACTTTGGTCACGTGTTGCCACCTGCCAGCACCTCCGTAGCACTCGGTGTGCGTCATAGAAATAGGTGTAAGCGCCTGGCTGCAGCGTTAGAATCGTAGAATGTTGGGGGTTGGAAGGGAGAGATCACCCAGTGCCACCCCCTGCCAGAGCAGGGTCACCCAGGGCAGCCCCACAGGAACGCGTCCAGGCGGGTTGGAAAGTCTCCAGAGCAGGAGACTCCACACCCTCTCTGGGCAGCCTGGGCCAGGGCTCCGGCACCCGCACAGGGAAGAAGCTTCTCCTCAGGTTGGGGTGGAACTTCCCATGTTCTAACTTAAACCCGTTATTCCTTGTTCTATCGCTGGGCACCACTGAGAAGAGATTTTCAAGTCCCTTCATCATCCTCGTAGTTCTCCGTTGGACTTGTCGAGTCCAACGGAGAGCTACGAGGATGATGAAGGGAGGAGGTCCCAAGGAGACTCCACACCCTCTCTGGGCAGGTTGAGGTGGAACTTCCCATGTTCTAACTTCAACCCGTTATTCCTTGTCCTATTGCTGGGCACCACTGAGCAGAGATTGTCCCCTTCCCCTTGACCCCCACCCCTCAGGTATTTCTGTTCGTTAACAAGGTTCCCTCTCAGCCGTCTCCTCTCCAGGCTGAACAGCCCCAGGTCTCTCAGTCTCTCTTCCCAGCAGAGATGTTCAGTCCCTTGATCCCCCTCGTAGCTCTCCCTTGGACTCTGCCCAGTAGGTCCCAGTCTCTCTGCAACTGGGGAGCCCCAAACTGTACCCAGGGTTCCAGGGGTGGTCTCCCCAGGGCAGAGCAGAGGGGCAGCAGAACCTCCCTAACCCTTAACACACGCAGCTGAAATTCGGAGCTGACGTTAAGGGTGAGGGAGATTTGCCACATCGTGATCCTCCTTTTTCCCTTTCATGAGTCCCTCAACAGCGTTTTAAGCTGCGAACCAAGTGGTCACGTGCAGAGCTGCTGCACCCTGTAGCATTGAATGATGTTCTCGTGAATTTGTGAGCTTTGACATCACGAGGTGAAGCTGTGGCTGTTGTCTGACCTGTGCGACTTTCAATTGACGTTAGTGAGCAACAAAAAGAAAAATTCACACACCATTGGGTGTTACGACAAGAAAAGGAGGAAGGCTTATGGCTCACTTGTTAAAACTTTTACCTCTGCATGAATTTCCCATAGCTGGAAATCATTTTAATTCATATCTTTTTTTTCTGCGGAGTTTGCTTTATTCGTGCTATTTGTATTTCGTTGCATCCAAGTGAAAATGCCAGGTTGGAAGGAGTTAAGATCCAACCCCGTACGCAACTTTAAAACTGGGCTTTGGGCTTCCAGCACGTGACTTTGGAGCCTTTTTGCGTTGTGACCGTGAACATTCTTTTCTTGCTGCAGTGCTTCCCTTAGGAAAACAACCCTTTGTCTCGTGCTCAGATTTGTAGTTGGGTGCCCGGCCCGAGTAATCCCACTTGCACGCTGAGTAGATACGGACAAGACAGGTGGAAGAATCATCATTTCTCAGGCTGGAGCTGCGGCTACGCAGACTGTTAAATAGTAGACACGTCCCCGTGAGTTTCCCAGCCTCGTAATTTCTGTTTTCTGATGAGGCAAGAGTGTTTTTCCTTGTGTTTTGCTGGGCAGGGCTGTTGCGAGGAACTCTTTATGCTGGGGAGGAGGATGATACGTAACCCCCCCTGTTAGTTTCACACAATTAAAAAAAAAAACACGTATTATATCAACTCTATCAACCCCAGGTTCCAGTATAAGTTGGGGAATGACTTATTAGAGAGCAGTGTAGGGGAAAGGGACCTGGGAGTCTTGGTGGGCAGCAGGATGGCCATGAGCCAGCACCGTGCCCTTGTGGCCAGGAAGGCCAATGGCATCCTGGGGTGTGTTAGAAGGGGGGGTGGTTAGTAGGTCGAGAGAGGTTCTCCTGCCCCTCTGCTCTGCCCTGGTGAGACCCCATCTGGAATATTGTGTCCAGTTCTGGGCCCCTCAGCTCAAGAAGGACAGGGAACTGCTGGAGAGAGCCCAGCACAGGGCAACTGGGATGATGAAGGGAGTGGAGCATCTCCCTGATGAGGAAAGGCTGAGGGAGCTGGGGCTCTTTAGTTTGGAGAAGAGGAGGCTGAGGGGTGACCTCATTCATGTTTACAAATATCTAAAGGGTGAGTGTCATGAGGATGGAGCCAGGCTCTTCTCGGTGACAACCACTGATAGGACAAGGGGTAATGGGCTGAAACTGGAACATAAGAGGTTCCGCTTAAACTCGAGAAGAAACTTCTTCTCAGTGAGGGTGACGGAGCCCTGGCCCAGGCTGCCCAGGGAGGTTGTGGAGTCTCCTTCTCTGGAGACATTCAAGACCTGCCTGGACACGTTCCTGTGTAGCATTATCGAGGCGTTCCTGCTCTGGCAGGGGGATTGGACTTGATGATCTTTCGAGGTCCCTTCCAATCCCCGACATTCTGTGATTCTGTGATTCTATTGGTAAGAATTGACTTGATTTCAGAGCAGTCTCCAGTGTAAGTATCTGTTTCCTGCTGTTCTTGGTTCGCTTTCTGGGGAAATCTCTCAACTTCACGTTAAATCCTTTCGGTTCGCCCCTCTGGGTGAGGAAAGAATCGAACTGCAGCTGTCTGGGAACCCCGAAACTCGATTCGGTGGTGGCCCCCGTGAAAATCTAGCCGGCCGTTTGATCGAGTGGAACCTTTTCGGAATTGCCCACGGAATCCGCTCGATAAAATCAGCGCTGACAGGGTATGTTGTGGATGAGTGACTAATCAACTGGGCGTTAATTGGCTCACGGCTCTCGCCGGCTTGTCGGGAGGAGCCGACCGAGCAGCCAGCGTACAAAATCAGACTCATCGCTGCCAGCGTCGAAGTAGAGTTAAGCACATGCCGAGGTCGGTGGCCCCCTCTCAGCCTTCCTGAATAACGTTTAAAACATGAGTCAGTGTCTGAATTACAAATATCACTTACAGTTACAAAGGGAAAGAACCTGAAGTCTGAAATATTTTTTTTTAACCTTAGATGGTTTGATGCGGTTTTAATTCGACAACACTTTAGTATTTTGTAACTAAAATATTTTATAAATGTGTTTTTCGCCCTGAGGAATGGTTGTGGCTGTGTTGGCTGCAGCTTTTTTCATTCTTGGTGAAAAATAAACGTTGCCACTGAGTAGGGATCCAGAGCTCGCTTGGCTTCTTCTCGCACGATTTGCCCAGAAGCCGAGTTGCTTCATGAGCAGCAGCTGGAACTTCTTGCCTTCCCCCCGAGGCGGCAACCAGGGCGATGCGGTTTGCGCTCCTGCTCCACGAAAATTGCGCAGCGGCATCTTTAGGTGAAAAATCTGCTTGTGGTGGGAGGGGTGAGCGCGGGGCAGGGAGGTGAGAGGTTCTGGGCTGTGTCCCATCGTGGATTTTACGTGCTGCGACGTGGAGCCAAGGATTTAACTTGTATTTCCTCCTGCCTGCGCTGATGATTGTGCTACCGTGAAACTGGAAATTGCAGAAGAATTTTAAATGTGTAAAATGCCACCTGGGCCACGATATTTTTGTTAATTATTTCTTATCATCCTGAATTCCCTTCCTCTGCCCTGCCCTCGGAATTCTCTCCACGCTGTTTGTCCGGGTTGCGTTCGTGACGCCGCGGGTCCGTGTGAACGGCTCCGCTTCGCTCGAGCGCTCGGGACGTTGTTTTTTGAAATGTTTCTTTCCCTCGCACGTAGATTTGACGTTACGGAGTCTGTGCTCTGTACGGTAGCAGCCCAGCTTCTCACGGGAACTCTGGGGCCCTGGTTCTGGAACTACACGGTAACGCGGGCGTCAACGCTCCCCGGCAAGCGACGGCATGGGCTGAGCACAGGCAGCACCTTTGTCATGCACTGGGGGGGGCAAAACCATCTCTCTGAGAGGATTTCACAAGTGCTTTAATACAAGGGGGAAGAAAAAAAAGTTTGCAAAGTACAACAAGCAGTAAAAATCTGCTCAAAGTGGAAATAATTGTATTTTTTTTTTTCCTGACAGCGTCACGTTTTACTCAAAAACGAAGCAAACCAACCAACCAACCTGCCCATTAAACAGAAAAAATTGCTTTTTTTTTTTTTATTTTGTCATGTTCTGGCTTTGTTTAAAAGATAACCAGGGTTGTGGAAGCAATTTTGTTGGGAATCATGTTGTTGGAACTCCTTTTTTAAAGTTATAGAAGTTTGGGGGGGTTTGTTTTGGTTCGTCGCTGCGGTTCGGATACCTTCCCACCAGAAAAAAGAATTGCTGGGCAGAAAAAAAAAGGAAAAAAAATAATAAAACCCACCCGTTACTGGTTAAAAATGAATCGTGCTACTTCATCTGCGCGGTCTCGTCGCCGAGCTGCGCTTGTAGCTTCAGTAACTTCGTTTCCTGGCTGCCTTTATTTTCAGAAGGCTTTTCCTCGGGTCTGGGCTAAATATATCCTTCGCCGCTTTGCTGCTTGTTAGAAAGGACTTTCTCTTCCTCGTTTCAGCTTTTTTTCAACGCGCTGCCTGGCGGCCGCTCGGTTTCCCTCCCTCCATAAAATGCCGTCGCTCAGAGCGGGTTCCTTGAAATTTCTCACGGCTGCTGGGTTTCCCTAAAAACGTTTGAGAATGTAAGAACAGCTTTGTGAGAGCTGCCTTTAAGTAAAACTGAGATTTTTTTTTTATTTATTTTTCTTTTTCCTTCTGGTTTGCGTACCCTTTCTTAAACTCGCATCGACGCGGATGACCTCGGTTTTGGTTTTCGGCACCGTTTTTGCTCTCAGGAGGCTTAATTACCTTAATTAGCAGCTTTAGAGCCAAGGAGAGGAGCGACGTGGTGGATCGTGTCACATCCAAGGGCTGCACCCGGGTGGTTTAAGCCCAAGTGCCGGGTAGGCGTGCGCTGAAGGGAGTCAGTGATAGAAATTTGAAATACTTCTCTGACAGGCTGCGAAAGGCTGGAAGTGCTTAGCGTCAGGAAATGATGTCGAAAGCAACAGAAGGAAGAGCTTAATCAAGATTTTAGCCCGTCGTGATAACAGCATCATGGCTCTGCCCAAGAAGTCATTTAGGGCAGGAAAAGAAAACAATTAAAAAATCCCCGTAGTGCTGAAAGAGAGGCTTTCCAAGCCACACGTTGGCGTGATAGTTCTGCGGGAGGAAGCGACTCGCTTTCTGCGGTGAAAGTGGATCGTTTAATAAGGACAAATTGCCACCGAGCGGGGCAAGGGGAGGGGCTCTGAGTCCCAGCAGGAGCTGACGGAGGTGTCGGTCCCTGGATCCCACCCAAGGCTCCACCTCTGGAGGAGGGGATGGCTCTGCTCTTCCAGGAGAAATCTGGTTTGCGAATAGGGCAGCGGTTGGGAGCGGCGTGGCACGGCACGTCGTCACTCTTGCTCCAGTAACAAGGGGTTTGCTTGTGACAGGTCCCCCCTACGCGCCGATTTTAACCGGTTCTGAGACACTGAATTACAGGAGAGAATGACCCTCTTAAATAACTGCCTTCTGCCATCTTTATTTTAAATCTGAACTAAGAAGTGGCGACGGTGCTGCTTCAGAATCCCTCACCCAGAACACCCAAAGCTTATTTTACACGCTCCGAGGTCGGCTAATACAGATTTTTATTTCAGTATTGCACCACCTCCGAGACGGTTGAGCTACAGGAAACGTGTGTTCGCGCGGTTCCTTTCCATCCGAGAGCTGCTTCACGTGACAAACGTCTGCAGGGAGGAAGTACAGGAACGTAACCCTGCCGTGAAAGCACTGTGTGCTCTGGCAAAATACGAAGCGAAATAGCGCGTGGTTCTTGCACCGCAGAGAAATCTGGTACTCGCACGGGCTGGCAGCAAAGGCTTTGGGAGAGGGGACAGAAATTGAACTTGTTAATGAAGTTTGATTCGGCAAAACGGAGAAATTACGTAAAAAAGAGTGGCAGGCTTTGAACGTGGGGAAACAAAGAGATTTTGGGATGCAAGTTAAAGCAAGTTTACTCTAAGTTGAGGCGTAGATGTGCAGAATTCTGAAGAGCGTCAGCCCGTCGTGCAGCTCCATGGGGTCACCCTCGGGTGCTTGAGCTGCTGGAGTGTCGCTTTGGCTTGTGATGTTTTCCCTCACGTTTTGGTGTGGGTTTTTTTTTATTATTTTTTTTCCCCCCGAAGACCAGCCTTGGGTGGTTTTAACAGCCAAAAGGCATAGAGGGATTGCAAACGAAGGCGTTTAAGGTGATTCAATCTGGAAAATAGGCTTCTGGAGCCTAGAGGCGTTCTGCCCTCCCGCGAATTCAGGCTGACGGGGAGCGAGGGGTGAGAGGTGCTCGACAGAACTCAGCTTTTTATGCTTCCCTGACTTTATCTGAATTCAGCACGTGGCTATCTTTGTTTGAGTTCGCCCAGGGAGCTGGTGCACTGTTGACTTTGTTCGACCGGGGCCCCACTTGCCTTCGGTTCTGCAGCGCTTCTGTTTATGCTTTCCTGACATCAGTTTGCTGCAGAATGGGGATTTCTCAGGGTCGTTTTCAGTGCTTTCCCCAGCCTCGCAATGAGATGTTCTGGCTTCGCATTTCCAGTTCGTCCAGCTATTGAGTCAGAGCATCCTGGGATGTCTGAGGTTGGAAGGCACCTTGGAGATCACCTCATCCATCATCTGACCTTCAAGCTGTGGCTGCGTGAATGTGTCCTTAAAGCGATGATGAGCAAGAGCACTGAGGGTGCATCTCCAACCTTCTGTTCAGACTGAAGCGTCTTAGAGTCATCGAATGGCCGAGGTTGGAAGGGACCTTGGAGATCATCTCACCCATGGGCAGGGACGCCTCTCAACCAGCCCAGGTTGCTCCAGGCCTCGTCCAACCTGGCCTTGAACATCTCCAGGGAGGGGCAGCCACAACCTCTCTGGGCGATCTCGCCCAGAGTCTGGCCACCCTCGCACTGCAGAATCTCTTCCTCAGATCCCATCTAAACCTGTTCTCCTTCAACTTAAATCCATCTCCCCTTGTCCTGTCGCTGGACACTCTTGTCCAAAGTCCCTCCCCAGCCTCCCTGTGGGTCCCTTCAGGTATTGGAAGGCAGCTCTTAGGTCCCCCCGGAGTCTTCTCTTCCCCAGCTGAACAAGCCCAGCTCCCTCAGCCTGTCCTCGCAGCAGAGCTGCTCCAGCCCCTGGCTCAGCTTTGTGACCTCCTCTGGCCTCGTTCCCACAGCTCCATGTCCCTCTCACGGTGGGGACACCAGCCCTGGGCGCAGCATTCGAGGTGGGGTCTCTTGCTGTCTGTCTCTGGGTTTGCCTGCACCAGTAAATCCATTCCCCAATCTATATTCCCTGTGGGTCCCTTCAGGAGTCACAGAATCACAGAATTGTTGAGGCTGGGAAAGACCTCTGAGATGATCAAGACGAACCTGAGAGTCCTTTCCCCCAGAGTCTTCTCTTCCCCAGCTGAACAATCCCAGCTCCCTCAGTCTGTTGCTTTTGTTCACTGTCTGATCTTTGTTCCTCAGTTCTTTGCCTGGGATGCTCCTGGTGATCTTAAACTCAATTCGAGGTCTTCTGTTTATTTTCTCGAAGATGAAACAGCCCCTGGTTTATTTGAAGAAGTCGCTCTTTGGACCCAGACTCCTTCGTGTCCGCCGAGGACCCGTCACGGTAACCTCACGTCCATCTGTTGCCGCGCGGCCACGTCCCGGGGGAAGCGTTTTGTCTCGTTTTCTCCTTTTCCTCGGCGTGAGGGACCCGCCGCGCATTGTGCCTCCGTCTCTGCATCGTCCCAGCGACGTAAACTGTTTGGGCGATGCTGCCGTGACTCAACTGGTCAGGAAACAGCAGGCAAAAAAACCTGGTGGGCTGGGGGGAAGTGTGGCTCGAGTGATTGCCAAAAATATCCCAGTTAAGAGGCTTTGAGAAACCCCCTCGCTTGAGCTGCAGGATTCCTGTCGCTGGCTCTTCCCATTTGTTTTTTCGTAGGATGTAGCGTTTAAACGAGTAAGTAAATCCAAACACGAGGAGAAAACAGAATCAGGCTTTGATTTTTGCTTTGAAATGCTTCTGCTTTCCTCCAGGTCCGCTTTGTGGCGCCAGGCTGTGGCGATAATTAAACGGGGAGGGGGGGTCTGCAGCACCAAAGGTCTCTCCCCGTTTTTGATTTCTCAGTTTCCTTCCTCCTTCACAGTACCCATCTTTTTGCACCGAAGCTAAAAATACTTTTCTACTATTAGTCCATAATCTGTTCCTCCAGTTTGTGTTTTCTGAAGTCTTTACTGTAGGAAGAGGCACTCTGACGTGCGATGGATCTTGATGTCGGGGAAAAAAAATAGCTTATGTAGTATTTAGGCAGGAATGTTATCACCCTGCTTTGCAAACAACTTCCCCAGCCACGAAAGCAATCTGTATTTATAAATATATTTCCTTAAAAGGCTGTAGTCTGACCCCGCAGCTTTCCCTGCAGCCCTGCTTTTGCCTTGTCACTTTATTAGACGCCCTCCCCGCTCTACCCCAGTTTAAAACCCACGCGGTGACCGAGGCCGTTTATGGGTCTCTTTATTACCAGCACGTTTGACCTTGAAGCAATTTCTAAATACAAGTTAATTATTAAAAGCGTAGGAACGAACGTCCTTCAGACGTGTCGACGTTTGCCAGGTAGCGCCGCGCGTCGCCTTTGCCCGCGAAACCGCCGCGGCTTCGTTTTCCCGCTGCCTCCTTCCCTTTGTTTGACCGTGTCACGGTTCAAGAGCCGGCGAGGACTTTTGTGACCGCTGGCACCAGCCCACTTGTCACGTGCGGAAGCCTTAACTTGCTCATTTTTCTTCCTCCCTTGTCGTCCCAGTCGCTCGGACTCGGCGCCGCTTTGCTCGGCTGCCGAGAGCGGTTCCTCTGCCCTCGCCGTCGCGCTTGCAGTGGGTGAGGAGACCTGACGGGCTCGGAATCGGGGCAGGAACCTTCCTTTTTCTTCTTTTTTTGCCATCAGGTCACCTTTAGCTGAGCCAATTTCCCGCCCCAGCTGATGGCACGTGGCCGGCGAGCTGGCACGAGGGAGAAAAGGGGACTGAGCAGGTGGTTTTAAGGGAAAAGTTGGTCACGATGGCTTTTAGCAGCAGCGTGGACTGAACCCAGTTTACGCTGCGCAGTCATTTTAAATTCAGGTCGAACGAGTGGAGGAAGAGCGTGGCCCCTGGCCCTTTCTCTCAGCTTCTGCTTCCAAACGTCGTTCCCTTTTGCGGTCTGCCTTCGAGGAGCTGCTGGCAGGGTTCCTCTGGTGGGTTTCTAAGCAGTGGCCGCTCGACGTCCTACAAAAAACCACCCGCTGCATAACCCGAGCATCAGGCGCGTGTTCCGCTGGCGCCGAGCGCGTCGCTTCGAGTCGCCCGCTCGTGGTTTTAACGAGCGTAGGATGCTCCCGGTCCTCTGTCACCCTTGGTGTTAACAACTTGGGCTTTCTTTAGGGGACGCTTTAGGTGTTGGGTTGTGACAGGACGAGGGGAAATGGATTTAAATTGCGCCAGGGGAGGTTCAGGCTGGACATGAGGAAGAATTTCTGTACTGAGAGGGTTGTCAGGCATCGGAACAGGCTGCCCAGGGAGGGGCTGAGTCCCATCCCTGGAGGGGTTTAAGAGACGGGTGGAGGTTGCGCTGGGGGAATCGTTTGGTAGCTGACAGGGCTGGGACAAAGGCTGGACTCGAGGATCTTCAGGGTCTGTTCCAGCTGAAACTATTCTACGAGTCTGTGATTCTGTTGAGGAGATCAACAGTGTTGCAGCAAAGCCGGCGTTCTCAAGAAGCGATTTTGAATCATTTAGGTAGAACTGGGTTATTAGAGAGGAGAAATGTGCAATAAATATTTCCAGCTGAGAGTATTATGCAGTTTCCTCTTATTTTCCCACTTGTTTCCTCTTATTTTCCCACTTGCTTCCTCTTATTTTCCCACTTGTTTCCTCTTATTTTCCCCCACTTGTTTCATTGCTTCTGGGTTTGGAATTGATTCACCCACCCTTTTGCTAGCCCCGAGACTTTTGGGCGTGAAACTCGAAAACTTGGCTCAAATTAAAAGGTTGAGTTTTTTCCTTCTTGCCCTGCTGCAAAAAAAACCCCAGAAAAACCCAACAAACCCATCGCAGCGATGCGAGACCCAGAGGCGGTTTCTGTTCTTCGAGACTGGGTTGTGTCACCTGTTCAGATTTGCATAAACTCTTGGAGAATTCCTACTTCTTTTTTTTTCCAGTTTGATGCTATTCGGCGAGAAAATTCACGTGAAAATGCAGCGTAGGAGTACAATGGGTCTTAAAAGCGTCTCTCCTGGATCTCAGAATCTGAAATAAATTCTTTTTTTTTGGTGGGCAAGGTTAAAAACTGCAGCGTAAGAGTTCCAACCGTTCCTTTTTTGACAAAATGGATTCATTTTATTTTTTTTTAATTGCACTGTGAAGTGAAACAAGAAGTGTGATGCAACTTGGCCCTGGATTTTAACGATAAATCTAAAATTTTGCCTCATTTCCCCGGTATTTCCGTATTCTTTTACTGTGCATGATAGAGGGGAGCTGCTGAGCTTGCGAATAACTGACTGGAAATTGCTTTGAATAACTTTGCTTTCATTTTTGGCTTTTTTTTTTTCGTTTGTACCTAATCAGAATTGATGTGACTGAAGTACAAATCTTCATAATAATCATGCACTTGCTGGCAGTGATTGGAGGACCACCCTTTTGGCAATCTCTGGTAATTCTGTTCGTGCTCTTTGTCCTTTTCATCCTTTTCTCACAAAGCCCGTAGACACCTGGGAGAGCCGCCCGCGCGCACAATTGCATTTCCCCTTCTTTTCCCCCCCTTCTTTTTCCCCCCTTCTTTTTCCCCCCTTCTTTTTCCCCCCCTTCTTTTTCCCCCCCTTCTTTTTCCCCCCCTTCTTTTTCCCCCCCTTCTTTTTCCCCCCCTTCTTTTTCCCCCCCTTCTTTTTCCCCCCCTTCTTTTTCCCCCCCTTCTTTTTCCCCCCCTTCTTTTTCCCCCCTTCTTTTTCCCCCCCTTCTTTTTCCCCCCCTTCTTTTTCCCCCCCTTCTTTTTCCCCCCCTTCTTTTTCCCCCCCTTCTTTTTCCCCCCCTTCTTTTTCCCCCCCCTTCTTTTTCCCCCCCTTCTTTTCCCCCCCTTCTTTTCCCCCCTTCTTTTCCCCCCCTTCTTTTCCCCCCCTTCTTTTCCCCCCCCTTCTTTTCCCCCCCCTTCTTTTCCCCCCCTTCTTTTCCCCCCCCTTCTTTTCCCCCCCCTTCTTTTCCCCCCCCTTCTTTTCCCCCCCCTTCTTTTCCCCCCCCTTCTTTTCCCCCCCTTCTTTTTCCCCCCCTCTCCTTCTTTCCTTTACCCCCTTTTTTCCTTTTCCCCCTTCTCCTTCTTTCTTTTTCCCCCCCTTTTTTCCTGTTTCCCCCCTTTTTTCCTGTTTCCCCCCTTTTTTCCTGTTTCCCCCCTTTTTTCCTGTTTCCCCCCTTTTTTCCTGTTTCCCCCCTTTTTTCCTGTTTCCCCCCTTTTTTCCTGTTTCCCCCCTTTTTTCCTGTTTCCCCCCTTTTTTCCTGTTTCCCCCCTTTTTTCCTGTTTCCCCCCCTTTTTTTCCTGTTTCCCCCCCTTTTTTCCTGTTTCCCCCCCTTTTTTCCTGTTTCCCCCCCTTTTTTTTCCTTTTCCCCCCCCTTTTTTTTTCTTTCCCCCCCTTTTTTTTCCTTTCCCCCCCCTTTTTTTTTCCTTTCCCCCCCCTTTTTTTCCTTTCCCCCCCCTTTTTTTTTCCTTTCCCCCCCCTTTTTTTTTCCTTTTTTTTTTTTTTTGCTTTTTTTTCCTTTTCTTTCCTTTTTTTCCCCTTTTTCCCCCTTTTCCCCCCTTTTCCCCACCGCACACCCCCCTGCAGGGCGCTGCCTGCCCTGGCTGCCTGCAGACATTGCGCAGCCTCCGCCTCCTTGTTTCTTGGCCTCCCGTTCAGTTACCCAAGCCCCGCTGGGCTGTACAGGTACCACTGGCCAGATTAAAAAAAAACCCCAGATGTGCCTACAGGAACACAACTAATTACTGGGAAAACCAACATTTTCAAAGCACTGATTTCCTGGGAGGCTTCCTCTGGCGTGTCCCTCCCTTCTGTGGGCTCCCTAAATCCTTGAGGTGGAGAAAGAAATCTTCAGTTGCGCTAAAAACCAAGAGATGGTCAAAACCCCCTGAACTGGGATTGATGAGTATCTAATCTGCTTCCAATAACCAGAGACATAAATCCTCTAACATCAGGAATATCTAGAAAAAATAAACCCCAACAGCTAACCTTGGCTATCCCAGCTTTGCTGCGTGTGCTTGAAAAAAACACCCAGCCCGCCCCTGCAATTAATTCTGTCGACTACAAAGTAAATGCCACGTAAAGAGGAGTCTGTACAGAAAAAAAACATGACAAAAAATGAGGCTACAACTCAGCTTCCTGGTGCCAAACTTTGCCAGAAGGATGAGCGTGGCCCCGCGCAGCTGCTGCTCCACGTTGCAGACGGGGATTTCTCAATTCGTTTCCCGTTTCCTCTTTGCTCTTTTTTTAAATGAGGGAAAACTAAAATGCTGAAACAAAACCGTTCAGCGCCAGGTGATGCTTAGGCGAGCTCAGAAATCGCCCTCGTGTGCTATTTAATAACTTAATTAACCCTTTGAAATGACCTCATCGATAACCCCTTGCAGCCAAGTCTTGAAATCTGCTCCAAGGTCGGGGTTGCAGCAGCGTTTGGCAGCTCCTAAAAAGAACGAACCCCTCGGAGGCCGGAGGCATTTCTCCCGAGACCAAGCTCCATTGGGTTTCCCGTCTCGATGAGGAACCTTCCTTTGCCCTTCAGCTTGTGAGATATTTGGGTTTAATAAATAGAGACGAATGTTCCTGCTTGCGGAGCGAAATAGATCACCCGATCGCTCACAATAGATCACCCGATTGCTCAAATATCGCTCAATCACTCAAAATATCCCTCAGTCGCTCGGAATATCAGCCAATCGCTCAAAATACATCGCTCAATCGCTCAAAATATCGCTCAATCGCTCAAAATACATCACTCAATCGCTCAAAATATCAGCCAGTCGCTCAAAATATGACTCAATCGCTCAAAGTACATCACCCAATCGCTCTTTACGCCCCCTCCCCAATCTTTATATGACGGCAAAATCGGTGTTTTGGTCATTTTGGGTTTGTTTTGACCTGGGGAGGGGGGGAACAATCACGGAACAAGACGCGGTTGCGCACTCAAACATTCCACTTTCTTACGCGAGGCCACCCGAACAGGCTGGATGCAGAACTGTGTATTTTTGTCAGTCGTTGCTTTCATTCGCTTTCTTTTTTTTTCCCCCCTCCGTGAGACGCCGGCTCACTCCTTTCCACCCGCGTAGGTTCTCTTTAAAGCGCGTTAAAGCGCTGCTCCTCCCGGCTCCTGGAGCTCGGCGCCTTTCTGGTGGACGGTGAGTACGACGGCGGCCGCCGCCCGCGTTTGGAGAACGTAACGCGAGCGAGCCGGCCTTGCAGCTTGTCGGATGGTCCAGTTTTCCCTTCGATGGCGGAAAAGCGCCGCGAGCGCTGGAGGTTTTTACCCCGCGATGTGACCTTTGGAAGCGTCAACGCTTGGAAAGGCGAAGCGAGCTTGGCGCTGGCCCGCTCTTCTTCCTCTCCCAGGTGCGTACGGACACGCGGCTTCAAACTGGGAGGACTGGGAGCTGCCCGGTTGGTTGTGGTGTTCGCCACGAGGAACCGTGTCCGCTCCTGGATGCTTTGTCCCTCGCCTGCTGCTTCGCTGAGCCCCTCGCTGTGCTCTTGGCCTGTCTAATTCCTAACCGCGTATATTTTTATTGGTTTTTTTTTTTTTTTAAATCCCTGTTTGCGCTGCGCAAAACTCCGGCATCTAGTCTGGAGGCCTGACATGAATTTTCTGGCCAATGATTCTGGACTTGCTTGAATCCAGGCTCTGGCAAGCGCTCGCCCGGCCGTCCTTTGCTTGCTGCCACTTGTTTTTATTCACGTGCCTGGATTTGGGTTGTTTTTTTTTCCCCAGACAAAACGTGGGATGCTCCCGTTACTGGGACGTAGCTGTACTTTCTGTGCAGCCTTTTTAGAATTAATTTCCAAGGCTTTAGCAGAGCGTGGAGCTTCCCTGCAAAAGGTTTGGCTGGTGCTCCCTCTCTGCGTCACCGGCAGGGCCTGGGGAAGTTCTGCCTGTCCCCGACTCCAAGGTCAGGTCCTTGCGTGGGCTGTGGCGACACGTGGGACTCCAGACCCAGGGGTCTTGTGGCTCGCCGTGGAGCGTCCTCCTATTCAAAAAGTCAGGGGCTGCAGTGCCCTTTTGTAGGAAGACTTTTGAATACGATTCCCTCTTTCCCTCTACTCATTTTCTCTCTTTTTTTCTCCCTCCGTGCTGTTTTCCTGCCTTGTGCTGCTTCCGACTTCGGGCTGCGCTGCTTTTCCATGTCGCGTTCAAAGCAATTTAAGCAGGAGCTGCCTTCTTATAACCTCTCCTTTGACTTCTTCTGCCAAAATCCTTCATTCCCCATTATTTCTGCCAGGTAAGTGCTGTCTGATAACCTGTCACTCCTCCAGCTTCAGGGGGAGCGAAAAGGAGAGGGTTACAGCCTGGGTGTGCTCTCATCCTCCTGCTTTTCCTGAGCATCAGTCCCGCCCTCAGGTGTGTTGGGTTAGGGTCAGCAGTTGGGAGTTCACTGGATATTTTCTGCAGCAAGCTGGGGGAATATCAGGAAATATCCGGCTTAATGTCTTTTGACTCCCGGGTGAAGCTTGCCTTGGTTTTCTTCCCACAGAACAGCAAATTCAGCCCCTTCTCCCAGCACCCCCCCGTTGGGTGTTTAAGCAGAGGGCAGCACACGTACCTGCTTCCATCAGACCGAGGAGAGAAGTCTCCACGAACGTTGAGGAATGGTCAGGTCGCGATCTGCTGGGCCAGCGCCTGCCTTTTGGTTCCTTGTCGTTATTCTTCCTTCGCTGCCTTTCAGAAGGCGGTTTTTGAGTCGACGGCGCAGCCTCAGTGAGGGAGAAATAACGTGCGAGTGTCGTGAAACCGCAGCGGTCACGGTAGCGTTGGGTTAACGGTTGGACTCGATGATCTTAGAGATCTTGTCCAGCCTCAATGATTCTAAGAAGCTGTGCCAGCCGGCCAGAGGCCCACGGAGCAGGGCTGGAAGTGCATGTAAGGAAGAAGTTCTTTATGATGAAGATGGTGAGACCTTGGCACAAGTTGCCCAGAGAAGGGCTCCATCCATGGAGACATCCAAGGTCAGGCTGGACGGGGCTCTGAGGGACCTGATCTAGTTCAAGGTGTCCCTGCTCACCGCAGGAGGTTGGACTAGACGACCTCGAAAGGTCCCTTCCAACCCAGGTTTGGAGAGGTGCTCTGCGTGCTCTTCCTTGGGCTGCCTTGGAGCAAGGTGTGAAGGGTTCAGGCTGGCTCAGCCTCTTCGCGGTGCCCCAAAAGAGTGAAAGATGAAGTGACTGAACGCGAGAGAAAACCCTTTACCTGCCGAGAGCGTGGCTGAAGAAAAACAGAAACAATTTGACCTCGTTTGGGCTGTGCACGTGGTTGCCTCCTCGCTGTTGGGGAGCCAAGTGTGTTTATCCAGTTGAGCGCAGCGACTGCAGTTCCCGAGTTCAGAGCCCGTGCGGGTTTTTGGTAGCTGTATAGATTGAGTTGGAAGCTCGCTCCTGTAACGTGTTTCCTGTGGTTTATTTCTGAACTCTTTCTTCTTCGCTTCTAGTTTCTCTTGCTCTGCTTGAAACATTACTGTTAAAATTTAAAAAACTGAAGACAGATACTGTCTTTCAAAGCTGCCCGTGCTGGTTTTTTCACTTCTTTAGCAACCTCCTCGCTTGCTTGAGGGTCTGTCTCTGGCCTTCGCTTCCCTTGTCTTGCCCGTAAGACCAGATCCAGTTTCTTGAGGGGGTTTCCTGAATCATCTCCCGTAGCTCCTGCTTTGCCCAGTTTGTCAGTTTTACAACCGGCCTCAGAAAAGGGGCGCGATGCGTTTCCCTGCCGCGGGATTTAGCGGTTCTTAGCTCCTGCCCTCTTCGCTCTCGGTGGCTCTTTTCAGGTAACCGAGGGTGAGCGCGGCTTTCTGGGAAGCTCGATGGAAGGATTGTCTGAAAAATACATATTTCTCTGCGCCTCGTTGCGATTGAAATCTCTGCGTAGCGGAGAAAGAAAAGCAAAGGTGGTGTTGGAAAGTGGAGTGTTTGAGTGCACCGTGTTGAGGCCAGTTTTGGTTTGCTCGTGCGTATTCTGACTTTTTGTCTCTCTTCCGTTAAGATCCCGATACTGAATATTCAGGTGAAAATATTCCCGGCTCTCTGCACTGTCGCGGGAACCATATTCTCCTGTACAAACTACTTTGGGGTGATCTTCACAGGTGGAGTTGGCAAAAATGGATCCACCATAGCAGTGAGTAGTTCGTTCTGTTCGTTACTCTGCGGAACTTCTCAGTCATTTCTTATTTAAAACAAATACCTCCTCCGTGTCAAATGTTTTCCTTTCAGTTCCTCCCCGACTTGGGAAGAAGAAATTCACACTGTCTGTGTAAGAATAGGAATGGAGAGTTCTACAATTTTTCAGAGATTAAAAGTGCTGGTGATACTCACTATTTGCTTTTGAATGAATCATATAGTGCCAGAACTGGGTGGTTCTTTCCCCCTGAAAACTTATTTGCAACAGCTCAACCCTATTTCCCAGCTGACGCTCGCTCAGGTTTCACCACGCCGGGTTCCTGTCAGCACCAGCATTCGGGAAAAACATGAGTTTAGTGTGATTTTGAGTTGGAAACCACCCATTGCCCACCACACGAGCGTTTGTCTCGCTTCGCGACGTGCGCCTTTTGTTCCCCTGACGCTCTCACTTTGTCTCGCCGCAGGGAACGAGCGTCCTTTCGCCTTTTCTTCACATCGGGACGGTGATCGCCTTAGCTGCGATGATCTACAAGAAATCTGCCGTGCAGCTCTTCGAAAAGCACCCCTGCTTGTATATACTTACGTTCGGTTTTGTATCTGCTAAGATAACGAATAAACTTGTGGTAAGTGCGCCAGAACCTCGGGGTTTCTTGTGACCGAGTAAAACGTTTCGTAGATTGTCAGGTTCTCTGGTTATTCCAGGGACTGTAACATATGTTTGGGTGCTGAAGTGATACTCAGGCTTTACTGATAATTTTGGTAGCTTGGAGGTGCAGCGGGGCCTTTCTTCTCTTTGAAAGAGGAGTGATAAACCTCAAGCTAATGCCACAATCACACAATCAGTGCAGGGACGGCTTGCACTTGCCCAAATTCTATTTTTTTTTCTCCTTTCCCACCTGTTTGTTCACACTTTCGTAGAATCCTCGAATCATTCAGGTTGGAAAAAACCCCTGGGATCATCGAGTCCAACCATGAACCTACTCTACAAAGCCCTAAACCATCTCCCCCAACCCCACATCTCAAGGACTTTTAAAATAACCCAGGGATGGGGATTCAACCCTGGGCAGCCTGTGCCAATGTCTCGCTACTCTTGCTGCGAAATTCTTTTTCCTCGTGTCCGTATGAGCTGGGCTGGAAGGGAGGTGGCCGAACCCCTCCCCAGCTGCAGGAGGGAGGAAAATTTGCAAGAAAAAGAGAAGGCATCGGAGTTGCTGAGGTTTGGAACAGTTGCTCGGGGTTCAAATTAAAACAACCAGAGAGAAGTAGTTGTTAAAATTAACGGGTTGGTGCTGGGGAGCGGATGGCTGGGAGAGAATTAACTGCTGCCCCGGGTATGTAGATGTGGGTCCATGAACTGGCTCGGTGTTAGATGTGACTCGTGATGGGAGAAAAGTTTCTCCCCCAGAGAAGGGTTTGTGGGCTGGGAAACGTGTCAGGTTTTTTTCCTGTAGCTACATTTTTTGCTGGAATAAAAAAGATTTCTCTGCAAACCTTGCTTCACGTCCAGCTGTAGACTTCCCTGCTTGAAACAGTATTTCTGCTGCCACTTGAGTATTTGATATCTCGCAGTAAGGTGGCTTGGACTGGACCTTTTTTGGCTTTATGCATTCCAAAATCACTCTGCCGTATGTTCATTTCTTAAACTTCCTTTCTTCTTTTTCTTTTTTTTTTTAACGTAGGTTGCACACATGACCAAAAGCGAAATGCACCTGTACGACACAGCCTTCATAGGCCCAGCGCTGCTGTTTCTTGACCAGTATTTTAACAGCTTCATCGACGAATATATCGTGCTCTGGGTTGCCCTGGTAAGTGTGGCCTCCCCTCGTGCTCTCTCGCACGTGTTTGCGTCGGTCGAGCCTGCCTCCCTTGTCTGGAGGGCGACGGGAGCGGGAACCTATTTTACTGAGTTGATTTGGAATAGAATTCCTGCAGAGGTAAACACGGTTTGCTTGGTGCATGGTTTAAATGGCTTTTAAAGCAACGCAGCAAATATTCGAAGCTTGTATTTTGAAGGTTGGTGTTGATGCCTTGTTAGCGAGGGAGTAGCTGGCGTGCGGTGCTTTGAGCTCTTGCAGGCGTGCACATCTGGTGTTAGCAGCAGCGCCCATCAGGAAAAAATATCTGCAGGTAAACTCACACGTGCTTGTCAAGCACTCGAGTGTTACCTACCCGTGTTAAGCTTTTAATAAAATTGATATTTGATGTATGGTTATCGCCACTCAAGAGTTAATGGGGCATTTCCCAATATTTGCGTAGCTGCCGCAGCTGTTTTCCCCGCACTGGCTCTAGAATGAAGAGTCTCACAAGGCTGGAAGAAAGCCCAGCTTGCCTTCGGACGCTTTCTCTGCTGAGTGACGCTTCCTGCAGAGCTGGAGATTTAGTTTGTGAAAAGAATCGTAGAATCATAGAACATCTTAGCTTGGAAGGGACCTTAGGGATCATCTCATCCATGGGCAGGGACGCCCTTGACGAGACCAGGTTGCTCCAGGCTTCATCCAACCTGGCCTTGAACATCTCCAGGGAGGGAGCAGCCACAGCCCCTCTGGGCAATCTATTCCACCCTCTTGCCACCCTTGGACTAAAGAATCTCTTCCTCAGATCCCATCTAAACCTGTTCTCCTTCAGCTTAAATCCATCTCCCCTTGTCCTGTCGCTGGACACTCTTGTCCAAAGTCCCTCCCCAGCCTCCCTGTGGGTCCCTTCGGGCACTGCAGGCAGGGATAAGGTGCCCCCGGGCTGAACAACCCCAGCTCCCTCAGCCCCTGCTCTTATCCCGAAGCACGTGGGCACCGTTACGCTCTCGTAAAACACAGACCTCAATGCATGGCGTTTGTTTTATTCTTTTTTTCCTCCCTCGGCAGATCCTCTCCCTCTTCGATTTGCTTCGATACTGCGTCAGCGTGTGCAATCAGATCGCTGCCCACCTGCACATCCACGTGTTCCGGATCAAACCCTCCCCGGCGCATTCCAACCACCACTAGCGAACGGGGACCCGCCGGGAGGAGGGAGAAGGACGAGTCGGGTTTTCTACGCGCCCGCCCGCGAAGACACGTAGGAGACTAAGGCAAAAAAGCAGATAAGAACAAAGTAATTTATAATAATCGGTGTTGTCTAACTTTTATTCTTCGTTATCGGTAACACTCCTTAACTAGTCTCCTGCCTGAGAGAGTGAATTCCGAGTACACCCTAGTCAACTCTACGTGTAGTCAACTCTGTTGGTTCGAAGCCCGGGAAAGCATGCAGGGAGTAACGCTCTGTCTTTGTAATTACCTTGATTACAAAATAATCTATATATGGTGAATGGATTCCCAACAACTCAAGTTTCTAATGTAGTATAATGACAGCTGCAATACGACTCGCTTTTAATTTTAATATTTCATCATCTCTTAGTGAAATACTTGTTTAGTGTCCACTTGAAATTTATTTACTAAAGACCTGAGCTGGTAAAAAAAAAAAAACAAAACAAACAAACCCACAGAGATATCGCACTGGCTTGTGTAGCTGAAGCAGCTCTCAAGGTTTTGAGTCCAGACTGACGTGGTTCTTTTGCTTACGCGTTGCTGATAAAGCGGTTTCTTGCTAAAGGATGATGCGTTGAACAGGGTTCTGCGAGCGGAAGGGGTGCGGCCGGCATGCGAAATAGTGTGGTATCTTTGTTGATTAATTTTATTTTTTTAAATAAACGTTATCTAAAAAAAAAAAGACAACTTATTTCTCAATTTTTCTTCAGTGGAAAGACTTCGGGGGGGGGGGGAAAGAAAATTTGACTGTTTACTTTTTTATGTATAAAACTTAACGCAAAATTTCCTTTCTGCTCTTAATAAATAAGAATTCTGAGAGCAACGGTTGTCTTCAGATGTGTGTGTTGCTCTGTCCTACTTAGACTTTCGCAGTAAAACCCTGCCTGCTGTTGAGGAAGCGGTTTTCTAGCGCTTTTATGAGCACAACGTTGTCGTTCCAGGATCTCCAGCAGCTTTCACGGCTACGTGGTGCGGTAAAATAGGGGTGTTTTGGGTTTTTTTTTGTTGCTATTGCTGTTCTTATTGCCGTTTCAAATGTCAGCTGCATCAGGAAGGCTGAGCTGGGTTTGACAGAGGGTTTAATTGCAAAGTGCCGCCGGGAGCTGCTCCGGGGGATGCTGGAATCCTGACCCTCTGCCCGTGAAGCGTCTCGCTCAAGGTGGTAAGAAAATGTCTCTGTCTGCTGGGAGCCCAGAGCCACGGCAGCACCTGCGGGGTCTCTTCTTTGAAGGAATTAAGCACAGCTCACTTAAAAATAGATTAGAACCAAAAAACAGCTCAGCAGCCATCAATCAAAACCTCACTTGGCCACTTCCTGTTGACACCCAGGGGATTAGAAAACGTGCTAAGGAAGCAGAGAGAAAAATTCGCTTCCTTCAGAGACTGGAGAGGTTTTAAACCCTTTCCTCTCGCTTCCTGGCACAGTACCCTGGGTCGGGCTGTCGTGGCCAGAGAGGTTGGTCTTCTGGAGCTGTGTCCTTGTGGAGACATGGGGCTGCTGGGGCTGGAGGGAGAGCAGAGGAGGAGCGCGGCGCTGGCTCTGCGAGGAAGGCTCTGGGGCCGGCAGCTTTTCTTGACGCTGCAGGAGGCAGAACTGAGATGCCGACTTGTGCAGCCGCGCGTTAAGCACGTGGACGTGCTGCGTCTTGCGTTTCTGTGCTTGGAAGAGTCTTGGTTCCTTCACGCAGGGTGATACGGTTTCAGCGAGGGAGTTGGAGGTTACACCTCGGGGCTTCAGGCCGAGGAGAAGATTATGTCGGCTTTGCCGCGTCGCCCTTCAGCTCCCGGCCGCGTGCCTGCGTGCTTGTGAGCAGCTGCTTTATGGCTCTGGGGGGAGCCTCGTCCTGTGGGTTTGTTGGGGCTTCCCAAAGGGTCCTGCCAGGCTGAGAGAGAGTTTGGTTCCTGCATCGTGACCCCAGGGAACAGCTCTGAGCAAATGTCCTGGCAACATTACGGTCCCAGTGTCCTGGTTAGTGGGAGCATCTCCGGCGTGTGAGGTGGCATCTGCCTCTTTGGCATCAGGGTTTTTGATACAACTGGGATTCTGTTTGGTTGGTTCTAATGGTATTCAGCTGGGGGAAGGTTTGATGGAGGTCGTGCAGCCTCCACTGCTGCCCTGCAAGTGGCAAGAGGGTCTGCAAGGGGAAAGGCTGGAAGGATTCTAAGGTGCCGAGGCCCTTTTTCACAAGCCAGGTGCTTCTGTTCATCACCGCAGAGGGGGTGCAGCACTCACGTCGCTTGGAAAGTCCCTCCCTGGAGCATCAACAAGAAGGATGCTCTGTCATAGAACCATCATCATCATCGAATGGCCTGGGCTGGAAGGGACCTTAGAGATCATTTTAATCCAACCTCCCTGTTGTGAGCAGGGACGCCACCTCTCGACTAGCTCAGGCAACACGTGAGAACCGAACGGGAATCGAACCCGCGACCTTGGTGTTTCAAGCACCACGCTCAACGTCGTCAGGGTTTTTCAGATTTACGCTGCTCCAGTTAAGTCGATCCTTGAGACCGGTGAGGAACTGAACTCCTTAAAGGGTTGTCTAGGACCAAACTTTTTTACAAACCGTGCCTACGCGAAAGCCTCTTGACATTCAGGAAATGCACCTTCTCCTCACCTGCAGGGAGTGAAAAGCTTCGAATGCCCTCTGTGTTCAGCCAGGCAGGAAAAAAATTTCCCTCCTGATCAAATTTTCAGCGTTATCAGGGAATAGCTCCTGCTGGCAATCCGAGCCGTAGAAAGCGTTGCAATGGATATAGGTGGTGTGTAAATGCCTGTAATAAACAATGGAATAAATTAACTTTACCCCCACGTTACGGCACTCTCTTGTGACCGTCGGTCGTTTTCCGTGTGCTTGTAGAGCTCAGGCTGCTCAGGGAGTCGAGAAAGGGGAAGAGAAGTTCTGTGGGCTCCGCCCTATCTCTTGACGTGCTTTTTTCACTTTCTCTCGCGTTCAGGTGACACTTAGAAGGGAAGAGTTTCTGCAGGAGCAGCCTGTTGAGCTCCCTGGAGCCCCGGCGTCCGAGTACACTCCCTTCAAAGCCAACACAACCTGTTCTGTGCTCCGCTCAAACCCTAAAGGCAAGCTGAAAATTTCCCCTTTGGAGGGTTGCCTCCTCTTCTGGTCGAAGGAGCTCCCTTGCTCTGGCCAGGAGTTGAATGCAGGAAAGAGGCAGCTCAAGAGCACCTCAGGGCCTCTTCCTCTTTTCCTCCCAGCGTCAGGTTTGTTTCACACCAGGATTTTTCTCTCCTACCCCGCGTGCCCCAGGTCCATCCCGCGCCGCTGTGCCCTGTCGCCGAGCTGCAGAGAAGTTTAATCGTTTCCAGAGAGCAGGAGGTGAAGCCCGTGGCCGTTTTTCAGAGGTTCTAGCCAGGTGGGACGTGATCCGTGTCTATTACCGGGCTGGAACCGTCTGAGAGCGCTTAGCGATCGTGACTGCGTTGACTCTGGTAGGTGAAATATGCCCAGGACTGTTTGTTGGCACCGAGGCCGGCTGGTGGAGGGTGACACATGCCTCAACACGCGACTTCTCAGCCAAGCCGAGCAGCTGCAGAGCAGGGATGGAACCGCAAGCCGGGAGCGATTCCTGAGCCGAGTCCCGAGCCGTGCCCGGGAGTCGTTTGTTACGAGCGCGGGTCGGCCGACGCGACGCTGGGAACTGCGCCGGCAATTCGGCGGAATAAATGAGCGCTTTCCCGTTCAAGGGAAAACATTTCTTGGCGCCGTTTGATTTACTCTTGTAGTCTTAGATCGAGCGTTCGATGAAGTCTTGAGCAGGAAGAAGGATGTAAAAATACGCTGTGGGTTTTTGCTGAGACGCTGCAATGGGACCGGGGCCCAGCTGGATCCGTCGTGCTTCGAGCGAGCGGCGGCTGAATTTAGCCCAGCCACAAACCCAGTGCCCCTGCCTACAAGCAGGTGGCTTAAGAGAGGTGGGTGGAGTTTGAAAAAATATTAAAGAGGGTCTTTTATTCAGCATCTGCTCTGTCAGCACGATGTCTTTCTTCACCGATCTCGATCGATCGCACTTCTCGCAGCGTGTCCCCATTCCGGGCAGTAAAGGGAGGGCATTAAAGCTCTCACCACATTGCAGGACTCTAGAGAACAAGCGAGCGCGATATCAAGCTGCTTTTCAAAGTTCAGGCCAACCTGGCTCAGGAAACCCTTAAAAGTTGCTGAGCAGGGACAAGATCACTCACACCGGCTTTAGGGAACCGCGTGGCGGGGAGGACGAACAGCCTGCTGAAAGGGAAAAGGTGTGAGGGGGGAGATCTGGGGCTCTTGGGGTAGTTTGTGCCCCTCGGCTTCTTTTCTTTTTTTCTTTCCAGCATCTTCAGCCACCACCTGCAGCTCTGAAGCTGCCGGGGTGAGAAGTTAGTGCCTGGTTGTTTCTGTTCTCCTCCGCCTGCTCCTTCTGGCTTCGGGAGCCAACTGAGGAGCTTAGAGCTGCCTTGGGGCTTCCTCGGTGGCTGCTTCTCTGGGCTGGGCACTGGGAATGGATCTGGGTCCCTTCTTCCATAAAAGCACTAACAGGAAAAATGCTTTAAGTACCAAATTTCAACCTATTCTTTATTCCCAAAGGTAGCACCAACCCTTCCAACCTGCTGTAGCTGCCGACACCCGGAGCGCAGGCTGCATTCCAACAGTTGTGGGTTTTGAAAATTTAAGGCTCAGTTTTTGTGTATCTGTTTGCAGCAGATTTTTTTTTTTGTGTGTATCTGTTGCATTTTTCTCTGGCAGGAATTCAGCAGCCACACAACCCAGCCCGTTACGTGATGGCTAATTCTTCTTTTCCAAAGTGTTACTACCCAAGCAAGGGCCACTTCCCTTTTTTCTCAGCGAGATGATGTTACGCCTCGCGATCAGAAAAGGCTGGTGTCTTCTCGAAATCACAGAATCACAGAATGTGAGAAATGGTAACGAACACGCAGGAGGAGGGGGAGGCGAGGGGTCTTTTCGAAAAGGACAATTCTCGAGAGGTGCCCTTGATTTTACGCGCACGTACACGCAATTTTCTGCTGGCGTGTGAACTTGTAAGTGCAAAAAAACCCCACACCAAAACACAGAAAAACACCACTAACCTTTAATTTCCTGTCGCTCACCCTGTAGCACGCTTCTCTACCCGTGAGGGGGGGAACTTGTGGAGCGAGGGGATCGATCTGCGGTGCCAAAAACCCCCTCGGTTTGCTAACGAGCAATTCTTGTTCCCACCCTCCGAACCAAGATTTTTCTTTCAGGGTTTGCGCCTCCCGTCCCGCCGTGGTTCTGTCGCCTCCGTCCGCGCGTGGCTGCACGGATGGTTGCTTCTGAAACAAACACCCTCCTGCATCTGGCTCGTTCTCCGGAGGTGTTCAACGGCTCCGAAAGCGACACCGGGCTGGCAGGCAGCCTGCTTGGTTTTTGGTGTTTGCGTAAAAACTCCCCGTGGCACTCAGCACCGCCGCAGGAGTTGTACGGAACGACATTTTTGACAACGTCTGCACGTGTCTAGTGGGTGCTAAGAAATAGGGCAGCTTGGCTCCAACCATCCAGAGAGGAGGAGGAATTTTTGAGCTTTGAACTTTCGAGCTCAGCCCTTGCTGGGAGAAGCATCTGGCCCTCGTGTGCCTGGGAAGGAACCAGGGGGCAGAGCCAGCTCCCCCTGCCACATTTCTTCCCCGCCGAGCATTAGGGAAGGGGGAGAACTGTAATTTCGCTTTAAATCTGCCGCGGGCGTTGCGTTTCAGAGCGTTTGAAAGGAGTTGGCATCAAGAGCAGAAACAGGAGGGTGTCGACAGGGTTTGCTACTGGGTTAAACGAACGCTCCCTCCCTCCCCGGAGCTCTCGGCCGGCGCTTTCCCTCTGCTACAAAACGCAGCCTTCGCGGCTTGCTTAGAGCACAAATAAATAACCTGCTGGAAAAGAGGATTTTTCTTTCTTTAAAGAGCTAAACTGGGCTCTGAGCGGTACCAGGGAAGTCCCCCCTGGCTGTTCCTGCCCATATTTAACAATATCTTGAGTGCAAATAAAGCAGGACAGTCGTTAAGAATAGAAACCTCGGGAGCGTACGCGATAGGATGTTACTGATTTGAAACACCTAGGTTTGTTTTCATTACAAATAAGACTATTTCCTACTAATCTTCTTTTTTTTCTTCCCCCCTGACAATTACTCCACAACCTGTGCTGTCCTGCAGCCACCTCCCTGGCTTCCCTCCCTGTCGTGACGGGGGCCGAAGACCCCGTGTGGAGCTGTGAGCCGCGCTTCGCTTCTGCTAGGAAAAAAAAAAGAAAATCCCAGCCCGCTTGCTAGCTCTGTGCAAAAAAGAGTTTTCCAGTGCAACGATGCCCTGAGGGAAAAAAAAATCAGGTATGAAAGGGTAGAAGCTGGTGCTGCCCACGCATCACGGTGAGTCACGGCTGGGTAGGAACCGGCGGACGGAGCCGGCGGGGTCCTCAGCTCTGCCCTCGGACGGCGGGGACCTGCCCCGCTCCCCCGTTCCCAGGCTGGACCTCAGGAGTCCCTCCGGTGCTTCTTCTGGTCGTGGTACTCTGTGATCTTCCGCTGGAAATACGCTGTGGGTGGGAAAAGGTCGTTCGTGAAATGCTGGGGGGGATGGTGGGGGCTGCAGAGCTCGAGTCCTGGGGACCCCAACCCTGTGGGACCATGGATCACTGCCCCCCCAGGTGGAATTGGGGTTGCTGCAATCCCACCCATCTCTCTCGCCTACCCAAAAAGGGTTTTATCCTGCTGGGTTAGCCAAAGTTTTTAACAGACGTGTTCGCTTTTTGCCACTTTTCCTCGCCAACCACCGAGGAGGAGAGGAAGCGGGAGACCCTGGGAACGCCGATGGCCAAAAAGAGGACGCAGACTGGGAAAGCTGGGATCGTGCCATCCCCCTTTGCCAACCCCAGGCAGCCCCAGGGCCCTGCCAGCCCTGCAAAGCCTGACCTGAAAGCACAGAGAAAGCAGCGACCGAGGCAGGGCTGGGCCCCAGCTCCCCGGGCAGAGCGAGGGACGTGTCGCGGGGCCACCGGGTGGTTTTCAGTGGCTTCCTCAACCTCTGTCCCCTCTGTCTGTCCCCCTCGGCTCTGCCCAGCGTCTTGTAAATCCCCAGGAAGGGGAAAGGACCAACCCAGCTGCCGCGGGGCCGGTGGCCGAGATGAGTCAGCTCCCAGCTCCTTGCCGCTGCCTGCGTCCAAGCCAAATATTTGCGCAGCTAATGGCACGTCTGCCCAAACACCGAGCTCTCAGTAAGCCTGCCCCGGCCCCAGCCAAGCGACAAGATTCCGAGCCCAGGGATTTTGTTTTTTTTTTTTTCTCGGATTGTTTGACAGGGACAGAGAAATGCAGCTGCTGAGAGCAAACGGGTGCTGCTCGCTGCCCTGAGCATCCTCATCCTTGAGCTTCGTCCTTGGAGCACGGGGCATCTCCTGCCCTTGACCAAAGCTCTGCAGAGCTCGCCCGACTGAACAGCGAAGGAGAGACGGGGCCGTTTACCTTCCTGTGGGATCCTGCTCTTTTCTGCTTCCTCGATAAATAAGGAAAACATGTTGGTCTTCACGAACTTCTTCACGAACTTGCGGTTGGTCTTGGAGGCGATGGCTTTGCAGAAGGCTCGCTCCTGGAAGGTGCCCGAGCCGTTTTTACTCCACTTGATGTGCGAGGCGTAGTGGCCAACCAGCCGGACGAAGAATTGCACGAAGGCTTCGGAGACGAGCGCGTTCAGCTGCTCGGGTGCTGGAAGAGGACACGGAGCGTGAGAGGTTGGGGTGGGACCCCTGAACATAAAAGGGACGGGCTTCCTTTAACCCGTCCGGCTCGCAGCCTGCGTTTGCAGCCCAAGAAGTTATTTGCTTCAAACCTCCCTCTGCCAGCAAACCCAGATCTGACTAATTTTGCTGAGGGAGCTCTGGCTGCATTTGCTTGCCAGGGTGGCGGCGTCTTTGTGGGTCAAATACGGGCAAAAGCTGATTTTTTTATTCTTTTGTTTTCAGCAGAATTAGCTGTTCCTGCTCTCGTGTTTCGCAGGACAGGGGAAAGGCTGAGGGATTTCCCTCCCGTGGCTGCATTTTGTTGCAAATTGGAGCAGAAACATCCCAGGCCAGGTCCCTTTAGGAAAATCATTTTGTTGAGGGCTCTGGCCATCTGCGGAGGGCAGCTGCGCGCGTTTCCCCATCTATAGGGAGCCTTACTGTGCACGTTGTTGTTGTTGTTGTGCCTGTTCAGGGCCATCAGAATCTCATTCTGCAGCTTGATGGGCAAGATCTCCTCCTCATCGCCGACCTAGAAGGTGCCGGGGCCGTGGTTAGTGCAGCCCATAGCAGAGCTCGTTAATTAATTGTCATTGCGGGGCGCTGCGGGGATGCCCAACACACGGACCCCGCTGCGACAAGACAGATAAAGGGGACAGAGACGTCCCTTCACGGGTGACACTGAGATGCTTCTATCCCCAAAATGGGAAAGCTGAGGGGACCGAAGGGGAAAAGGGACCTCTGGGGCAACCCAGGCCAGGCGAGCCCACCCCCGGCACACAGGGACCTACCGCCCGGATGAGCTTCCCTTCGCAGAGGTCAACTATCAGAGCCTGGAAGAGAGCAGAGAGCGACGGGGTTTAGCCCTCCCAAGGTAACCAGGCTTCCTCCCACCCGATTTGGGATCAGACCAGTATGTCTGCAGCCTGTGAGGCGGGCAAGAGAGGGAGGGATCGGTCTCTCTGTGCTGGAGGGACCTGGGCGTCCCTTTCCCCGGGGACTCTGTTTGCTGCAGGTGTGGGGGTTTGTCCCCAAGCAGCTTTTCTCCGCTTCTGCAAGGTTGGGACGATGCCAAGGGTTGGCTCAGCCAACAGCAGATCCCCGAGCCCTCAAGGTCGGGGCTGCAGCTCCTGGGGTGGCCGGCAGCACCCGCAGGGATGTTGCCCCGAGTGCCAACAGGGGAGTGATGTGCAAGAAGCCTCAATCTCCAGCGTCCCCAGATGGGAAAAGGGCACGCCCAGAGCCTTGAGGCCGGGAGCCAACCCAAACCCAGGGTGACAGAGTAACCGATGGCTCCATCCCCTCGCCCGCATAAAATACCTCCTCCATCGGCTGGTCCAGGACCCGCTCCAGGTGCCGCATCTGGATGCCGACCATGAAGGGCGTGGGGCAGCAGACGGTGTCGAGCAGGCACTCGGGGACCACGGGGATGTAGGTGTGAGCCCAGGTGAAGGGGTAGAGGAGAGCAGCGACCGCATGGATGCACTGCGACAGGGCGCTGCGGGACAAGGAGCCACCGCGGTGGCATCGCGTGAGGAAAGGGGACTTTGCTGCTCAGAGGGGACATCCCACCCCGAGCTCAGCTGCGCCCTGCGCTCCTTCAAGGGCGCATTTTCTTTTTCCTTTCTGGTTTTCTTTTTGAATAAACAAATCAGGACTCACCTCAGCTCCTCCGCCAGGAAAATGAGCCGTCGCTCCAACACGGCGGAGGCGAAGATGTGCAGGATGAGGTCGGGACTGAGCCGCTGGAGCAGAGCCTGAAACTCCACGTGCTCCAGGTGAGCATCCACGGGCCGGGTGAGCTCGATGAGCTGCCGAGAGACACCAAACCCCAGCTCAGGATGTGCAACGCTCCCCTCCCCAGCCTCCCGAGAACGTGATTTAGAAGCAATTAATGACTCAGATTTTGCAGCATCTGCATCACGTCCCTCTGCAAGGGACAAACCTCATCCTGTCCTGCCTGGAGATGTGGGCTGGGCAGCGCTGAAGATGCAAGGGAAGAGTGCACGCCGGGTGGTTTCTTTATCAGGGTGCTGAGTTTTTAACCAAAAATGCCTCTTTTCTCCAGCACTCACAAGGGGGGACGTGCCCCCATCTCGGCAGCTGACAGCTCGTCAGTGAGCGGTAGTTGCCCAGGAACGGAAGGAGGGATGGGGCCATGACTTTTGCTATGAAAACCACAAAAACTTCCTCAAAAGCCAGCTCGCCTCATCCTAGCTAGGATGGCCTAAAAGTGAATTATCTCATGGATATTTGCAGGTGGCTTTGCCCTAGGCAAGAGTCTCCCAAATCTGGTTGATATCTCTGCCCCGCTGCAGGCAGCCCCGAGACAGCGACCGCTGAAGGGTTAACAGGACTGAGAAGCTCATGACACAGTCCTGGGTCCCCTCCTCAGCTTTAAAGGGTGGGCGAAATCCCTCTCCTCCATGTGTTCCAGCAAAGCAGCATCCTCCCAGCCAGCAGCACTGGGCTGGACTGGGCTCCACAGCCCCTTTCCAGCACAAATCCTGCACGATCCCCAGCTCCCAGGATTTATATTCACCCCTTCCTCTGTTTTCTCACAGCTCTCTTCAACTCTCTCCAGCCCTGCCCGGAGCCTCCAAGCACAGCTCTTTCGAAGAACGTCCTTTACACCCTCCCTCGCCATCACCCCCAACCGCTCTCCCTGCAGCCTGGCTGGTGGCCAGAGCCTTGAGCAACCTGCAAATCCTTTGCACAAGCCTTCCTGGATGAAGAAATCTCTTCCCATTCGGTAGCCAGCTGCTACACTGCTCTTAGAGAGGAGGGATCTGGCTCTTAGACCCAGCCTGGCGGGACAGATCCTCAGGATGCTCAAGCACTGAGGTTGCCAGCACCGGGTGCCAGGGCAGAGCCTCCCCTTTTTTTTCCGCCCCAGCTTTGCCACAAGAAAAAGCAGCAGAAAAAGCTCTGCCTGGGCGAGCCTGGGCGTGATGAGCCCCACGGGCACCGTGCCTGTATCGGGCAAAGGCTGGGCTGGCCGCACGCCCCGCACCGCGGTGCTGAACTGGGCGTCAAGGCTTGGGGGGGTGTGGGGTGACGGGACCGCACTGACGTCAGGGCTGCGCAAGCGCCGACGTGTGAAGAAACGGTGCCCGGGGTGGGGTGGGGGGGGTTTGTGCTGACGTCTCCAGCTCGAGGCTGCTGGAGCTGCAAAGATGCTGCTTCCTGAGGAAGCGAAGATGCAGATGGGCTCCGTCCTCATCCTCACTGCTTGCTGCTCTCTTCCTGGACCAGGGAGGTGACACCCCTATTCCCATGGCGTGAAGCCCTCGGCAGCCTGACCCACCACCCACTAGAGATAGCCTGGGCTCCCCACGTCAGAGCATTCCAGGAAGTTCTGCTGAGCCCCCCGAGACCCTCACCAACCTCCGTGCCTGACTCAGGGATGAAGCTTTTAATGGTGACGGTTTTCCCTGGAGCTGGGAAGGGCGATTCCCGAAGGCCCTGCATGAAGGGGTAAATCACCGCCATGGAGATCTGGCGCCTCTTCTCCACCTCATCCAGGATCTGTGGGTGAAAAAAAATGAGAGGTGAAACCCTGGCAGGTGACAAGGTGGCTACCGGGGCCACCACTGTGCCAGATAGAGCCACCACGTCCCTACCTTGGAGAAGAGCCCGAAGCAGCCCAGGCAGCTGATGATGCAGAAGACCTCAGGGAAGCGGACGCCGCGGCCGGATGGCTGGAAGAGGATGGGAAATGGGATTGAGCATCTCCCAGTCCCACCACACCAGCTCCGAGCTCTCCCCGGTGATGCCCCCTGGCCCCACTCCCCCCTCCAAAGATGCCAAATCACCCCTTGAGGGATTTTCAGAGCTGGGGCTCAGGCCAAGGCTGCACTTGGTGCTGTAAAAAAGCAGAGGGTGTTGAGACAAGGCAATTCGGATGCCAAAGCTGTTAATGATTTCAGTGCAAAGCCCTCTGGCATCTTCCCAAACTTTCCTCCCCATCGAGACACGCATCCTCCGGGATGTCCTGCTCCATCATCCTTGGGGCTAATCCTGCTGAAATAGGGACCAGTGGGATGAGCACCCAGGCTGTTTTTCCCTTTCCCACTGGACTACCCTGAGCCCATTTGCTCTCTGCACTTTCAGCCCTCCGGACATGCCCGAGCTCAGCCTGGGATGCAGAACTGGGCAGGGAATGAAAGTGTGGTGGCATCCAGCAAGTCACCCAGCGGTGGCGTAAGGCCCCGTGGCTTTATGTCCCCATTTGAGCAGGCTGTGTGTAAATCAGCAGCCAAGGAAGACCTTCATCACACCTTGTAGCCCCCGATGCGGCCAAATCCATGAGCTGAGAAAGGCAGCTGCAGCCCAGGAGCAATTTTTGGGGACAGGGCTGAAGGCGCCCAGCTCCTTGGCACCTGGATGGGTGCCGTCCTGATCTCCAGCAGGATTTGCAACCATCCTGACCGCTGTGGCCAAAGGGAAGGAGCCAGGAGATCAGTGGGGAGACAGCGACCGCCACATCACCTGGTTGCGTTTCAGGTCAGCCCTGGTCT
Source organism: Trogon surrucura (assembly GCA_020746105.1). Taxonomy (NCBI): domain Eukaryota; kingdom Metazoa; phylum Chordata; class Aves; order Trogoniformes; family Trogonidae; genus Trogon; species Trogon surrucura. The sequence goes on from CM036641.1 coordinate 5,375,005, forward strand.
GCAGCAAACGCTGCTTTCCTCCACCGAGCACCCAACTGATGCCCCAGCAAAAGAAAGCTCCAAAGAAATCCCTTGGGGCACCTCCGTGCTGCTTGTCAGCATCTTCTCAAGGCACGTGACCTTCTAATGTGTGTCCCCAAGAGTCGTGCATTGGCAGAAGGCATCGTGTCCCACCCTGGGGACGGGGTGGCACGGCCACCACCGCCCCAGCGACGGCTGTAGGGGCGGCGGGACGCTCACCAGCAGCCGCCTGCAGTAGCCGATCTTCCTGCTGCCGTCCACGTTGGTCAGGACAAAAGAAAAGGTTTCGCTGCAAGGAAAGACAACGCGTGGGGATGGGACAGCTCCGCCAGCCCGTGGCCCTCAGGGGGGTGACACCACGGGGTGGGAAACCACCCCCGGAGTGGGGCAGGTACCTGGTGAACTCGGTGACGGGGGCCCAGTTGTTGCCGTCGGGGAAGCAGAAGAGGGGGATGGCTTGCAGGAGACGTTCCTCCTCCTCCTTCTGGCCCTTCAGCAAGTTCTCGCGCTGGAAAGAAGTGACATCAAGAGTCAGGGTGATGGAAGGTGCCCAGAGCCGCAGGGGACAGGGTGGGATGGGGGGTGACCCAAAGCAATCCCCAGCTCAGAGCGATGCCGAGGGTGCTCACACATCCCTCAACAAGTATCTGCCAAAAAAAAAATCCCATTTTTTGACTCTTTTACCCCATGGGCAAAGCAGAAGCACCCAAGGCCCCTCTGCAAACAGGGGAGGCTCCTCCTGTGCCACATCCCCACCGTGTGGTTTCATTGCTGTGGTCTCCCCTCTTGGGACAGGAGACCAGGGAGCACCTGGAGATTTTCCTCCTGGGATTTTTGGCCCCGGGCTCAAACCACGGTGAGGGACAGACGGTCCCAGCAACCCCAACCCACAGCAGGCAAAGCCCTGGGGTTCAGGTCAGTGACTCCAGGGTGTTCTTCTGTTCTCCTCTCCCAGCTCTAGCGGCAGGGAAGGAGCAGCATCCCCTTTTCCTCTGGACTTGAAAAAACTCATCTTCCTGGAAACACGGGACTAAATACCTTTGGGAACTGGTAGGTTATCTTGGGTTCGTAACGTCCGTCTGATGTCTTCTTCAGCGACACCACCACCAGGTACTCGAAGAAAAACTGTCCAGCAGAGCAGAAGACTGAGCTCCGCTCTCCTGCCTTCCCCTGCGGCACCCGTGAGGGGTGGTTTTCTGCAGCAGAGGCTTCATCTTTTCCTTCTGTAGGCAAAAAGAAAGAAAAAAACCAAACAAAAACCAGAGTGAAATGAAAGGCAGAAGCTGTCCCAAGGGCAGGAGGGGAGATGTGGAGCTAATCACGAACTGACCAAGGAGACTGGAGGGAGCTGGGACCTGGTGCACAGGGAGTTTGGGTCCCCAACAGTGAACAGCTGGGGACAGGACAAGGAAAGAGAAATGGCTCTTACGAGACTTTGGATTACACCAAAGTGCCATCAGACACCCCCAGCTCTCCTTTGTCCCCTCCCAGCAAGGGCAGAGGGATGCCCAGAGCGAAGCTGACACACGGGATCACAGAATCACAGAATAATTGAGGCTGGAAAAGACCTCTGAGATCATCAAGTCCAGCGTATACAGACGGTGTCTGCAGAAAGCACCCAGGGAAAGGTGTGGGAATGCTTTTATAGCAGTTCATTTTATTCCCTTAGGGGGAAAAACAACAACAGCAAACAAACAGCACAGATCTTGTTCGAGCACCTCCGAAGGCTCCAGCCAGATGAATCCCAACCTCAGTCCTGGGAACAAACGATTGCAAATGAGATACTCGAGGGCTTTCCCTAAACCACAGCTCTCAAAGCAAAGCAGTTCCCTGAGATTACACCCCATTTCTTGCTCGGCCGGTTGGGGAGGACAGCTGGGGAGCGTCAGTTCTCGCAACCCGAAAAACTAGAAAGAAGAATGGCAAGAGCCAAAGCTGACATCTCCAAGGGCCCTGGGATGATCATGGTGGGGCAGTAAGAGCCCAGGGCTGGGAAGGAGAGGAGTTAAAGGCCGTCAGGAGCCTCAGCCAGGCTGTGCCACAGCTCTTCCCTCTCCCAGCAGCTGCCTGAGACTCTCTGCATCCCTGGTTCCTGGCGCTGAAACTGTCCCAGGCTTGGTCTCATCTCTGGTTATGGTGGAGAGCTTGGAACAGAAATGCTTGAGCTGCTCCTAGGAATAACAGGCAGGAAAGTAAATGCGTGGTTGCATGAAATAACCGGCTCTTTCAATCTGCCCCTGCGTCCTGGAGTTTGGCCCCAGGCTCTTCTGGTTGTGGTGCAGCTCAGCAGGACAAGGCTCCCATCGTCCTCCTTCGCGCATGACATCCTCCTCCGCAAGTTGGTCTGGAAACACCTTTCCAGCCTTTGCTCCAAGTCATCGGGAGCCGACCGGAGCAGAAAGCTCACCCGAGGAGGTGACACATCGTGGGGTTTCCCTTCCCAGTGACCAGAAATGCCTTTCCTAGCTTGGGCGGGGACAGGCACAAAGCCACCTCCGCATGCAAAGTCCTTCCCCTTGGCAAGGTGAAATTCATCCCGAAGAGCAAAACCCAGGAGCATCCCAAGGATGGGACCCAGCTGCAGACACCTCTGGTCTCTTCTCATGGGGGATCACCAAGATCCCAGCAACATGCTCCAGGCCAGGGCAAAAAGGTCAACAAGGTGCATTTTGCTTCTCCCGCTCCTGCTTGAGATGCTCCAGCAACAGCTTCAGTCCAATCTCACTGGGCTGGGGCAGGAGGTTGTTGCTGGGGGGACCCCAGCGAATGGGGCAGGGCGGTGGGGAGGGCTGCTGGGATCCTCCATCCTCGCTGGATGCCGGTGTCGGTTGTTTTCCCATTGCAGAATGCCAGGGTAAGGTGAAAATCCAGTTAAATCCTGCCTATCCTGTCCCACCCTGCATTTCAGAGAAGGGCTGGATCTGCATCCCATCCATGGGGGGGTCCAAACAGCCAAATAAAACCGGCTGCTCCGGGGACACCGGTCACGCCGAGCTGTGGGTCTGCTTCCTGCAGATGGACTCATGCGCCTCCCCAAAGCACAGCCCTGCCGAAAGTGCGGCATCGCCCACCAGAGCCTAAATCCCTCCAGGGCCAGTTATACCCCATCCCCGGGATGGAAAACAAGCTTTGGGGACATACGCACCACGCGCCATCGTGCAGCACTGGATGGGTTTTACGTGGCATCGGAGATCCCAGCACCGCCCCAAAACAGCGGGATTTGCAGTCCCTTACGTGTCCCATGGAAAAAGCCTCTGTCACAGGAGCTTTGGCCAGTTTGCTCACAGCCCAAGAATTGGGGACCACCCTCCAGCCCCCCCCGCTGTGAGGAGGGGAAGGAGCCGGGCAGCTGGTGGAGCTCACGCAGCTCCCGGGTGGGAAGCGGCTGTGGGTGCTGGGGATTGTCACCCTTCCCTCCGCCGGGCACGGAGAGGGCAAAGGCTGCCGCGCTGCCCTGGCACACGCGGAAGCGGCACCGGGGCCAACAAGGAAAAAGCCATTTTACAGCACAACCAGCTTCCCTGACCCCAGCAGAGTTTTCTTATCGGCCAAGGGCTGTGCAACGAAGCACAACCTGTTTCTTTCCTCCCCCAAAAGCTCCCGGCCTGCGGTGTGCCAAAATTCCCCCGTTCCGGCCCAACGGTTTGCGGGGGAGCTCCGCTTCCCATGCAGCCGCCCACCTGCCCCGGTGGAGAGGAAACAGCTTTTGCTTTATCGAACCTTTTCATCTGAGCTCAGAATGTCACTTATCACACCCGGAGCAAGAGCCAGCCAGCCCAAAACAGACCTGAGGTGGGGGGAACACTCCAAATCCACCGGTTGCCCCAACCTGCTCTGCTGTGGCTTGAGATACGGCAGGATAGAAAACCCCGGCGATCCCTCCTGTACCTCAGAAAAGCTCACAAAGCCCAAAGGACTGGTTTGTGTGCTGTTCTCTAAAGGCTCTGCGACACCGAGCAGCCTCAGGGGTCCCGGGGTGCCCTCGGTACCAGGGAATAGAGAGCTTTTGGGGCTGCCCCTGAGGTGGAGCAAACCCCCAGGGGATGGGGCAGACGCATTTGGGATGGGGTAGGATCCCATTTGGGATGGGGTAGGATCCCATTGGTGATGGGGTAAGATCCCAGGGGATGGAGTAGGATCCCATGGGATGGAGTAGGACCCCAGGGGCTGTGGTAGGATCCCATTTGGGATGGGGTAGGATCCCAGGGGACGGGGCAGGATTCCATTGGTGATGGGCTAAAATCCCAGGGGATGGGGTAGGATCCCAGGGGATGGGGTAGGATCCCAGGGGCTGGGGTGCACAGCCGAGAGCCCCCGAGGATGCAGCAAGCCCCGGGAGATGCGGTGAGCCCCGGGGGCGAACGGCCCGAGCCGGGCTCCGCAGGGTGAGCGCAGAGGGGCAGGGCTGGGGGCACCGAGCCGATGCCCGTTACCGGCCGTCCCGCCCGGTGCTGCCCGAGAGAGTCGCCGCTTCGCCGGCAGCCGTCGTGTCCCGCAGCCGCGGCACCGGCACCGACACCGGCGGCTCCAGGAGCCCGGCTCGGGGCTGTCCCCCACGCCGCCCCCTCCCGCCCCTCACCTCTGCGGCCGGAGCGCCTCAAGCTCCGTCGGAAGAAGTTGCCGATGGAGGCCATAGCGGCCCCGGGGCGGCCCCGGTGCGGGCAGCGCTCGCCTTCCGCCCGCCGAAGCTTTCGCTTTCCCGGGGGAGGAGGGACGGGACGGGACGGGGCGGGGAGGGGAGGAGGAGCGGCGGGGGGGTGGGAGGGGGGACAGGACCGCACCTGGTACCGGCCGGGATCCGGGGACACCGGGAGCGACGGCACCTGGGCACGGAGGGGGGCGGGGGGTGAGAGCACCGGGAACCGGGAGAACCGAGCATGGGGGTCCGGGAGCATCGGGAAGGGGGGAGTGGGGAGCACCTGGGTGCGGAAAGGTCGGGAACACCGGACATAGGGGTACCGTGAACACCGGGCACAGAGAGCACCCGGGCACCGAGAGCACCCAGGCACGGGGATACCGGGAGCACCGGGTACCGTGAACACCCAGGCACGGGGATACCGGGAGCACGGCGGTCCCCAGGGGCACCGCTGGGTACGAGGAGGAGCTGGATATTGGGTACCCGAGAGAACCGGGAATGGGGGTACCAGGAGCACCGGGCACGGGGAGCTGAGCGGGAGCTGCCCGGGGGACAGTCCAGGGCCGGGGAGCTGGGCACACCGGGGGTGGGGACAGCACGGGCCCCCAACTCTGGCACTGGCAGCAGGGTGGGAAACGGGGACCTCGGGGAAATGGGGACAGGGGACAAGGGGACAAAGCGTCCCATCCCACCGCCCGGCATCCCTGTCCCCTCCAAGCCCTTTCCTCCCGGTGCCATTCAAGGGCTGGGAGTGATGCTGAACCATCCCCTCTCAAGAGAGCTTTTGGGGTGTCCCAGGAGTCAGCCGAGACACCGATACCCCCGGGCTTTCTTTTCCATGCAAGTTTGTACCAGCTCCATCGGCTGAGCATCACTTTCCCGCGGGTTGGCATTTCTCCAGAGATTTATTCCCCCTCTTGGAATGACTCAGAGAGCCAACTCTCAGCCTCAAGGCCGGTGGCCATCCCTCCCCTTTACAGCACAGGAGAGCAGCTCGTTACCCTGCAGAGCTGCTCACTCTGTTGGCTACTTTCACCGCTCCAGACACACCAGTGAGGAAAATCTCTTTAAAACCACTTGTTTTTTTTTTTTTTAAAAAAATCCTCTTTCCCCATCTTTAGGCTGTCCACACCCCTAATATTTCCTCTGCCATTTTTAGTCAGTGTTTATGCAGCAATTAAACATGCAGAAGGGACCAGCTACGGGTTATGAGGATGTTGGGTGCGATGAGCTGCGCACAGTTCTCAGCCCTAATGCCACAGGGTGGCTGCTTGCACGTGTTGACTGGATTTCCTACACCAGATGTTCTCCTTTCTTTTTTTTGCAACACCTCCTATCTCTGAGCATGGGCTGAAACTCGAAGGTGGGTTTGCAACCAGGAGGAGGAACGGCCTTCGCCAGCTCGCAGAGCTCACGGTTGCTTCTGAAACACGTCCCTGACAGGCGCGTGCCTCTGACCCGGCCGGGGTCCCGCTGCCTCGTTGGGGTTATCAGGAAACTGCTGGTCCAGGGGACCAAGATCTCTCTGATCCTGAGTGGGTGGAAGAGCACTTGTGCTTCCTGGAGGAGGAGGCAGCATGTTTGTTTGCACCCTGGGCTTGTTCCCGGGAGAAATTTCCTCTTGGCACAAAGGACAGAGAAAAAGTTCGGGGTTTTCCCCTTGATTTTGAAGGAAAACCCCCGCTTCCCTGGAAATCGGAGCCATTCCAGGAAAACAGCTGATGCTTGCAGCCAGAAGAAATCCCCGAATTCTTTGACCTTTTTTCCTCCCTGATATATAAATCTTTTCTGCTTTCTCCCTTTAAGGCAAATCTCCAACGACGATCCTGCCTCGATAACGCCTCAACTCCGCTCAGGGAAGCAGAGCGCCAGCCGCGTTCCCAGCCACAAACCCTCCTCGTTCCCGGGAAAACACTGTCCCTTTGTGTCCCCCTCGCGCAATCCAGCGAACCTTGCGCCGCTGAAAAAGCTGCTGAACTTCGGAATATTCCCCCCCCCCTGAAAGCTCCTTTCTGCGGGAAACCAGCCGCCCACCGGGACAACAAACGGGCGCATTGTGGGATGCTCGGGTGCTCTACCGTCGCTGCCAAAGGCGTTTCGCTTCCCTGAACCGAGCCCGGGGAGTTTTGTGTTGTTGGTTATTTGGTTATTTATTTATTTATTGTTTCCCTCTTTGCAGCTCCACTGCTGATGAATGCACACGCCGGAATTTGGTTTTCTGCAACTGCGATGTGCTCGGACTGCAAATATCCCATGGAGGGGGGGGGATATAATATCCCAGGGGGTTGTGTTGCGCTGGGACCAGGGTATCCTCGCCATTGGGAGCCTGTTTGCACTGCAGCTCCTCACCCTCCTTCTCCTCCTCCTCCTCCCGAGGAAGGCTCAGTTTGCTGCCCCTCACCTCACCCCATCCCAATTTTGCCCCTTCCCCGTCCCCTCGCTGGCTGCTGTGTTTCAGGAGAGGGGTCAGGGTGCCGGAGCAGCTTGAGCCTGAGGTTTGTGAGTGGGTTTTATTTTGCAGCCAGGCTGGGGTCAGGGCTTGGGGACCGAGGCTGGCGTTTGGCCACAGTATCCCTGGCAGGGAAAGACCCGAGGGTGGCGGTGGGTGCCCCCACCCCCCCCCCCCCCGCCCAGGGCTGGGGACCCCGAGGCCCCCTTTTCCAGCTTTGCCTTTGCCAGGGAGTTTCTCCCACTGGATGGCAGCATCAGAGCAAAGAAACCTCTCCGGGAGACCTCGCAGGAGAGGAGACCTTCCTCCCAAGAGACTTTTCTCTCTGGTTTTCTAGCTCCTGGGAGGTTTGTGCTCAGACTGGGGATGTGCGGGGTTGGTTTGCTTGCGTTTGCACCTTTCCTGACACGGATGCTTCTCTCACCGCCCAGTTCGGTGCTTGGTGATCCCTCCCAGCTCCCCAACCTGGGGTTGCCGTGTAACATCCTTCACCTGCTCCTCTTCCCCCTGATGCTTGTGGGTGCAGGGTGCTGGGACAGGGGGGGCTCAGAGCCAGCTAGGACATTCTGGCGCACGACCAGGAGCAAAGCAGTCCCACATTGCACAAGCAGAAGAGATGTCAACTCCCATGGGACCCCAAAATCATGGCAACGTGCATCCCCTACTCCCCAAATCCCTCCCTGCTCCAATTGCCAGGGTGCAGCGAGCCCCGTGTCAAAGTCACAGACCCCCAAGATTGCACATTTCTGCATGAAAAAAAGCTTTAGGGACCATTTCTTGCACGGTGACTACAAAGCTCCCAGGGGTTGGAAAACAAAAGCTGATCTGGCCACTTTTCCTTGTGCACGGTGGTTTTATTCCCAAGCGCCTCAATCCCACTTTAGGATTTCTTGGAGGTGGTGTTGGGCAGAGGAGCTTGGGCAGTGCTGGGTGGGCAGGGAGGACTTGGTGCTGGGCTGCAGCCCCCTTGCAGATATAGTGCAGGGAAACTGCTCCTTTCTGAGGCCGTTTAGTGGTCAGGAGGTGCAGACGTCTCAGCTTACAGGTTCCTGGCCTGGCTGGCATCACTGTTTGCGAGGGGGCATCCATAGATGGAAAAGGTCGAGCTGCAGAGCCCGGTCTCAGGTGTAGCATGGGATCTCCCCCAGTCCCTCCCAGACTGAGCCAGTGACCTGGTCTGGGTTAAAATGTCAGTTCTGGGTCACTTTGGCCTTGCGAGTGTCTTTGAGGAGTGAATCGTAGAACCATAGGATCCCAGAATCCTGGAATGTTGGGGGTTGGAAGGGACTTCTGGAGATCACCCAGTGCCACCCCCTGCCAGAGCAGGGTCACCCAGGGCAGCCACACAGGAACGCGTCCAGGTGGGTTTGAAAGTCTCCAGAGCAGGAGACTCCACACCCTCTCTGGGCAGCCTGGGCCAGGGCTCCGGCACCCGCACGGGGAAGAAGCTTCTCCTCAGGTTGGGGTGGAACTTCCCATGTTCTAACCTAAACCTGGGCACCACTGAGCAGAGATTGTCTCCTTCCCCTTGACCCCCACCCCTCAGATATTTCTATTCGTTAACAAGGTCCCCTCTCAGCCGTCTCCTCTCAAGGCTGAACAGCCCCAGGTCTCTCAGTCTCTCTTCCCAGCAGAGATGTTCAGTCCCTTGATCCCCCTCGTAGCTCTCCCTTGGACTCTCCCCAGCAGGTCCCAGTCTGTCTGGAACTGGGGAGCCCCAAACTGGGCACAGGGTTCCAGGGGTGGTCTCCCCAGGGCAGAGCAGAGGGGCAGCAGAACCTCCCCAGCCCTGCTGGACACACTTTGCTTGATGCCCCCCAGGACCCCACTGGCCTCTTGGCCACCAGGGCCCGTTGCTGTCCCAGGGACAACTCACTGCCCACTGGCACTCCCAGGTCTTTCTCCACGGGGCTACTTTCCAGCAGGGTGACCCCTGATCTGTGCTGGTGCTGGTGTTATTCCTCCCCAGATGCAGGACTCTATGCTTGTCCTTGTTGAACTTTGTGAGGTTCATCTCTGCAGCACGCAAAGCCTACAGCTTGTTTGCCATTGGGATGCACCTAGTTTGGGCTCCCAGGTACTTGCTGCCCTGTTTTCTTCTCGATTCAAAAGGGCTTCTTCCTCCTCTTTGTCCCACAGGCAGGGCCCTGGTGCAGAATTAGCACTCAGCTGAGCCTGGAAAACTCACTGCACATTTGGAGACAGGTCTTGGCACAGGGTGTGGCTTTTGTCAAAGTCCTGTGCATCCTCAACCTGAAGTGTTGTGGTTCAGTGAATGGTTGGTGTTGGGGGTGCTGAGGACCCCCAGTACCATCATCTCAGCCCCCAGTCCCCCCCAGAGGGGGACTGGGGGCTGAGATGGTGGTATTGGGGGTCACAGTGCCTGTCCCCAGGAAGCACAGGATGATGCTGAAGAGGGACGTGGCAGCAGGTGAGGAGATGGCTATGCAACATTATTGGAAAACCAGGAGGAAATTGGGGTTTTTCCAAGCTGGGCTGAGAAGGCTGGGAAGGAGAGGGCAGGGAAAACGGGGAGGGGGGCAGTCCTGCTCCTCGGGTGGCACCCAGGTGAGCACAGCCCCACACCCTGTGCTGACCCTACACCCCATCTCCTCCAAGGAACAAGAAGCATTTGCAGCTCGGTGCAATTCCCGGGGGCTTTTTTGAGGGGGTGACAAGCTGGCAAGAAACCCCCCTCCCCCTGCACCCAGTTGCACTGGAGGTGCTGCAAAACCACGACCCCACACCGAGCTTTAACCCAAGGAGCTCTGCGAGATTTGCTAATCTCAAAATATTGTTGGCATTCAGAACGGCGATTTACTGCGTGTTTTGCCACAGCAAGGACTTTCCGAAAGGCCATGCTAAGTTTACACCGGAGCTGCCGGGATCAGATAACCAGTTGCTGGCTGCTCCCTCTGTTCATGCCCCCCCCTTTCTCTCCTGGCTGCCGTGCTGGGGTACCAAAGGACAGGATCTTCTCTGCAAGGAAAAGGTGTCCACGATCACGAGCAGCGTCAAAAAGGGACCCCCAAGGGTGTTTTCCCTCATCCCACTGGTGGGGTGTGGGTCGTGGCCGGGCTTGCAAAAAGCCTCAACGCTTTGCTTTGCAAGTCACGCTGCCAGGGGGAGAAAATAACTGGCCCTGGTGCCCAGCCTGGCCGTGTTCACCTCCCTGAGGGTTTGCAGATCGTGAAATTAAATCAGCTTCTCACCTTCAGCAGCACCCAGGGCTGGGCGAGAGCCCTGCACGTTGCTTCGCATTCCTGCAGCATTTTACCATCCCGTGGGATCCCTGAGGGCTTTACAGGTGCCGGGCAGGAATGAGCCCTCTGGCCACCATTGCCCAGAGGGATCCCGGGGCATTTCCAGTCCCTGGGAAGAGTGGAGTCCCTCTGTGGGTCAGCTGTGTCGTGGTGCAGGAGGTCCCTTCATCCAGCTCGCTGTTCGCCGGCAAAGTCCTCCTCCCTGCTAAGGGTTGGCACTTGGGAGGAACAGGAGCTCCACTTGTCCCCAGATCACTTGGGATCTCTGCCACCTCCTAAGCCCCAGGAGATGGGAATAAGCCCATGGCCAAAGCCACCACCAGCCTCAGCCTTGGCCCTTGACCATAGCAGGCGGGAGGTGGTGGCCTTCCTCTGCAAGGATCCAAGAATGTCCTTCCTGCGTTGACATGCACGTGGGCAAGGAGGAGGATGGAGCATCCTCTTCCTCAGCTGTTCCCTTGCAGGTTACTGGGTCAGTAGATCAAACTCCATTTATTCTCTGAAGCCCAAGACCTGGTCCAGATGCTCTGGAGGTGCTTTGGGGTGACACAGAACTGTCACACTGTGCCGCATGGGGACAGCAGAGATGTGGCAGGGTGGGGAGAAGCAGCTGGGTGTTGGGACCGTGACAGCAGAATCCCTGCATCCAGAGCAAGGCTGGGTCAAATCTGGTTATGGGGACACCAGGGACATTAACAACCTGGCATCAAGGGCACAGCATCTTCTATCTGGATTAAATGTCCCCATGATGCTCCCTGGTGGCAGCACAAAAGGGTGCAGCTGGGCCACCGTTAGACAATCCCAAACTGGTTGTCTTCCCAGTTTACCGGGGCTTGGAGAGAGTCGCTGGGATCTGGGGACGGTCCAACTCCTCTCCTATCCAGCAAACACTCTGGGGAGGGGGGCGCAGTGGGGAAGCTCCCAAAGGAAGGTGCCTGGGTTAGAGAGGGACGTGGGGTGGGACTGGGACAGGCTGCCCCGCTCAGGGAGCAGATCCCATCTGCTTCAGACCAGCCTGGGAAGGGACAGTCCTCCACAAACCCCTCAGACACGGCAGGACGCAGCCACCACCACGCCGGCCTTGGGGATATGGGCTGTCCCTTCCCAAAAGCTGCTGGTCCCAGTGCCACCAGGACTGGGATGGGTCTAGCTACAGGACATCCCCATCTGCTGCGAGGCTTTTGGCCAAGCAAGCTGGTTGGATGTTCTGGCTGCAGGTGAGGGTGATTCTGTGATTTAAGGAGAGGAAAGGTGGGGTGTGAGAAAATCAAGGAGGGGAAGGGGAGACACCAGCCCCTGGTGTGGGATGGGCCGGAGAGGAGCAATGGCCTTGAGGACACCTAAGGTAGCTTTAAGTCCTTGATGCAGGTAATGGGACCTGAGGGGATGCAGAAGTGTGTGCCTGGGTTGTCACCAGCCAAGGCGTGGTGTGCCCTGGCAGGGGTTTCAGTGCTCTGAGGTCCTTACGCCAGGGCTAGACACCTTTCTGGGGACAAGTGTTACTGGGCAAACTGGGACACTGGGTGCTGCAGGGGATGGTGGGGGTGGAGATGAGCAAAGCGGGGCTCTGGGTAGTGGTGTTCTTGTGTGCTGAAGAGCAAACACCTGAGCTTGTGCTGATACTAAATGATAAAGAAATTCACCCTCTGTGCTGGTGGAGCCCGTGGCTGAGCTGTTTTCTCCCCTTTCTCTTGCAAAGTCCCCCCAGCTCCCCGTTTGCCGGCCCAAGGGCTGTCACAGCTCTTGGCCAGAAGCAGTCAGGTGTTTGGCTGCGTCCCCCGGCGTGTGGAAATGTCCTGAACAAAATAGCAAAGGCAGCTTGCCACAATTTTTTTGGAGGGGGGGGGGATGTGTGTGTGATTTCTGAGCACTTGCCTTTAAACACAGCAGGAAAACCCAAGCTGCTTTTTGCAGCTTTTCCCTGCTCCAGTGTGGGACCAGGCAGGTCAGGTGGTGACAGAGCCTTATTGGCATCCCCAGCTGCTGTCCCCAACCCTTGGTAGAGGTGACCTCTGGCAGGTTGAGGACAGAGGGACTGGCACAGGCTCAGCCCCTGCGGGCTCTCTGTCCTAGGTGAGCTCCTGCTGGCAGCCCCAGAAGCAGGGCAGAATTGGGAAAAAAAAAAACCAAAACCACACCCAAAACCGCACTGAAGGCCAAGCGATGCCGTGAGTTTGGTGTTCCTTCTGGGCACTGGAGACACAGGAGGTCACTTGACGGGGTGCCAAGGTGCGTGAGGGTTTCTGCTGTCCCATCACGTCCTGTCCTGGCTGGCCCCAGGTGCAGCTGCTGGGGGTCACGGCTCCTGCCCGGTGCAGCTGCTGGTTCGGAGGGTGCTGTCTGCCAAGGCCAAGATGTGACCCACAGAGAGTGCTGAGGGGACCGCTGTGGCTGGGGACAGCTGGTGATGCAGTTCCTTGATCATTTACTCCTGCGGTGCTGTCCCTGCGGTGCTGTCCCCCGGGCTGGAGGGGGCATAGAGCTAGCTCAGCTCCCAGTGAGGCACCAGGCAAAATGGGGACACCCCTGCATGGGTTTATTTTTCTTCCCTCTTCCAGCTTGGAGAGAAATTATCCCATCACAGCTCCAAAATAACACCCCAACGAGGCCATTGGTTCTGGGTGTTTGCATCTCCGAGTCCTGCCTGCATCAGCAGCTCCCGATCCCGGCGGGCAGGCTGCGGGTTTAGGCTCCTGTGCATGCTGTGCTGCTCCGTGAGCTGATGCTGGAGGACCCAGTGGTGGGTGAACCCATCGGTCACTCCAACCGACCATAAATCAGAGAATCGTTTAGGTTGAAAAAGACCTTTGAGATCATTGAGTCCAACCATTGACTCAACACTACCCAACACTACCACTAACCCGTGTCCCTGAGCACCACATCTACGTGGCTTTTAAATCCCTGCAGAGACGGTGACTCCACTGCTTCCGTGGGCAGCCCGTGCCAGGGCTTGACAACCCTTTCGGTGAAGAAAAGGTTGTTGGTGGTTGGATGAAGCAAACTGTGGTGACGCTGCGTGCTGGCGGCATGGGCTGATGTGCAGCCACGTGATGGGGATAACTCTGGAGCCTGCAGTTGGGCTGCTGAGCCCTGCTTCCATGCCTGGTGAGGGGTGCCCAACAGGACCTCAGAGACACAGCTGGAGATGTCACTTCATTACCTCTTTGTGTTCTCTAGATCAGGCAAGGACATTTTAAAGCAATACTTGCTTAAACCTTCTGCCCCATTGCATCACGGCAGCAGGTACTACCCCAAGGAGGCTCTGGGAGGTGGGAAAAGACCGTGTCCCAGCCTGGCTCCAGGAACCCCTGCCCTGCTGTCGTTGTTTCGGGATGAAGTAACGGTCCTCCTGCATGCAACGCACCGAAGGGGACACTTGCCTCTGTCCCAGCCCGCCTGCTCCGGCTGCTCTTGACTCAGCGTGCTGCGAATATCAGGGTGACGAGGAGGCTGGCAATGCTGCCGGGAGCTGTGACGTGGCTGAGCTGCCCCGAAACTCAGCCCTGCTGCCATTTGTTTTTTCCATATGACCTCCCCAGTTTTCTGGAGATCTGACTTAACCTTGCTGGAGAGGGGACAGGCAAGGAGGAGGGAAGTGCCGAAAGGAGGGGACAGCCCCACATAGGAGCCATCTCCAGCTGCATCAGTAACCAGCAGCAGCATCCTTTCCTAAAGGGTTTGGGCAGCTCCTTTCTGCTGAAATCCAAGGGGTTTGGGCTTTTTTTCTGGCCATTAGTGACATCTCCCAAGGACTCACAGTCTGCATGACGTGTGCAGGGCTGGATGTGTCCATAGGGAGGTGGGGATGGTTCCTGTTGGAAAGCACCCCACTGAGGAGGGCAGTGGGAACCCTGTCAGTCCTAGGGTGTCCCTTTCCCCACCCTGACACAGGCTATGGGTGACTTGTCCTCGTTGACAGCCATGGTACCATCCCCTGGAGCCCAGCTCTGCCCTGGTGAAGCACATTGCCTGTGCCAAGGAGCCCGTGATGCCGCGCTCAGAAGCAGTGGTGGCCCAAGCAACTGCTGGTGACTTCCACCTTGCTGCTTTCACAGCCCTCCTGGGGTGCAGAGAGCCCACTGGGCTTTCCAGGTACGTTCGTGGGGACCAGGGGCAAGAGGAGATGAGCCTAGAGGAGCCCTTCCCACCCACATGACACGAACCCTTCATTTACTCTGGGCTTTTGGCATCTCTGCTTTGCTTTGCGACGTGCAAGTGGGAAGGTGTCACCACCTCCTGTCTAATCCCGGAGCCCTGTTTAGGGGCTGGTCCTCATCTCTGAAAGCCTCCAGGATTTGCCTCAGCTGTCAGAGGCATCTTCTGTCTTCCCGCACCGACACATCAGCTGTCGCGGTGCCGAAAGGTCTTGCTGAGGCATTTCCCCCCCGTCCTGTCTGCAGGTCTCTGATGCTGTAATGTCCTAAAACTGGCAAATCTGGGTGAAGACCCTAATGCTTTTGGGGTACCAACAGATTTATCTCTTTGCAATGGGGACCTGCCAATTAACCCAGCTGAAAGACGGCCGTGCTGCCTCTTTCGTTGTTTGAATAACAGAGTTGTGAGGAGGATCTGATCCTCTAAGGAAGAAACGAGGTTCTTGTTATTTAGACCTATATGTTACCTGGAAGATAAGTAAGTCAACGCATCGATGGTGCAGAGGGGTGGAAATATGTTCTGGAAATGTACCTGCTTCTTGTGGAGATCTTTCTTGTAGGAAAATACAAATACCTGGTATTTCAGCTAACTCCTGAAACATTTTCAGGCAAAACTGTGTTGATACTTAAATTACTTAAATTAAATTACGTAAATGTTTGCGTTCAACCCCTGTGATTGCCCGCAGGAGCAGCCAGCTCAGCATGCTCTTCGTGGAGGAATCGCACCAGTCGGGCTTTTAGTTTCAGACTCCCTTTAGATCCCTCACCCCACAGTCGGGGGGCTGAGACACCTCACTCTCATCCTGGTTGGTGAAATGACTCCATGGGAACAGTTTCTCCCTCCCCAACAGCCATCGAGGTGGGTAACGAGACCTTCAGCTCCTGAGCCTGGTCCCTAAGGGGAACCCTTTGACTTTGGGCTTGGGCAACCTGCCGTGATGCTTTTGTCACCTAGAGCCCACAGTGTAGTGTTTCTGCGCTTGAGTTTGCTCAACACACGGTGATGTGTGAATAAACAAGATGCCAATATACTACGGTAACGTGGCCCAGATAAGTCCGGGTGATAAGCCATGTTGATTCACTTGCTTTTAACCTATGAGTCATCCCGTGAGTCAACGGAGAAAACAGCGCCTCAACATCATCCAGCAGGTTGAAAAAACTCAAGTTTTGCTCGAATCGAGCACTTCCAGTGAAATAATTGCATTGATGTCCTTTTCCCGGGGAAAGCGTTTAATTTTCAACCGCGCTCACCCAAATTGAAATGGGAGAGAAATCTGAGTGCTCATTTCCTTATGAAGCAGAGTTTTGGTATTGATTTATTTTTTCTTTCAGAGCTCTTTAAATTGCTTTTCGTAACACACAATCAAAGGAAACCTGCTTTTTGCAAAACATTTTGGTTTAGGTTGGTCATCGTGATCTCCTTTGGGAAAGACGCGCAGACTTCTGAGCAGAGTCAATCACAGAATCGGAGAATGTTGGGGGTTGGAAGGGACCTCAAAAGATCATCTCGTCCAACCCCTCTGCCAGAGCAGGATCACCTGGAGTTGGTCAACAGCATCACAGAATATTAGGGGTCGGAAAGGACAACCAATGGTTGTGGGAGTCTGGAGGTGGCCACCTCTGAGCTGATGGAAACAGGATGAAATCTCTGTGGGTGAAGGTATGGAGGCACCAGAGCTTCTCCAATTCTCTCCTCTGAGTGTCAGACCCACCAGGGAGCTGAAGGCAGCTGGAGAAGGACAGAAGGACAGACTCCTCTAGCCCTCCATTGATTTGCTGGGCAGCAGGGCTGTCTTTTCTTTTGCCAAAGCAGCTGTAGAAAACGCCCTGGTTCATCATCCGCTTGGCAAGTTTGAGCCACTCCAAGCTGCTCCAGGGAGCAGGAGGGACTGCCAGTACCCATCCACGGCCTGCAGGCAGCAGAAATGTCCAGGAGCCCAAGGACACCCTCTCCTGCCTCAGGAAGTTCATCCCTTAGGCATCCCAAAGGTACTGGGGAAGGAAGTGCCTTTATTAGTCACATTCCTCCTTACGGGCAAAGGTAACCAAGGAACATCTGGGTTATCACACAGTTCTGGAGGAAACATAACATCTGTGAAATACTGATGCCATCTTAGTCTCCTGGCTTTGTACTGCTGCCAAATGAAAAATCTCCCTGCCTGGAGCAGAAGGGTTGTGCTGCCAGGCTGCAGCATCCACACAGCATCAGAGCACATGGAGAACCAGGTTTGCACCCGTGTTAAGTGATCCCGTGCGACTTGTAAGGCGGGTGGTTGTGCTGAGCTTTCTTCTCAGCTCACAGGAGGAGCAGGGCTAGCAGAAGGCGTGGGGTCTCCTTTGTGTCTGGCCAAGCCCAGCACCCCAATGGACCAGACCAGTATTGCTGCCCTGACCTCCTGTCCCCATCCTCTCTTCCCATGTGGTCCATGGCTCCTGACCCAACTGGGATGCATCCCCCAGAGTCCTCTGGCTCTTTTTTTGGATGTCACTATCCCTTTAAAGACCAGTCTGGCCAATGGGGTTTTGCTTTTTCTTCTCCCCCTCCCCTTCCTGGGTGACTGCAGCTCCTCTCACTTGGAAACCCACCCCCTTGTTAGCAAAGGTCCCATCAGAGCCCATAGCTTCATGCCTTGGCTGTCACAGAATCACAGAATGTTAGGGGTTGGAAGGAACCTTGAAAGATCATCTAGTCCAACCCCTGCCAGAGCAGGATCTCCAAGATGTTCCTTGACCCTGACCTCTATGTTTGGAGATGATTCCTGGGGACCCCAAAACAGTGATCTTCTGGACCAATGCCCAGGAGAGCCTGGCTTGCTTGGCTCCTCCACAGCAGCATCCCTGAAGACAGATGGGTAGATGGGGAACAGCAGAAAATGCTCTGTCAACCCAAATGTGAGGAAGGTTAAGGAATTAGACCAGAAGTTTTTAGTGGCTTCTCATCAATGGGATGGCAAGTGAGGGAAAGGATGGGTAAGGGGTGAGCAGGGTTATACCTGATAGGACTACTGGAGCTTTCCTGGGTCAGTGAAGGGCTTTGGGGTGAATCTGAGTTTGGGGGCTAATGGAAGAATGGTGAATCACAAGTTCTGGGGTTATCAAACTCCACCTGATTGAATAGTCAGGGCAGAGGCTGGACGACATGGTGCAGGGCTGGCCAGTGACCGATCTTCTCCTGGAATCGTGGTCAGGGGTACAGGCAGCTGGGTTGGTCTAGATGATCCCAAGAGCTGCCTTCCAAGCTCAACAGTTCTGGGATTGAGGTGGAGGACATGGAGGAGCAGAGGGGTCTGAGGCTATGGTGGGGACCGCGGGAGGACATGGAGGGGAGCAGGTGGGTTTGGAGGGGTCAGCACAGGACTAGCAGGGAGGAGTGGGCTTGGGGAGGTGTCTGGTGTTAACACAGGGGCTGGGAGAAGGGATGGAGGAGCACAGGATCAATGGGGAGGGCTTCTAGGGACAGCGGGTGGTTGAAGAGGTGGCAGTGATGGGGTTGTGAAGCCCTTAGCTGGGGACAGGAGCCATGTCCCCAAAGAAAGGTGACCTGGCCCTGGCTTGCCCAGTCCCGTGCGAGCCCGGGGGGGTGGAGGGGCCCAGAACCATGTGCCGCAGTCCCATAGGAGGGGGTAGGGGCGTGCTGCTGAATGTGCAGGTCCCCGGTGGCTATTCCTGGCGGCCCCCGCCTGCGCAGGCAGATTGGTTTGCAGGGAGGTGACAAGTGCCAGCCGAAGCCTATAAAAATCTCCCAGCCCCTGTTCTGGCTCAGTGACCTGGGTCCCCCCCTGTCCCAGCAAAGCTGTCCCGGAGCAGAGACCGTCCATCCGGAGTGGAAACACCCCGTGAGGAGCAGGGATCCCAGCTTCGGAGTCGAGATCCCAGATTTGGAGGAGAGACCGTTGGTCTGAAGCAGGCACCCCGAAACAGAGCGGAGATCTCGGAGCGGAGACCCCGAAACATCCTCAGCCCCCAGGCTTCGCAGCAATGACCGGCAAAACCGCACCTCCGGCCAAAAAACCAGCTCCGAAGAAAAAGCCAGAGAAAACCCCAAAGGAAGAACCAGCCCCAGCCTCTGAGCAGCCCCCAGTCCCTGAGCAGCCCCCAGCACCTGAGAAGCCCCCCGCCACGGAGCAGCCCCCCGCCACGGAGCAGCCCCCTGCCACGGAGCAGCCCCCGGCCCCCACAGACGAGCCTGCTCCCGTCCCCACAGCAGAAGATGCTCCAGCCCCTGAAGAAGGTCCCCCAGCTCCTCCAGCTGAACCCCAAACCCCAGCCCCTGAACCTGAGCCTGAGAAACCAAAGGCAGGTGAGGACACTGAAGTGGGGAGGGGAGATGGGCAAGGCTGGGAGGGTCGTGGCGGGGAGTGGTGGGGTGAAGGGACAGATGGAAGAAGTCATCAGGGATATTTTTTGCGGTGGGATAGCAGGGCTGGGAGGTTAGGAGGATGGGGTGGGGGGGACTGAAGCCCAGCACGGAGGTTGGGCGACTGCCCTCCAACAGCCCGGGTACTCGAGAGCCTGCCGTCACCACCGCGGGTTTGTTACAGAGCCGCCCAGCTCCCCCTTGTCCTTGGCCGTGGAAGAAGTGAGCGAAAACTCGGTTACGCTGACCTGGAAAGCCCCGGAGCAGACGGGCCGGTCGGGCCTGGATGGATACGTGGTGGAGATCTGCAAAGATGGAAGTAGGCTTGGGTTTTCCTGCCTCGTAAGCATGGGGAGCTGGCGTGTTGCTGTGGAGGTGTGGGATGGAGCTGGGCAGGACCCAGCAGCAAGTTTCCCTGGGCACCATTCCCTTATTTTGGCCCAAATGAGTTCAATTTAATTTTTTTTTTTTTTTTTCCTCATGGAGGAGAGGGGTTTCAGGTAGTAGTGATGCCCTCAGTGGGGGGCTGGGCTGGGTTTAATTTCACTGCCATGACCAGCAAACCCACCGAGGATGGTCTCTGATGAACTCCAGCTTTGCAGACACCTGGGGTTGGGATGGAGATGAAGACCTCATGAGGAAGAAGGTGCAATTCTCCCAGTTTTACCCGAAGTGAAGGGCAGAAGGAATGGGGATAAGGTGGGAGGATGAAGGAGGAAAGGATGTTGGAAACCGCAAGATGAGGTGGCATGAATCAGCCGGCAATGCCCCTGTGAGATGGGGCTTGAGATGCCTGGAAGGAGGATGGCTGTGGGGGGTGGAGGTGGGCTGGTGGGTGACAGCAATTATTCGTGGTTCTCCAGTTGCATTGCTGGTCGGTGGAATGGGGTAGGTGGGTAAGACTTGAGTTTTGGGTGCTTTCTTGAAGCCCTGCTTGGCTTTGGGGTGAGCATGAATGCCCTGTGTGGCTGGGGGGATCTGCAAGGGGAGGCTGGGGGCTGCGTGAGGCTGGAGGGGTTTGTGAGACTCAGGTGGCCCGTGGGTCTTGGGAAACTTGATCAGGACCCTCGGCTGTTTAGTTGTAGCACGCACCATCAACACATGCTTGGCCATGGGAGGCTTTCAGCATTGGGCAGGGGGTTGGCAAGGTAACCAGGGCTGGATGGGATGTCTGAGGAGGCCCGTGCGTGACACAAGGAGAGATGCAGCCATTCCTGGAAGGTGTTGGCTGACAGCCACCCAAAGTCATGGCTCTGGATGCTCTCCTAGCTTACTTTGGGCTTGGCTGGGTGACAAGAGAGCTCTAGTCATAGATAGCCACATGGACTCTGTGACTGCTGCATTTGGGCTGGTGCAAGACTAAAATATGGTGAGATTTGAGTAATGCCAGTGGTGAAGGGAAAGAGGAACCAGTGGGATTTGGAGAGTCTGAAGGGACAGACAAGAAAACCTTGGTTTGAGGGTGCACGTGGTGGCTTGGCAAACCCTGGCACACATGAGTTGCTCTAGTTGCCCTCCTGGGACACCCAGTCCTCTGGTGACTGGGGCAGTCTGTCTTCTAGCTGAGAAACCCCTAGAGAGGTTCAGCACACTGCAAAGCTGTGTTAGCTGGCTGGTGAGAGAGGGCTTTCTACATCTTGGCTGTGGGGTGAGTTTGAGATGCCCCTTCCAAGCAGGAAGAACAGTTGGAGACCTCTACCTGGCTGGTGGCAGGTGATGAGGAGACCTTGCCCAACGTGGAGGGAACAGGGTGAGCCCCAATGAGCTGTTCATGGGGCAGTAAGAGGAGCAGAGGAGCTGGCAGAGCAGTCAAAGGATCTCAGCTACTTCCAGAAACGCAGCTGGAAGGTCAGCAGGGACCATGTTTGCTGGTCTAATGCCTTTTCTTACTTGCAAATAGCCTCCTGCTGAACGCTGAACTTTTGCCAGCGGTTCATAACCTCGGCAGGGTGGGGTGGCCAACCTCCCTTCTCAGACACCTTCTTCTGCTGGAGCAGCCCCCGTTGCTCAATCCTGCTGTCTGGGGTGTGTGTCCGTCTGTCGGCCGCACACCTGACGAGCTCTGCCGGGTTCATCGTAGGTGCAGACTGGACAGCTGCGAACAAGGAGCCTTTTCTTTCCACCCGGTTCAAAATCCAGGAGCTCAGCTCCGGTGACAAGATCCATGTACGGGTGAAGGCTGTCAGCGCCAGCGGTGCCAGCGTCCCGGCCACTTTGGAGCAGCCGGTCCTCATCAGAGAGATCCTCCGTAAGTCCTGCTCCTGCCCTGCATGATTCCTGCGTGCTTTGTCAGCAGCCCAAAGAAATCCCAGTCCGTCCCGGCAGCCTCTGCCCTCTCACATGTCACAGTCCAGCCTTTGACCGAGATGTTCTCCACAACTGTGTCAAATTCCCTCGGGGTGGGACGGAGTGGCTTCCCGACCTCAGGACCTTGCAGATGGCGAAGCGTTGGGGGCGAAGGACTCCAAATGCAGAGCCACGTTTTCCCATTTCATTGCAACAGCTCAAAACTTGTCTCCCGGGCAGCATATATCTCCTCTCCTTGGCCATGCTTGTGTCTCTGATACGGCCTCGCATTCACGTTGGGCAGCTTTGTTTATTTAGCTGAGGAGAGTCCGGAGTTGGTTGTCTGGAGCATGGGAACTTGAATCACGCTGAACTCGCTAATGAATGACTTGCTCCCATGCTTGGCAAGACTTGCATTCCTTCCCGGGGTGCTGCGAGTGTGCTGAAGCTGCTGGATGATGGCAAGGCCCTTTTCCACTTATCAAACAGCAAATACAGATTTATTGTCCCTCTGCAAGGGGTTAACGCGCAAGTTTTCCCGTTGCTCAAAGAACACGTCGGATTTTTCAGCTGCTTAAAAATGATAATAATAGCTGTGATTCTGGGAACTATCAGCTTTTCACAGGAAAAGGCTTGGAGAAGGCTCTGAGCATCTAGAAAAGGTCCTGCAGGGTCGATCCTCTCAGTCTGCCCGGAGGGGAACATGGCTTAGTGGTTGGTGTCTGCTGCCGTGTTGGCCTCCAGATCTCAAAGGCACCTCGCTGTACTCTTGTAGGGCTGGGGAAACTGAGGCACAGGGGAACTAGGTGTCAAATACACAGCTGTTTTTTTCCCATTTCTACCCCGGTGCTGCACCCACCAGCTCAGACCCGCCCTGTCCCAGCTGCCCGAGCTTTGTCCCAGCCGCGTGGAAAACCCAAATTGTGGAGAGACTCACGCACCATTTGCCCCTGCTCCACGCTAGTCGGTTTTTTTTCTTTCTTCTCTCTTTTCTTTCCACTCTTCGTCAGCAAACAGCGCTTGCCTACTTTTGCATTCCGTTTGGCATGTGCTGCCTGGCTTTGCGGAGGAACAAATTCGCCCTCAGCGTCCTTCTGCCTCCCCGTGTCCACCCCAGCAGCGCCGGTTTGCGTCAGGTGCACGAGGCTGCTCCTCTCCGCCCCATCTGTTATCGTCTGCTCTTTGCATTTTATTCGCGACTGCGTTTTCGTACCTCTCATCCGTTCATTTATAGCATCGCCAGGGATTTTAAATAGCTGCGATGCAGACGGCAGGGAGTGCAGAAACAGGTGGGACGAGTGGGCTTGGGAAGTGGAGAGAGACGAGGAGAAACCAGATGAAGATTCGGTGAGGGAGTCGCGTTCTGCAGGGAGCTGGGGCGGGAGAGACACATTCCCACCCACGGCAGGGTGTCACCAGGGCCACCGCCCTCAGCCAGCCCGCTCCGGCTGAGCAAGGCATGCGTGGAGCTGGGGAAAACACCCCTGAATTAACATTCCTCCATCTCCGGCTGAGACTGATGAGCCCAAGTGGCAGCATCGGTGGATGGATCCCTGGAGCGAACAGCAGCACGAGCAGAGGAGGGACCCGTCTCAGCTGTCGGTGGGACCCCTGAGCATCTCCCCAGCCCACCGCCAGCCTTTTGCCCTCACAGCTGTTTAGCCATCGCTCAGCACTGGTTTAATTCTGTCTGTGCCCCCTCCCCAAGAGCTAAGCTCCAGCACGTTTAATCCGGGCAGAGACACACGTCTTTTTTATGAGGGGCTCACGTAAACCCAAAGCCTCTCCCGAAGGGTACTGAGCTGGTAGGGTTACACGGCTGCTATTTTCACCCTGGGAAGGAGACACACGCTCCATCAGCATTCTCCAGTGGGTTTTTTTGCTTATCTTTGTTATGTTCCCTTGGGGACGTCAGCCTTCGCTTTAAGCCTGGGGTTTTCACAGCTCTGCTGTGAGTAACCGTGCACCGCCTCGGTCTCTCGATGGCCTTGAGCGCACAGCGAAGGTGGAGGCCTGGCGAGCCTTGTCCTTGCTAGAAGTTGGGTTTTGTGCCTCCTCACCACTTTCTGAGCTGGGGGAGAAGTATTTCCAAAGTGGGAGATGCTGTTCTCTGCCTTGCTGCCATGTGCTCTGGCTCTTCTAGTCAAGCCCGTGTTGGTCTTCATGGCCTGGCTGTAATGACGGGGGTGAATGGTCCATCGGGGTGGGGCCATTGGGTTGGTGACCTGGTGTCTCAAGGATGGAAATAACTTTGGGGTGCAGACAACAGGGTGGGCTGGCATAGCCCTGCAGCAAAGCAAGCAGTGTCTGGGAGATGAGAGGGAAGAGGTGGCCATGCATCTGGGTGGGGTATCTTGAAGGCCAAGCAGGGGCAGGTGGGTCAGTCAGTTGGGGGCTGTGATTTCCTTGGCCCCACGGCATGCCTTTCTGGTCCCCAGAGCTCCCAAAGATCCGCCTGCCCCGTCACCTGCGGCAGACTTACGTCAGGCGCGTTGGGGATGCTGTGAACTTGATGATCCCTTTCCAGGTAGGTGGACAATTTGGGATTGAGCCCCCCCCGGCTTTTTCACTGTAGGTTAGCTTCTGCGGTGACTTTTCTAGCCGTCATGACGTGTGGGGCTGGCTAGGGGTCTGGTTTGTCCTGGTCCCTTTGTCTCATGGGCCAAGGGTGGAAGATGGGGTGGGAACCTCCTTCCTGTTCCTGCCTAGCTCCCATTTTGCTCCTGTTATGTCTTTATTTATGATGTTAGCAATGGGACAACCCCAAACACCCTCAGGCATGGGCTAGCTATTGCTGCTGTCTCAGTCCGTGAGCCTTGTTCAGCTCATGCTCCTAGCAGGGATCTGGCCACACTCCAGAGGACCCCCAAGCACAACAGTGGGGGTCCCACTGGGGAGAGCAGCTGCCTCTGAAGCAGAGCAGCCCCAGGGCTGTGTGATGCTCACACTGGTGGGCCAAGCTGGAGGTCCTCTCCTCAACTGGCAATCACATCCTGTGCTGGGCATCACAAAAGCATCTCAACCACAGTGTCTGGGATGGAGAAAACCAGCCCTGAAACGTGTTGGCCAAGCAGGGGGAAGTGAGAGGCGGAAAGCTGCTGCTGAGATGAGGGACAGGTCCATGATGTCTCATGGGTTGTTGGGAGCCTATGCTGGCTGTGCTCCAGGCATGAACTGGCCCTGGATGGTGAATTCAAGCCATTGGTGCTAAGCTTGAAGCTGAGCTCAGTGCTTGGGCAACTGGAGCACAGCTCTGCCTGCAATGCCTTGGGCAAGTAAAGCCATTCTTTCCTGACGAGAACTGTTGGGGACCACCATGTTCCAGCATCATACTTGCAGCCCGATGGCTTCCCATCAGTAGGGCTGGCAAGCATCAGCTGTAGGGTCTTCCCTGGGGACTGCTGGATGGAAGAGGCTGTGGCCAGGTCACCACTGCCTGGACAAAGCAGGGTGGCTCTGCCCACCCGTCCTTCCCAGCAGGGTCCCAGTTGGGATTCTGTGCCTGACTGGCTCCCAACCTGCCTGTGTGGTTGCTCCAGGGAAAGCCACGGCCTGAGGTGATCTGGACCAAGGGTGACCAGCCCCTGGACACCAGCCGCATCAACATCCGCAACACGGAGAAGGACACCATCTTCTACATCCGCAATGCGCAGCGCAACGATTCGGGCAAGTACGAGCTCGCTGTGCGGATAAACGGAGCAGAGGACAAGGCTATCCTGGACATCCGTGTGATCGGTAAGGCTGGGGATGGGACCCTGTAGGGTCACTCTGGGGCTCATTTCTGCCTCTTGGTTGAGGCTAGGTCTTGTTCTGGGTGGAATGGGGCACCAGCAACAAGGCAAGGGACTCTGGAGTCCCTCTTCCAGTGGATTCTTCTCTAGGATCATGGAGATCTTTGCTTTGGTGAGACTCCACCTGCAGTACTGTGTTCAGCTCTGGAGCTTTCAACATTGGAAGGACAGGGGCCTCTTGGAGCGGGTCCAGAGGAGACCACAAAGATGATTAGGGGACTGGAGCACCTCTCCTATGAGGACAAGCTGAGAGAGTTGGGGTTGTTTAACCTGGAGAAGAGAAGGCTCTGGGGAGACCTTGCAGTGGCCTGCCAGTGCCTGAAGGGGCTACAGGAAAGAAGGGGAAGGACTCTTGATCAGGGAGTGTAGTGATAGGACAAGGGATAATGGTTTCAAGCTGAAAGAGGATAGATTTAGATTAGGCATTAGGAAGAAGTTCTTTAGTGTGATGGTGGTGAGACACTGGAACAGGTTTCCCAGGGAAGTTGTGGGTGACGCCTCATCCCTACAAGTGTCTAAGACCAGGTTGGATGAGGCTTTGAACAACCTGGCCTTGTGGGAGGTGTCCCTGCCGGTGGCAGGGGAGTTGGAATGAGATGATTTTTAGGGTTCCTTCCAACCCAAACTGTTCTATGATTTTATAATACGATTTTATAGAGGTGACCTCCTGGTTGGGAATGCAAGGTTTTGCCCATTGCAGCTCATTGGCAAAGTGCAAGGGATAGTCAAGGCATGGAATGTGGGGGGAGCAAATTCAGATGCCACCCTGTGGGGGTCTGTGTTTGCAGAGCCTCCAGGCCCTCCCAAGAACCTGAAGTTGGTGGATGTGTGGGGCTTTAATGTGGCCCTGGAGTGGACCCCACCAGAAGACAATGGGAACTCTGAGATCAAAGGCTACGTTGTGCAGAAGTCAGACAAGAAGAGTGGGGTGAGTCTGGGCCCTCCTGGATCCCCGTGCCCTGATAGTGGAGATGTCTTGATGGGAGAGGGGCAACTACACACTCCTGTCTCCATCCACACCTTCTCCACCCTTTGGACACGCTGCCTTTCCTCACCACTCTTTTTTTCTTCCTCTCAGAAATGGTTTACGGCGCTGGAGCACTGCAGCCGCACCAGCTGCACCATCTCCGACCTCATCATTGGCAACACCTACTCCTTCCGGGTGTTTGCGGAGAATGCCTGCGGGCTGAGCGAGAAAGCGGCCCTCGCTTCCGGGGTGGCCCACATCGAGAAGACAAGTGGGCACAAGGCCCTGGTTGAGGGGTTGGCGGTGGGCAAGAGGGGTCCTGTCCCCACTGGGGCTAAGGGGGCTTCCTTGGTGTTGTGGTGATGTTGGTGATCTCCATCCCCATAGTAGAGGTCCAGAGGTCCCCTGTCCTCTTCCTACACCTTTCTCCTTTGGGGAAGGCTTGTGCTGTGGTCGTCCCCTTGGGAGGGGTGGGTGTCCCTGGGGTGAGATCGAAGGAGGAATGGAGGAGAGAGGAGGGATGAGGAACAGCCCTGGTTTTGTCCCCGCAGTTCAGGGTCAGCAGAGGAAGAGACCCCTGTAAAGGTCCATCTTGGTGCCAAATCTCCAAACCAGCATTCCTCAGCCCTGCTCCATCTATTTCCACCCTGGTCCCTGGTAGCACGCAGCGAGTTGAGGGTCTCTGCCCCCTTCAGAGCTTAACTCCAGCTCCTATTTCTGCTCACTGCATTTTGGGGATGAAGTAGGAGATCCAGAGAGGTGCCTGCCCTGGATCTAAGACATGCTGCTCACAGCAAGCGTCGTGGTATTGGTTTGCAGACTGGCAGCTCCCCTGTCCCCAAAACGATCCGGGCACTAATGTGCCATGGTTGCATGAGAAAGGGTTTATAGACAGGGCTGGTCCAAGCTGAAGGCCGGGTCCTTGGTTCAAGCTAGATGCTGTTTGACTTATGTGAGGGAGCAGAAGTATTTTGGGGTACCTTGGCCTGAATCACTGTGATCATGTGCTGGTCAGCCCAGGAGCCCAAGTCCTGCCTCAATCTAGAATTAATTCTTTCTTAGAAACTACCTACCAGTCAGAGAAGATCCCTCAACGGGACATGATGGAGCCTCCAAAGTTCACCCAGCCCCTGACAGACCGAGCCACCACCCGAGGCTACAGCACACATCTCTTCTGCTGCGTCCGAGGCTTCCCCCAGGTTGGTGGTTTCTCCGTGGACATCATTGCTTCTGCACGTAGGCAGCCACCAGTGGGGTTTTTGCAAGGTGGCTGGAGATGTTGGGAGACGGTTGGTCATGTTGGGTTGAGGTTGGGTGAGGTTAGGAGGCTGCAGCTGCCCTTTGAGTCAAACTGGGGCAAGTTTGGGCTATTTCTACATGGAAATGGAAGATTGGTCTTAGTTCAAGCTATGTCCTGTTTCCTTCTGCACTCAAAGAGGAAGCATGGAGCAGTGGTTTGGCCTCAGGAGGGAGATTTAGCTCTTCAAACTACTTCTGAATGAATCCCACCATGGCCAACAGCTTCAGGAAGGGCCAAGGCAGAGGGAGGTAGCTGCATTTTGGGGCTAGTTAGATTTCTCATTTCTCTCCCTGCTTTAGACAAATAATTATGTCCTGCTGCCTTCCAGCCCAAAATCATCTGGATGAAAAACCAGATGGAGATACGGGAAGATCCCAAATACATAGCGATGATCGAGCAGGGCGTCTGCTCCCTGGAAATCCGCAAGCCCGGCCCTTTCGATGGGGGTGTCTACACCTGCAAAGCTGTGAACCCCTTGGGGGAAGCCTCAGTAGACTGCAAACTTGATGTGAAAGGTAAGATTGGCCGAGGAGACAGAGCAGCAGGTCTCCTAGCCTGCATTTTTCTGTTGTCCCTTTCACAGGGGTGTGCTTTGTCCCTGTTTTGTGTGGATCCTGGGTGATGGCAGAGCCTAAGGACAACCCTACAGACCTGGAGCTTCAGGTTTCTTGGGTTTATAATTTGAAGCACCTTAAAATCACCTTCCCTCATTCCTGGCCAAAAATTGGCCAGGTTGGATGAGGCTTTGAGCAACCTGGTCTAGAGGGAGGTGTCCCTGCCCATGGCTGGGGGGTTGGAACGAGATAATCTGTAAGGTCCCTTCCAATCCAAACCATTCTATGACTGGAGAGGAAACCAGAGACTGCAGAGCCAAAGGACCAGAGGTGCTGATGGAGGCTGAGACAGCTGCTTGCTCCTCACTGCATCTATGAGCAGTTATGTCCCAAGCCACCCACAAGCCATGTGTGTGAGGGCTGTGCTGAACCCCCTTCACTTGCAGCTGGGTCATTCTGATTTATGTCTCAGGATCTTGCCAGGGCTTCCCAGCTCACATTTCCCTGCCTCAGCAGAGCGCCCAGCCCAGCCCTCGCATGGAGGGGCCCCACTTTGCTCCCTGAACCTGCCTCCCCTGCCTTGCTGCAAGACCCATCTCAGCACGCAGGAGGACATGTGCCCACACGTGTTCCTTGAGCAGTGACGTGTCCTGAAGTTGCATCAAGAAAAGTGTGTCCAGTAGGGCTAGGGAGGTTCTGCTCCCCCTCTGCTCTGCCCTGGGGAGACCACCCCTGGAATCCTGTGTCCAGTTTGGGGCTCCCCAGTTCCAGAGAGACTGGGACCTACTGGGGAGAGTCCAAGGGAGAGCTACGAGGGGCTTCCCAGTGCACACCTGCCCTGAGACATGCTCTGCCCCACCTCCCACATGGGCAGGGCTCCAATCCTGGCACCCCCGGTCCATGATGAAGGGATGGGGCTGCTGGCATGGCGCAGGGTCAGTGTTTGGCTCCGCAGATGCTGGTGACAGAGCTTCCAGCGAGCGCTGACCCAGATGGCTGTGCTGCCCTGCAGGCAGGGCTGTCAGTGCAGCTGTGCCCGCAGCACGGAGACGCCAGCCAGGAGGATGAGGTTGTCCTTGTGCTGGGGACACGAGGCACCTGGGAGTTACCCAGGCTGGGATCCTGGGGACAAGGTGGGTGGGAGCGGGCAGAGGTGCTGGTGCGTGCGATTGTGTGCGTGGGGATGGTGTGCGTGGGTGCACGTTGGTGGGCGCCACATGAGGGGGTTGATTATAGAATCCTAGAATGTCTTATGTTGGAAGGGACATTAGTGATCATCTCATCCATGGGCAGGGACGCCTCTCAACCAGCCCAGGTTGCTCCAGGCCTCGTCCAACCTGGCCTTGAACATCTCCAGGGAGGGGCAGCCACAGCCTCTCTGGGCAATCTCACCCAGAGTCTGGCCACCCTCGCACTGCAGAATCTCTTCCTCAGATCCAATCTAAACCTGTTCTCCTTCAACTTAAATCCATCTCCCCTTGTCCTGTCGCTGGACACTATTGTCTAAAGTCCCTCCCAGCCTCCCTGTAGGTCCCTTCAGGTATTGGAAGGCGGTGATAAGGTCCCCCAGGACCTTTTAGAAGTCAAAAGGGGAGAAAGAACGAGTCAAGTTCGGCAGATTTACGTCTCCTGTGCTCTCTTGCAGTGCCCAAGTGAGGATGGATCAGAGGGCACGATGAAGAGCAAGGTAGGTCCGGGTTCGGGCTGCGGGGTGGAGGGAGGGTTGATCACTTCATTGGAGATGGAGCGGGTTGAGTGTCCTGGATTAGCTCTCATCACCTGCTGATGGAGCCCCAGCTCAGCTCTTCCTGACACCATGGCTGGAGATGCACTGGTGGGGGGGGATGCTGCAGAGCCTGACTGAAACCCACCCCTTGCATGACGGAGGGCTGTAAATATGGCCAGGAGGATGAAGACGCATGCAGGGATGGGTGTGCCTGGCCGAGACAGGGCTGGCAGAGCCCCGATTTGCAGGCAGAGCTCAGAGACTTGCAGCACCAGGGGCTGGACGCGTGTGAGGGGCAGGCTTTGGGGCTTTGGGCAGGTATAAAGGGGTGTGAAACGGAGCTGAGGGGTGAGAAAGCAGAGTTAAATGGTTGCACCTGAATTTTATGGGATGGGAGAGGGTGGAAGAGCTGGGCTGGGTTTGTCTTGCATTAGAGCCATGGCTGGGACTGAGGTTTCTCACCTCATCCCTGGCAAAGCTCTCTTGCCAGAGGTGCTCTAACAGGACTCAGATCTTGTTCTTTTACCTCAGGTCGATGCTGCTGCTGCTGTGCGGTAGCGTGGCACATGCAAAGCTCCTGGCTATGGCCTCTGCTTCTGCTGGCCTGCCCCCCCTGCTCCAGCAGTGCTCTGGGGGGGCTGCACCTCAGCCTGCTCTGGCACGGTCCCCTCGGAACGTGTCCTTCATTGTGACAATAAAACAAGCCCATCTGAGGGGCTTTGGTCTTAATTAAAAAAAAACAAACCAACAAACCATTCTATTGTGCTGCTTGTGGGTTTGGCTTGGGTGGGGGGAGGTGGCCGAGAGAGAGAGAGCTGCCAGGGATGCTACGGGTTCTGTGGGTGGAGGAGATGGTTTTTGAGCTTGGAAAGAAAGGACCAGCTTTATAAAACACGTATGAGGTTGACTAAGCCAGAAGCAAGCCAGCAAGGAGGAGGAGAATGGGGAAAAGTTTCCTTCTGGAGCTGGAGAGTGAATCTGGTTGGGGAGGACGAAACAAATAACAACATCGACACTGTGGCGTGGGTGATGCTGCTTCATCAAAGCCCAATTTCTTCACCCGTGCCAGCGATCCAGCCAGCATCCCCTCCCCGCGGCATGAGACGGCGGCGGGGGCAGGATGCGCCGAGGAGGAGGAATCCGCCCCGTTGGCTACTGGGGGATCATGTGCAGAGAGATGACTCCTCGCTCAGCGCTCTGAGACAGCTCGGGTCAGAAGCTGTTTATTAACAGGGAGCCCAGACAGATACATCAAGCTGACTGAGCACGGCGCTGCCCCCGGGTCAGCAGCGCGATGAACCTCCTCCGGCAGCACAACCGCCCTCCCGGCTGCCGGCTCTGACACGGGGTGAGGGCAGGAGGTCTCCCGGCTGTGGGCCAGCGCCGTCATGGGGCCAGACCCAGATCCTGCCCTGAGAAAGGCAAATCCTGGCGGGCCCTTGGGCTACAAACGTGGGTGCAAATCCAGCTGCAGATCTGAGCCCAGCTCGCCCTTGGTGCAGCCAGAGAGCAAAGCCAGTCAGTGCCTATGGCTGAAAGGGCTGACCCCTGTCTGCAGCATCTCCCCTGCAGCCCCTCCTGCTCTGTCCCCGGTCATCTACTCTCCACGCCCAAGCTGAAGTCCATGGGGGTGTTGCTGTTCCCAGGGGGCTCAGCACTGTCCACACCAGACACCGTTTCCACCATCAGAGGGCATTGTGGGATTAATTTTTATCCCAGCTGATGGTCAGGCTGGTTTTACTGAGGTGGTTGGGGTCAGTGATGGTGGTTGCCATCTGGCTGGCAGGTCTTCTCCTGGTGTGCTCACACCTGCTCTTGGACACTGATGGGCATGTCCTGGCTCCTTTGATGTCCCTGGCATCTCAGCATGTGGCTTCAGCCAGTGGGAGCCTTGGGGAAGAGGGGCTGGGAGTGGGTTGTGTTAACGGGGAGGTGCTGACACAGGGGAGAAGCAGCAGCTCCAGGACTGTGTCGTGCTGCAGACTGTGCCCTTTGCAGACTCTTAATGCAGTCATACAGGGCAAAGACTGTTTGTAACCCCGCAGGGGACCAGAGTGGGTAACAGCATCTGCTTTTAGTGAGCTCTTCCCGGGAAAGGTCTGGAGAGCATGGAGTGGAAAAATCCACTCGGTGTTTTATTTTTTTTTTCTGAAAGCAATCATTCACACGCCTTCTAATTTATGACCATCCCAGTTGTCAGGTTTCTGGGCACCTCAGCAAGGACCAGGCAAAGGCATCAGTTCCGGGAAAGCAGCCTCTTGCAGAAATAAGACGCAAGTGGGAATCAGACCTGTGCTCAATAAACAACAGCCTTAATCCAAGCTACTGCTGTGCAAAGGGACTGTGGGCATGGGGGTAGGGGGGTCGTCTCTACACTAACCTTGCAACATCCTCAGGCACTCCTGAGGAAGGATCTTGGGTTCTTCACCTCAAGAATGGTTAAAAGCCCCTCCCTTGCGATGAGGCCCAAGGAAAGGATTTGCTCCTCTCCTTGCTGTTGCTGTTCTGCTCCGCTCCGTTTTTTTCCCGATGTGAGCCAGGATATATCAAGGGCTTTGCAAAATGTGGGAGGGTGAACCACTCATCTCCTCTCTTTGCCACCCTGCTCTTCCTCTCAGAGAAATGGAGGAGCCCCCTCCAGGCTGAACAGAGCTGGCTGCAGCAGTGGGCAGAGGGGATGCCCAGCAGCCCCATCATCCGTGCTATGTGTGCACAGCATTGCTCTGTGTAGCTGGCTAGTAAGACACACACACACACACACCCCCCCCCCCGCCCCAAATCTCACCCACCCAAGGTCCTTTTCCTCTGTGCAGCCCCTCCCAGCCCCCGCGGGAACTTGCTGCAGTCACTTTGCCAGTTGGTGACGTCCAAGGGGCATGACCCTCCTGGGGCAGGGGCAGGGTCACAGAAAGTGTGTTTCCAAAGGGAGACTGGTGAACAAGGGATGCTGATAAGAGAAGAATCCTGTTTAACCCTTCCCACCACCTCTGCAGCCCTGGAAGAGATCCTGCTGCAGAGCAAGACCCAGCCGTGTGGATACCAGCAGCCACAGGGACCACAGAGCTGGGTGGGGCCGATGGTCCATCTCCATCCACCTCCTTCTCAAATGTGGCCACCAGGGTGGCTAAACTTGAGGCAGATATATGGGAGTGAGAAAATGCCCCTGTGGCAGCATCAACACTGAGATGGTGGCCTGCAGCCATCCCCCACTTGGTCCCAAATGAGCACAGGTGCCTCCCTGCTCCCCTGGACCGTGCAGGTGGCTGCATCCACCCACAAACCTTGGGTCAGGAGGATTTGGCTGCAGAGGGAGGGTGGTAGGAAGCAACGTGGGAGAGATGAGACAAAGGGGCTGGGAGAGACTCGCTACTGCTTTGCACAGAAGGCAGGTAAAGAGGCAAAAATTACTCAAAGCCCAAGTAAAAAGAAAGAAGACACACGGATGGGACGTGGATCTCTGGGCATGGTTTGCCGGGGTGGTGGGTGCTGCTGGGGTCTGTGGGGAGCTACAGGGGCAGCAAAAGGTCCTTCTCGTGGAGTACTCTGGGGTTACACTTAAGGGTTTCCTTTCCCTTCTCTGGTGGGGTTGAGTTGGAGGCTGACCCTCTGCTCTGTGGGGGTGGTGGGTTCACCACCCTGTGGGTGCTGGCATTGCCATGAGATTCCTTCTCCTAGCTCTTCCCATGTCCCAGCCCAGCTCATCTCTTCCTTGTTATAAAGGGGAAAGAAAGGACTTGAAACCTCTGGGCTTCAGAAATCACGTTGCCCCAGGCTCTCCTGGTTTTCAGCAGCTTCACTCCCACCAGGACAACCCTTTGCCCCAGGGTCCAGGTACCTCCATGTGTCCATGAGGTGCTCCCAACGTCACTGACTGCCGCGCTCCAAGGAGCCAGA
The DNA here is from genome assembly GCA_020746105.1 of Trogon surrucura. Taxonomy (NCBI): domain Eukaryota; kingdom Metazoa; phylum Chordata; class Aves; order Trogoniformes; family Trogonidae; genus Trogon; species Trogon surrucura. The sequence continues at coordinate 5,408,403 of CM036641.1, forward strand.
GGTCTCCATCAATGGCAGGGGACCTCCTGGGTGTTTTTTTTATCATTTTACTTTATTTGCATGAAGATAAACTGCGCCTTTGTCTGTACAATTTCTCCTTAAATACTTGGCAACCGTTAAAAAAAAAAAGAAAAACAAAAACAAACGGGGGGGGGGAGGGAAGGAAAGGAACAGTGCAGGCTACAATATCAAAACAGTACGATGCTTGTGAATAAATAACCCCCTGGGCTAGCCTGGGGACACGGCTGTTCAGATTGCACAGGGCTCCCGAGTACTCGCTACACCGTCCCCTGGCAGCAGGAACAGGGCTCAGATGAGGTCCAAGCTGGTCACGGAGGACCCCCCTCTGCTCTCTCCCAACTCCTAGTTGTCCGGCTCAGCCGTGGCGGTGCTGACGTTTTTGTTGGTTTTGCAGCAGAAGTACTGGTTCCAGATCTGCAGGAAGGCTGTCCGGAACTTCTTGATCCTGAAGGCGTAGACGATGGGGTTCATGGCCGAGTTGCCGTGGGTGAGGAAGATGGCGATGTAGGTGAGGATGTGCGGCGTCTCGCAGGACGGGCAGAACAAGGTGATGCAGTTGAGGACGTGCAGAGGGAGCCAGCTGAGCGCAAAGAGGAAGAGGACCAGCGCTAACGACTTGGCGATCTTCAGCTCCTTCCCGTAATACTTCTGGGGGTCGTTGGAGCTGGAGGAGACCTTCTTGTTGAGTTGCTTGCGGATGAGGTTGAAGACTTCCAGGTAGATGAGCAGCATCAGCAAGAGGGGAGGCAGGACCCAAACGAAGAAGTTGAAGTACACCATGTACTCCATGCTGATGACTGTCTCAAACTGGCACTTGATGACAAACTCGGTGTGGCTGGCGTTGAGCTCCTGAGTCCTCCGCATCTTGTTCAGGTTGTTCCAGCCAAACATAGGGGTGAGTCCCACCAGGAAGGAGACGATCCAACAGCAAGCGATGGCCACTGCTGCCCGCCGAGGTGTCACCACGCTCTTATACCTGTGGAAGGGACGACAACCGCAGGAAAGAATTAAACACAAGTGGGAAGTTCTGCCTGGGGGTTGAGGTTGGTCTGGCGGGGAGGTCCTTGTTGAGATGGCATGATGTTCCTCACTCCCTTCCTTGGCAACCAGTAACAGCTTGTCCTGACACTGGTGTTAACAGGCTGGTTTCTCTTCATGTGCCCTGGGGAACCTCACCCTGTCTCCAACCACCACTCCCAGCCCCAGGGATGGGCAGAGATCTCAGATGTGCTCCTGGAGCTCTGGGAGTTGATGCCAGGGAATGCATTAGCAACCTGGAGAGTGCCTGCATGTTCAGCCCTCATATCTAGGGTGGGTTTCATGTCACTCTGGCAGCCCAGCTTACATCTGAGCACTCCGCACCCCCAGAAACAGGTCACCCTTTCATCCCTGCATTGAACCCACCCTGCCTGGACCGTGTCCCAGACAACTGCCTCTGTGCCACGGAAGGAAATTGCCAGCAAAACCATCCTCTGGGACCGGAAGGATCCGTCGGTGTTAATGGACCCCTGGGGAAGTGTCTGGGCACAGCCTATTTCTTCTCCTAATGTGCTGGGCCGATAGACAAGGGCCGATCGACAAAACCCTCTTTCCTAATGGGTGGGCGCCAAGGGGTGGAGGAGGAGGAGGAGAGCTGGGCTCTGGCTGGGCTCTCATCCTCCCTGATGCCACTGGGGAGCACACTGAAGCTGGGCTTGTCTCTCCAGAGCTCTCTAAGCGGGAAGTAGAGCCTACTAGATTGATTTTTTTCCCCCCTGGCCCTCAAAGGAAAGCTTCTCCTCAGAGGCTGAGATTTGCAGGCCAAAAGTTGTTGCTTTTCACCAGAGGGGATTGAACAAAGAACGATTTTCTGACTGTTTGCTGGGGTTGTCAGTGGTGCCGGTGTTAACCCGGCCATAGGAACCACGTGGAGGTGGTTGGCATCCATCCTGATGTTCAGAGCGTATCTGCATATCTGCAGCCTGACTTAGGGTGGAAAAATGAAAAACAGAGCATTTGGGGGCTTTTTAATAGAGCCAAGGACCCAAATCCACTCTTGAGGGTCCCTTCTCAAGACCCATCTCATGGACAAAGTGTCAGGGTGGGAGCACGAAGGGGCTCAGGGTGAGTGGGAGAACATCCACGCCCAGGAGTCCAAAGGGTCCAGAGCCACTGGTACCCGAGAGCTTTCCTGAATGAACCCCCTCTGGTCTGGGAAAAGATTCCCAGCATCCTGAAGGTCCCATGGGAAGCAGGTGGCACCAGGGGCTGCTGTTTCCTCTGAGAGCCGAGGCTGGAGGTGGAGGGTGATTTATTCCTTGCGGGGAGGAGAGAAGGCATGAGACCCTGAGAAAAGCGCAGGGCAAGGAGAGCCGGGGCACGAGGAGGACGAGGGGTGGTGGGAGAGCACTCAGCAACATGGCCCGAACGAAGGGAAAAGTGAGGGGGGGCTCGTGGGAACCGTGGGTGGCAAAGGGACACCGGAGGCTCCCATGGGGCTGCGTGCTGGCCTGTGCACCCCACATCACTGATCACAGGTCCTTGGGGAGGGCTGATGTGCCCTTCCAGCCGCGACACCCCGATCCCACCTCCCCGGGCTCGAGCAGCTTGGAGGGTGTAGGGGGCAACACTAGAAATAACAGCACCAATCCCTGCCCCAGCTCCTTCCCTCTTTGCAGTCCCGCCAAGTTTTTTCCCATCTCCTCACTCCTGGGGCTTTCTAGGGTCTTCTACTGATTTTGCTGAAGGAGCTGCCATCCCAGGTGCTCCTGGCCCCGCAGAGCTGTGCCACGACTGTCACCAGAGAGACAAAGCTGCTGAGCCACAGCTGTGCCACTGTGGTCCCCAAACCCCCTTGCAGGGCTTGCAGCTGGCACCCAAGCAGGGAGCTGCTCCCAGAGCACCCACCCCTTCTCCCCTGCCCTTATGCCTGAGTTGGGGGGCACAGAGTGAGCACAGACTCCGTCGTTAGTCATGAACCAGGGCTGCATCAGAGGACACTGTGTTCGCTCTTGCAGCCAAAGCAGAGGGGATGAGGAATGGCTGGAGGTGGCCCAGCCCGGGTGGTGCCGACCCCCCACGGCTCCAGAACATTGCGTGTTGTTGCAGATGGCTATCGGGACAGCTGCAGAGGTCGTGCAGACCTCAGGTCCCTAGATTAACGCGAGCTCCTGTGGTCCAGAGTGTATAACACACACACACAGCAGAGCAACTACCCCGGCTGCTTGTCCGCCTCTCCGCTTCGGCGCACATCCCTCCCACGTTGTCACTGCACATCTGTCCTGCTTGCTGCACGTCCATGCCTCCTCCTCGCTCATCCATCCCTCCTCGCTACCCATCCATCCCTTCTCGCATCCCATCCATCCCTCCTCAATACACATCCATCCCTCCTCAGTGCACATCCGTCTCTCCTCCTCACTGCACATCCATCCCTCTTTGCCTCACGACCATGGCCCCACCTCGCTTGCGCATCCATCCCTCCTCCTTGCTGCACATCCATCTCTCTGCCACGGTCCACATCCATCCCTCCTTGCTTCACATCCGTCTCGGTCACCTCCCTGCAACGTGCCTGGCCTGACACACACAAGACTTGGAGGGTCAGGACCCGGCTTTCCCTGCTCCTCGCTTCACTTCGCACCGTGGTTTTTAAGTGGAGAGTAAAGCCTGTCCATGCATCCCTCTGCACGTGCAACAGGGTCACAGGAACCACGGCTGAACCTGAAAAAATCCACAGAAAACAGCAACGTTTGGAGGTGGGGCTTTTGTTCCTTCAAGCAACAAGCCAAGGACAGAGACCACTGCAGCACTCTTGCTCCCCAGGGGCTCACGGGTGCCCGCTGTCCCCTGTCAGCCCTACGTGGAGAATGACAAAAAACGTAAAATGACTCTGAGTTCCTTCTCTGTCCACCCCACAAGGTCTGACCATGCCGGTCTCATGGGGTTCAGCTGCTCTGCAGGCTGCAAACCCTACTCAAAGAAGGGAAATACAAAATCCCACCTAATGCTCAACCCCATGGCCTGGGGCATTTGGGGGAGGTAACTAGAAGAGGGGTCAGGGCCAGAATTTGCTGTGTTTCTTCCTTGGTTACAGCATAAAGAAAAACCTTTTCTCATTTACCTCATTTTCCATTAATATGATAGGGCTGGAGTTTGGGACTGGTCCGGGAGGCAGAAGCACTAGAAAAAGCTGATAATGGCTCACAATTAATAAATAATCTTATTATTACCAGCAGCACTGGAACAATTGCTAGCATCATTGCAATTTTATTACTGCTATTAGTTTTATTAACAGCTGCGACTAAATCATCCATCGTAATAGTCACCACCATCATCACACAATTTGGGATTGTTTCCCTCATCTGTGGGGTTTTGAGCCTGACCATAATTGCTTGATTTTCCTCCCGCCCTCCCTCACTGGTGGTTTTTGCACCATCCCTCCCTCCCAGAGATGGGCATCGCCCCAAGTCCTCCTGGGTGCTCTGCCAAGGCCAGGAGAAAGGAGCCTGGAGCAAAGCAACCGCCCAGCTTCATTGATGTCCTGATGAAATGAGATGGGCAGGAGCTTTGGTTTGGTGTGGAACAAAGATCTCTTTGAGGGTTTGGAAGATAATGCAAAGAGGCAAAATATCAATTACCCAGAGAGTGCTGTTTGCACCCCCAGAGGAGGTGGAAGAAGCGATGGTTAGAGGCAGAGGCAGACAAATTGTCCCCAAGGGCTGTGCAGAGCTAACAGGGAGACATGGAGCAGGTTCCTCCAGGGAGAGGTGCTGCCTCATGAAGGGGTGCTGCCTCATGAAGGAGATGTAGTCAAAGTTTCTTGGGCTGGGGATGCAGTCACTGGGAGACATGCTGAGGCCCTTTTTCTTCAGGAGATCATGAAATGCTCTGCAGACCCTCGTCCCGAGGACACTACCTACCCTCATTTCCCTTTGGTCATCATTCTCAGACCAGATTCAACTTCTCCTGTCACATCTTCACGTGGCCAGACCTCTGCATCCCTCTCTGCTACAGCCAAGGGAGCCCAGCTCAGCCCAGGACCTGCTCTTTAGGTGTCTGACACTGGGTGAGCAAAGCTCCCGTGGTCATCTAACATATCAGGACATATCTGAAAACTAATGGAGAGCAGCATGTCCATTGCATTGACATTTGTCTGGGGCCCTGTTGCCTAAGAGAGAGACAAAAGCTCGTTTCCTAGACCTCCAAGACACGAGTCAACCCAAATCTAACACTCACGAAAGATCTCCTCTTGTTTTGGCTGAAAAAGCTTCAAAGACTCCAGGTCTGGTTTGAGCAAAATTTGTCTTTTACTATTTCTGTGAATATCCTTTTCACCCAGAAAACACTTGCAGTTGCCCAGCTGGCCCCAAGACGAGGCTTTTGCTCTGGTAGGGTTCATCGCAGTGCAATTCCTGGGGAATTAATTCACTAATGAAGGCAGGCCATCGCTAATGAAATGAAGCTGGAGCCAACGTGGTAGGAGGAAAGGAGGCCAAGCTGACATGAAGCTCATCTGCGTTATGAACACAGCAAGGAAAAGCAGCCAGAGCATGTCCTGATCTAATTGAAAATCTCCAGACAAAAGTGCTTTGATCTCCGAGGATTTTGGTTTCTGCTCCTTTATTCCTGGCTGCATCTTTGCTTCAGATCTCTCAGTGTCCTGGAGGCCACTGGGTGGGAACACTCAGATGTTGGTGTTCAAAGCTGCTCAGAAATGCAGAGCTGAGAAATGCAAAGTGTTCCGTGGGTTCTGCAAGGGCCAGTCTCAGCTGTGGCTCCGGGCTGGGACAAGGAGGCCCCTGGACACCCACACAAGATGGGAAGTGCTGCACAAGGGACGTTGTCTGGCAGAGGAACCCTGATCATGCTCCTTTGTCACCTCTAACTCCGGATGTGAAAAGTTTATCCTTTCTTTCTTCCCTCACTTTGGCTATTTTCCTCCTTCCCTTCAGATTCGGGCTTCACGAAAGTAAAAACCCTAACTTCAAAATCTTGAAGGTTATCAAGGATTTGAAGGTGGATTAAAATGTCAGCAAAAGTCTGGTAGCATCGGCATCAGCGTCTCTGAACACCAATGTCCCCCTTGCATCGCTTGAGTGTGTCTCCTATCTGTTCACATCCCTCCCCTGTGACAGTTGGGAGCTCTGGGACTCTTTGGGGCCACACAGCAGCCTCTCAGCCCTTTGCGCTCCTGGCAGCATCTGGCCAACAACTGCAGCAAGTGATGGACCCACCTTGGCTACAGACATGAGCTGTTGGATGACTCCCACCACCAAGGCATCTCGCACATCATCCTGGTGGCTCTCACAGCTAGCATGAGGGTGACAGGTGGCAACAACACAGCTGTGGAGGGGATGTGAGTAAACATCTCCTGGGCAGAAGGGTGCTGACACCCTTGCAGCATGTTGCTTTCATGGTCACATCACTTTTGGTGTTCCATCTTGGATGAGATGTGGGTTTGTGACCGCTCCATGCGAGTGGTGGCCTTGGGAGGGACATGTGTCAACTGGCATCAGCCAAAGTTGGTGGCCAGATGGAACTTCCAGCCTGTTCCTACAAATGCTTGGAAGGGAGGAGACCAACCCTATCAGCATCTCCTCTGGGATGTACGGGGGATTGTCCTGGTCCCAAAATCCCAGGCTTGGTGCTTGTCAGATACCAGCTGGCAAGTAAGGACATAAAAAAATGGTCCAAAACACATGGAGGGTCTTTCAGATGAGCCAGAAGAGTGCATCCTTCTGCAGCCAGAACGTTGCTGTTGGTTGGTGATAGTCCCTGTCCTGTACCAAAACAGCCCAGCAGCCACCAGCAGCCTGATACCAACGTCCTACCACAGAGACACTTCCCAGTGCTCCAAAGCTACTGGGGGGACTCCAGGTGCCCTGCGTACTGTCCCCTCCCAACACCTCTGACTGGTTGATCTGCAAGAAATTCGAGCTATGGGAGAAACCTAAGAAGTGCCTGCAGGCCCCTGGGACAAGAGGGGACAGGGGCACATGGTGGGAGAGGACAGGTCAGGTGGCTGTGGCAGGGCAGTTTCCACCGTCCTGGCCTCAGACTCCTCGTGTGACCTCGAGGAACTGATTTAAAAGGAGCTGAGGAGGCACCGTACCCGTGTCTGTTTGCTCAGGGTGAGCGAGAGCTCGGCTGGAGGGGACGATGGGGTGAGGACAGTGTTGGGTTTTCTACAGGTCACACTTCTGATGGGGTGGCAGCAGGTTCCTCTGGTAGGAGTGGGAACAGAGAGCTTGTACCCATGCTGATGGGGCTGCATCCCAAATCTTGACCTAGACCCTCTCTGGCACCCATCAAGGACAGAGCCTGGGTCAGGGTTGCCCTGCTCCCATTGTCACCAGCTGCCCCAGCCTGGAGCTGGCACTGGGACAGCCCAGAGGACCACAGGAGAATGGTATTCAGTGCTCCCTGAGCTGTGTGCTGCAAGAAGGGGTGGGGGCAAGAGGACTAAAGCTGTGAGGGGTCCAGGAGAGGGTGTCCCCTACAGCTGCCAGGTCCTCCCTGCCATGCTGCTGTGAGTCCCTGTGTGCAATGAGCTGTGATTTCCTCCACAGTCACGGCTGTCACCGCATCTGGAGCAGGGCTGGGACCACTCCACCGAGAGTCAGAGAAGGATTTCCTCACCATATGGTGTTCTTTCTGCTTGAGCGTCAGCTCTACGAGCAGCTGTCACCTTTCTAAGCCCTATAGCTCAGCCCACTCATGATGATCTTGAGTTACAGCAGCTCGGCACCCCAGGCTCAGCAGAGAGAGGAGCTGGGCATAATCAACCTTCTTCTTTGCAGACTTTTGTTCCCCAAAACCCTTTGAGTCTCGTCCACAGCAGCAAGAAGAGACGACACCACACCACAAAGCAAACCTTGACCAAAGCCATCATGAGAGAGGCCAAAAGCACATGCCCAGGGGTGTATAGATCTGTAAGTTGCCCTGGGTTGTGCGCATTCCACAGAAGGTTCTCCTGGTCCAGCCTATGACCAGGGTTTGGCTTTGCCATCCTAAAAGGGCAGCTCTCTGCGTAGAAATTATTCTGCAACAAGTGATTGCAAAGCACAAGTGGCTACAGCCAAGCAAAGCTGCTGGCAAGTCCATCAAATGGTTTTAACTGCTTTTAATAGCCTGTAATTCTCTAATGGGTAAAGACGAGAGTGAGAACAAATCCATCCTGCCAAAACTGACCAGTCCCCACATACCGAGGCACAGCGTCCCCAGGGCTTTGGTGAGTGCTTCTCTTAGCGGTGGGTGAAGGTGGAGCTGGCCACAGCTCCAACCCACAGCAAGAATGCGACAGAGAAAGGATGTTCTGTGCTTTGAGCTTTGTCAGAGCAGTTTGTGCAGGGACCTGAACCCTTTGCAGCCCTCCTGGACCCCAGGCAGGGTCTGGGGAGATGCTGCTGCCTTAGTGTGGGTTCACCTGACACATCGCCCGCGAGCTTGAGGGCACCCTGGGATGCCTGAAGACTGCAGAGGGATGTGCACACATCCAAAAGC